>JAWWEU010000001.1:55345685-55360443 GCA_035583155.1 Acropternis orthonyx | reverse complement strand
TTATTGTGATCTTTTTACTAAACTGTAATTCTGACTTGTAATCTGTTTGTGAGTTGGATTCATTCCTCCTGCTGGTTCACCTTTAAACCAGCACATATACAGTAGGTGTACATTCTGACAGACAGTGTTCTCTTTAGTAAGAGGAAACTGCTTTGAACAAATTCCTTCGCAGGTTTTGGCTGAACTTGAATTGCCTTGGTGAACACCATTAGAGCTGGCAGCAGACTACAGCCCTGTGTACTAAGCTGACTGAACTGCCTGAAAGAAGAACAGATTTCATTAGCTGTTCCAGTTCTTCTCTTCCCAAGTATTCTCAAAGGGAAGCAAACAGATAATGATTCATATCCCCTAAGCAGGAAGGTATTTGGGATCACACTATAGAGCTCTAGGTTATCATCACTCATACCTAACATATGTGGGCAGCTGGTGGTCAAGGTACTGATGATGGAGATCTACAAGGTGAATACCCCAAACTCCACCTCGTGCACTCAGTGTGCTGTGTCTTACCCCATATATGGCTCACTGGCTGAGCAAGGGAAGAGGACATATAAAACCACAGACACCAGATCCATTCCGACTCATGCAGAGATGAAATCCAAAAAACAAATATCAAAGATGCTTTAGCTTTCCTAAAAAGAGGAAATATTATGGGATATGGGGTAATCATTCTGCTCTCTTCTAAGCTCCTGAACTGCCAGGAACAACACACAATAAACTCTGACACTTCTAATAAATCACAGTATTAATAATAGGCAGGGACCAAGCAAACTGTCTTCAGAATAAAATGCTGGAATGCTCCCAGTGGATGCATGATGAAGACCTTGCTGAAATACATACGACATAGACATACGCTCCTGCTCAGCAAACAATATGAAGGTAATAAATTAAAGATGCACTTCATATTCTCCGCTGCCTTCCTAATAAGATAAATCACTTTAAAGGTCTTTATTTGCAAGTCCCATGACTGACCTGATAGCTTTATCCTGTCCTTTTCCCTTCCACCAGAAGCTACACCAAGCTTGAAAGTTTGGCTTTGGCAGGGTGATGTCATATCAGGCTTGGGGGCTGCTGAAGAATCTCTTCTGAACAATGAAATCTCTGCTAGGAAACTATGCAACTTATTGTTGGGCAGATGTTGAACTGCTTATTGAATAGAAAGTCTTCAGACTTCCAGAGTTGTTTCTGAAATTATAGAAGAGTTGTCCTGGTTATGGCTGGGATACAGTTCTTTTTTTTCTTCATGGCAAGAGTGCATCACTAAAAGGTGAATTTTTCACCTTCTTGCTTTTTATTTCCTACTACATTTCAAAACTCACCATTTTTTCGTGACCTATAAATTCATAGTTGAAAACTGGGGGGAGGGTGAGCTTTTCTCATGTGCATTTCAGAATGCTTGTAGTCATCTACTTTTTTAATGCAAGAAGGGTGTGAAGAAGAATGACAACCTATCATCTGTGCTCAAAGCAACAGCAGAAACAATAGGTCTAATATTGTATGATGCTCTATATCTGCAAAACACTGCAAAATAATCCATCATTGTTACTTTTATTGCCTCAACAGTAGCAAGAAATGACTTGCGTTGTTACTGTTTTACCAAGTGCAGGGGATTTACTCCTAGATTTCACTGGCTTCTGCATAATTTAAATTAGACACAATTTAGTGATCACATAAAGAACAGAAGTACTGAGTACAATGTATTTTTTGTGAAGAAAATATCTGTCTTCTACTTCCAGATACATTACCCACTACTCCCTCCTGTAAACTGTATGAGGCAAAGACAAGCACAAACAAATTATGGACTAGGACACATTTGGATGAATTACTGTTTGGAAACCTTCCTCCATCTTAGATTCAGATGCTTTAGAAGTGAATACAATAGTTGTAAGATTCCAAAGGGAAGTGAAAATGATGGAAGCTGAATTCATTTTAGTTTCATTATACAACCTTCAGACAGTTTCTGAAGAAAAACAAATCAATCAGCAAGCTGGAAGAGTAGGGGAATTGTTATTCTTTTAAAAATATAGAAAAGAGAATGAAGGCAAAATTGAAAGTAAAAGACATTCCAAATATATTTGGAAGGATATATTTCAAAGTTGCCTTAGAAGATTTTTCGAAGATGAGATAGAGAGCTGAAACACTGTAAATAGAAATATAGGCATTTACAACCATTCAGAGAAACAGATGCTGAGTAAGTATTTGCTATAGGTTATCGGAAAATACTAATATTTCAACTGAGATGGAGGAAAATGAAAAAAATAATTTACAGAATGTTTCCTCCCTTTTCCCTAATCCCCAGATCATGACATCTCAAACAGCAGTATCAGTATCTGTTGCCCCATTAATAAAACAACCTATACACCAAAACTGTGAAAATTTAGCAAGGAAAATGATTCTGCTTTGTGACTCAGTAGTAGACATTTCAAAGCATCAGTATGCAAAACAAAATATAACTTTGCAATGTTTGTTTCCGCTAAATCTGTTAAATTCCTGCTAATGACTCCAGTTTCACTCCTTCCACTCAGCAACTCATTCCAGCAAGGTTCCAATACTAGTCATCAGCTCTGCAGCCTGCCAGGACAAATGTGTTTGTCACCTGCCCAGTAATTTTTATGTGGACTAGGGGTTAGCAGGAGTGAGAAACTCCTGTCAGTTCCCATGGAGTGGTTCGTTCTTTCTTTCCTCTGTCTACTGTTGATATCATCCTTATTTCCTTTTTTGTAGATACTTTATTCTCAATATTCTTGTACTGTGAAAAATGTCAGATTTCTGTTTCTAGCATGATACAAAACCTTTCAGAAGTTCAGAAGTGCTTCATCCTAAAAGATCCCAGATGCTACCTGAGAGATCCTTATTAGATCTCTAGGACTTTGTGACAGTCTGATATTATTTCACAGAGGTCCATAGGTGTGGATTTTCATCAGAAGAGCTAAAAGGAACTCTCATACTCCGCATCACACTGTGAAGGTGCAAAATCTGACCCATTCACCCCTAGTACAGAAGAGTGGAATTCAGAAGTATGGACTTCTTTCACACTCAGATGAGTACTGCTGTCATGGTTTAACCCCAGCCATCAACCAAGCCACACACAGCTGCTGACTCATTCCCCCACCAGTGGGATGGGGGAGAGAATCAGAAGAGTAAAAGCCAGACAGGAGAGCAGGGTTCCATCACACATAACAGTTACTTGGGAAGACAAAATGCCACCACTCCAAATATTCTCCCCTTCTTTCTTCTTCCTCCCAGCTTTACGTACTGAGCACGATGTCATATGGAATATCCCTTTGGTCAGTTTGGATCACCTGTCCTGCCTGTGTCTCCTCCCAGCCTCCCATGCATCTCCAACATCCTTGCCAGTCTGGCAGTATGAGAAGCAGAAAAGGCCTTGGCTCTGTGGAAGCCCTGATCAGCAATAATAAAAACATCTCTATATCAGCAACGCTGTGTTCAGCACAAATCCAAAACACATCTCCATAGTAGCCACAGCAAAGGAAATTATCTCTACCCCAGCCAAAACCAGCACAGCTGATACACTCCAAGCTGTCTAGAAGCCACACAGCTACTTTTAACACAGGCACAGAGAGATAAGCAGGACCTACAGAGAGACTGTGCCTTTCAAACTGGGCTTAGTACCACACTAATTCCACAACCTGGATTGTGAGCATGTTGGCTGAGCAACACGTGCAGGCAAGGGACCATGCAAATATAATGTAGCCCAGAAGCATTGCAGGCTCATGGTGTTTAGTGCTGTCTTATAGCCTGTTGCTAAAAGCTTGGAAGTAGGTCACTGGCACTGAAAAACTATCAGCCGGTAACACCAGCTTTGAGGAAGTCAGATTGATGAGCCATTTCCTATGAAGTTGTGAGCTTGGTTTGAGAAGCAGGAGATTTTCAAAAACTATAATGAACCTCTGGTTTCCAGCCTTTTCCTTAACTGCTAGGCTGTGTAATTAAGCATATTACATGATTGTAAGGCTCCTCCCAGGACTTTTTTGCAGTTGCTTCTTAATGTCTCAGATCCAGGATGTGGCAACACTGTGAGCTGTAAGAGGTGACGTACACTTTATTTTCTAGAATGAAAACACAGGGGATTTGTGAGGTTCTGCTATGTTGTTCTATTCTTTATAACAGCACCAGGGGTTGATCAGTTCACTAGATTTCATTTTACTTCAGCTACAAAGGACGAGATTCCACAACCCAAAGTGGTGACAATTAGACCCTCTTTAGGGACAGCCACTTTGAATGTGTGCCACCACTGCTGACTAAGAGGGTAGCCCAGGGAGACCAGTCTCCTGCATTAGCCCTCATTAAGGTACATTAGGCCTAGCAGGATGGATTTGGGCTTCCGTGTTTGCAAATGTGTTTAAAAAGAGGAGAGGTTCTTCCCAGCTCTCCCAAAATGGCAGGCTTCACATGAAACCAAATCCTGAAGTAATTCCTTAAGTCCCCCATCAAAACATATATATTGAACACATTCTTATATCAATTCCCTAACATCAAGCATAACCCCATGTCCCACTGAAGTAGGTATTGCCAATACATCTAATTAATTAAAACTTCACATCAGTACTCTCTGAGTAAGGATATGTTTCTGCACATGCTGAAGAGTTCTTCTGGACAGGATCTTTCAATTTAAAAAAATGTCTTTGACCTTAGTGGAAGTGCAAGCAAGAACTTCAAGACTGTCTCCCAGAGCCTGCTGCAAAGATTATATGTTTTCCTATGAGAGTGCAGGATTTTCCATTGTAGCAAACCAGTGTGTCCTTTCAAGCTAAAGGCAATTCTGCACTAAAAAGGTTTGTCTGAAATCAAAGTATGACGAGTACAGACAGTATAAATGATTTTAAGTTACTCCTTGGAAAAACAATTTCATCTGATGTTTTACTTGGTGGTTTTGTCACTGTCTAAGCCAAATATTTACCTGGAGCTCAGTTACAGATGGATTCTCTACCTATTCCACAAGTAGGAAATAGCACACAACTGACATTGTTCAACAGAAACCCATAAAAGCTGCATTAAAGTAAGAAGCGATCTTTTTTTCAGCATGCCTTCAGGTCTTACTTACTCTACTCTCAGAACTCACTGTATTCAATATTTCTGTAATATGTATTCACATACAGCAGCTTGTCCATCAAATTGATTTACTGTACAGAAGAGAGTAAATAACCAAGGGATAATTTTCTATACTTAAAAAATACCCTGTCAAGGACTCAGTTTAAAGTCTCATTGTTGGCAAGGGGAATATTTATACTTTAAGCACTCAACATTAAACTGTTCTCTTAGTTTATTTGGCTGGAGAGAGACCTATGGCCAATGTGAAAAAGTGCATGTCTAGCCCTGCAAGTTACTTTAAGACATCTTCACACAAAATTTACACAAACTTTTCCTTTAGGAATGACCTGTTGATAAAATTGTACCAAGCCAACATTTAGCAGCTTGGTCCTAGTCCTGTATAGCAGAAAAGGCCACATTTTCACCAACATATCATAGGATTACAACCTTAACACAAAAAGCACCGTAAAATGACAAGAATCAAAGGCAATACCTACTGACTTATCTGGCTAAATCTCCTCCTAGTCTAAAATGAAATACAGTATAAGTTGAAGCAAGACAAGTTCATATTCTCTGCTCATAAATCCAGGACACATGCTAAGAGATTTTATGGCTATTCACAGACAATGTCAAAGCAAAGGAACTTCTCACTTTTACCTTGCAGACTCTTTAATAAGACAACTCAGATTTATGAGCTTGCAATCCATCATCCTCAAAACTGATTTCCTCTGTTGCCTGACAACAGCATCCACAAGGCTTGTCTAAACTAACCTCTAAGACAGTTATACCCCAGGGTACTGAACTTGGGCTTGAATTCAAGGTTAATGAGCTCAAGTTCTGGCATCATTTTGGGCAAGAGCTTGTCCTACTCATAGGCAGCAGAGAAGACCACTGCATCAGGCTTCATACAAGGAAAGATTGCAGTTTTAGGCAGGCAGTTTTCATCAAACACTAGCCTCAGGTTCTGACAACTTGAAAACCAACTGTCTGTCACTATTACCTCTGAACTGTTACTTTTTATCCTGATTGTTAGGTATCTGGGTTATCCCTACATATCGCCAAAGGAAGTGAAAATTGTTCAATATTTTCAAAAGGTAGAAGGTGGTGCAGTTCAGCACAGGACATAAGAGTATATCTGATGAAAAATATATTTCTCCAGCTAGCAACAGACAATGCCTGTTTGCTGATGGCACTTTTTATTCTATTTCTGGTTATCTTTAGCTGAGGATATCCTCAAGGATTACTTTCTGTGATAAAAAGTTGCTTCCTTCTCTACAGCCCAATTCTAGTTACTTAATTTAAAAACCAGGCTAGAAAACTGTCCCAGTTAAAAGATAGGATTAGCATAGTCAAAGCAACTGCTCTCTTAGAGATGGTGCCAGGTTTGAGACAGACAGTGCACACTGCTGTCTTTGTGCATCTAAACAGGAGGTGCATTGTGACATTATGCACCAAGGTCTCCACCTGCAGCCACCTTCTCCTGCTCAGTCCATGTATGATAAGAAAGCAGTTAACACATCTTTGAAAATCTTCTCAAGAAAGAATCCTCATGAGGTAATGATAATCAATAAAATCATTCAAAAACACGGCTGTGAGATGCTCTAGGTTGATTTACTCAACACCTTCCTTTGATCCCATATAGATATAAGTAATCACCAGGAAAACCTCTCTAATAGACACTGGGCTGAACCATCTGTAATACTTTCCAAAGACAGTAACCTAGTAAATTCCCAAAGTGATCTCTTCCAGTTCATGTCTGAACCTCTTTTTTGCTAGGCAAGCTGGTTAAATCTTATCCTACCACCAGTTACAGAGAATGATCACCACTCTAATTGCATCAATCAATTTAAACACTGGAAAAGATTGTCATTTCAGCTCATTCATCTTCTTTTCCAGAAAAAGGACAATTACTTCAGGTTTTTCTTATACAATCTGAAGTTTTTATCATTCTCATTTTTATTTTCTGTATGTCTCCTACATATTCTCATTCTGCTTTACAGATTGGTACCAGTACTCCAACTGAGATCTCACCAGCACAGTGAAAAGACATACATTTATATCCATGTGCTTTGCACCTTACACTTTTGATAATGTATTCCCAGAAAGGATCCAGCTTGTACTACACTCTAACGCTCAAATGCTTTTTCACAGTACAGCTGCACTGGCAGATATTGCTCATTTGACAGATGCCTCTTATTTTTTTCTTTCTTAACCACAGTTCTCTGTTCTTGCCTTGGTTGAACTCCATCTTGTTGATTTTGGATCACTTCTCCAAAACATCTGGATGATTTTAAATTAAACTCTGGCCCATCAAAGTACTTTCAATTCTTATCAGTTTTGTTAAATTTGAAAAGATTATAAGCATTTGTCAGATTCCAATCTCCAACTCATTAACATCTATACTGAATAAAGCAGTCAGACCTCTGCAAGACTCATCTTAAAACGCACTGCTAATTTAAGATGGAATCATTCTTAATGGTTTCTAGAGCAATTTTAATGCAATTATTCACCCAGCTCCTCATTATTTCATCTGGATCTTGCTTATGCAAGACAGTGCCAGAAGTCTTACTCAGGTCAAGATATATCACACCTTTTAATTCCCCTTAATCAGCCAAATAGATGGTTTAACATGACTTGTTCTTGACTAATTCATATTATCTGGCACATACCACCAAATTATTCTCTCTATGGGCCTTCAAACAGATTCATTTATATATGATGCTTAGGGACATGTCTTAGTGGTGGACTTGGCAGTGCCAGGTTGATGGAGGAAAAGACATCTGAGATTCTTTTCCCACTTAAATGATTCTATGATTCACTAGATTTTCCTTTTTCTTCTTCTTGGTGACTTGTGCATTGTCTTTCTTCTGCCATCTGGACCCCCTTTTGCCAGGATCTGGAGGATGAGCTTGCAAGTGGATCAAAGACTGTTGTAGTTCCTCCCCAATTACCCACAGGAAGGCTCCTTTGGGGCTCACCAGTCAAAATGCCTCCAATTTACTTGAATATTAATATTCTTTATCATGACCTTTTTTTTTTTTCTGATTAAATCTAATGTTTATATCTTTATGTTATAACTCATTCAGCATCCACTCACAATTAACCTTTAGGACGAAACTGAAGCATAAAAAAGGAATTGAGGGCATTAGCCTGCTCTATGTCATGTGCTATGCTTGTCTCTTCTGCATTCACTCAGCCTTTTCTTGATGCCTTTCACAAACCTCACCAGCAGGAACACGTTTTGAGCAACAGCCTTCTGTTCTCCTCTCTGTGTACTTTACCCAAGGCCAACAACTAAGCAGGGAATTTACCCATTATTTGGGCAAGGAAATGGACATATTTGAGAACTTCATCTTAGACGGGCCTTTGTGTACATACCTGCTTTCCTTCAGTACCTACTGTTTTCCAGTAACTTTGCCTGGTTTCCACACCCATACAAAGGGATGATGCTTTCAGCAGTAATCTGGTTACAGCCTGCTGCTACTGAACCTGTGGTAGAGAACTGTCAAAAGCTAAAAAAAAATCCCAAAATGCAGCTTTCCATGTAAATTTATGTGGTCACAAATGAAGCCGCATATGCTCATTTTTTGAAAATTAACCTTTACCATAAGCTGACAGAAATTATAACAATAGACTCATTCATTTGGCTGGGTAGAATACTCACCTGAAATAGCATTGGAACAACATCATTGGCATAGGTTATGTTAATAGAATTAGCATTTTCAAGCGTTGATCCTGTCAGTCCTAAAAAATTGTAAAATCTGCTTTAAATCATGCATTATGCAGTGGTTATAAAAGACTTAGGCACCTAAAGTTTTGCTGATCAACAAGTCTTGGGGACTAGTACCTGTCAAACATTTTCCTGCAGAATATTTTTTGCACTGAAAAAAAAATGTTTTGACAAAACAGAACCTTTCTGTAGGTACATACCACTTGCAGAGAAATTTCCTTTTGTGAAAAAGAGAAAAAGAAAGAAAATCACAAAATGTTAAAGGTTTGGGATGGACCTTAAGGATT
This sequence comes from Acropternis orthonyx, assembly GCA_035583155.1. Lineage (NCBI taxonomy): Eukaryota > Metazoa > Chordata > Aves > Passeriformes > Rhinocryptidae > Acropternis > Acropternis orthonyx. Next base: position 55,351,377 of record JAWWEU010000001.1, on the reverse strand, counting down.
ATCTAGTTCCAACTCCCACTGACATGGGCAGGAACACCTACCATTAGACCAGGACTTATCCGTCTGGCTTTGAACACCTCCAGGGATGGGACATCCACAACCTCCTTGGGCAACCTGCTCCAGTGTCTTACCACCCTCATGGTAAAGTATTTCTTCCTACTATCTAACCTAAATTTCCCCTCTTTCAGTTTGTACCCATTACTCCTTGTCCTGTCACTACAGTTCCTGATGAAGTGTGCCTCTCCAGCTTCCCTGCAGGCCCCCTCCAGACACTGGAAGATTCCTGAATCAATCCTCTCAGGACATTCCACCAATCTAGTTCTTTCAATCCTTTTCAAATCACCAGGTTTGAATTTTCAGCTTGGAATTATATTTAGTTTTGCAATATCATGGTATTAGAAGCAAAAGTTACTCAAAGCATTTTAATGTTACCACTAAACTGAAAAACTCAAGCAGATTTCCAAATATTTCTTAATTATTTTTGTGGGAAGTGTCGAAAACTGACAGTTTGAGTTGGAAACAAATGTTAGCATTTTGAAAACACCTGCAAAAAGGATGATCTGGTTCTCTCTTACTCTTCAGTGGGACTGTTTCAAGTAGCATTTCAGTAAAAATACATTAAGCAGACATTGATGAACTCCAAAGTTTCAATGCCCTCATCTGAACAGTAGCTTCTCATTTCTGACACACTTATTAAGTCATGTTTTACTTGCCATTTTGTCAGTGACAACAAAAACTGGCTTTGGGAGTTGGCTCTCAAAGAATCTTTGTTTTCTCTTGGGAATTTTGGGAAACAAACTCAGTTTTCCTTCATTTGTGTTGAGTCAGATTCTATCTTCACACCTCTAGGACAACTGATTACTAAAGATATTTTAATTATTACATTAAAGTGATTTAATTATTTTATTTTATGTTATTACTGTTATTATCCTAGCTATACCTTGTCCTTTGAACTGTATTCCATCTTTTGTTTTCTCCAAAGAGGACAGGATATTCAGCCACCAATGAATATTCAGAGTTTTGCAGAACTCTGCAAAAAATTACACAAGGATGGATTTACACTGGGTTTGCAACAGACAGAGGAGTGGAATATCCTAGGTTTGCATGACACCAAGTCCAGATTTGTAGACAAAGGAAAAACATTTATTTATTGTAATAAGATAAGAGTTAAATCCTTAATTTCACATTAGGAAATGGAATTACAAGTGTAACTACCTAAAATATAAAGTGGCTCTCTAGATTTCATTTAACAACAATGCATTTCTTTAATCACTTCAGCTTCTTAAGCAGTTTACAAAACAAATAAAGCAGGGCCTATTCCCCACTCCACCTCCACCAAATTCCTTCAGAGGTTTGCTAGCACATCTCTCTTTTTGTTGTTACTGCTAGGAACAGCATGAAGTCAGACATGGAGTTATTCTTTCTCACATATGTCAAAATGATGCCAAAATGGCCTTGACCAGTCTCTCTCAGCTGCTTCTCACCCTTGTGGAATTTGGCCATCTGCAATAAGGCTACAAGAGGCCAAGTGCAAACTGTAAAAAGAAGGCACTACCTCATCTGACCCTTTGCTTAGTTCTCAGGACATTCTCTTTCTTTCTAGAATTTTTATTTGCTTTCTTGCATGACTTTTACTTTCAAGATGTTTTTTCCTTTTATTCATAATACAATTAAGAAACTGTGGTACATGCAAACTTGTTATATCCAAAATATTTCTCTCCCATTGGTTCTACTACAGTCTATACATGCTTTGTTAATTAAGCTGGGATGGATCTGGCACTACTAATGTTTTTATCAAGTCATTTCCCCGGCTATTTTTAGGGGTTCCACTTTTACATCTTTAGAAGTCCATATTCTTAATATGGGGGGGTTCCAGCAGCAGCTGTTCTGACTGGGAGCTGAACAAGCTGTATATGAATATGTGAACACTTGCATATTCTAGTTCTTGCATAGCTGGACCCTTAGGCACTCAAATGGCAACTTGCATCTACAATTACGTGTGTTCCACATGAAATAAGAAGACGTGCATAACTCATGAGCTTGGACAGCAGCACAAAATACCTCTGGGTACTTCATTTGCCCTTTGTTGGTTTGAGGAAATTATTTTCAGATTTATTCACCAACTTAACTTATTTACCAGTGCTTTGCAATTTAAGTTAAATTTTCCTGAAGTATGCTATTAAATATTTCCAACATATCCTTGTTTCTTTAAATAATTTTATTTGAAAGAAAGAGCAAGACTTTCATTTTCACAGAAAAGCTGAAATATAAAAAAAGGAAATAAAAAGCTGACTAATAGCTATTTTTAAAGGGCAAAGACTAAAGCACAACTTTTTTTTCCTGTTTCAAGTGCGTGGAATTAATTTTTCCCCTGAAATGTTTTCCATTCAGACACTAGCAAAATATATTTAATGCTATTGTAATTACAAATTGATTCATTTCCATACTGCTACTATTGACACTCATTTATGCAACCTGCATAGGAAAAATAATAAATGCAGTTTAAAATAAGCTGTTACAGTTTAAGCCTGAATAAAAAATCAGGCAGGTAACAAGCATACTGAACTGCTAAAGATAAAATATGCAATTACTGCAAATAATATTTTAGCAAGAAAATATTTTACAGTATTTATTTGAGATTCTAATGGCTGCTTAAACAACCTCTACCTGGGATTTTTTCATTTCTACTCCAATGTAATTTTGGTGCTGGCTGCAAGATGTTAGTGAACCACTGGCACTGGGTTCAGAAGTTCAGACTTCCCCTATCAAGTGGCTTGCCCAAGCTGTTCGTTGTACATGTGCTCTCAACAGCAGGGGCTCTACCAAGGCAAATAATAAAGTAGAATCATCACTTCTCAGACTAGAGGATCTTTAAAGATCCTTTCCAATCCAAACCATTCTATGATTCTTGAAGAAAGGAGCCAGCACACAAGGTTTCCAGTAAAAAAAGCAAAACCTTTCAAAGCTGACTTTGCTAACACAATCTGCTGCAATTCTTTGTCCTCTTCCCTTGTTTTGATAACAAGCTTCTGGCACAATCTTGCAAGCATTGCCCATTTTTTAAGTAACTGGCCTGGAGGTGCTTCAAACGTTGTAAATTCTAGAAATCTTGAACTGTAGGAAAGTGTGAACAACCATTCATTTTGCCAAACTGTCTCTCTCTTGACTTCAGTCACTACTGATTAAAATCAGTCATTGAAGCCCTTCAGTGTTTATTTGCTTGTGTGACTGCCTGCATTCACCTGTAATGTTAATCTCCTTCCACCACTTCTCTCCCAAAACAGAGCAGAATTACAAGTCCCTATAAAACACTTCAGAAATAAAGAAGCCTTTCTTTCTTCTGTCTCTGCAAGTGTTGTCCTTGTCAAATCAATTATCAATTCTGTTCCCCTCTTGAGTTTCTCAAGCCTTTTACAGGCAGAACAGGCAGATGCAGACATTTTCTTACATTATAAAACATGGAAACATTTCTAGAAAATGCTAGTGAATTCCCCTAGTAGCTTACTGTATGGCACTGTAGCATCCCAGTGGAAGCTGAGGTAGTTTTTAGGGGGTTAAAAGATGGCTGCTTAGAAACATAACAAGATCTACACTGACAAATATATCTAAAAAGTATCTTAAGAACTGGCAATGAAAATACACTCTCATAAGTATACTTCTCACTTTACAACCCACTTTACCATTCCTTTAAGTTTACACCACTGTGAATGTGCAAGGAGGTGAGAAATCACACATGCATTCCAAGCATACACCCCTGGGCCTCTGGCTGCTGATAGATGCAGTCTTCTATAGGTTGTTTTGTCATTTGTCTTGGGTGCTCCAGGGCATCTCAGGAAACATTATATACCCATGTCTGGACGCTTGTCTGAGGCACTTGTCTCATATGTAGATATTCTACACCATGCAGCAACAACAGCACAGGATTTGTTCATTTGGTTATTTAAGCATAAAGTGCATGTATACAGCTGCTGACTTCAATGTACCAGTGCTTTTCTAAAGGATGGTTGATTTCAACCTGTCTTAAAACACCTGGCTGAACTGAGGCTCGTGAGAAGCGTTTTATCAGAAAGTATCAACAATTAGTTTGTTGAACTGTTTCAACAATAACTGGCCATTAAAAACCCCATAGGCAAGTCAGGAATGCAGTGATAAGCTAATAATTCACTTTTGCATGTCCACACACACTTCTTTCCACTCCTGCAGCAATGTCTGGAGCCTCACCTAGGGAAGCCTGCAGCTCACAAAAGTCACTTACAGGCTAGAACTGGATAACCAGCGAATTCCACAGGCAATGTCCGGGCAGCAGCTGTCTGCCCAGCACTCACAGACTTCGAAGCTCTTGCCCAGGGACACATGCAGACGTGGCAGCCTGCCCCCACCTACAGTGCTGTGACTGCCTGAGTGGCTGCATCAAGACAAGACTGAGTCTTTCTCCAGGATCTTATCCTGGGATAACAGAGGATATTTACCCTCATTGGATTTGTCTGTGTGACACAAGGCACTGAAAAATGCCATCATTAGGTACATTTTCTACTAAAAAAAAAAGTCTGTTCAGTTCCATTTATGCTATTGTCATTCCTTTGAAGGTCATTTCCATTTACTAAATACCATAACACTATTTTGCAATGCTGAGTATTTTAAACCTTTGACACATGTTTTCAGCAACTACAAAGCTGTAGAATTACTTTCACAAATGTTGCTCAGTTGTCTGAGTCCCTTATTGCTTTGTTTCATTGCCATGCTGCTGACAGCAACACCCCTTCAAATATTGTCCATTCCATCATCAGTCAATTCAGTTGTATAGCAAAAATTAATCCTGTTCTGAGAAGACATCATTTAGCCAGCCAGTATGGTCTGGGTTTTTTGTTTTATAGATAATCAAGAGTCTGATGTGATGTGCTACATCTATCTCACCTCCCAGTAAGCTGAAAGTAGGAATGTCTTCTTGTTCTGTGATTTTTGTGTAGTGCATCTATGTTACAAATGCACTGCAGAGATGTAATAACTTATAACTCGAGGGCTTTAAACTACAATACCTTTATTTAAGGGAAGCAATGCTTCACCCAACTGAAGTTTCACAGACATGCAGAGACTAACACTTGGTCAGAAGTCCACAGACATCCAGAAGAAACTGGGTGTCTACCGATATGTAACATACCAGCTTGTTGAGACCAAATATTAGGTAACATTTCAGTGCACACCAGGAGAGCATGAAAACCCTGCTCATGGGTCAAGTGTTTAAGAGACCAGCTTCTGGGGAATGCTTGATTGGTCTTGCAGAGAAGTAAAAGTGTAAGTAAGGGCTGAATGTCATAACCACTGGGGCACATACTGGGAGAAGCCACAAGAAGAGATGTATCAGGGGGAGCTTGAGCTATTATCAGGTAGGAGGAGACAGCAGACACCAAGTGAAACGGTGTAGACAGAGAAAAAATTGTGTACCTGTAGATGTGAAGAGCAAAGTTTATGGCTCTCTGTGCTGGTTTAAAAGTAAACCAGCAGGAGGAATGAATCTAACTCACAAACAGATTACAAGTCAGAATTACAGTTTGGTGAAAAGATCACAATAAGTACAAGGGTACAGAGGGAAAGGTCCATTTAACCCACAAAAAAAACCAAGTGTGTAACCCAGCACCCTTGGGGTACAAACAAAATGGTGATTGTCAACCCCTGTGCTGAGCACCACCTGGCC
>JAWWEU010000001.1:55326835-55345585 GCA_035583155.1 Acropternis orthonyx | reverse complement strand
AGGGGGCCAGGTGGAACTCTTTTCTGTGGGGCATGCAGTCTTTTTCCTGGTTCCATGGTTGAAAAAGAGAGAGAGAGGTGATCTCTCTGAGGTGCAGAGTTGGTAGATGAAAGAAAAATTCCAAGATTTTAAATCCATAACACTCACTGAAGCCAAATTGCACCTAGCATGTTCATTTTCTAGTCCAAATGTGAACTTGGTTTAATGGTCTAAACCAACACCTCAGGGCTAGAAAGACCCTGTTGAAACAGCCAACAAAAAGACATAGGGGAAAAAAATCTTGCTTGCTCTATTGGTTCCTTAACCTTATCAAATCCACCATCACCATAAAAAGTCATAACCTACATTTTATAGTATATAATCTACAAATCAGGGCCTCTGATTCTGGTACTGTGTCACCTGGACAGCTTGCACAGTTTGATTGGATAGTCTGAAACTTAAACCACAAGAGACATCATACAGCTTCCCACAGCTACAACTTCACTTTGCACATGGCTGGCTGAATAGCACAGTATCTGTCCCTGTACGTACAGAGGCACATAAGTTTTCAAGCCCTGAGAAGGAAAACCAAGAGTTTAAACAGCCTCCTACCTCTTTCACTGTGTTAAAAACCTGTCTGTTTCTCCAGTACAAGGGTTCACATACCTGCAGGCATTATTTATAACACCAGGACGTATTACTTACTCATTCTGACAAATGCAAAAGAGCTCCAAAAGAGCATTTTGTTATTTTTGGAAGCGCAAGTGTACAGAAGATTCAAAAATTAAAAAATCCAGTGTGACCTTAAGGATAAAAATGAGCTAGCTAGAATAGAAGTGTAAAACCACAGCTCTAAAATAGATGTATAAATGAAAAAATATCCTGCTGAAAAAGACCCATGAAACTCTTTAGAGAAGGTTAAATTAAACTCCCTGTGATCTAATGGATAAATTCTGAAGGTTTAACTAAGCTAAGAGCTGGTCTCTTCCTTTTATTAGTTATACTGTGGCACTTGTAAAATTCTCAAGCACTGTGAAAGCTGATTTCAGATAATCATTTCATTAATTAACGATACAAATGCTCTGTGGTGAGATAATGAAAGTAACTTGAAATATGTAATTTTTTACTTTTTTGTTATTAAAACCTTTTCACTAGATCTTGGCCAATGTAAGGAATCACTGACTCCAATTAAGTAAGATATTTGGATGAGCATGCCTAACCTAGAGATATGAATAGCCTTATTAGCTTCAAAGAAGCAACCTGGTTGAAGAAAGTTATTAATTGGCCTAAAGTTAGGCATATGATTATGTACCTTACTGTATGAGGGCCATGACAGGTCACATGTGTCTCAGGGTAATGCAATCTGCAGTAATAGACTTAAGCATGGGCTGGCTCCAGACTAACCTACTCAAGCATGTTTTTGAAGCTCCCAAATCTAAACCCACGACCTCTATTACAACACATGAAAATAAGCTGTCCCTCCAAGATTCAGGGAGCCCCAAGAAACTTCAGATTCAGATTCTGCATTTCTTGTGCCATCTTATACATTGTTTGAATTTCTGAAACTGTTCTGCCAAAAAACATGTGACAGTGGTGGCCAATGCTCGTATGTATGACAGATAGTAGATAGACAGTAGCTAATAGACATTGGATCACACTGTGGTGAGTGTGTGGCCTCAGGAGGGGAAGCAAAGGGAAGAGGGCTTGTACAAACACAGACCTTCCCTCCAGGCTTTGCTAGGTTTAGAGGCAGCATCCACTCTACGGTTCGAAATGCCTCTTATCTGTACAGAGACAAAAATTATCATATTCTGCCTCTGAAAATCCTTCTGTAGTAAAGATCTAGATGTAGGCCAATACAGAGAGTTTAAAAAAAAAACAACCAAAACACACACACATACACACAAAACACCAACCCACTGATCCATTGCCATCAGTGGAAACAAGCCAATTTGTTGCCCTTCATGGTCTGACCTCTACTCTCCAAGAATACAGTGAAGCAACACTAGCCAAGAAAATGACACACGAGCTTTTCCACAAGCAGCCTCTCCTCTTGGACTTCTATCTGAGAATGATGCTTTCATCCTTAACAAATTGCTTTGTTTTTATGGAAATGCATTTGCTTGTACAACAGACATACATGTAAATGCTGTAACTGCATCTAATTGTCTTTTAAAAAAAAGGGTCATTTAGCTCCATTTTATGTTCTAGTTAACAGCATGAGTCTTCAAATGTCACTTCCCTAGCAGAAAACTTCAGCAACTGTTTTGCAGTGCTAATTAGCCCTAGAAAGCCTTACCCTTGATCCAGTGTAATGACATACCATACAGGGCAAATCTTCTGTCAGTATATTCAGGTTGGGTCTTGAAACTTTACAGTGTTTGCAGATTATTGCAAAGTCATTTTCATGGTTCACTGAGGCTTCAGGAAATGAGACAAAGCTATTTGTTGTCAAGTACCTATAATGTCTATCAGGAGAAAAACTAGCACTGTTGGGAGAAGAACAATGATACAAAACCGTTGGAAATCAAAACTAAACTCTGACATTTAACCCTAGCAGTTCAAAGAGAAGGGAACATCTTCAGTGTGAAAAAATAACAGCCTTGCTATCACTTGTGGTTTTAAAGAGAAGGAAGAAGTAACCATCTGTTGATAATGCTAAAGATAATCCTAGCTATGCCATGTTTCAAAAAGCAAATAAACCAAATGCCATTCCTCTATCATAACTGAGTGGTAAACACCCCTTTCAACAACGGTGTGTTAAGTAGACTCCCATAAAAGTAAAATAAATGTTTAGCAGCACAAGCAAAACACAGATAATAAGAGAACATTACATTTATGAAATTACTATTAGTAAATCTACAGCATGACAAGAAACATGGTCAGCAGATCTGCTTCCCCAACACACATTTTAATCCACACAATGCACAACCAGGTAGTCTTTGGGACATTGGATCTGGAGTTTTTAAACAGTTCTTCTTGTTCATTGTAGTTTTGATCTTTTCCAGAGGCTGGATGCACACATAAGGCAAGCATAATTATGATTTAGTGCAAGAAGGGATACCCAGAAAGTGGGGAGAAAGAAGGAGGCAACAGAAGGGGAAAGAGTAGTGAAAACTGTGGAGAAAGAGAAGCAAGGGGCAGAAATCTGTGGTATTTGAGGGAAAATATTACATGTGGAAATAAGTTGTAAGTAATCATAAAGAGGAAGGTTTTCAAATGTACATTGGCATTTTGCATTGGCTGTTATGTCAGTGATTCAGAGCAAGGAAAGGAAGGAGAATCCATTGACTGAGAGAAAAGTATCCCTGCACTCTAGGTGGACATAGGATCAGCTCATTGCTCCAAGTGAGTTTGTTAATGCTGTGGATGGCTGTGCTAATGAAAGGCTTGGCTGACAGTAGGAAAAGGAGTGATGTTCTAAGCCTCCAGGACAGAGGAAGGTGGTAATTACTAGAGCTAATGAGTCCTGGCTCTGATTTCAATGGCATGTCATTATGCTGGCATGTACCCCAAAAATGAGATACAAACAGGGGAGAAGAACATGAAGCAAGAATTATAGATGCAGGAAAATGGCTGTCATATATGAAACTAAAAAATTTAAAACTACATTACCACCTACACAGTCATAAACTAAGATAAATTCACTAATCTAAAGAGGGAATAAGTGTGTCATGCAAGCAGGAGCAGTTAAGAGAAGTGAACAGTAAAGACAGTTTCCTAATGGAACTAACTGTGTACTTCACTTGAAGAGCTAATCACTTCACATGAGATTATGTGGATCTAAAGCATCAATTTGTCCGGAATTCATCTTTCAAAGGGAAATACATCTTACTCCTGCAAACTGAGAGGGAAAAGTGATAATTTGGTTAATCAGTTAATCAGCTAATCAGCTAGAGGTCTTTAGACAGGTATGAAAATCCAAGCAAGCAGAGGTATGTTTATTCACTCTGTCCAGGGATTGCTGAAACATGATTTTTTTTAGGGTTTGTTGTGGGCTTTTTTACCTTTGCTAACCAGTATGAGTACTTGTTCTTTTGTTTATGCCAACTGCAGGGGGGGAAAGCATGTTAAAGAAAACAAGCTTTTTTTTTATTTTCCCAGATGTACAAAAAATAATCAGCTGAGTTTACTGGTAGCCTGTTCTGAAGAGACGACCTTAGTCCTGTACTGGTCATTGTTACTTCCTTCAGCAGCCAGAGAATGGTGGAATTCCACAGGACTAAAACTCATGGAAACCAAATAGACATGTTCAGTCCAGTGTTTACACTCCAACCTTTTATTTAGCTATTTATCAGTTGCTCTTGGAGCTGCCTGAAACATTTATTAGTGGACAGAATCTTGTTCCAGGAGTAGTGCCTTTCAAAGGGCTGGTACAATGTTGTTACAATGGCAGGTCCTGGGGCTTTATCCTCAGATCCCTTTCCAAAATGACTGCTGGAGCTGAAAGATCACATCTAAAGAGTACCAAAGCAACCTAGACAGTTAATCAAGTATTTAAAGCATCTACTGAGAGCCAAAGTTACATGTTTTTCTCTGTTTAAATCATCCATTTCCAGATATTTTCAGGTGTAGGTTAAATATTTCTAAATATAAAATATAAATAACACAGCACTAGGTAACCAGGTGCAAATCATCAACTGAAGTTACAAGCTTCAAAGCAGGTTGCCCTCATTCCCCCTAACCTGAAAAATAGAAAGATGTACCTAATCCAAGAAGGCCAGTGGCACCCAGGCCTGTATCAGTGATGGTGTGGCCAGCAGGACCAGGGCACTGATCATCCCTGTGTACTTTGCATTGGTGAGGCTGAAGTTCTCTGAATACTCTGTTCAGTTCTGGGCCCCTCACTACAAGAAGGACACTGAAATGGTGGAACATGTCCAGAGCAGGGCAATGGAGCTAGTGAAGGATCTGGAGCACAGGTCTTACAAGAAGCAGCTACCGGAACTGGGCATGTTCAACCTGGAGAAAAGGAGGCTCAGGGGAGACCTCTGCAACTGCCTGAAAGGAGGCTGTGGTGAGGTGGAGGTTGATCTCCCAAGTAACAAGCAATGGGACAAGAGGAAATGGTTGGAGGAGGTTTACATGGGATATCAGGAAAAATTTCTTCAGGGAAAGGGTGGTCAGGCACTGGAACATGCTGTCCAGGGAAATGGTTGAGCCACCATCCCTGGACGTATTTAAAAGACATGTAGATGTGGCACTGAGGGACAACATTTAGTGCTGGACTTGGCAGTGCTGGGTTAATGGTTGGACTTGATGATCTTAGAAGTCTTTTCCAACCTAATTCCAAACCTATGATTCTGATAATCCCAAGTAGCAGTCCTTCTGCTCCTGTTTCATAAGGTTCACATTACAGTACTCTGAGTTTAGCTCATCCTTCAGCTGGTAACAACACTGCTCCAAAAACCATAGAATCATAGAATGGTTTAGGTTTGAAGGGACCTTAAAAGGTCATCTAGTTTCAACCTCCATGCTGTGGACAGAGACACCTTCCACTAGATGACGTTGCTCAGAGCTCCATCCAGCCTGACCTTAAATGCTTCCGGGGATTGGGCATTCACACCTTTCTGTGCAACCTGTTCCAGGGCACATGTGGGGCTACAGCCATCAAAGTGAGGTTTTCAGCCCTGAATTACTGTTTTAATTATGTATTCAACTTGACTAGGTCTGTACAGGGCCTTTTCTACTTTTGTGGATTGTTTTTTACTTACAGCTCCAGGACAGAAGCTAGTCATCTGGGCAAGGGGGAGATTCCTCTAGATTTCCCACAGTGGATGAGAAGTTCTGTGTCAAGTTGTGCCTGGTCTGGGTGCCAGCCAGCACCATGCTATTATGATCAAGTTAATAAATTTATTAGAAATGCTTCTGCCCTAATTGAGGTGCAAACGAGACCATGTGCCAAAATCAATAGTATGGATTTTATTTAATGGTAAATGTGAGGCAGAGAGAGAGAGATAGAAAGAAACAGGGGAAAGGAGGAGTGGGGGGAAGAAAGAGAGTGACAGAGAGAGATTAAAACAGAAAATGTATCACCATTCCATGTAATCTATCAGCATTCCGTGGGTCCAGTTCTTCTGGTCGTCTCAGTGGTGAGGGTCTCACAAAACATAGAGTCCAATGGATTAGTATTTGTTCAAAAGATGCCAGGCTTCTCCCCCTGGAGGGGAAGCTTTGCAGTCTCTGGATTTGTTGCCTCACTTGGATCATGTGTAGTCCTCTGGTGGGAGAAGGCCTCAGAAATGAGTCAGGGGGGCACTTTGGGGGTCTCTGATGGTTTATGACCTTTCTCAGCTGCCTCTCATGTGTGCATGTGGTCTTTCTGGAGGAGGGGAGGTTTACTCCTTTGGTTTGGTGTGGAGAGATTCCATCTCACACCCAAAACCCTTGTCCTCTGGCACAACACCTGCTGAGCCTTGTTTACTTCTCCTCAGATCTGAGATGATTAGACAACAGTCTTCTTTCAAGTTCCCAGTCACCCAAGTCAGGAGGCATTGGGGGGGTCAAGGGTGCTTCAGTGGTCACAGACAGGCAATTGCTTCCTTGCAGTTTGACTAAAAAGCTTTCTACCATTTGACAGTGTTTAAGACATTAACAACATTTCAGTCCATCACACATGCATGGCTCCATCACATGGGCTCAGGGGCCACTTGGAAACCTCAGTAGCACCCACAGACAGTGTCAGCAATGGGCTTCTGCAGTCTGGGCACTAAGAGCACATGGGTTTGCTTTTGGACACAAAAATGTTGCTTAAGTCCCACTTGGGGTGTCTAAGACCTCTAGGGACTTCGGTGCTTAGAAGGTTCAGTGATGGGATGAAGAGGCATGGTCCTTCACCTGCTGTTTGATCAGCTTGTCCCAGTGCTGGGAAGGGGGACTGTTCACCAGCCATGCAAGGTTACTGTGAGCACTTTGTCTTTGGGGACACAGGACACAGCAATTCACAGAGCCTGTTGATTTGAAAACAGCAGTACCTAATTTTGGTTTTTATGGTCTTATGTTTCTACCTATTTTTTGTCATTCTGACCCAAGGTGTTATGTCACTTCAGCCATGTACACGAAGGAGATGGTCATATGTACTGGCAACTCAGGTACTGTTGATCCTCACAGCTGAATGATGCTGCCCACGTGTGCCAGCCAGCACAGCTGTAGCTTAGCAACACTGCCTGCACCAAGGTGTGGACATAAAATGTCTTCCTTATTTTCAGCAAAGAGAAAGGGCAGATAGGAATAGTTGTGGTGGAATCAATATATATCTGTAATTCTCCACTGTTAATATAAGCCCTTTCAACCAAGAAATGATGGGAAGTGATTAAAATTTATATTTACAATTAGATAGGAAAAGCAAACATGGCTTAGCTGGGTCAAAAGAAATCCATAAAGTATGCAGGCACTGCTGATAATACTGTAATTATAATTAATCAATAAAAAACAGATATAGGAAAGGAGGCCATTTTTTGAAGCTGTAGCACTTCACAGATCTTGCATTGCCAACTCAAAAACCCTCTCCAGTACCTAGCAGATTTTTACTATGCAAAATTGTTTATCTTGCAAGGCACTTGAAACAACATACATTGTCAAAAAGCAAGCTGGGGAAATTACAGAGATAGAAAATTGCTTTACTGCCTTAGCACTGCCCTCAACAGTTCCCTCATTAAAGTAATTAGACATTTAAGACAAAGAAATATAAACCCCTTGAGGTGTGCAAATTTCAGATGCAGTTGACATCGTTTTGGTACACAATAGGAATTGATTAGTAGTTGCCACACACAGACCCACTACAGAGCATGAACAACATTCACAATTGCAAAACTCATGAAAGTCTTGGCTTTAGTGGTATTTTAAAATTTATAGGGGTAAAAAACTGGACTGGGAAATAGACTTCAAAAAGCTGACTGCAGTCTGGGGGTTTAAAATGGAGTCATAATATACAATACTAATGGTGAGGGGTGCTTGGTATGTTATAGTGCAGTGAACACTGTCGGTGTAGTTATAGCTGCAGAAGTAACCTACTTTGGAAATGTTTTCACCTGGAAATTCTCTGTCTGGAATCTCAACCAAAGGGCGGATCAAAAATAGCCATCATGACCCCTATCAGCTTTCTTGTTTGCCTTTGATAAAGTTACAGTGTCTCAAAGGTGCTAAGTGTAGGGGGTGGACCTGGAATTGGCCAACATTACTTCAAATATTCAAATGTTTACTGAAATTTTCACTTGCTACTAGCTGGTTATAAAGTGTGTAATTATATCCTCTGGTTCAGTGAAGTGAAAAATAGTCATTCCAAGAAGACATTAAAACATTTCACCTGTATAGGTGCACATAAAACTCCTCCATTACCCAAAATAGAGCAGCAGCTGTAAATTGATACAAATTGTTCAGAAAATGACAGTGTTCTTGCTAAAAGTTAGCTCTGGTGCCTGTCAGCAAAGTGAAAGGCAAGGGCCTTTACAATTCACATGCCACTCCAGCAAGTTCGCTTCTTCCTTTAACTTCCTTTATTCTTCTATGCCTTCTTGTGTTCCAGTAATCAGGTTTCAACAATAATTAAAATGTAGGGGAGCAAGGGCAGAGAAAATTTCCTGTTTTAATTGTATTCTTGAAGCATACAAAAGTACTACATTTCTTCTTTAGAAGGTATGATAAACCCCTACTAATTGCTTATAAGTGTCATTTAACTATCCTAATTGTTGCAATAAAAAAAGTAATCCTTTTTTTTTCCCCTAGAAAATAATTAGGTAAGCTTAAAATGCCAGGAAAGAGTTGCTACTTAGATCTACACTGATGAATAGGTCACAGCTGGAGTTTTGAGGGTCAGGTATGTTCCCATCAAGAGACTTGGGCATCTCCAAAGTGCATTTTGGGAACACAGCCTATAATGATGTATATGCAATGACATATGCTAGCTATGAATACAAAAAGCTTTCAAAAAATATGTATATATATTAAAGTATCTGGAAGGATCTGTGTTAGCTTCATATTGAGGCTGCTGGAGACTTCAGTTCAGGAAATTGTTGAATGTTGAAGTTTTGATTCAGCCATGTACCAAACCAGGAGCTGAATTCAATATTACTCAGGAACACACCTGAACTTTAACCCACACCTGAAATCCTGCCACAACCATATTTTCCACTGCTGCCATCATAGTGATAGATTACCTGGGCTCTGGCAGTGAACTGATGAACTGTGGAGCACAAACTGACCTCCAAAGGCTTGTTACTAGTTTACTTGAGCAAGAAGTGTGGAAGTGGCTGCTGGATGTGCATTTAAGAAACACAGCTCACCCACTACAGATATAGAAAATGCTGATGATTTCTTTTTTCTAAGTGTGATTTTAAAGTATCTTTTAAAATGAGGATATACTTTTAAAAGTTAATTACATATATAAAATATAGAAATAGAAATTTATCTGTTTTAAAGGGATGAAGAGACACTACATTTTACTGTAGCTTGAAGTATTATCCTACCAAAAGTATTACTAATATTTTGTTGAATGGTAAGAAGTAATAAATACCTGTTTAATATTCAGAGCATTAAAAAGAAAAGTAAAAATCAAGAGAGTTCAAAACTCAAAGCCTGAAAATTTGGCTTCTGTTTGTCCAGATTACATTTTTTAAGTCCTTTTTTTGCAAGGTGCAATTTTTCCTGCAACTAGAGAGAATTTCTCCTCTCACATGAGCTGTGATCTGGGCTCAGGAAAAGCCTCTCTGTGTTGTGGTCTATATTGCACTGACAAAAACACCAGCTTCCTCCACATACAGATGTTTGTCAAAGTCAGCCCCATTGACTACTCCACAGTGCATATAATCATACTTGTCCACTTTCTATATAAAATTATATCACCTTTATAAAGTTATAAAACATTATAGCACTTTATCTGCTAACTGAGGCCTGGGTGAATCACATTTCTCCTTAAAGAGGAACCCTTAAAACATACTTTGAGGAAGCAGCCTACCATAGAAGAAAACTATCAAGGATCTTACAAGGCACTCACATCCTATATGTACACAAAGAATAAAAATGGTTTTATTTTTACTGTTGTTTTCCCCCCTCTGCAATGTTTCTTAAGATTTCTGCTGAGCACTTGCACTGGAGAGGGAAGGAGTCAGATCTACTCACATATGACTGAAGTTATGCCATTACATTGAGATGGACTTTTTAATACCCTCCCTCCAGGTTTTCTTTCTGCCTACAAAGAAACAAGTCATCTGTCTCTTTCAGGTTGTTTATCTGATTTATCCTGATCTTCACAGAATCACAGAATATTCTGAGTTGAAAGGGACCGGCAAGGATCATTGAGTACAACCCTTAGCCCCGCACAGGACAATCTCCAAGAGTCACACCATGTGGCTGAGAGTATCATCCAAATGCTTCTTGAACTCTGGCAGGTTTGGTGCTGTGACTGCTGCCCTGAGGAGCCTGTTCCAGTGCTCAACCACCCTCTGGGGAAAGAACCTTTTTCTAACATTCGACCTAAGCCTCCCCTGACACAACTTCAGGCCATTCCCTCGAGTCCTGTCTCTGATCACCACAGAGAATATATCAGCGCCTGCCCATCCTCTCCCCTTCATGAGGAAGTTGTAACTGCAATGAGATCTCTCCTCAGTCTCCTCTTCTCCCGGCTTAACAGACCAAGTGCCCTCAGCCACTCCTCATACGGCTTCCCCTCAAGGCCCTTCACCATCTTCATTGCCCTTCTTTGGACACTTGCTAGGAGCTTAACATCTTTCTTACCACTCTTCAAGTTCAGGCTTCCTCCAGACCCATAGATAAGGCAAGGCCAGGTGCTTTTCCTGGCATAGGGGAATAAATTCAAATGCAGAAAGAGACCATTACAACTACTACTTTCCAAATTGCTTTCTCCTTTTGAAAATTTATACAC
Source organism: Acropternis orthonyx (assembly GCA_035583155.1). Classification (NCBI taxonomy): domain Eukaryota; kingdom Metazoa; phylum Chordata; class Aves; order Passeriformes; family Rhinocryptidae; genus Acropternis; species Acropternis orthonyx. The sequence continues at coordinate 55,334,727 of JAWWEU010000001.1, read as the reverse complement.
TAACAATTACATTCACTGCTGCCTAACTGAAACCTGCAGTGTGTTATTTTTTACAAAACTGGCATCTTTTTTGTGATCTAGCTTTGTAGTTACCCCTCCTTTGAGCAGGAGATGGGACTTCATCCCTTCGAAGGTCCCTTCCAACCTGAATTATTCTGTGGCTCTGTTTGTTTGAACTCTGCCGTTAGAAGCATGAGCAAGTCTCCTGGTTTAACCCACCAGTCAGCTAAACACCACACAGCTCCTCACTTACTCACTCCCCACCTCAGTGGGATGGGACAGGGACATGGGGGGAAAGTTTTAAAAATTATGGGTGGAGAAAAAGACAGTTTAATTGGACAGAAAATGAAGAGAAAATAATAATAATAATTATAAAACAAATAGAACATACAAAACAAGTGATGCACATTGCAACTGCTCACCACTCGCCAACCCATGCCCAAGTTCCTCAGCAGGGGCCCTGGGACAGCTTTGCCCCAGTTTCTGTAGTGAGCACAATGCCATGCAGTACAAAACATCCCTTTGCCCAGCTGGGATCTGCTGTCCCAGCTGTGTCTCCTCCCAGCCCTCTCACTGTTGGGGTGGGGTGAGAAGCTGAAAAGTCCTTGACTTAGTGTAAATGCTGCTCAGCAACAACTAATCAGTGTGTTATCAACATTATTCTCATGGTAAATTCAAAACACATCACTGTACCAGACACTGTGAAGAAAATTAACTCTATTCCAGCCAAAACCAGGACAGGAGAAAACTACAAGTGATAGCAACAGGACAGTCCCTGCTGCAGAGGACAGCAGCCCCCCTCCACTAGTGATCAAGGACTGCTACAAAAAATGTGATCCGCACAAGTGAGGCAAAAGTGTCCTTGTCAGCTGGCCGGCCGACATGGTAAGAAGAGCTTCAAACTTAAGAACAACAGCAGAGGGAGCTGATGGCTAAAGCTAAGTGAGGAAGTGGTGGACCAGCAAGAAAAGAGTTCAGAGTATTGTGGGCTGGGCAGGAGACCTTCCATCTAACGAAACAGGTCTGAAGGGGACCCAGCAGGAGTGTACACACACAGATAGGGAAATGCCTACAGGGCAGCATCATGTGGAAAGTTCTCAAGTCTGAAATGACTGGGTGTCTCTCTGAAGAGCCTGTACACTAATGCACAAAGCATGGCAAAGAGAAGGGATTAGAGCCTTTGTGTGATTACAGGGCTATGGTCTCCTTTGGATCACAGAGATGTGGTGGAATAACTCACATGACTGGAGTGCTACAGCAGATGGATACACTCTTTGTGGAGTATGGGATGGTGAGAAAGGAGAGTTGCCCTTCATGTGACAACATAATAGATATTCTTGGAGCTCTATCTAGTCCCATTTGAGCATTTATAGATTGGGCTTAAATAGAAGCACAACATGGGTAATGGTGGGACCTGGAGACAAAGGATGTGGAAAAGACTGAGGTGCTCAATGCCTTCTTCAACTCACTCTTAAGACCTGCCTCGGGGATTGCAGGGCCCCAAGAGGAGTGGGAAAGCCAGGAGGAAGGAGGACTTACTTAGAGATCATCTAGTTTCAACCTTCCTGCCATGGGCAGGGATGCCACCCACTAAACCAGGTTGTTCCAAGCCCCTTCCAACCTGGCCTTGAATACTGCTGGGGATGGGGCATCCACAACTTCTCTAGGCAACCAGTGCCAGCATCTCACCAACCTCTGAACTTCTTCCTAACATCCAGTTTAAATCTCTCCTCTTTTAGTTTAACACTGTTGTCCCTTGTCCTGATACTGTCTGCACAAGTAAAAAGTCACTCTCCCTCCTTTATATAAGCCCTTTGAAGTACTGGAAGGCCACGGTAAGGTCTCCTGGGAGCCTTCTCTTCTGCAGGTTGAACAACTCCAACTCAGACTGTTTTCAGAGGAGAGGTTCCTTTTGCAGTTCCTATCTGGACCAGCTACAACACGGCCATGTCATTCCTGTGCTGAGACCCCAAAGATGGATGTTGTAATCTGTGTGGGATCTCAAGAGAGTGGAGTAATGGGGTAGAATCATCTCCCTCAACCTGCTGGCCACACTGGTTTTGATGAAGCCCAGGATGCAGCTGGCTTTCTGGTCTGAAAATGCACTTTGCTGCATCATGTCCAGCTTTTCATCCATGGGAATATATGAGAAAGCAAATTGGAAAAGGATAATCAGGTGAAGGTTCATTTCTGGTTTGATAATTACAGCAAAACATATATTCTGGAGCACAAGAAAACAGTTCAACAGCACTGCTGAAAGCCAAACCAGAACAAGTACTTTTTCAGTAATGCAATAAGGATGGATGAATGGTGGGACATTGTACAGGGCTGGGAAGCAAATGATGTCCTGCCTGTAGGCTGGCCATGTCAGAGCTTTGAGTTAGTGCTGGTCTTGCTGAAGCCACTGACAAGATTGAACCTGTATTTGGGATATGCCTTTCTGATGGATCAGATAGATGAAAAGAGATACTTATTCTAAGCAGGTTTGTGCTAAGAAGAGCTGAGACAAAGACTATGTTGCAGCAACTTAGAAGTATTTGTGCTAGCCCTATGTCAAGAAGGATAACATGCAATGTCCCAAATGGGACTGTTATGAAATCTTTTCCAACCCAGTTAGCCTCTGGTTTAAATTCTTTTTGTTATAGCACATCTATATTTCATCCATGGTGCCTTCCTACTATACTTTTTGGTCTTCATGAAAAATTAGAGACCAAGACCAAACATAAACTTTCTGATGGAGTACTTTTCTCCTAAACTGTTCACAAAAATAACAGTACAGATGCTTGAGGATTTTAATGAGATGGTAAACAAGATGATATGTGTCCCTCATGTCTGGTCTCAGTCATTGGTAATAACTCTTTGCTGGGATACATGGGTTATGGTAGAAAGCACCATCCTGCCAGCTGGTGCTTTGCACTTCATTCACAGGCCCAGAGTCTCCTGTTACACTAATACTATTCCCTCATCTTTGTCTTCCCTGTCTCTCCACATTTATCCTTATTCTAAATCTTCAGACAGTGTGATGCCCAGCATGCTTTGGCACAGCTGTCATATGGCAAAGAGAGAGGCGTTTGTTATGTGTACTGGCAGCACTGTGAGAAATGTGACGCAGCTCATCCCCCTCCTTTCAGACATCATCTGTCATTCAGCTGGAAAATGCAGCAGCAGTAGCTGGGAGGCAGAGAGAAGAGCACTGATGGTCTGTACATGTTAGCAAGAGCACGCACCTGATGGTTTCTGCATCGAGCTCATTCTCAACTTGGGAAGTTCCCCACTTCCATGGACCCTTAAAACAGTGGACTGGCAGCTTTTTAAGTCTTTTGTGCATACTGTTTCTTTCCTAATGTGCCTGAGTTCTTTTAACCTCTCACTTAAAACCTTGAACAAAACGTGCTATGGTGTGGGAAACGCTCAACATGACACTGAGAAAGGGAAAGTTAGTCAGATCTCTCCCCTCCCTGCCTCAGCTATGCCCTTGACTGTAAATGCTGGCAGAGGAACTCAGGATTTCAAAAGTAAAAAGTTTCAAATGCAATTCTGCTGCTTTTTTTTATCTTGTGATTCTGCCAAAATATCAGATGGGAAGCAAGCCAGTAAATTGCTTTCCCGCTGTAAATACAAGGAAGAGGGGAGAGCAGATTGACAGCAACCATCACCATTTTTGTCACCAAACAACCTCTGCATGAGATGCAGTCTTCACATATGCTCCTAACCTGACAGATAAGCATTTCTTCTGATTAGGAGGTTCACAATTACTTTGTGATTAAAAAAACCAGTTGAGTCCATTGATACATGATAATACATAATTAGTGACTCCAGGCTGCACTGCTTTTGACTGGAGTAGAGTTAGTTTTCTTCACAGTAGTTGATAGAAGGCTATGGTTTGGATTTGTGACCAAAAGAGTGTTGATAACACAAAGATGTTTTCCTTACTTGCATGTTGTCAAGGCCTTTTCTGTCTCTCACTCCACCCCACCAGCGAGTTGGCTGGGGACACACAAGGAGCTGTGAGAGGACACAGCCATGAGAGCTGACCCCAACTGACCAAAGAGATATCCCATGCCATATGGCATCATGCTCAGTATAAAAAGCTGGGGGATGAAGGAGAAAAGGGGACGGTGTTTGAAGTGATGGGATTTTGTTTTCCCAAGACACCATTAGGGATGATGGAGCCCAGCTTTCCTGGGAATGACTGAACATCCCCCTGCCAATGGGAAGTGGTGGATGAATTCCCTGTTTTGTTTTGCTTTTTACCTGTTAAACTGCCATTATCTCAAGCCACAAGTTTCCTCATTTTAACTCTTCTAATTCTCTTCTCCAATCCCCTGGGGTAGATGTGACCAAATGGCAGCATGGTGCTTAGCTGCCAACTGGGGTGAAATTATGACACGGGATAATAAAAACCTTTCCCTCATTCTTCACAAAGTCATCTCCAGCAGCACCACAGGCTCTGCAACTCCCCAGTGCTAAGAAGTGAAGGTTGTCTGAAGCTAGGGAGCTCTCACTGTACCGTTGAAGTGGCCACATGTCAGTGAGAGGTCCTAAAGTACCACATATATTATGTTCCATTTTCTCAAAATCAAAATATCCTCTCCTCTAAGGATGTAGCCACCCGGTAAAAAAAAAAAAAAAACAAAAACCAGTCTGAATACTTTTCCCACACACATATTTACATACTTATAAACAAATATAACTCTTCACAGCATACAAATAATTATAAACTTTGGATACTGGGTATCCAGTTGTGTTGAAACTTCCTCCCTGAGGAAGCTTGTAGACTATTCTACAGCACTTCAGTATGGCATATACTATGCTGTGGCATTTCTGCTTTTCCATTTCAAGTCCCCAGGGAATAACCTACAGTCTTAGCATATTTGAAAAGTTTGGGATATGGCAAAACAGATGGGATGGGATTAGGAATGTTTATGAAATGAAGTGCTCAAAGATGAACCCTTGGCAGGGCAGAACAATTTATACTATTTATTGGGTGAGTAAGTTTGGAATAAAATGCTGTTTGTGTCCCAGTCCACAGAATGGTCTTTCACAGAAATGTCAGCAAACATTTTCATGCCAGGTTTTCAGCAATCACTTTGAGCTACACCATAAAGCAAGGGACATTTTAATTGTTACTCTGAGTAAAGTCACGCTTTTTACCTGCATACTTTCACCTAAAACATTTCAATTGTGAGTTGGTGACATGAGATTATAGAAAGCACATGTTTATATGCACACATTAATCTTGCAAGGTCTGCACTTGATGTCTTCTGAATGTGAATGCCACTGAGATTTGCAAAATAGACAAACTCTTTAAATAAAAGTGTGAAGGTCAGAAAGGGCCATAGAAGCAGCACAACAATTTCAGCTGTTTCTTAAACCCTGAGACAGAAATGGGTAAGGTGGTGGAAACGCATTTTCAGTTACTGCTGAATATTATGCAGTAGGACAAACAACCATGAAGAATCTTGGTTTGTGCCAATAAAAAAGTGTCAGTTCAGGGAAGGTAAGATCCTTGTGCTATTTCCAACACCGTGTATTGCTGAGTCAACTTCTCTGCTGTCCTGTCCTTCTCATTTGCCCCTTATGAGCTCCTAATAGCTTCGCAGAACCCCTTTTTATCATCCAGTCAGAGGGTCTGCCATGTCCAGTTTGGCATCTGTATTTGTTTCTCACTTCTGATGATTTTAGCAATCCTGTCACTTGCATTTTTCTCCTGCTTCCAACTGCCTCATTGCAGCCTACAGTGGCATGAGGCTAGGCTGAACACCAATCCAAAGTGTTTAACTAAAGAGCCAGTCTTCCTTCTTTGCTCCATGTCCACCAGCTATCTGTCTGTATTACTTTAGGCCTTACAGTCTAGAATTTAATCCCTTCTGTGATGTCTAGATAACAATACTTTAAATTTATTCTCAATGACATTTGAGTCAAAGCCACTTCGTCTCAAGTACAGCTGTCATTAGCTGCCTATGCTATGCCACAGACTCAAACTATTTCAGTGAACAGAGGGAAATAAATTGAGCTATCTAATCAATACAGTAAATTGAACTTGAAGTACCCATCCTTTATTTAAGCTTCTTTGCTGTGAGCTGGTGTTTGATAAATCTTAATCCTGAGAACTGCGGTAAGTTGAAAGAAAGTAATTACTGACATTCACCACACTTAGCCAGGAAAGTATTTCCTTATTGGGAGCTCTGCAGGAAAACAGACACAATTTGAGGAACAAGGGGTCATCAGCAAAAGGTGTTTTACATTAAAAAAGTAAAGTATCAGCAATGAAAAACAGCACCAGGCTGCAAATAACCATGGAGAGACACATGAGAACGTGCCCTGTGCTCAGTGGCTGTGTACAGCCACATCGCTGCTTCCTGCCATATGCAGCTCCACATTTGGGAAATGTCATTCTCGGGATCAGACCCTGGAGATGAAAATAGAGAAAAATGGCAGGTGCTCAGGTGTGTACCTTCTAGCCAGATGTTATGTCAGTGCAAGTTTCTCTGAAAAGGTATGAAACAACCACCCTGGAGGTGGGCAAACCTAGGAGTAAGTATTTGTGCAGCAGCAAGTACCAAGCTTATATTTGAAAGTAAGAAGGCTTTTTATCACTATCCCCCTTCTTCTCAACAGTGCAAAAGCAGAATAAGGTCCTCATCTAGACATTTCAGTCCATGGAAACACAGCCCACTCTGTTGTGGCTCAGTCTTGAACACAGTGCCTCCCATAACAAGAAGTGGAGGAATTGCTGTGCACAGAACATAATAATTCCCCTAAATATCAGTTTTCAGAGGAGATGTTCCATACTGTGATTTGTTCCTCCAGAATATTAATCTAGTATTGTGCAGCAGAAATGCTTCCAAAATAACCAGTTACCTATCATAATCATTTCCACAAGTAGCTCAGACCTAGGGTTAGGAAAAAGCTGAAGCCTGGCTGACTGATGGCATCATTGCAATCAACAAAAAAGATTAGGTTGTTTATGAAATAATGTAACATTATAAACAGAGGACTACTGTTGTTATAGGACCCCACTGCCTGTTTAACATAGTTAGACTTTTTCCCAGTGTTTCCAGGCATTGGTGCCAGACATTTACTTTCCCATCAGAGCACTGGTGGAGCTGTTGCCCCAGCACTGATTATGAGTGAATAGGGGTGGAATTTAAACCAAATGCCTTAAAAGGTGCTTGAAATGCCTTCAGCCGTGTTTGTCTCATGCCTTTATAAGTGACCTTTTGTACTTTCATATCACTGACTTTCCAGAGAAGCTGTAAGTCAGGCAGACGAAGGAAGGGGCCGTCTTTGCACATCTATAAGCACAAGGAAGCATTGGTGCCCATTCCTCTACATAGCACAGCCTGCGGTACACCTGCTAAACTGTGACTGGTCACAATCTGAACAGAAAAGGCACTGAATGATTCATTTTCCAAAAGGATTTTTGAAAGCTTCCTTTTGTATGGATGTGTAACAATCCCTCTGCTCTTTTCCAAGTGTTCATTTCTCTGATAGTACTGAAGGACACAGTTTGATGATCAAAAAATTCCTGCAGGCACTGAGCAAACAGGACTAGAACAGGTTCTCTCCTGTGTGAAGTCTGTCAGATGACTTCATCCCATATATGAATGCTGGACTTCTGAACTGCTGGAGCCTTCAGTCACACAGAGCTCAAAGCCTACACGGTTGAAGCTTGCTACACTTTTCATTCTTTCTGATCTCTGATCATGAAATACAACAAGTTGTTATTGACACAGTATTAAGAATAAAGTCAAATTCCTCTGATAGAAAATATAAAGTCAAATTACTTGTTTCCTACAGTACAGAGCAGCAAGATTCCTTCCTTCCTTCCTTCCTTCCTTCCTTCCTTCCTTCCTTCCTTCCTTCCTTCCTTCCTTCCTTCCTTCCTT
>JAWWEU010000001.1:55302279-55326596 GCA_035583155.1 Acropternis orthonyx | reverse complement strand
TTCCTTCCTTCCTTCCTTCCTGCCTTCCTGCCTTCCTGCCTTCCTGCCTTCCTGCCTTCCTGCCTTCCTGCCTTCCTTTTCCTACCTAAAATACATTCCCAGTGCCTATCCCAGTCCCTATCTGGGAAAAAGGTCTTATTCAGAGCCTTACTGCTCCCACCAAAAGCTGCTAAATAAACATGCGGGCTGCGTTGAAGGCAGACTCACACCACCATAGGCACAAGGAGCCCATTGCTGCAGTACAATGCCATACAGCTCTGTTTGTGGGATGCCAAATTCCTACCTTGCCTGTCCGCATGCAGCTTGCAGGGCTAGGAAAATACCTCCTCCATGGGATGCTGAAGACACAGTTTTTCCCCTCTCCCTGTTAGAGCTCTCCACACTCTCCCACTCACATTTCTCATATTGGGCTTGCCACCTCTTCTTCATCTCACTGCTGCTGGCTTGTCTCAGACCATTTCTAGTTTGCTGCCTGGTCACACCTGTAGGAAGAAATACTGAGGCTCTTCATTAGCACTTCCTGAAGCTAGATCTACGTATTACCATGGGTGTGAAGTACCTCACGGTTAGGATAACACATCTGTGATCCTGAAAGAAGGATGAGAGCAGCAGCAAGGACAATTGCCATGCCCTCAACTTCATCCATATGTCTATAACCTTCTGGACTGCAGAAACCCAGTCCCGGAGCTGATCAGTATTCCCTTCACCCATTGCCTAACCCCACAAGCTTCAAAGAGTAACAAACCTCTCTCTCACCTCCACTGTGCTAATAATTCTGCTTCTCCATATGCTGAATGTTTCACACCCATTCTGGGATCCAGGAACTAAGAAATGTTACACATATATAAAATATCATCCAAAAAAAGTTGGCATGCCACAGAAACCAGAGCACAAGAGTGCCCCTTCTTTGACTGCTGTGGGAGCCAGGAAGGAAATGTGAAACTAATATTAAACTTTTCAAAGTGCCGAGTGGCACAAAGTGAGCCAATTGGCCTACGGGGCAGCAAAGCTAAATTTAACTGCAAATTACATGACTTCCTGGAGAAGAATGTAATGATACTTTACAGTATCTAGTGAGTAAAACTGCTTGAAATACCCAACCTGATGCTTGTAGAGCAACCCATCAGTGATGCCTTGTTCCAGTTACAAAACATCCTAAATCCTAAGTCACAGGACTTACGAATTTCAACCTTGTTTTCCTTCTTCAGTGAGAGTGCAAGATGTAAATTCATTCCAGAAAGCTTAAGTCCTCTTAATTTGGAAGCTAATGGAAAGGCAGGAAGTTCTTTAGAAGAAAATTCAGGTCTCCACTGAAGTGAATTGCAGTTCCTAAAGGGGCAGAAATAGCACAAACTTTCAGAAAAACTCCTGTGACAGATTAGGAGCTATTGCCTGGAAATGATCTAACAAATTCACCACAAAGTATTGTTGTCAGCACGAAACAGAAATGTGATAAGAAAAGCTACAGTACCCCTCAGCAAGTTTATGTTTAATATTTCTTACACCCCACTTTTTGATTTTATTTTTTATTCTAAATCCTTTTTCCTTCTTTCCCCTCTTTCCCATCTTTTCTTTCTGACACTCATTCTGTCACCAGATGCCTCACCAATTTCCTTCCTGTTCTTAGACTTGCCTCTCTCTTCCCCTCCGCATTCCTTTTGCTGTGACAGCTGAGGATCTCAGCCTGAATGCTCCTCTTCCTTGTGGACAATGGTCTTTGGAGCAGTTCATGGTAATGTGCACCAGAGAATACACATAAGGCACACACATGGAGAAGGAACAGGAGTTAGAGATGGAGGTGCAGGATGAGAGGTGAGCAAATTTGCTGCACAGCCATTGTCCCTAATGCCCAGAAATCCCAGAACTGATCTCCACAGCAGGTTTTTTCACACACTGGAAGAATAAGGCACCTACAACAGGGAGTATCAGCAGAGAAGTTCAACTTTTTCTGTCATCCCGTGAGGTCCAAGGTAGGGGACAAGACTCTTAGGATTTTTCCCCACATTCCTGACACCGTGTTGAAACCAACAGCTCTCCTCGTGGACAGCAGCAGGAGCTGGTGTCCTATCCACTCACTGTCATTCCCCTTCAAGCACGAAAAGTCAGCTTCTCCATTTTTCTCTCATTCATGTCCCACTTTCCTTATCTTCCTACCCAGTCTATCACACTCAAAGAATTCCTGCCATGGCATTACAGGCATGAATTTATACAGGACCCTTACAGATCACCAGCATGCAATGAATACAGTTTAACTGTCCATCACCACTGTCTGGGCACTCTGTGGAGATAGTCTCATTCTGATAGGCCTTGGACTTGCGTCAATTTCAACAATTTCTGTTTGTCTGTGGCCTACAAAATTAAATCAGATGGAAAATATCTTCAGTTTGAGGAATTTACAGACCACTTCAAGGAGTAGAAGGTGAAACAAAGCATCTGAGGGACCAAACAGCAGTGCTGTGGACAACAATACCCTTCCTATCAACAAATAAGTGGGTTTTGATACACACAGGCATCCCAACATTGGGTTACATCAAAGGAGCAGAGACTGGAAAGTGCTCTTGCCATTGTAAACAGATGAACTCACCTCACACAGAAATAAGGGAAGAAAAGCAGAAAGGCTGGTCATGTCAATGGTAACAATGGACAGGAACTATGAGCACTGGGAAGAGGATGGAGAAGATAGAGACAGGCACATTGATGGTGAAACCCTCAGAATTATTGCTTTCAAGAAGGCATGCAAGGAAGAGGAACTCTAGATTAGGTCTATCCCACAGGAAAAAGGGTCCATCCACAGCATCACAGTGTCCTGTATGTTAGTGCTAATAGTTACTCCACCACCTCCCATAGAGTAGTGTGACCTTCTTTCATCTTAATTACTAGCCAGGTGCTACTGATTCCAGTGCAAGAAAGGGAAGAGATAAAGGCTTGTGGTCGATGAGGTAAAGATGTCCATGTTTATTTGCCTTGCAATGCAATCACCACTTTTTTGCCAGATGAGCAAATATTTCTCCCTGCCCTCTAAGCCTATAACAAGCCAATCCCAGGGAAAGGGCACAACACCTCTCTTGGCAACGTCAATGAACTCATCAAGAGATCCTGTAATTCCCAGCAGACTAGTGCCCTGCACTCCTCAGGAAACTCTCTAATCCAAGGAGGCACACCAGTAGAAAGAAAATATATCCCATCTTGGAAGAGTGCAAGAGGCAGCATGTCCCACACGCTGGTCAACACACACACACGGGTGAGGCTTCAACAAGGAAGACTAAGGAAGCATTGGATGAACTGGGCCTTTGCTATCTTCACTGCAAAGCCTTACAACAGTGCTTGATCCATCTACAAGTCCTAATGGAAATTATCAAAATGGAAAAGTTGGCAGAGCTAGCAGGGAATTATCCATCAGTACACATTAAAAATGAATGACCAGAAAAAAACCTTCCCTCTTCCAATGAGCAAATAATGACGGATGGTCAGAAGAAAAATGAGTAAGAAGACAGAAAAGACATTTTCAGTCCCTTCTGCAGCTCAGCAGTCATAAGCCTTCCATTAATTTGTTATAGAGAGATGATGTATTAATTAGGTTATGCCCAAGGCATGTCATTTTAATATCTATTCAAACTAGGAAAACAGGAAAATGGTTTATTTTCTTTACTAATTCCTCATCAAGAGCTGAGAATTTTCTTACATAATTTCAAAGAATAGCAAACAGTTCTTATTAGGACTAAAGTCTAAAATCCTTAACAAGGCATGGAAATTAAATCAAAGTACAGCCTTGTATAATATACAGTTTACAAAAATTAGTCACATATTAGACTGAGAAACTACCAACTTGTTTAAATAGTTGTATATTTTATATTTGACATGAAATAAAATCTCCCTCATGTATTTGACATATCACAGTGCTTTCTGTGAGCCTTCACCTGTAGAATTGCCTCATGGATGGTGGCACATAAACGCTTCCAGGAGGATCTGAGCTGCTTCAAAATAACAAGACAGCCTGCCAGGTAGAAGCAGAGCTCAAATTGCTGGGCTATGACTCAGCTTTTTAATTCCTCCTGCCCTTTGCTATAAATACAAAAGGAGTGGAGAGATCCATTCCACGTCCAGGTTGTAGGTGCCCCACAAAATAAGTATCAGAGCTCCCCAGCTAGAGCACAGAGAAAGAATATATCAGAGGGAGGTGTCCTCAAAGGTCTTCAGAGGAAGAGGATTCTGCCTGCACAGTCTGTCCTTTACAACACTGATGTCAGGCAGAGGTAATATCTTTCTAAAGATCCTCAGATTAAAATATTGCTTGACCTTTGGGATTTCCCCAATCCCTTTGCAAGGGTACTTGACTATAATCTCTGTTCAGCAAATGGAGGGCAGACTGTCTCTGCAAAGGCAGCCTGCCCAAAGGCTGTTCCTGCTTCCCTTGCCCCATACACCATGAGATGCTGTTAAACAAGGTGCCCAAAGGCCAGACTGCTTCATGAGCTGCTTGTCAGATTTTGTTTTGTAAACTAAGAAAAATGCTCTGATTTTACATAGCACCTTGTATAATGGAGCCAGGAATCCTACACCCACATGAAGCAGGCAATGAAGTCCTGAACCTGAACTTTCATCAAAGTCTTTAGTTCACTTTTAACAGATCTCCACTGGCAAGAATATGCAAAAACTTTAAATAGAAAATAAATGTGCTTCCTGTCTGTTCTGTTCTCTTCTCAGGGGAGAAAAAAAAAAAAAAAAAAGAGTTAAAAATAAAGAATTAAACGTAGAGAAATTACTATCACTGGCTAGAATAAAACCTTTCAGAATGAAAGCTGAAGGGGGCTTATCCAAGTGGCTGGTGACAATGTGTGCGATAAATGGCATCTTTTCATACTTTGCATTTATTCTTGTAGTCTAACATTATTCCTTTGACCCTTGCCATTCATGCTTTTCAACTGGCAGTTCAATTATTTGTGTTTATTCCTGAGCAGGCGGACTTCAATAAAGTTCATGAAAACAAAACTAATATAGTGGGCTTTCAGATAACTTAATCAAATCTGTTCTTGAAAGCTGTGTAAGAAAAAAACTGGCAGCTCAAAGCTTATGAAGAAGATGAATACATTTTCCTCAACACATCAACCACTGACACTTTCCCCATGCATTTATCACTAGGGAAGTTGCATAAAATCTTGTTGTTTGTCAGTCTTATTAAACCAGCTAACAAAGAGGGTCACTTGTCAGCAATGTAGATGAGCTCTGAAACAGTCCATCTCTTTCCCCAGCCATTGCAGTATTGTGAATTTGTGCTGGAAGTTTTCTCCTGAAGAATTTTATATATATATATATATATATATATGTATATAAATGTTTGTTCTCATATGATATTGTGAAAAGAGAAATGCAAACAATACTTTTTCTCTCATGAATTTATTGTATAAAGATATTTTATATGTGTTTGGTGCATTTAATGGTATGAAGTCACAGCTCTACTCTTAGTTGGGTAGAGCACAAAAGGCCAGGATGCAAGTGAAATGCTGAGGTCTGAACAACACGCCCAGAGTCAGAGTAGACATCTAGATAAGCCTTCCAACCTAATGTTATATTTAGCTATGTATCTGCTTATTAGCCAAAACTCTGTATAGCCCTTAGTAAAACACATCAGACTACACCTGGGTAAACATACATGCTTGTTAGTAAGATATATTGGTATTCACTTATTAGGGAAGACTAGTATCTGTTCATTAATGAGCTATGAATGTTTCTGTCTTTCTGTATTTAGAGACTAGTCAAGGCCATGGAAGAAGATGCCTGGCCTCGTTCCACAGTAGATTGTCTGAATTGACTCTCTGATTTTACTCTGAAGCCCTGGCCAGGCTTTGGGTGAAAACCAAGGAGAGAAGAAAGCCAGATATTTTCCACACTAAATAAATGCTGCAAGCTTGTTTGTTTAACAATATAAAAGCTGGACCCTTTCACAGCAAAGACAGTGACCTCACCTATGAGTGGACGGGCTGCGTAGGATTTCCCAGTCTCGGGGAGTGGTTCTCTGCCCCTTCACTGTGACTGGGGCTCCCCAGCTGACATGCAGGTCTGGATCATGGTAATGCATTAAAAGGTAACTGGTGATGTATCTTTCTTAATCACTAGAGACACTCTTTGTAGTAATGATTATGTGCATTGCTAAACTTGTCCTTTTGCAATTCTTTGTTGTTCAGCCCTATAGTGAATTTATACACATTCTTTAAAGCTGGTGTCTGCTGATCCTCATCCCCTGGCAAAACAGGACCTATGCAGCAAGTTAACCAGGGCTGTCCCTATTCCTTCTGGCTTTTGGTTTTCTCCACTTTTTTTCTGAACTTCTGGCCTTTCAGATTGGTAAGCAAGAAATCAACCTCATCCCCTAGCAATTATCTCCTTCCTCTTTCTGACTCCAGGACCAGCTGGTCTGACAGCAAGACCCTTCTGTTACTCTTCACCCATATTCTCTCAGCTACATACTGCAAAGCATCAGTAATGAAAAATAATATAACACCTCAATAGTGTTGCATATGTCTTTAGTCAAAACAAGGAGAACAACTGAAAGCAGTGCCCATGTAGGATATGTTGTAGACATGGGGATAGCCAGGGACAGCCTGGAGTTTTCTCAGGGAAAATTTAGAACCTGACAGAGGGACTTCCTTGGGAACACCTCAGGCAAGAGACCTTGTGGCCTGTCCTTGAGGCAACAAGCCAGGGAGGATGCAGAAGTGGGCAGTGACACCATAGATATTCCAAAGCAGATAAGGTTAGGAGCCAATAAAAGGACCTGCAGAGTTCCTCACAGAAAACTGGTGAAGCGCTCTTGTGGGTGAGGTGGTTGTGTGACAAGCAGAAAATGAAGAGTTCTCAAATGGCCCAAGATGGCAGAACAAGGGATATTTGAGCTGCTGTATGGTGTCCGGGAAAAATACCTGGATGCAAAGCATGGCCACCTACCAGCACAAAAACAGGTACAAAGCGCAGATGTAAAAAAATAATTAATTATTACTTATGTATACATCCTTAAGTGTCACTTTCTAAAATCCCTTGGTAGCACATAAGCATGCAGATGCAATAAATCACTAGAGTTACAAGAGATATTGTGCCTACCTGGGATCACACTGGGAACTCATACCTGTGTGGCTTTGCCCAAAAAATCATTGCCATTTCCAATGTTTCAAAAAAGTGCTGCAAAGCTACCATGGCTTTCCTACAATAGTGCTGTTTTAACATGACATCTTTTCAGAAGCAAAAGGACCTGGACAGCATGACAGGACATCAGTTAAACCCAGAAAAGCTGTTCTGCACTGTGAAGTGAACTTCAAGGGTGATATTCAGTGCCAACAGCTCCACTCAGCTTCAGAGAGGACTTACCTCGCAAAATCATTGTGTTTGTGCTCTGGTATAATTGTGTAACAGATCAATGCCAGTGAAAACTCAACAAGATACCATGAGAGCAGGCATGTGAACAGTTGAAACTGAGCAATCTCTCAGTGAAAAAAAATAAAGCATCTTCATTTTAATCACTTTACTCTTTGAACCTCAGCAGATGTAGTGAGAAAAGGCTAAATTGAGTGTTGAAATGTTTTCTTTTTCAAAGTCGATTGATTAAAAAGGTGTGGAATTGCCTTACACAGAGTGTCTTGCATTCTTTTTTGTTCTAAAAGCAACATCCCTTGGAAACAAGTCTCTTGGAGATGATTCAGTGCAAAGAATTTCACAGTTAAGGATGTAATTGTGGTTGTGGTCTCTGAAAAAGTTAGGGGGAAGAGGGAAAAAGACAATTCTTCTCTTTTGCTTAGAATATCTATTTTTAAAATTATCTACTACCTTTAATCAAAAATCCCTAATACAGAATAGCATAATAGTCCCAGAGATAATACCACTTACCTCTTAGGTTAATCAAACCAGGAATTCTTCCCACTGAGGTAAATATAGCAGAAGTGTGCATAGGATTTTATCAGATATTTGCAGAATTGGCAGGGTCATATACTTGGACATGACCCCATTACATAGATGTCTTAGGTTATCATAAGAAATAGATTGCTTGCTAGAAACTACATAATACATCAAAACTTCTTTTTTTTTCCTGGGCACTGTTCATAACTATATATAACTAAAGCTGCTTCTTCACACCGGATGTACAAGAATCCTCCACTTCAGACGTGTAACTTGTGAAGCATTAGGGATCCAGAATCAAATCCTCTGTTCCTGAAACAGTTACCATCCATACTTTTACCATGCAAGACACAGTTGTTCCTCCATTTATCATCCACCTCTGAACACTCTGTATGGAAGCAAAACAAATGAAAGACATGACACAGCCTGCAGCATTTTTCTCCTAGTAAGGATAGGAGTTTTATTGCAGAAATGTGATAGATTTTCAAAAGCATTTAATAATCATGGCTGTCTCATTTCTTTGTGGCCAACTTGAGATACTTCTCACAACTCAGATGCAAACATTTTGCTTTAGAAGTCAGTCCCTCCAGCAGGTCACAGGTAGGAAACGTAACCCATGCAATGGAAAAAGCTGCTGAATGGCAGTTGTTGCTGTTCCACATGCTTGTCCACACCTCTGCAGGGAAGACAACCAGTCTCAACCGTAACAAAGGATTCTTTTTAATGAATAATCAGTGAAGGAAAAACTAAGAATAAGCAAAATTGTGTCCAGTATAAAATTGACATTGGCTGGCTTTGAGAAGTAGGTCAAACTGAAGAACTCCCAAAGTCCCTCCCAGTCTGCCTCACCTATGATCCTGTGCATAGCTCCAAGTGATACCTCTGCTCAGCTCTCATGGATAGGAGACACAAGATGAAGGAAATTCCCCTCAGATCAGCAACTCTTGCTAGGCACAGGGCTTGCCAATGCAAATGGAGAACTGGAGGGAAATGGATGAGCTAATTAAACCAGACTGCAGGAAAGGACATGGAGTTCTCAGCACTTGAAACATATTTACAAGGGTTAGGTCAGCTTGCATGCATTCCCTGACTGGCAAAAATAGTCAAGGGAGAGACAGAAGAGAAGAAAGACTGCCCTAAACAGTACTTCAAACTATAACACTGGATGACATCTACCTATACATTTCCTTGTGAAGGGCAGGTGCTTTGTCTTAATTTGGCACTACTGAGTGATCTTCAGTACTGACCTCCCTGAAGAGTGGATTTCGTTTCAGTAACAACTAGCTCATAGATGAGAAAATAATAAAGATCCCTTTATTTGAACACAATACACCTTCCTGAACAAAAAGGATAATTCCACAAAATCTATGGCTTTACTATGGGCTTCATGCTGCTCCTCTACATCAGGTTCTGTTGTACTTGTTTAAGTTTGATCCACTAGCTTCTGATTTGGTTCCAAGCAATCTGAAGAACAATGAACACCTCTGTAAATATTGTTGATGAGAAAGTTTTCAAAAGGAAGTAATTGAAAACAATTGTGGTTTAATTCCAGCAGGCAATTAAGTACCATGCAGCTGCTTGCTCACTGCCCTCCTCCCTTCCCCCACTGGAGAGGAGAATTGGAAAGAAAATATAAACTTCATGGGTTGTGATAAGAACAAAATAATATTTGAAAAAAAATAATTATTATCATAAAAATTGTAAGGAGAAGGAGAGGGTAACAGAAGCAAAACAAGTGATGCACAATACGATTGCACCCCACCCACTGACTGAAGCCCAGCCCCGCCCTGCTCCAAACAGTGATCCCTTCCAGGTAACTCCCCCAGTTTACATACTGGGCATAGTGTTCTAACATATGGAGTATCCCTTTGGTCAGTTCAGGTCAACTGTCCTGGCCACTTTCCTTCGCAGATTCTTTTGCACTTCCTCACTAGCAGAGCATGAGACAGTGAAAAGTCCTTGACATAGAATAAGCCTTACTTAGCAACAACCAAAACATCAATGTTATTCTCACACTAATTCAAAACCACAATAGTGTAGCAGCTCCTAAGGAGAAAATTAACTCTGCCCCAGCCCAAACAATCCAGCTGGCCTTGTTCACATATGCCACAGGTGGCCTAAGAAAGACTGTTGTAGTCCCTTCTTGGAAATATCTCTATAGAGATCTTTTGGAGCTGACAACATAACTTCAAAAAAAAAAAATAAAATTAATTACTTCTCTTATTTTAGTATATCTGTCTTTGTGCTTGGGCTGCAAGAGTCAGATGCTTCATGCTCTGCTATGCCAGAGAATGCAGAAAGGACACATGACCACGTTTCAGGAAGAATGGAAACAAACATCTGAGTTTGGGGCCCACCAAGTAATGAAGATGCCATGTTTCTACAAAGCAAGGTATTGATTTGCAATCCTGAAGGCCTCCACAAAAATATGTTAAAAGGGTGTCACAGAAGATTAGGAAAATTTTAAGAAAAACATGCTTCTTGGGTTTTTTGTTTTTGTTTTTTTTTAATTATTTCCTTAATTCTCAAGGACCTGAGCGGCTAAAATTAAGGGTGTAAACTAAAGGGTGTAGCAGGGTTATCTCAAGAATACAGCTACAGTGGAAGGTGTGTTTGGCTTGCAAAATGTTTGAGGAATTCCAATTTAGACCATCAAATTCATTTGGGTGCATACTTAGAAGTAGTGATGGATGCATCAACCTGTGTGATTTGTCACCACAGGCAACAGAGAGAAAGTTGGAAAAAGACTTAAGTCTTGTGTTTTCTTAGACGCCTTGATTGCTGTTCTTCTTCTGGGTTATTATTAGAGAGTTGTGTTAGAAAAGTCCATGTTAAGTGTGGGTTGCCTAGACAGTCCAATCTGCCCTTGAATTGGTCTGGCAGCAATCAGAGTTCACCTGTTGCTAGTGAAGTGGACACCCTATGGAGAGACTCTTCAGATATCTTTTTCCAATACCTTTGTGAAAAGACATTGATTTCAGAATGGTACCTGGGATTCCAGTGTGTATCTGACAGCTCAGACAATGGTAGAGACATGCCCTGAATTGCTGGTGATGTCAAGGACGACTCAGATTCTCATCCTTCCACTTACCCATGGACCACAATGGCTTAGAGCCAGGCTATCCCTTTTCTAGAACAAACTAACTTATTCTTAAAGTATTCCTTTGTTATTAATAGTAGTATTCAGTATGGTACTCTGGCAAACTTTTAAAAAAGCATTAAAAATAGAAAACTTGTAATTTCTAAAGTAGTCAAACTATGTCAGCATGTACTGCAAAGCATCATTTCAAAATGACAGCAGTCTGTAAGGGCTGGTCCGTAGGGCCTTGTGGACTCTTCCACCTCATTCTTAATCAGGGACAAATCTTTACATCTGGCTGCAACAACATATGTCTTTTTTTTCCCCTTTTCCTTAAAGGCACTCTGCAAAACCAGTCCATTTTCTCCTCCTCCCTTAAGCAGAGCAAGTTGTAGCATGATGTAGCTTCATAGGATAGCAACTTTAGTGAGAAGGCTTACAACGGGTGGAAACTATGAGATCTTTCACTTTGTATATCCTTGTTTGGAGAGTCAAGGGTCTTGCTGTAAAAAACAAAAGAAATCCAGAAGATTTTAGTCTTTATTCCATCATGGTGACTGGGAAAAGAAAAGAGTAGCAAAAGCCTCCAAGGCAAAGAAATGTACAGTGATTTTATTTAAAAAAAAAAAACCACAAACCACCTTTTGAACAGTTTTAGGACAAAAATACTTCAGATATGAAAGGTCAAAATAAAAGTCCAAGACCCATATACAGCCATGTCACTGTCTGTTTGTAGCCATAAGAACACAGATAAAGTCAATACAAAGTAAATAAACCCATAGACTAACTTCAGGACACACTTCACTTCCACAGGCAACTGTTACTGTCCTAAGGGAGAACAGCCAGGGAAGGTGCAGCAGCATCCTGGGGGAGTTGTGTCAGATAACACAGCAACGGCAACCCTATGCAGGCTGCATTTTTTCTGTTTCCTTCTATCATGCTAGTATTTAATCATTAAATTTTATGGTTGATTTGGTTTTGGTTTTTTATACCTTAGGACACTCATTTCCCTAACTGCACATACTGGAAGGCATTCAGCTTATGAGCAGCAGGTCAACATGTTCTCTTCCTGTTCCCACAGTTCAACCCTTGACGCACAATGCCGTGTTTAAGCTCTCCTCTGATGACCAAGATATTTCTATGGACCCATCACTATCACATTAATTTCTTCACAGAAAGCCCCTTTGTTTCAAGGGAGCATTTTCCCACTTCACAGGTGGGAGGAAAAGCTGCAAGACAAGACACCAAGAGACATTTGCAATTTCTGAGTCCTCACACTGGGAGACCCAGAGTAAGACCTTTGAGCAGTTGGTATTTAATTGCACTTTACATGCACAGTCTGAAAAAGAATATCTCTCCCTGACCAAAGTTTCAGCTCTTAGAACACGGGTTCTGAGTCACAGTTCAGTTATCCAGAAAATAAGGAGGCTGCGAACAGGGAAATGCTCAACTGAAAAACATTCATGTGTTGCATCTATGGCAGAGGCGGGGTCAGGATCCAGCTCTCCAAGGAAGCCCTTGCAACATGCTCCCTGCTTTTCCCACTGCACACCAGCCACAAAGCAGGTTATAATCCTGACTTTTAGGGCTTTTCAAAAAACATTGTTGAGATTTTTTTCTTCAAGGTTTTATATGTGAAATCCTGGAAAATACATATAAACCCTTCTCAGATGACTTTCAATGAACACAAGGTAGAGAGTTCCCTGGTAGAATAAACACTTAATACACAAATGAAACAAAAATGGGGAAATACCTCCTAATATTTGGAAAATATGAGAATAACTTGGAATAATTCTAGCTGGGTTCCTCACATAGCATTAGTCTCTACCACTGTTACACAAAGAGGTGGTTTTGGCATAACATCTGTATTCTTTTCTTTGGCAGACAAATGTAAGCATCTTCTGTCTTTCAGTGATGGCTGCTCAGTTCTCACAGTGAGATGATGTCTCCTGCACTGTTTAGAGATGGAAAGGATCTTAATGTCCATCCTGAAGACACTGCAAAGGCCTCTTAGCACACAGGCATTTGGCACCTCTGTATCCAGCAGACTACCAGTGCTTGAGTTAAAAAAAATGGGGCAAGTGATTACACTTCTGCAATAACCCAAAATTTTATTCTTACCTTGGCAGTTCCAGGAGAGTGGAGATTTTGCCTGGACCTGAATGTAGTTTCAAGTTGTCCAAATATCCTGGGATTTGTGTGCTGCAATAGATCACTTATTTGTTCATTCATTTGTGTGAATAATACATGAATGAAGGACACTTGAGGCTTCTCATGCCATAATGAAAATACGTCCATTATAGCTTGCTGATTGATTCTTGAATTTCAGCCTGACAACCCAAACAAACAGGGTAAACAGTGCAAAAACAAAACCAAAGCTCATCAGTTAATACTCCTCCACTTCCTGCCTCCCTGAAACGGTGCTGACATGTATGATTATTGCTGCAAGTCTCTCTCAAACCCAAATCCAAAATTATTATATAGACTTTTGAATGCTTTCAGTGCTGCCTTATTATTCACTGAATTAACTACTGAATAGCATCCTCAAATGCCATTGTATGAACTTTGCATCTAAAAGCATCTATTTATTCAGTCCAACAGCCCACGTAACAATGCCTCTCTTCCCGTGTTTGCAACAAGAGAGACACAGGAGAGTTACTTTGAACTGTCAGCCTTGGATTTCCATGGCTGCTGTAGAGTCCTAATATGAAAGCAGGGAATTATATAATTCATGGCTATGAGCTGTCTCTATTTGGAATTTTCTCCTGAGGACACTACTCAGACAACAATGAAAAATGCAAAGCAGTTGTTGAAAAATCTCATCTCCAGGCTGGATGCAGAAGGTGCTGATCTCCCTCACCCTCCAACACAGGAATGAACACACAGAAGCTGTGAGTGCTCAGGTTCTTTGAAGAGCCACCCCAGCAGATACCTGTGTCAGGATCAATGCCTCCCAGCAGCTGTCAGCAGTATCGTCCTTCTGTGGAAGTGTCCATATTGCAGTCATGACAGGCAACAGCTCCTGCTCAGGTCCATGGCAGCTCTTGAGCCAAACCCTCATTCCAACACTGTACTCTGTATCATATTCTGTGGCTTAGTCATCCTTAGAACTTAGAGCCCTCAGGTTCTGGATTAAACATCCTGATGGATGTAAATGCTGAGGAAGGTCTGGTCTTGGCTGATAACACAGGACAGAGTAGATCTGAAGGCAAGCTTCTCTTTCCTGCTGTCACAGGTCTCCGTCTCCTGAAATCTCTTATTAGTTGCAACATTATAATGCAATCTTTGGAACTGGTCTTTCAGTGGGGTAAATGGCTAGCCTCAAGTGGATGTTTTAACAGTTATTGTTGTCTGAAAGTTTTAGCAAAAATGAGAAAGAGGCAACATAGGTTCAAGTCCTTTCAGTTAGGGAGGATGTAGGAACCATGTCTCCTATTTCCTGAGGAAGAGCCCAAATAAACTTTACAAATACAACCTTTTCTCGCACTTCCTCTTCTAAAGAGAAGAGTAGGTCCCAGCTTATGGAGATCAAAGAGAGGATATAAATACCTACAGTAGCAGGTAGATGGTTATTTCAGGAATAATATCTTCAGTTCTTTCTGATTTCCCCACTCAGGCTGACGTAGGATGCTAATTCCACTTTGAGGCACCCAGCTCTCCCTTCTTCACTGGTTAGGTGCCACTAAGCCATGTGAATTCCTCTCCTGGAGACAGCAGCTCCATTCTGGGCACTGCAGCATTTGAATATCACACCATGAAAGTCCGCTTTTCACACCTTTCTTCAAACAGCCACAGGAACATGGTTTTATTTTTTATGCTAAAGGCTTCTGGCTTGAAGCATGTTGGCAAGGGCTAGCAACCTTCATGCTACAAGGATACCAGTAGAGAATATAAAAATGCATGAAGTGGCTGAGAATTAGAAAAAAAGGTTTAAAAAGGAAATAAAGAAGCTGGTTTAGAAGAATACCCTGAGCTCTTCTGGATGAGTGGATTCTTGCTACAATTTTGAAAAATGCAGATTTTAGAGATTATTTCTAGCTGTCAGGAAAATAATATTGGAAGTGCTAAGACTTTGTTGAACACAAGTAAGGCAGGTGGCAGAAGGAGGTAGAAGAGGGAAGAATCAACAATAACCGTTTTATCAACAATAACTTTTAATAAGCATAGCAATTATGCAAGGAAACTTCTAATATGTTTGAGTTCCCTTTCTCCCTTGTGCTTTGTCAAGACAATAGATGCACATTTCCTAATGATTCCTTCCTTATGCCTTTCTTCTTAAATAATGCTGTCTCTGTGCCATGGTTTCAGTTTTCATTAATTTCCTTCCTTTCTCCAAAGGAAGTTACATTCCCACTGCCTCTTTTCACAGCATACATTGGGTTATTGAGTCCATAATTTCATTTTGCACTAGTTCTTTCAGACCATGATCCACAGTCCCCTTGGAATGGAAGAACTCTTTGAACCATGTTATTTAGTTCTTTCTTGGCTGCACTTAAAGAAAAGAACCTGAAGAAACACTCAGCCTTGCAGTCCTAACCTCATACCTTATGTAGTATTTTACTGTGTTATTCATAACTAATGACCTCCTGCAGTTTGATCAGGAGCAGAGCTGTACAGATAATGCTGGGATGTGCCACGATGGAGCAAATGAGGCTTCAGTACCAAAACCTTTAGAAAAACCTTGAAGAGGTGAACTGCAACTTTGTTGATGGAAAAAACTGATGGTGGGGACTATAGTAGGAGTGTTAGGAAATGAGATAACAGGAAAGGTAATGAATTAAAAATAATTAATTTAAACATAGAGGAATTTGATTCCCCGTGTTTGACTATTTCTTTCCACAAAACTAGACACTTGGAATTTCTCATTTCTTTTACTAATTGCGGATCTTTTACCAATTGAGTAAAAATTACCTTGACTTTATATACAGAACCTCAGAAACCCTGTGTGCCGTGTAACTGTAGTACAGCAGGGTAAAAATCCTCCAGTAATACTAAACATATTAAAAATGGAATCTTTACTGAATAAAACATGACAATGAATAATGTAGTCTGCACAGTATTTCTTGTGTTATTAATTTGATGGTAGGTTTAATTAACTTAATGCTCCCCTAAATTTTAATTTTCCTTCTGCTTCAGAATCTCAAGCCAGAAATGCCAAAGGGTATTATGGAAGTTTTACAGAAAATGAGTATTAGTGAGAGTGGACAGCTGGAATTGTTGGGGATGTAAGGCATGGGCAACTGTGCAGGAGACTGGAGCACAAACTTTGGTACCTGAGTCTTCCAAAATTGGCAGTAATTACACAAAATCCAAGGCTAACACTGGGAAGGCAGGAGGACGTACACCACAGAATTTATTTCTTCCACAACCTGGGGCACACTGAGATAGATCAGCAGGATATGGAGTGGGTAATGAGCCTATGCTTAAATAGGCTTGCCAAGTGAGATGTATGTTATTGGAGTCACAGAAAGGTTAATTTTCCAATGAAAATTTAGATTTCTGAGACAAATTTGGTGGCTGACTCACCACAAACTCCATAAAGCTGACAGATGTCAGCAGGCAGCATGGAGGGCCTTTTTTATGAAGAGAATCTCCAAAAGGAACCATGCTCTAGCCACAAGGACTATCATTAAAATGGTCTCTTCCTGGTTGCTTGGATGTGAGTGTCCTGCTGATGTGGACCCTGAGCTCTCAGCAATGCTGTGATCTGACAGGTTTGATTCCCCAGAGGAATCATCCACTTCAAGCATCCTCTTGCAGCTGGCACTGGTGTGTTTGGGTACTTACATCTAGGCATCAAAGGTCTGTTGTAAGGAGATTTTTCACTTATTCTCCAGACAGTGAGATGCATCCCAGGAGGAGACATTCAAGAAATTATATTTTATCTGTATCTATATATTTATTTGGTAGGCCTTCAGCTATATCGGGATAAAACCAGTCTACCCTCACGCAAAGAGTAAGGATCTGACTGTCTTACAAACAAGGAGGTCTAAGGTGGTCCAAGGGCTGGCACTCAGGAGAGAAGGCACCAAGATAAATGCAGAGTTACTGTGTGTACTCTACTCCAGCCACTAGATTTTGTATGGTTCAGTAAATGTGAGCACACCAAGTACATTTCTGTGATCCTTCAAATTTTCCTCAGATTTTCAGTTGCAAGAAGGAGAAACACAGCCTGCTGTATTGCTGACCTGTTTCCTAGCAAACTTTACCATTTCTTCAAAGTTTTCACTGGTTAATTCAGTAGCTGTGCCACTGGCCAGCTGCCAATCTGCTCTTTTCATTCACAGCTACAAAACGAGATCCTCCTAAATAGGAGCTGTCACTGACAGCCAAGAAATTACTGTTGTCTAGAAAACAGCACATTTGGCTCTTTGAAGACCCAATCTTTTTTGCCCTGGTTTTCCAAGCCAGCAGTGCACAATTCCCAAATTCTCATGCGCATCTGCATTGGTGGGTTTTGATTCCCAGGCTTTATCCTTCCAGCATTACAGCAAAGATGGCTGATCTTCAGTCAGTCGGTCAGTCCCTGTCTCCCACATCCTCCCAAGAGGAGGACCAAGACTGGAGTTTCACTGTGAAGGAGAAAAGCCACCACAATTTTCTCCCTGTTCCCCTCTGTCACAGTGTATTTCCCTCTGAGACAGAGATGGCCTGGCAAGAAATCACTTACACCTAACTGGTTGCTACTTCCATGAGCAAGGGGGTAACAACACACCTGCTCTCAGCAAGAAACTAGTAATAAACCACTCACATGAATTCTTTGTAACAGGTATGACTTACAGCTTGTGTACACTAACAGGACATATAGGGTTGGGAGCTTAGAAATGTTTCACTTTGCTATTTCCATCTTGCCTTCTCAGGGAGAGAACCTTTCACAGCTTGGTGGATTGATTTGTTCGTGATCTCATTGAGAACCTAGGAGATCTGCCACAGGAGTATGAGCACTTCCCATATGGAGGAGGCATGACCTTAAACCATCAGGAGCTTAAAACATCATCAGGAGTGGGGCTGAAACAGAGACCTGGGGAAGACTTCAATCCAAAGGGGATCCCATGAAGACCTCAAAGAACGGTTTAAATACTAGCATATTTAATCATTCTTGGCAATTTAGAGTAAGAAGGAGGCATGATCTTAGAATAAAACTGCAAATTTTGGTTTTCTTTTGTTTTACAAATGTATTTTTATAAACCCATATGACAAATTTCTCTAGTTTAGGTCCATTAATTAGCTAATTTTATTTGCTATAACTAGAACCTGGCCTCACTTTTAGGGAATTTCATTCCATTTTCACTAGCCGAGGGAGCGATTGACATTTTGAGGGTGTTCATGCAAAGGTCCCGAGGTCTCTTCCAGAAGTCCAAGGGCACTACATTACATCTCCACCTGGCCAGATGATCTGCAGGGATTACCCCTGCTCCTGGTATTTGATGTTCCCTACTCCCAGTAAGTATGAGACATTCCTTCAATAACTGGACGGAGTTCACAGTAAAACCACGAAAGAGGAAAGTGCCTGCCTATCAAAGTTACTTAGCTACCCAAACAAGCAGTCAGGCACGTGGTTGCTGAAATCCAAGAGAAGCAGTAAGTCCTATGCTGACAGTCTCATATCATCAATAGAGACAGGCTCCTCTTCAGCACAAACTTAGAACAGGGGTCTGACTTGGGAGATCTCAGGCACCTTTGGAAAAACCTGAAGTAAGGCTGTTGCTCCCCTTGATCAAGCTCACGTTTACCCCCTGATTATCAACAGAACCAGGCACTGGCCTCTTGCCACTGAAATTAGCTTTTTGTCTCTTGCACCTCCTAGAACAGCAACTCACAGGTACAGGCAGCTATACACACTACAGTTCTGTGCAAAAAGCCCTCACATCTTGAAAGCAGAGTTCCAAAATCTGTAACGAATATGTTATAACACCGTAACATTTAGGCTCACTCTAGTATTAACTCCAGCATAAGCAGAGTTCCTTCCAGAGAATATCTACCCATAGCACAGCTTTGCTTTATGTATTTCAAACTATTCTATTTGCAAAGCTATAATAGCACTGGCTTTCCTCTAAACAACTGACTGTTACTTCTAAAAATTATTTTCATTTAGTTCCTTTCTCATGAGGCTGGTGGATATTCCTGCTCCTTACCACTTCCAAGAAAAGGTGAATAGCTCCCTCAAGTGCCCCATTCAGTCCCTTATTTGACAGAAAAGTAGGGCTGATGTTTTTCTTGGGAATCCTTCTGTTTCTTTGCAACTCAAACTGCTTCTTATACGCCATTAAACAGAATATGAATCAGAAACATAGCTCGGGATAGCAATTACCATCCAAGTTGCAGCCTTTTCCTCCCGCCTCTTTACATGCAATAAAATGAGGGAAATGCTCACTCAAAAATAGGGAATTTTGGAGAAGGAGAGTTGGTCTCCAAGTAGGAAAAAAAAATAAACAAAAACCCTAAGAATATATTCTAAATAATTATTTCATTGCAAGCAAATGTTGAAAAAAATATATTTGCCTCATTGGAAAAGTGTTCTTCATTTCAAGCTCAATTTGTCAGCATGCCAAAACTCTTTTTCACAAAGATCCCTTCACCCAACAACCTCAGAGACTTCTCAGCAACATGTCCTGTCTGTTTTAATACCTCCAAGGCTGAACCTCTCTGGGCAACTTATGCCAGTGTTTGACCACTCTCACAGTAAAAAAGTCTTCTGTTCAAATAGAATTTTTCACTTTGTGCCCATTGTCCCTTGTTCTTTACCTAATACTAATTAGAAGAGCCCGGCTCCATCTTCTTCACTCCTCCCATCAGGCACTCATCTTCATGGATAAGAACCCTCAAGCCTCCTCCTCTCGAGGATGACATTCCAGCTCTCTAAACCTCTCCTTAAATGAGAGATGCTCCACTTCCTTCATCATCTTTGTGGCCCTGCACCGGCCTTGCTCCAGTATGTCCATGTCTGTCCTGTACCGGAGAGCCCAGCACTAGACCCAGCACTCCAGATGTGCCTCACCAGTGCTGAAGAGAGGGAAAGGATCAGCTCCCTCAACCTGCTGGTGACCCTCTGTCTATTGTAGCTCAGGAGGCTCTTGGTCTTTAACACAAGGGCACATAGCTAGTTCATGGCCAGTTTCTTGTCCAACAGGAGGTCAAGACCCTTTTCTGCAGAGCTTTCCAGTCAATCTTCCCCCAGTGTGTACTGGAGAATGGGGCTGTTCCTCCACAGGTGGGGGACATTGCATTTCTCATCACTGAACTTCCAGAGGTTCTTATCAGCCTATTTCTCCAGCCCACAGAGATCCTTCTGGATAGCAGCACAACCACCTCAGTTATCAAATGCTCCTCCCAGCTTTGTGTTATCAGCAAACTTTGAAGGGTAAGAAGTATAAAAGCAGGCAGTTCCACACCAGTCCATTTTAGAGTGATAGGGAGGTCCCATGCTTATTTCATTGACTGGTGCGTATGTGGCCACAGGGGTTTAGGTGTGCTGTAGGGGAGTTTTCCTGGACCAAGCACAGCTGTGTGCCGTTCAAATACACCAGATTAGGGGACAAGATATGTCTCTGATTTTTCAATTTCTTCCTAGCTGCTGCATGAACTCAGGGCATTTGTGTTATTTTCACTGTCACTCTCAAAGATAGTCCGTTTGCGCAGCATGTGCATGGGAATGTTTCTATGGATCAGACAAATGTATAGCACCAAGAAAATGCAGTTGCTGACGAATATCTGACTTTGGAAAGTGATCAGAAGCTCAGTTTTGAATTCAGTCAGGATTCCAGATACTTGAACAAGACAAAAAGATGCAAAGTAGGCATCAAAATGTACTGCTTCTGGCCTTAGTCAGCTTGAACATTTATATTTACTAACATTAAAAATTCTTCAGAGTAACCTTGTGTTTTGAGTCACTCAGCATCATGTCATCTCAGCTCTTGTCTCGGGGTCAGAGATTCTCTCTTCACAGCTGTCATAGTTTCAGCCCAGCTGGCAACTAAGAACCACACAGCTGCACACTCACTTCCCCCTGTCAGGAAGGGAGAGAGAATCAGAAGAGTAAAAGTGAGAAAACTCATGTGTTGAGATAAAGACAGTTTAATAGGTAAAGCAAGAGCTGTGCATGCAAGCAAAAAACCCCAAGGAATTCATTCACAACTTCCCATGAGCAGGCAGGTGTTAAGCCATGTCCAGGAAAGCAGGGCTCTACCCTGTGTAATGGTGACTTGGGAAGACAAACACCATCACTTTGAATGTCCCCCCTTGCCTTCTTCTTCTGCCGGCTTTATATGCTGAGCATGACCCCATATGTTATAGCATAACCTTTTGGCCAGGTTGGGTCAGCTGTCCTGACTGTGTACCCTCCCAGCTCCTTATGCACTCCCAAGCCCCTCACTGGTGGGGCAGGGTGAGAGGCAGAAAAGGCTCTGACTCCATGTCAGAACTGCTCACCAATAATAAAAACATCAGTGTGTTATCAACACCATTTTGGTCAAAAATCCTAACCAGAACCCCGCATAAGCTACTGTGAAAAAAATTAGCTTTATGCGAAAACCACCACAGCAGCCTACTGCATTTCTTCAGGATGAACTTTTAACTCCATAATGCTGCTTACCTGTTTGACCCTGGCCTGCAGGAGGTGTGGGACCCTGGCACACAGGGCCTGCAGGATGGTTGCCCTCCCAGCAAGCTGGTGCTGCAGACAGAAGTGGTTCAATAGCACAGATCTTCTACAGGATACAGGCTGGGACTATCTAAACTGTTCTCTTCAGCCTGGTTTCTACTGCCAAATACTCCATGACCTTTCTAGGCTTCATCCGTCCGAAAAGCAAGACAGTTTTACTTATTCCAAAGAACTATTGCCATATACTTGGTGTTAGCTCGTGCTTGGGTCAGGAGGTATGGCCTGAAGTGGTCAGAAAACTCCAGACATGGACAACTCCCTATTAACCAGCCACCATGAAGTCCTACATCCCCTTGCTCTCTTGAAATGGGCAAAAGTCTTCAGAATGGTCACATACTGACTTGTCCAAATTAAAAGAGAACATGAAAAGTTGGTGGAAGTGGGGGAAAAAGAACTCTGAAAATAGAGAAGAGCCTCAAATAAAGGTGAGGCCATGTATTAATCTAATGGATGAGATTATAAGTACTTCTGAATGTTAAACACAAAGTCACACTGCTCCAGCAAGTTTGGGCTGATTAAACTCTCTCAGTGTCCATGCCAACTGGTGAGAATCGTTAAATGCAGAAGACTACAAACCTGGTATGAGAAGCTGTGCTAACACAGAAAGTACAGACGAAGTCATGTAATTACAGACTAGTAAAAACAGGATACATGGAACCAACTTGCACTTTTCCAAGCAATGTAAATGGATAGACATGTAGGAAGCCATGTCAGCCTGTGTGAAGTATGTGAGTCAACGAGACAGCAAATGGATAACACAGGGCAGTGCAATACAGACGGTATGCAAGAGGAAGCAAACCTCTTGTTTTGGCCTGGTAGCTGATAGAAAACAATGTCATGTTCCCCCTGCCAATGCTCTTGACTGGATGCAGCATGGCCATGCTCTGATGCCAGGCATGTTATGTGAACAAGGGAAACCTGAGCGCAGCATCAGTGCTGTCTGGAAGGGGACATGGCCAGAGAGAGGTGAGGGCAAAGGCAGGTCCTAGGGCAGAGCATGCTGCCCTCAGACAGTCACATCTTTCCCGCAGTGAAGGGCAGCAGAGCAAGGTGAGCTGGGAAAGCAGGAAAGATCTTCAGTGAAATATTTGGATAATGCAACCCAAATACAATGCAGTTAAACCCAAGGGTCATTCAGCTGTAATTCCAAACCCGCTCTCCTCCATTTTTTCTGCATTATTTTCTTTTTACCATCACAAAGATATGAGAGAAATTAGTGTCAATGACAAGGGTAAGAATATGGAAAAAAAGAGAGAAAGCACTCCTGACATCACATCATCTAAGTTTGCAAAACTCAGGCACACACTGAGTTGGGCAGGTCATGTTCAAGTGTGGGCCAATTGCTATAAAAATAAGCAATTCAGATTTCAATGGTCCCATCTGTGCCAAGTCTTAGGCCAGGGGAGTTAAGTGATCATTTTCCCTTGAAACACTCCGCGTGAGACTTCAAAACAAATAGGCAGCACCTGTGTCTAGCAGCTTAGCCATTTACAAAAAGCTAGGTGGAAACAGGCATCTTTCTCTTGACCTGAGGGTCACACAAGCAACCATTGCAATAACCTAACAACTAAAACAAAACAAAACAACAAACAAACAAAAAACAAAACTAATTTAAAAACCAACCAAGCTAAAAGCCCAACCCACACCAAACTGAGAATCTTTACTTTAAGGATTGGCTTTAAG
This sequence comes from Acropternis orthonyx, assembly GCA_035583155.1. NCBI lineage: Eukaryota > Metazoa > Chordata > Aves > Passeriformes > Rhinocryptidae > Acropternis > Acropternis orthonyx. Next base: position 55,303,290 of record JAWWEU010000001.1, on the reverse strand, counting down.
TATGTAGGAGAAAGCATCTTTTAACTTGCACTTAAATGACTCTTCACAATATACCTATTACAAGTGAGTTTTGAAGAAATAGTCTTTCTGACAGGTAGAGCAACACATTTCAAGAAGGATCTTTCCACAACTACATAAGCATTCACACAGTGTCTCACTCAGTCCCCCTCCCCAGTGGGGTGGGAGAAAGAGCAGGAACTAAAAGCAAGAAGACTTCATAGGTTAACAGAGTTTCAGTTTAATAAGGGATTCAAAGGCACTCACTCAACACCTCCCACAGGCAGACCAATGCCCAGTCAGTCAAGTAGCAACAGTCAGCTTGGAGGCAAAATCCCCAGTGTTTTTGCTAACCACATGTCATATGACATGAGATATCCCTTTGGTCAGTTGAGGTCAGCTGTCCTGGCTGTGTCCACTCCCAACCTTTTGCTAATTCCCCTACTCATCGGGGAATGTAGAGTAAGAAATGAAAAGAGCATCGGTACTGTGCGAGTACTGCCCAGCAATTGACAAAACATCCTTATGTTACCAACATTCTCAACCACAAATCCAAAGCACAGCATTATATGGGCTGCTCTGTAGAAAGTTAGCTCTATCCTACCCCAGCTCATCTTGATAACAGGCATATCAGTTAAAAAAATTCCTTTGTCTAAGATTACAATAAATTAGGTACCACCTAAGGATATATATGGAAGGATTCCCCAATCAGCCAACAATGCATTAGTTAAGAAAGTGGGGTTATGGCATTACTTGTACTAGACTAGATGTGTGAAAGCACTCCTTGACACATGACAGTTGTGGGGGTTAAAAACAATCAATCAGCAAGGCAACACAGAGGATACATAAAGGCAAGCTGCCAAAAAGCAGCGAAGAAGTCAAAGGAAAAGGACAAGCAATGGAGAGCAGTCTGCTTTAAACACACAGAATATACAGCAAAGCTTCTCTAGATGCAAGGAACTGATACCAGCAAATAATATGGGAGGGGGATGGGGGTACAGAGGGGGGTTTTTG
>JAWWEU010000001.1:55233878-55286566 GCA_035583155.1 Acropternis orthonyx | reverse complement strand
CCCTCTGCTCCAGGCTTCACTCCCGGTCCAGGCGGGCGAGGGAAAAGGAAAATTCTGCAACCTTAAACCCATAACATGGGTCCAATTACTTTTAACAAGGAAAACTGTCCTTTGTAAACACTGTAGCATCAGAGCAATTAACACAGACATACTAGTTTTAAATTTTCCTGGAAAGACTCAACTTAGTAATCATACACATTTTGTCTTTTAGGTTGTCACTAGAAAAAGAACAACCTTTTCACCTCCACCTTCTCCACTCACCCCTATACAGAGATCAACACCAAGCACTCATTCTGACATGCTCCAACTCCAAGGACAAATGTTGGTCTGCAGAACCTAGTAATAAATTACTGCAAACCATACCTGTTTAGCAGGATCACAATGTTCAGTGACTATCACCACAACTTAAACTAAGGCATGGAGCTCTGACAAAACCGTAGTCAATTTTTCCATAATAAAAGAAATCAAGATATCAGAATTAATCGCATTTGCAGCAGTTTGGGTTTTTTCTAAAGCTGTGTAAATCTCAGCTAAAGCATAAAGAACTCACTACCGTGGAACCTAAAAATCTCTCCTCCAGTTCACAGTAAAGACACACTCACTTATATCACCCCAACCTATCATCCCTTATCACCACTCGTGCATGGATTATGACCATGGGTGTACTAAGGCACAGGTGTACTTATCAGCAGAGATCTTAAACATTAAACAACCTTGTAACTGTTGACAATTAATTACAGAAAATGTGATCCTGGTTCAGAGAGCACTCTTAATAACCACCACTCCTCTCCCATTACCATCCTGCTAAATGGAAATAGATAGCTGGTAAATTGTCCTGCAACTAATAACAAAGTTCAACACGATGAACACTTCTGGATATTCATATCCTGAATTGTCAGGAAGCTACAACCGTGTCATAAAATAATTCACCACTCCACAGAATTGACCAACATGAACATTTCTGCTTAAAACATAAACACCTGTTGGCAAATAATATCCAACTCACCAAGTTCCAGTTTCAGCTATTTTAGTCTCTTTTCCCCCCTTAAAGGAAGAGGTTTGCAACATCAGGAATAAACACTGTGTGCTATTCAATCTTCACACTTCCCTCTTTTGAAAGGCATTTCCTCATCATAAGTATCCTATACAAGTTACAGCAATTACAAGCACATTTAAAAGCATGACTTATGAAGTCAGCAGTAAAAACAAAGGACATCCCTATCAAAAGGCAACAGACTACACAGTATGCTCAATATATGCTGATAAGATTTATTTTTTATACAAGAGCAAGTCAGGAAAACATGTTTCTCTTCTTTATCTAATTTGCTTAAATCGGTTACAGTAAATTTTATTTCCATAAGGATTCTTGCTTATTGCTTACAAAATTTTAAGAGTCTAAAATCTGTTCATTTATGGCATTTTAATGCCACCTTGTGGTAAATCTGGGCTGCATACAGTAATGTCTACATTTGAATCTGCTCTATTACAGCAAATATCAGAATATAGGTGTGTAAGTCACATAATTGTACTAAAATCCAAAACAAATGATACTTTCCTATCAAAAAGAACTCTAGAGGAAAAGAACAAATACAGTATTTAATTCCTAATACTGCTACAAGAGCAAATAAAAGACTAGTTTTCTAATTCTTCCACAGAAAAATTATTTCATACTCATGCCACAAATACTTCTCTAATTATCAAAACCAATGCCTCTGCAAACTCTTAAGCATCTGAACAGATAAAAACTGGTTTTTGTTGAGCTTCAGAAAATAAAGTTCCAAGATCTGTGTTACCCTGGCGTCATTAAAGTTATTTACCAATTCGTGTTCTATGCACCACAACAGAATACTTGTCTCTCAGAAAACACTGACCCATTTCAGTAACCAGGTGTGAATTGTAGCCTAAAAAACTCCACACCCACGCATACAGTCCATACAAGCAGAAAAGACTACGGTTTTCATTTTCCTGAAAGCTCTGAAGACAGACCTCTATATCCAAACCTTCCTTCCAGTTCCTGAAGACGATTAGCATAAGAAAGCTATCAGCACTCTCAAAGTCAAAGGACACACTCACACACCTCTAGGAACCTCCACACATTGGAAAAAAAGCATGTTTGATTTATGCAGGACCATTTGTTCTTCCACAACACTTACCTTGTTTCTTACACTTAAATAGCATGTACATGTACATGCACACATATAGAACTTTCTTTTAAAATACATCTTCTGATACAGGCATACAGTAGATAAGTGCAAACTAAAACCAAAATGAAAATAAACCCCCTCATACCACCCACATGACTCTGAACTTCAGCTGGGACAACTGATACCCATTTATTATCCCATAAATTTAAATTGTAGCATTAAATCTTTAAAGTACTTAAAAACTAAGGCAATCATATAGTCAAAGATACTAGAAAACAAAATTTAGCTCATGTATACTTTTGATTTTCAAAAGCATGTGAACAGCAAAGAGTTTTGTTGATTTTTTTAGAAATTCAGTCAAAAGAAGTTAACTAGCTTACTTCTATTTCCAATATTACTCACTTGAAAAGACCTTTCCATTGTTATTGCAAAATAGTATTCTCTCCTGGGATATCTGCGCTCACAGATAAATACTTGATTGCATATCCTGCCCTTTTCTCCTGTCTGCTTGGTAAACAACTTCTTTCCAATCATTTTGGAAGAGATGTCTTTCACTTCTTCTGGACTACAATAAAAGAAGCTCAGAATGTGACACAGAAACTGCTGGCATGACAAAAGTAGCATTAAAAAAAGAATCTTATCTAATTTTTGTAATTTTAAGGTTAAGATTTAAAGCACTTGTTTTAAAGAAATCAATAGGTTCAATTAATAATACGAAACTTTTAAGTTTTGCCGCTTGGTTGGATAATTCAGAAACAACTTACGAAAAAACTATTTTCACTCCTCCTTTGAGGCCACCTTCAAATGTTCCTTTTCCTCTACCACCAGCTAAAACCTGTGCTTTTACCACAAGATCCTTTGTACCTAGAACAAAAGAAAAACCAAAAAAATTGTCAACTGTGACTACTGAAACAAATTGCCCCAGGTAGAATAACAAAGGCTGCTTTTATTTTAACCCTTCTCCATCCCCACCATTCAAAACACAAACATGTGAATCGAAGACTGTGTTGTAACTCACACAGATTACTCCAAAAGTCTCAGATAATCCACAAATTGCAGCTTTAATCTGTTCTGCGAACAAACCTTGGTGAGTTAAGTATCCAAAAGTGTTGGTACTTTGAGTGTTCTGAAAGATGTCTAAGACGTGTTTGAATGACAAATGATTAGGCACCCAGTAAGAAATGGTTATCTCACAGACTATTAACAAGATGAACCTGAGTATCTGACACACCATATGCCAGAATTTTCCTCAGTCAAGTACAAATACCTTATATCTGTAACCACTATCTTCCCAGCAATGATATGTAACTACAGCACTTACCCAAGTCAGCTTGCAGATATGCTATGGCTTCCTTTCAGCAGAGCACTAATGCATAAGCTTGAGTGCTTTGCAGAAGTCGGAGGCCTAAACAGATCCATTATTTTTCCAAAAGCAGGCAAAGGAAGCCCTTTAGTTGGCTTTAACTGTTCAAAAATCCTTCACAAAATATTCTTCTAGGTAGGGGAGGCTGCATGTGGGTTTAAAAAGTATGAAACTATAATGAAAACTAAACTGGGATATTCTGAAGTGTCATTGAAAGATAAAAAGCAAAGAAAAAAAAATTCAGGTCATTTAAGGTGATAAAGGAAGAAAAACAAAGCCCTGAGTTATTATTCAAGTTCACTTACACAGAGTACAGAGAGCAACAAGCCTGCAAGATGTTAAGAGCTGCCCCATTCACATTTTTTCAGCACATCCCATCTTTTCTCATGCCACCATTAGCTGAGCCACTCTGGTCTTTCTGAGTAAAGAAAGAACTTGCTTTTTTCCTGGATGTGAAAAGGGAACCATGGAAAAGCCTAAGAAAAATTACAGTACTCAAGCAAAATTAGCCACTACACATACTGAGAAAGATTACAGCAGACACAAAGAAGTTGTGTTGATTCCTATTTTGACCCGCTTCCTACCTGGACAGGTAAAATTAAACTTGCAAAATAACACAAGGTAGGGAGGCTATACGAAAAGGGAAGAGTCAGGTTACTACTCTCAGCTAGCTACATGATGTTACTTCTTGATGGCCTACCTAACAACAGATCTCTGAAATCACAAGTGATTTAAAGCTCCTTTTTACATAAGAAGGATTATAAACACAAGTATATGGTAACTTATCACAGCCTATGACTCTAACATTTAATTCAGTTCCTGAAGATAACTTTCTTTATAGCTACTATGTAGTGGCAATTGAGTAAAGTTAACATACTTTATAGAAGCTAAACAAGACTCAACTTTCATGACTTACTCCAAGTATCAAGTCTGCTTCACAAAACACTAAGCCTCATGTATGAAGAAGGTTGCAAGTGGCAGCTTCATGGATAAATGAAGCCACGTACTCTAACATGCAAGCTTAAAGTTCCATACATTTGAAAACAATTTATTGTACGTACAAGGAGCATGACTTCTCAGTGTTAGTATAAAAGAGAGGAAAATACCCTCTTATCTGTGAAGAGAATAGAAAAACCTACCAGCTCACACTTGTTCCCTTGCTCATAGAGGATCTACGTGGGCTCCCTCACAAGAATCTGAAAGGACTCAAATATTTAAGATCTACTATATTCACAGCATTATTTTACTATTTTGAGGTTTCCATGAAAGATCTGACAATGTTTCACAAGTAATATACTTATCAATCAAGACTAAAAGATTTAACTCACAGTTCACTAGTAAGTTCAGAAGAGAGGGTCCTATTTCTCCACCCTACTTTTCAGTTCCTACACCAAGTCCAGAAGATAACTTTGCTATAGTAGCAGGTTTTTTTCAGGAAAGCCATGAAGTCCACCCACAGACACCTGTTTGTAGTGATTATTCCTCCTAGTAATAAAGACCAGAATTTGAACAAGTCAAAACTAGATCCCAACTAATGCTCTTTTAAGACCTCAGCTGGAACAGCACATTTAGCTCTGGGCATAGAAGTTTTTTCATTGGAAAAGACTGGCTACGAGGATGATCACTGAAATGAAGACCTGCCCTTACAAGAAGAGACTGAATGAGCTTAGCACTTCTTTAAATCAAAGGAGAAGAAAGCAAGAACATGATTACAGTCTTCAGCCATACCTGTGAAGGACAGAACTAGAACACACAACTATGATGTGACTCTTGGGGACAGTGCTGTGCAGGGCTAGGAGCTGGACTCAATGGTCCCTGTGGGTCCCTTCCAACTTCAGCATATTCTGTGAACTACATGTACATCATTCATGCCGGTTTCTTCTCTACACCAGCCAAAACCAAAAGCCACCTACCAAGGGAAGTCAGTTTTAAGAAGATGTAAGAAAAAAAGATCCTTCTTCATACAGAATATAATGAAGCCTGCCAGTAGACATGAAGGAAGAACGGAAGAGTCAAAAAGAGCCAGGTGATGTTCCCTGTAATATTCCAAACACAATAAATATGAATGCTGAGGGGTAAAGAGGGGTAATAGACTGCAGAAAATAGGCAGGCTAACAATTGCCCTAAATAGTGCATTCTTTTGTCCTTAGGCAGAGTATTGAGCTAAACGCACCACTGCCCTGATCTCATAAGATATTTCTTAAAAATTTCATTATTATGCATTATTACACTTTGTTAGCATATAGACAACTGAAAAAAAATGTGAGAAAAACAAATTTTAACTTTTCACAATCAATTTGGCCATTACATCATTGGACTACTCCTTATGCAACAACTGTGCCATTAAATGACTAAAATATTAATAGCTTGTAAACTGTCTTTCTACAGCACTCCAAGCAAACTAGTTGCTTGATTGCGTAAACACATAATGCTTCAAGGTTTATTTAACCTGCTATATTTACAAGCAATTAAACTGCACAGATGTACCTGAAACAAAACTTAAGATATGTCCCCAGAAAACTGTAACTTAACCCATCATGCAAAACGTTTATTTTTCAGTAAACATTTTTTCCCCTGCAGCTGCTATATAAAATGACCCTAAAATTAGAGGACAGAAATGTTTCGTCATACACCCTATTTGCAGTGTTACTACTGCTGCACTATCACACAATCTGACACAACTGAGAACTGCTGATACATTGTAACACAAAAAAAATAATTGGAAGCCAGCAGCTGCCATAGTTTTCTACTCAATATCAACAGTTGTGTCCTTCTATTTTGCTTACATGGCTCTGAAATACTGCTACGCTTTTGTTTCAATAAAATATAGCAGTTTCTGCCCTAGAGCAGGTACCCACATACAAAGCCAGGACAGTTTATGGCAGCAAACACAACCTCACAGAAGTCCTATCTAGTCTTCTTGTGCCAGCATAAGCATTTGTGCACTCATGCCTTGAAGCATGTCAGAAAAGTGATTCCCTGAAGGCAAAAGCTCATCCAGCGGACAGTACTTTTGCAGCCTTATGTGCCGTGTGACAAGCACGTGCACAGGGACACTTCAGTGAGCAGGACTGCAGCTTTCAGCAGCAGTAACGAACTGTAAAGCCTTACCACAGGGCACTAGAGCATCAGTCCAGACAATGTCCCAGGCAAGCAAGCTACAGGGCAAAGCACAAATCTCAGAACAAACATTTGTTAAGCATCACATTTCCGTGTTAATGGTAGTCAGCACTAAATGCACATGTAAGTAAAGCAGCCTGAAAAAAAATCAGGAAATGTTTAGAAATTTAAGAGGAGATACCAATGAGGACAGGTGTCTAAAATGAGCAGAACACTAACTTAGCAGTAATGTGTTCAGGACAACAAAAACCTTTACACTACTAACACTACAGGTTTCACCTTCAACAATCACTTATTAACTAGACACTGAAAGAGTTATACAGTTAAGAAAACAACATGATATTCCTTTCTATCAATACTAATATTTATTTGTTGGAAGGAATAATTTCTGATTCCATAACCTAAGCTTTCAAACTGGGAGAAAGGTCTCTTTCTGCTTGCACACATGCATTGATCTACATAAAATACAGACTTCTAATATGCTTATTAAGAGGCAAGAAGGCATCTCTGAAGTTTTCCACAATGCAAGTATAAAGTCTGATGATGAGAGCAGACAGACTTTATTAAAACATTCTGCTTTACAAGTTTCCATTCTGGCTTTTGTCAAATCACATTAATAGCCACTTCTCTGCCCAACACTAACTGTAGCAGCAGTAGTGCATTCCACATATTACGGATACCTTTGTGATAACTGTGCAAGGCTACTGTATTCTGACAAGACAGACAACAGTAAAAGGCAGTGGCAGGTTAGTAACACAACTGCCAATCAAGTTCTCAACTATCACTCAATTGCAAACTTATCCTAGGAGAGAGACAGAGACAACTTTTGCCTCTGTTAATCTGTGTTTCAGAGTTCTTGTACCAGAAAAAGTATGTCTCCATTTATAACACAAACTAATTTTTTTGTTGTTGTTGCATACATACAATAAAAACTCTAACATTTAAACAATATAGTAGTATTTACTGGCATTAGGAAGTAAAAAGATGGGCTTGTAACTAACAACAGAAGTGTCAACATAAATAATACGCTGACCTTAACTCTGTCAACAGACGCAGAGAATCTCTTCAGAGTATACTGTCTCCAGATTGTTACTAGGTATAGTTATTTAGAATTTTAACTTCAAAATTACATTTTTTCAGCATTTGAAACTTTCAAGGGTTAGAAGATTCATTGCATGCAAATCAAAAGTATGACAACTGAAATAATTATGTGCCAGGAATCTTCATACTTTCACTAAAAGGACCATACCAGTCAGGAGAGCAAACAAGATCTTTTGCTATTACAAAATATTTTCTACACGAATACTTCCTGACATTAATCAACCACATCAAGTTTGTCATGCACTCACAAGACAGGTTTGCTTTTGGCAACAGCTTAAGTCAAGCAAGTAAAATAGAGAGGTCAAAATTATAATCTGCTGGTTAGATGAGTTTATTTTAATTAGGGAATTATCATCAACAACAATTTTTGGTATTTTAACTTCAAAGGAGTGAAGTGCTACGGAAGACAGCAAAAGCTGAAGCAAAATAAGTTTCAAATGCCAAAAAGATAACACTGCCAGAATTTAAGTAAATGTTTGGTTTTAACTACTACCTACTACTCCTGGTTATCTAAAGATTTTGACCAGGTACGTTGGAACATAACTTTTTTAACACTTGGGCCATTTCCACACAAGTTTGCCACCTTAGATCAACATCCATGCCCTACAGTATCTGAATAAAATCTCTGGAGTTTCAGACTCTACAAACAACCTAAAAGACATCAGATAACATAGTCAAGCAGATAACTGACCAACAGGGAAAACTAAAATCTAGACATGAGCTTTCAGTATGACATAGAACAAATGAAAACCCAACAACTTAATCAGACTACCAAGGAAGGTGTGGCACACACTAGGAAAGAAAACACCCCAGCTTTTGTGCCACAGTGGCTGGAATATCTTTCTTTTGAAGAGCTAATAAAGAAAAAGCTAGCACTTTACCTAAGAAAATTATTTCACACAATGTACTAAACTTTGAATTCTGACTAAATCAAGCCTGAGATAAAAAATTCTGTTTATAAATTTACCCAAGTTTACACATTATTTTCTGGGGTTTGTTTTTAACAGATACAGGTTGTATGCTTAAGCAATACATGGAAAAATAAATAACACCAGAAAGAACTTAAGAGGTTTTAATAACATTGAAAAAAACCTTAAGAGGTCTGAAAAAAATACATCTATTAATCACAGAGCTGTCAGTAGAAATACAGCCAAGCCAATTATTGGAGTCATTCCATAGAAAGCATACCAAAAATAGAATATTCCTTATAAACCACAGAGATATGGAGCTGCAGTGGATCTCTTAAACTGCAATAGCAAAAGCAGCAGACTCAATTGCTTTCAGTCTCCTTTCAAGAACTCTGATGCAGAAAAGTGAAATGTTATGCACTCAGTTTCTCAACACCTCCTATTCTGTACAGCTTTTTGTTTTTCTAAAGTTTGACAGTCTGCCATGAACATAAAGCTGTGGAATTCACTCCCTGAAAATCTGACAAAACTACTGGAACACAAAAGCCACTTCAAGATATTAATGACTTAAGAAGTCTTACTTCTCAAATCATTATGAATAGAAATATGAGCTATAAAAGAAAAGCAGCCTTTGCTACAGGCATACGGTATATCACTCCCTCTTACCGGTGGAAGATGTCAAAAAGCATCAAAACCTCAGTTACAGCAATATATAAACTCTTGTAGGTGCTGTCTTAACAAACAGCAATCTTCTACATTTCAAATAGTGTGCTCTGCTGAGCTATCTGCTATCACACTGATAAGGCATCTGTTCTTCAAGAAATAGTCTTTAGGTTCATTAGTCATGTTCTTGATAACAAACACATATCAGCTTCTAAATCAGCACTGGTCACAGTGCTAGCTGGAATGCACACATGGCTGAGGGCAAACCATAAACATGGAGGCAATCATCAAGACATGCTGCAGCCTCTTATCAACACTCTGGAACAGAACTTACTCAGCTCATTTTTTCAAAATTTAAGTGAGATGCTCATGTAACACTGATTCAGCTACAGCCACAGCTAACGATGATATTGTCTGTTAACGGAAAGTTTGTATTCATTATACACTGGATAAAAAGTTAACATTTCTAAGTGAAGTGAAGTATTTGCAAAAAAAAATCCAATGCCAAACTCAACCTTTAGTCAGGAATCTGCTCTGTGTAAATTTATCAGGAGCATGTGGTTCAGTACTAGAGAAACAGAGCACAGAGTATTAGCAACACGGTCTAGAAAAACATTTGAAAAACCATTTTAACACATAAGAAGAAAAAAAAATTTCGTATCTCCTGGCAACTGCTTTTACACAATGAAAATAATAAGCAGGTGGACAAAAGGGCGAGTTTTTTCATTCTGCTTAAGACTTGATTGGTTTGATTTTTGGTTTGTTGGGATTTTTAAGTACATACTTAAATGAAAACTCATGGGTAAATGGCAACAATAACAAAGAAAACCAAAACAGTGGAGCAAAGGGTTATCTATCACAATTCAGAATAAGTTCTGGACATGTTCTAGCAATGTCTCAAAAATTCAAGCTCCTTCAGCATGTTCTTCCTTTTGGGAAGTCTTCCCTTCCTCATCTCAGCCATAGTGTCAAATATACACCAACTGCAACAAAGTATTTGGCTGTCAACCAGAAGCCCTGGATTCCTTTACTAAAGGATGCTAACTCATATGCTGCACAGCTTCGTCTTTCTGATCCTCAAGAAATTGCACAGAGTCACATATTCCAGATAACAGGCATACCTGTGACATCACATGGATGACAGAGCTATAAAACAGCAGTTGCACAAACCTACTTTGCTATAGGATACCTCTCCGAACAAGGAACAAAACAAAGGAATCCTGATCTATGAGTTTCTGGGTTGTTGATTAAAGAGTCACAGACAAAGGTTGTCTCATTTGCCACCAGCGGTATCTGTGCAGATATTAAAGTAGAGCAAAGAGGCATCCCCAATTTGTGAAGTTCTGATCTACAAGCTACAAGCTCACCTTTAACAGAAGGCAAGGGTCTGACTTCTAAACCATTCTCAGAAGTATTTTAGCATCTTCCTTTCATATTAATAAAATTATTATAACTTTGTATCATTTACTCTCTAACAGAAACAAGATAAGGAAGGCAGGCAGACAGTACCTGAATTTCTGGGACATCAAATCTAAAGGAAAAGCAGCTTTTCAATTCCTTTCTATATTACAAAGCAACATAGTTTGCTCTAGAAGAAAAATTATCTTCTTTTTCAGATCTCATTTCTAGCATTAAATCTATATATGAAACTGAAATGAATCTAACAAAACCTATAACCTCAGGAATCACTACAAATGTATCCATCTGGAGCTGAACAGAGATTTGGGCATGTATACAGCAGAGTGGAATATGACAAGCAATGTCCTTCATTAAAACTCTGTGACAAGCCTACTACATTCTTCCAGGGGTAAAAAAGCCCCAAACTTTAAACTAAAAAACAACCCAAACAAATCAACCAACTGAAAAAATCCCCATCTATTAATGCCTCACACAATAGAAGTTGACTTCTAAATTACATCCAAATGAAACCAAAAAATTTTACCAAGACACAGTACGTAAAGTGGCAAATGAATAGGTAGAGTCAAGTCCAAATTAAAGCTCAGACTAAATAAAGTATTTAAGCACCAGGCAAATGAGATTGGATACTTTTTCACCAACAATCCAGGAATTTAGTGTATAAGCACAAGCCATCAAAGTTCTCCCCTGCTGTGTGAAGTAGCTGCATTCTGCCAGAAAAGCACACTCACAAAGGGATAGGATTTTACACTTCTGCAGCCTAAAGGTAAGCATGTTTTGCATCTTCTGTTCTCTATGGCACGGCCACTGAAGCTTTTCACACAAGATTTCCACTAACCTTGCTTGAAAGTAGAAAGAAATCCAGGATTTGCACTAAGTAGAGCCTATTACTCATCTCAAAGAAGTTTAGGCAGTTATATTAGTCTAGGCTAATACAATTTAGCAAGAAGGTTGCTTCACAGGAAAGGCTCTCTTAAAGAGGAGGTATATTCAGAACTCCAACCAATGTCTTACCAGGAAAGACAGAAAAAGCAGTTACACCTTGTATCAATCCCATGCCTATTTGTATATGTTCTCTTTAATATTATACCTATTTCTTTTGCTATTTTGTAAGCTTCTTCTGGTGTATTGGCAACTACTCCATGTGGAACAGAAATGCCAGCCTCCTTTAACAGTCCCATGCTCAGGTATTCATGGAGTGATAGCCTCCTCTGTTGCTGTTGTTGCACCTGAAATCCATGACTGTTGAGTATTCCTGGACTTCCAGCAAGTGCCTGAAGGAAAAGAATAATAAAAGAATAAAAAGAACAAACATGACTGTTGTGAAAAACTGCCCTCTTTGTTTAGGTTAAAAAAAGTCTATATTAAACAAGTACAGTTCAGTGGACCAATACAAACACCTGAACACTTAATCCTACCCTTCGACACTAGTCATTCATGCCCAGTCAGGTATTTGATTTTGGAGGTTTTACTGGGCAGTGGGAAAGAGCTGGTGAAGCTGCTAGCACTGAAAATGACTGGCAGGATTAAAACACCCTTGAGTATTCAGTTAGCATTTAAGTACTTTAAGGAAAACACACCTGTAAGGAAAAGAACCTCGACGAATTTCAGAAGCATTTCGTAACAGGAAATTTAGTAACAACAACAGTAAAAAAATGTCTGCTTTTTTCATGCTTCACTATACAGGAACAAGATCTTAATGTTTTACACACGTGAAACAGCAAGGTCACTGAAATCAGCTAATCCATGAACACAGATTAGCACCAAAAGATTCACGGCAAAAAGACTATAAAATAAAGTTCGATATGAAACAAACTTGTGCATTTATTTTTTTTTTTTTAGTATGCAGCACTGGCACAAGCACCGCAAAAATCAGCCCGTGTTAGAAAGTTTCTAACAGACCTGATTTTCCATGTTTGCTTTCACTTTAAATAAGCAAGCGGACAACACAAGAGCTTTACTACGGCATTCCAAGTTAGCGAATGGACAGGGCCTATTTAAGCTCCAAAGGACTCCTCCCGCAAGCAGGAGGCCCTTTCCTTGGCACGGAACCTGGGGGAGCAGCGCCGAGTGAGGAGGCCGCCCGCAACACGAGAGGGGCGCTCACCGCGACCTTCCCCCGTACGCGGCAGGAGGGGCAGGTGGCACCGAGTGTCGCACACCGTGTCACGCACAGTGTCACACACCCTGTCACGCACTGCGGCCCCCCGAGCGCTTTCCTTTGCGCCGCCTGCACCCAAAAACAAGCCCCCACCCCGCAATAGCACTCACAGGGGCCAAGCAGACGCTGGCGGAGACGCGGGCTAGAAAAAGAGTCTACTGGCACAGCGCTCCTCCTCCTATGGGCCAGGTGACGGCGGAGATGGAAACATTGGGTTTTCCAAGCGAGTTAGAGGAGGGGGCCGCTGAGAAGGAGCGTACAGGGAACCACGTCTGCAGGAGCTGCCACAGGCAAGAACGCCCTGCCGGGGGGCCGCGGGCCGAAAGTAAAAACAGGGCTAACAGCCCCGTCAGCACCGCAGGGAAGCACGGCGGCGGCTGTCGGAGGAGACGGCCGCTCCTGCCGCCGGCGCTCCATAGGGAGCGACCCCGGCCCGGCTCGGCCCCGGCTCTGCCCGCCCGCTGTTCCCGCTCCCCGAGCACCGCCGTACCTTCGCGGCGGCGGAGCCCAGCGCGGTGCGGAGCCCGCTGCCCCGGAACCCAGCCGACGCCCGGCTGCAGATCATGGAGGCCGCCATGGCCGACCCCCTTCGCCCTCAGGTGCCCCCGCCAGCGCGCACGCGCCGCTCCGGGGGCGGGGGCGGGGGCAGGAAGCGCCGCGCGCCGCTGCCGCTCCCGCCCCGCCCCGCCCCTCCCGTCCCTGCAGCTTGTTTTCCCTCCAGTAGTTAATAAAGGGTTCGGGTTTTGTTTTGGGGTTTTTTTGTTGTTGTTTTTTTTTTTTTTAAAATACTGACAAGGATCCTACAAAGGACTGCAATCCACCCGCTACCTTCCCGCCGCGCCGCCCGCGTCAAACGGGAAGAGCTCCTTTCTGGCCGCCTCACCCTGCCGGTTCAGCTTCAGAACGGAACACTTTTCACTACTTTTACTCTGGGGATTTATTTTTTTTTTTTCCCCCTGTTTCAGAGTGTTTTCATGTAACAACTCAAACGCACCCGTTATTTGATCGGAGAAGAGGGAATGGCTTTAAATTGAAAGAGGGCAGGTTTATATTAGATTTTAGGAATAAAATCTTTACTGTGAGGGCGGTGAGACACTGGAACAGGCTGCCCAGAGCTGTGGCTGCCCCACCGCTGAAAGTGTTCAAGGCCAGGCTGGATGGGGCTTTGAGCAACCTGGTCTAGTGAGAGGTGTCCCTGCCCAGGATAGAGGGGCTGGAACTGGATGATCCTTTAGGTCCCTTCCAACCCAAACCATTCATGATTTTATGATGGAAGTCCCAGCATTTCTAGGTATTTTGCAGCCCATCCCAGGCCTCTCCCCCACCCCACGCCACAAACCCCGTTTCTCTCTCAAGCAGCTCCAAGGTGTGCCTCCCCCTCTGCAGTTCGGGGTCTGTGCCTCAGTGACCTTCAGTCTGACACTGAGGAATTGAAGTGCATGACAGGCATCCCTGCAGAAACTACTGACCACACCTTGTGATTCACAAGGAGGTGAAAGCTTCTTCCTTTAAAACAAAACAGTAATTGGGAAAAGAGTAGTGGTCCAGGAAATTGGAATGAGAATGTCCTATATCAATAACAGGGAAAAATGCAGTTATTTCCATACATTACAAACACCAAAGCTAGATCTGATTTGAAGGAAAACCATGCTGGAGCTATGACTCTCCTGAGTTTTGTAGCTGGAATTATCCATTAACTGGACAAGTTCCGTCTTTTAGTTCTGAAACTGAAAATGCACTATCATAACTTCTCCTTGGGCAAATACTGCAAAAGATGGAGTAACCACGGTTCAGTTATTTTGCTCCTGATCCTCTGCCGTCCCCGTGTTGTCACCCCTTAGCACTGCAGTGAGCTCAGCAGAACGCTTAGCTCTGCACCTCTGTGTTCACACATGCAAGGTAGGAGGATGCGTCACTGAACCTGTAAGCAGCAGCAACACTTTGATAGACCATTCAAAATCTTCCACCACAGTTGATAAAATACTTCCTTCTGCCAAGGGGAAGGGAAAAGCAAAGCACTTAAACTTGCTCTTTCTCTCTTCTGTACATAAGTGGCTCTCTAGTCACTGGCCTGCCTGGGGGTTCCATCACAGGATAGTACCTGGATGCCATTTCCCCATACAAACTTCAGGCAGTCTCATTACTCCGGGAGAGTCCCCAAAATGATCTCCGCCCTCGAAAGAGTATGCAACAAAGTTTACAACACCGTGTAATGAAGCTTAGCAAAACTTTAAACCTTAAGCTTTTAAGCCCAAAGCTTCTGTTCAGAGATAAGTACTGGCTGCAGGTCAGGAAACCAGACTAATACCCTGACTCAGTTGCTTGCTACTGCAAGAAAATTGGACAACTCTCTCTGGGCTTATAATTCATTCTTGCCTTAGCAAAGAGCTGTAAGACATTCAGAGTACAACTACTGCTGTATCTTCTTCTCACTGTGTGTGACTTATCCTTCCAGCTTTAAGATGAAGTTGGTTTTTATCTTATACATCAAAAGAAGAAATGTTACATGGTTGACAATATTGAAGGACTTCTAGAAATATTGATGCCATTGTCTATAGTCTGATACACAGCTGAATGGAAAGCTTTAGTTATCTAGATGATGTATTGTCCGATTTCTTTCTCAGCTATGAGAACTGGTTTAACTGTAAAAATGCGTAGATTTCCATCTGGTCAGCAGTGCCACTGTATGGCTCAGACCGTGCAGCACAAGGTGATCAGGACTTGGTGCAACTCAAACCTTGAAAACAACGGTTCTTGGAAATGAGACATTCACCTTTTCTTCACTTTCTTAGAGAAAAAAGAAAACATAACAGTTTTGGCTATGACCAGATGAATTCCTAGTGAGTCCAGTTAAACCAACTCGGGTTTGTACAGGCTCAGCCTAATTCAATATCTGTACTGCAAATGCAGAGATTGAGCAAGGAAAGGGGAATGCCCTGTAGTATTCTGGTAGTTATCCAGATATTTTGCTAAATCTCTAGAAATAGATTCCTTCCTATTTGTAGTTTAAAATGCTGTGATTTCTTGCTGAAGTCAGAATAAGCTTTTTAACACGGGATTGAAGCCCTCTCTGAAGCTGTATTTAAAACTACAAAGAAGCAAGGAAAAGGTACATTGCAAATGAGGTAGCAGGAGCCACAATATTTTAACAAGCAACTGTTTGAGGCCAAATAAAGCATCCCAGAAGGCTCAGACATTAAGAAATAGATATGAATTCGCTTTATTATGGATTTACCACATCTCCCCAGTGACAATGGTACAGCATGATTTGTTTCCCAGACCTTGTAAGCTCCAATGGTTGATACTTAAGCTGAAAAACATCAGGACAGAGGGTCTTGCCAGAAGGATATCAGAGTGAGAAAGCAGAATCCTCTGCCAAGGATTCTGACATCTGTCTTAGCAAACAATCACTTAATTAATGTCTCAGGTCTGGATGGGTGCAGTTTTCTACAGGGAACAGTATGAACATTAAGAATCAGCTCACCATCTCTCCCAACAGAACTGTGAAATAGCAGGAGATGCTGGTTGGTGAAAGGTTCAATGAAAGCAAAAGGATTTTGTTTGCAAAAGTGATTCTTCACATAGTTAAACTGTGGAACACCTTATCATGGATGCTGCAAGTTTACACGGGCTCAAGAGGAGTCTGGTAGGTTGAAAGATGAGAAACAAGAAGAGGGTTAGTAAATACACATAAGCCACCTCTGCCTTGAGAAGTCACCAAGCCACAGATGGCTGTAGAATAGAAGTCAAAAGCCCCGTCGTGATTTCTTGCCTATTATATTCCAGACATGCACTCTGAACAGCCAGATGCTATCCCAGATGGATTTTTGTCCTGAGCTAATGAATACTTTTGTGTTTGTCTGATTCAGTCTCCCCTGGAATTGAATACCACCCAGAAGTTTCATAGACGCTGAAGTACAATCTATCTTCACCAGTTGTCCAAAGTCACTTAATAAGTTAGTGGCAGAGCTACAAATAAAACAGAATTGTCTCACCACCTACATGTTCTTATGACTCAGTCTTTTCAGTACAGAGAAAAGAAATCATTAACGAGCAATGAAGACAGTACACCTGTAGCACAGCTCTAATTTTTCCAATTGGTCATTGCACACCATTATTATCTATTACGTAAATGTGATCAGATCTTATTTACATTTCAACATAAAAACAACATATTGTACATTTCCTGATTTCCACTAATAACATCTATGAAGCTGTAACATTACAGGAAGGAATGATTTATGGTCAAAGACAGCAATTTAATGGAAGCATGAGGTGTCATGGAAATACTTCTGCTAAAATACAAGAGAGGAAACAGTTACCCATGTTAAATTTTCACTATCTGGGTTTAGGATAACAACCAGCTTCTTCAATGCAAGTGAGGGAGAATCCTTGGAGCTCAAGTTTCAGCCAGGACTTTGCTGGCAGGACTTTGGTGCCACGCACTGCTTTCAAATTCCACCCAGCTTCTGAATGACAGCTTTCCAATGTGAAATATTTAAATACAATCCTTACATCTTCCAGTTCATACTTCTGCTAAGCAAATGTGAATATGTAGTAAATTCCATAGCCAGGGAACCACATGCATTAAATTCTTGGTAAGCTGGATGTTTTCTGGTCATGCATCTGCTTTTTAAGCAGCTGTTTTACACTGTGTGCTTTTCTGACTTGCTTTCTCTATGTGTGTTCTTTTTAGGGAATAGCTTTGTAGTCATTTTAATCTGACATAAATCTGGCCTATCACTGACATGGGTAGTCCCACCATTCTTTTTCCCAGCTGCTCTTACTCATTGCCTCCCTCATTTATGTACCTGATCTGTAACTCTCATTAGGGAACATATCCTGCTGAAAAAATAATCTCTCTCCCAGTTTGCTGAGTCAGGTTTGGCTTTGTGCTATGTTTAATCTGATCAAACCGTATCCTGTCCCCTCACTATGCACTCACAGCATGCTAGAAAGCAAATTAATAAAAAAAAATCAGTTTTCTAGATCCAGATCTGTCCCCTCATCCGATTCATTGCACAACAACTGTGATTTTTAACAGTGTTAGCATGAAGAACGAGGGATTGGGCTTGAAAAGTAACTGCCTCTCTTTCAAGAGCCCCCTGGACACATTCTGGTTTAAATACACTGTTTTAGCTTTTGTCTCACAGAAGTACTTTGTCAGATGAAATATTAATAAAACAAGTTTACAAGAGCATATAAATCCTAATCTTGCAAACTTTTCAACGTACTACTATGGCACAAGATCCGCCTTACTGTTTTCTCATTCTTGGCTTATTTTCATGCCTTTTTTTCAGAGGATGTCTGTTCACTATCAAACCCAGAAACACCAGCCTATATTTACTTCATAATCTACAAAACCTGAATGCACAGCCATATCCTAAGTAAATCCTGGAGTGAAACCAATTAAAACAGATTC
Organism: Acropternis orthonyx; assembly: GCA_035583155.1. Taxonomy (NCBI): domain Eukaryota; kingdom Metazoa; phylum Chordata; class Aves; order Passeriformes; family Rhinocryptidae; genus Acropternis; species Acropternis orthonyx. The sequence goes on along the minus strand of JAWWEU010000001.1, from coordinate 55,268,268 downwards.
AGTCAACAAAAGCTTATCATACAATGTTCTTTATGTTAATGTTTACAAATGTAAGGTGAAAAAATTGAAACAATTAAATCTAAACATCTGTATACAAGCAGATTTCAAAACATTAGCCAAAAAAAATAGCTATTTAAAGTTCTGTAAAGGAGCAATATTTCACATCCTTGTTGTGATCAATAGGATGCTAGAGAGAAAGGGAAAATCTTAGCCTACTGACAAATATTACAGTTGTTTATAAAAATACATTTTTATATTCATAATAATCTTTATATATGTTCATTGAATTGTATCCTGCTAAGATTCTAAACAAGCATAATGACTGTATGAATATTTTTTTGTATTTAAAAATATATCAGTAGGATGACAGTGGGTCAACCCTCAGTCTTGTTACTAAATCCTGTTTGGTAAAAGGTACAGGAAAATGGTATACACAGAAAGTAGTGTTTTTATTTTTCAGATAAACAGCCTTGTGGTGTTTTAATGTATTGGACCAGAATGAGCTTTGTGGGTAAGGAGTGTTTGACAGGGCTTTTGTAAGATAACTGTCTTCTTAGAATGTAAATACAGAAGTAATATAACTGACTGATGTTTCGTCTGGAGATTAAGATACTCCAGCTGTAAGGGGTCAGATAAAAGTGAATGAGCGTGCTTCACAAAAACTCAGTTAGTTTGTTACCTCGGCCATTATTATTGTTATTAAGTAATGCCTGTAATTAGGGGTGTCAGCTGACATCACAGATAAACAGCAGAGCCAACCACTGCCAATGGGTAGCCTTGTTCCAGCACACCCAGCCATTCACTCCTGCAACTTCCCTCATGCCAACACTGGGACTCGTCTGATGCTCTACTGAGCCGGTTCAGGCAATTAAACCTCAGAAAACCAACCCCACGAAAGGCAGTGATTAAGCTTCAGTTTAATATGTAACCTTCTTATGTAAATAAAAACTTCTGTACCTAGGTATTTTAAAATCTTACAAAACAAATAAACAAAACAAAATCCAACAAACCATTGGAAAGGTTTGTAAATAAAAAATTAATCTATTGTGGATCAACAGGCTGAGGAAGGGGAAAATCTGACAAACATTACAGCTGTTTATAAGAAAACCAAAGTTTGTGTCTTATATTCCACGTATGTCTGTAATTTTAAAAAAAAAAAAAAGTGAAAACGAAGGTGAATATTTGCTAGCAGAAACTCTTATTTCTTATCAGCCAGGAACTGTCATTCTGCCTCTGGAGCTCTGCTTAGCGAAGTCAGTAGCTTCCTTTTTAAATAATTTCAAAGTAAAACCGTGGCCTACCAAAAGAAGGGCTACTTTTTAAGCTCTGAGCAAACGCGCAGTCAGAGCCGCGCTGGCTCCGTGGCCTCCAAGAACGCGCGCTGTGTCTCCTTCGTTCCCAGCCGCCCCTCTGTGGCACAGACACCGCTCCCACGCCCGCTGCCCTCCCAGTCCCTCTGCCTTCCGGGACCAGCACGTAGCCCCGGGGAACCTTGCGGGCTCCCGGCACACCCCTCGCCGGGCAAAGGCCTCCCAAAATCGCGGGTCCCAAGAGCTGATTGGCCGAGCCGCCCCCTCCCGCGGTGTGACGGAGCCTGCCGGGCGGCCCGGGCTGCCATGGGCGAGGCGGCGGCGCGGCCCCCGCGGCCTGGGGTGGGTGTGGGGGTGCTGGTCACCAGCGCCGCGCACCCCGGCTGCGTCCTGCTGGGCAAGAGGAGAGGCGCCGTGGGCGCCGGCACCTACCAGCTGCCCGGGGGCCACCTGGAGTTCGGGTAGGAGCCCTGCGCCCCCCGCCCGCCCCGCCTGGCCCCGAGGCGGCCGTGCCGTGCCTTCCCTTCCCTTCCCTTTCCATTCCCTTCCCTCAGGGAGAGCCTGGCGCAGTGCGCGGCGCGGGAGGCGCTGGAGGAGGCGGCGCTGCGCCTGCGCCACCTGCGCTTCGCCTCGGCCGTGAACGCGGCGTGCGCGCGCGCGCGGTACCACTCGGTGACCGTGCTGATGAAGGGCGAGGCGGAGCCCGGCGCGGAGCCGCGCAACATGGAGCCCGACAAGAACGAGGGTGAGTGACAGCAACCCCGGCTCGCACAGCGGGCAGGCAGGGACACCTCCCGCTAGAGCGGGTGGCTCAGAGCGCCACCCAGCCTGGCCTTGAACAGGGCCAGGGATGGGGCAGCCGCAGCCTCTTCAGGCAACAGAGAAGGTGCTCATGCAGAGCGCCTCTGCGTGCAACAGAGAACTCCCCTTCATGGTGGTAGTTCCTGCACAACCCATGCAGACTTGCAAATAGAACGCAGAATCACAGAATACCCCAAGCTGAAAGGGACCCACAAGGATCATCAAAATACAAACTCCTGGCCCTGCACAGGACGATCCCAACAATCCCACTATGTAGCTGAGAGCCTTGTCCAAATGCTCCTTGAGCTCTGTGAGGCTTGGTGCTGTGACCACTGCCCTGGGGAGCCTATGACAATGCCCAGCCACGCTCTGGGTGAAGAACTCTTTTCTTAATATCCAAACTAAACCTCCCCTGACTCAGCTTCATGCCATTCTCTCAGGTTCTGTCTTAATTCTATACTCTGATTTTTTTTTTCTCTTTTTTCCCCCCCTGCAGGCTGGGAATGGGTTAAATGGGATGAATTTCCTCCAGCAGATCAACTGTTCTGGGCCTTGCGCTGTTTAAGAGAGCAGGGTTACAATCCCTTTACTGAAGAGCTTGATCATCTAAAGGGGTACACGGGAAGTCACCAACTAGAGTAAAGCCAAGTTATACGTATGTAACAAACTAAAGGACAGACCTGCTTTTTTTGGTGTAAAAGAAAAAATGGCTTATTGTGCTCACTCTGCCCATGTGCAAATACTGCCCTTCCCAAAGCCAGAAAGATGCCAAATGTAGCGCTTTTATCGTATTTCACATGACAGTGGTCTTTCATTCCAGAGCTATTTCTAGCTCTAGTGGTTAATGTTTACTTTTATAGAAAACTCAGTGTTCTGTCTGGTTAATCTTTATATAGATAAACAGCCTTTTGGAAGTCAGAACTAGCCAGAGAAGCTTACTGACTTGGAAACAGTTGAGGCATCAGGCCCAAGAAAACTTCCTTGTTTAAACCACTGTCCTGCTTTCTGTGTAAACCTACTTTGTATGTCATGCTGCTTTCCAGTAATGATTGGACCAGTTTTAAAACTTAGCCTTGTCTCTTAGTTCCTGTCATGAACAAAACTTACATTTCACAATGTCCCGTTCTGCTGCAGAGAGAAGCATATACTTGAAAATCAAGAGCATTATAAATATGAAAAGGTTGTGGTGGCTTAGTGCAGGGAATGAAATTCCCTGATCCTTCCTGCAACTTGGTTTCATAACAGAGTTCTGTTTGCAGACTCAGGTACTTTGAATTTATCTGCAATAATGTCATAAATCTCTGCAGTTCATCTAAATTCATGTTACTAAATTCTTAAAACGGAGAGGTGACTACAGTGTTATACTAGGCCGACACAAGTAACAAACTAATCTCATTTATAGGTGCAGCTCAGTGGCAAAAGTCATACTTTTTGGCTAAAGAAGGTTGTCAGTATTAAACGCACAGATGGCTGTAATTCTGTATGGCTACTGAGATTTGATAAAATTGTGAATTTTCAGTTTGATGTGATTAAATGACTGAATTTGCAGTGAATGAAATCACAGTACATAAAGATATATACAAAACCAATGAATTTGTATTTTCAGTTTTCTAGAATCTATAACCAAATTGGATTCTTTTCCAGCTATAGCCACTAGGACATCAGCAATTAATTTGAGGATATGATTTTTAAAGAGATCACTCATTGGTTTATTTTTTTCTCATTAGGGTTCTTTTAAAACACAGTCCTTGTCTGTTTCCTTTAGATATACTCATTGTACAAAAATGTGGCAAGATATCTTCAATTTCTTTTGAATAAACCACAAGCACAACACTGAAACATTAAAATTGTCTGAAATTATGAATGGACTCATCAGGTCTTCAATAAGCTTGAAGGGTTTTAAAGCTCTTCCTTACTTTGCACATATGTTTTCTTAAATGGAGATGACTCTTTTTGCAGAGAAGCAGACAGAGTGACATGAGGTGTGATGATGGTACTGCCAATGGCAAGCCTCCTGGTTAGAGTTTGAAATATTAACAATGTGCAACTTTCCTTGGGACAAACACCCTGTCTTTGAAGTGAAGAAGGAAGATAACATTACACGGCAGTTTTGAAACAGAAAATGCCACCAAAAACTCCTTTGCTATTTACCTTTTTAAAAAGCCTATTTTCTCTATTCAAAAGTGAAGATTCACTTCCTGAAAGCAACCTTACATGCACCAAAAATTATTCCACTCACTGTCAACAAAGAAGCTGTAGGAGTAGTTGACAGATGTCCTACCCATCTGTCACAAGGAATAATGGAGAAAAAAATTTAAATTATTTAGTACAATTTTACATTTTAGAAGGCATCTAGCTCCTGCTGAGAAAACAGGAGCCACTGTAAAATGGTTTGTCATGCAATACAAATACTTTCTTACCATATTTTGTTAATGGTTATAGTCATTTTGTTGTAAGTACACTAGTTACTGAAATGAGGACATAAACAGTATCTCCATATGTCAGCCTTTCTGTATCCTTTCTAAGTGGACTGATTAAATGACTACAGTACATTACTGCAACCAGCTGTCAGCAATCCCCATCTTAAGTAACTGTTTGTATAGATCATGCATTTGTATTTCCCACCCACTCCTATCCCCATCCCCCCCAGAAAATTTGGTGCAGTAGATTTTAGTACAAACTTCTGAAACTCAGTCAGAATTCAATGACCTACTGGGATTAAAAGTGCTGAGTACTGAAGTTACAAGGAAACTCATCTAAGATTCAAGTTTAGAAAATTAAAGTTAGATCAAAGCTGAGTTTATTTATGACAAATCATCCATTATATAATACAATAAATACAAACTTTTTTACACCTTATTGCCCTATTTTTGTTCTTGATACACAGACAATCAAGAACACGCATTTAGGCAGTAACAAAAACAAGATACTAAAATTACAAACTTCATGTCTCATTTCTGTGGCATAGAAAAGGTTATCATCAAAAGAATAAAGTTACTAACAAACATACAAGGGGATTCCCCTTACACCTTTTTTCCCAGGAACTTTTGTCATGTAATATATAGGAAACACATATACACACACACACACATACACGTGTCTCTTACAAACATACACATTCATACAATCACTGAAAACCTTGTATCTCTCTCCCAGCAGAAAGTTCCCAGTCATTTTACTTGAATTTCTAACGGAAAAAATCTTGCAGTCCATGGTTTTAAATTAGTCACCCTATTTCTGAGCCAGCTGTTACCTTGTTCCTACAAAAGACTGCCAGTGTAACAAAAGGATATTGCAGTTTGTGATGAACAACATCCAACCCACCTTCACCACAGGAAAGGTCTACTAGGGATACTGGCCCTCTTGTACCTAGTCTGAGTCGCTGCTGCTGCTTGAGGAGTCTGTTGACATAACTTCTACATCATCTTCATTCTCTTTATTATGTCCTGGAGGCTCCAACATGAAGTCATTACTATGATTAGGAGGTAGCATGTTCATTGACATATCACTTGACTGCCAAGGATACTGAGGAGCAAGCACATCTGGAAAAAACGGTGCATAATCAACCAAACTATCAGTTTTGTATACCAAAAAATTGAACAAGACAGCTCAACTAGAAGTTCAATTTAAAATCAAAACAAATCTTAAAATCCTTTTTGAATTCTGGACAGATGAAATCCTCCACTAACAGCTTGAAAGCATCTCATGATGGAATAATTCTCTGACTGTAAATGCCTACTTTGCAAGAGAGGCCCATTTATGTAGGTGGCTCTTGAGCTTTCATCACTACACTTCAAAACAGTGTATGTTCATATAGAGCTCAAAAGAACAGAAAAGATACATGGACCCATCCTCAGCGTTTTTCTGGTTGCCATGGACAGATGGCAGGGTCCTACTCTATTCAGCTCACTGACCCATTTTATCCAAGGCCAGAAGTTTACAAAGCAAGAGGATGCAGAATTTCAAGTCACTTCCTAGAGGTGACAATGGGATTAGACAGATGATCAGAAACACAAAAGCCAAGTTTACTATTTGTCCAATGGAGTCGTAATAGTTAGGATTTTTTAACAAATTCAGCATCATTTTTGGAAGCAAGTTTTCCATAATGCCTGAAAGTGGCTTAACAGACAGGTAAGAACTATTACACATCTCCTATGAATCCAAACTAAGAAACTTCCCACAATTTAGTCCAGCCATGGTAGATTAATACTGCACAGGTACAGAACAACTGAACTCTTAATTCAATTACTGTAATTTACTGCAAAATTCTATTTTAGCATGAATGAATGAATCCCACTGAAGTCAGTGGAAGCACAGACTAGGTGAAAGGTAGGGGATAAAAACAAACCTCTTCCAAATACAGCTTTCATAATTCCATACTTTGTCATCACTACTAAGAAAAGGTTGCTTTGAAAATGCTTCTTTCTAATACAATTTGATATCAGTTCAAAGCCATTTAAAATAAATGAACTAAGTTTTGTTTATGTTGATGTATTTGTAGTGTCTGCAGTTTAGCATGCAATAAAATAAAATTATGCAATTTCTAACTGTTCTTTATTTAGGAGGTCTTGACACTGCTAGTAGGGAGCAACATTAACCATAATTTTCATTACCTCTGATTTGCCTTTACTAAGGGAAATGCATAATTACTGTGAGTGTACAAGAAATATAAAAAGGCAAAATAAAGCTGAGTTTCTCTTACCTGGCAGCCTGCCTGCTGCAAGTGCGTCGCCGGGTAAGTGTCCATTAACTCCATTGGTGGATGGGTTGTTCATCTGACCTAAGAGACCACTTCGCATTTCCAGATCTGTAGGATATGGCCTACGTGGGTCCCCTTTAAGAGAAAAAAAACAAAGAATGCTTTGAAATATTTAACAATAACTTTGCAGACATTAGCTTTTTCCTCAGTGCCTAGTTTAACGACTAAAGAACCCCATACTCTGCTTGGATAAGCAACAAGCATCACACCCGTTTTATTAAAATCCAAGTCTGTCTTTCACTTAGACTTTCTTTGTTCATTCAAACTTGGCAGAAAATGCACATTTTAAAAAAAAACCAAACAACCCAAAGCAACTACAGCCAAAAAACCCCACCACGTTTAGAAGATATCTGTGCTCTCCCTGCTACTTCACATCTAAAAAGCAAGGACAGGAATTGGATCAAACACATTTTCATTTTGGACAAAGAGGGTAGTACCCAAAATTGAAACCTGACATAATGAAAGTCCTGTTTCTGACTCCATGGATTACTATCATCCTCTGAAAAAAATACTGTAAGAGGCAAGAGGGAACTCAACCAAGCATGTGTGAAAGCCTTTAGCATGCTTATAATCATGGCTGACATTCAGGGGGGAAAAGGCAAACAAAGGAGAGCAGGGGACACCACTCAGTTAATGGAACCATAGTTTCATAGTCTTTTGAAGACATGTGAACTGGATATCGATTTCTGTTGAAAGTATTAGATACAACAGCTGAACACAATGGTATTCTAATAAACCCCAGTGGTTTTCACTGTATAAAAATATAAAAGACCATGATATATTACAAAAAAGAAATCTATTACCATAAACAGGATAGTTACCTGGTACCCATGTCAGAGGGGCACAAACAGCATTGCTAGCACTGATCCTATGGGCATATTTAATTATTTCTTCAGAGGAAATGGCACCTGGAAGAATGGGAAAAAATTGCTGTATTCTCAAGAGATTGCATCATTTAATTATATTCAGAATATTGGACACTAGTATCTAAAAGACTGGGAATGTGATTTTGTCAAAGATTAAGAGCCTAGTTAAATGCAATGACTGTTTAACAGATTCTCAGATTATGCAAAGATGAGCTTCACACTGATTTTACAGCCACAAGTTCAGTACGCCTTCGATGTCAACAGTTCTCCAACCTTGTCAAAAACACAAACTGATCTCTTAAACAGTGTACTTGACAAGCACAATTTGTAAAACTTCAGCACCTGATTTATTATAGAGTTTGCTGTAGTAAAGAAATTTGTTGTTTGTTTAGTAATTGTGGAGCATTCATAATACAGTCCTTCTAAGTTTGTGCCTGTATTACAGTAATAGAAACTTCTATGAAATTCCTTGATTTTTTAGATGAAAGAGGTATAACAAAAGGATAAAAGACACTGTAAAAAAACCTCAAACTGAAAAACAAAGAAAATACCTCCCCCCCCCCCAAAAAAAGTCAGTTTAACTTGGCAAGTGCCACAGTATGGCAGGAATTGCTACAAATACAAACTAGTCTCAGCAGCTAGTCAGTGTTTCAAATACAATGCACACAGAAACAAACATTCTCTCCTCAACAGACCAACTGTGGGAATTCAGTGAGACACCTAGCAGATACACTATTATCAGTCTGAGAAGACTGTTGAGACACTTTAATATTAAAGATATCTTTGCCACAAAAAATACTAAATTCCTGCTTTTATTCTGAGGAAATGGTTATAGTTTCATAATGAAATGGAAATTTGTTTACACATAAAGCATCCAAAATCTGTGATAGTAGAATTAAAAAAATAAAAAAGCCCCAATTTGAGCTCACTACCAACATTATTTACAACTACATTATGTGGTATGTACAATCATGGGTACCTTTCCGCGCCTTTTCAATTGATTTCAGCTTTTCCTTTGCTTGATAAACAGCTGTTGCCTAGTTGCAAAAAAACCCCCAAAACAGACAAAGTTAACCAAACCTTCAATGCATCTTTAATTTGTACACATCTACATAAAGTCAGCTCTGTGAATAAACCTCTTAGTTTAATTGCATTTGAAGAGATAAACTGTTCAGTGAACATTTTCAAAATATACAGCAATAAAGTAAGTTTAGAAGAAAATTAGCATAAAACAAAACCGAATACCATGATAACTGAACAGTATTTGACTACTGAGAAAAAACTCAAACCACAAAGATCTTATGAAGTTTTAAATATTTAAATTTTCTCAAACTAACACAACACCCCTTTCCCCAGAACCACCTTTTCCACAAGATGCTCAAAAGAAAATACATCATTACAAACTTACCAGTATGTGCTCTGCTTCTTTTAGTTGTTTCTGCAGCTGCTGAATATCATTATCCCGCTTTTCTACTACCTTTTCTAAAAGCTGCATTTCATGATGGATTTTTCCCTGATCAACTGCCAACTTCATTAGCTCTTGAAACTCTCCATCTCTCTGAATCAGCAGTTCCAGGATCTATTGAACAAGAGTTTTGTAGAACTTTTAATTTGGCTAGCATAACAACACACTCTCAGCCATTCTACAAAGAAGAGCAAATGACATCTATCGGAGTATTTTCATTTGAATGAAAAATGAAACAAAATTTCTTCCTGTTTGCAGAAACAGCCTATGAAGCAAATGAACAACAACACGAGAACTAAGAATGCCTTTGTAGCAGGGCCAAAGTCTCCTCATCAACATTAGCCTGAGTATAGGCAAGGACAAAGGGAGAAAGAAAGAATGAACAAAGGGACAAGCAGAAAAAAATTAAAGAACTGTGCTTTCTCAAGGAAGTACAGTTTAGATAGTCAGCTTACCTGGCTCTCCTCTCCTGGTTGTGGAAGCTTTTGGTTTCTTGAAATTGCCAAAATTTCTATCAGTTCCCTGAAAGAAAAACTCTTTATGCACAATTTTCTAGGGCATTACCACATCAAGTACTCAAAAAATTATCACAGTACTGGTATCATTACAAAAGTATGCGTGGACCTGACTATTTTAAAGTTTTATAGTACAGTGTGGGCAGGCATGTCTCAACCAAGAGAGTAAATTTTCTTCTTTGTTCTTTGAGCTCATGAAGTACTCACATATTTGTACTCGAGAAATGTGCTAAGTTCCTGTCAAACTATAAAAGACATAAGCAGAAGCTGAGAAAAGAAACAGCATAATGAATTGCTTTCATACCCTTACTCTACTGCCTTTGCTGCAAAACAGTATGAAAGTTGGCTCCGCTATTTTACTTCTCTACTTTTTCTCAATTTTTTCCCCAACTGAGCAAGTTTCACAGGTGTGTTTAGAACAGTTAAGTCTACACTTTCAAACACCTACAGAATCTGTTGTGAAACTACTTTACACCAAGTATTTCCACAATGGTATATTAGTTGTGTATCAAACACACACAAATACCAAAAAACTAGTAACATTCTGGTGCTAGAAGCACTTCTCAAACAAACCTCTTGATCATGCTTCCAGGTACCCAGCCCCTTTGCCACTGTCCTGAAAAGCCAAGAACCTCTGAGGGACCATGATGCAGAAAGGCATTTTCTGTAAATTCAGCAAAGTTAATTGGCTTCTAAGGCTGTGGATGGCAGTTCAACCCTATGCATGAGTAACTGTCTGTTTGAAGACACTGTCCTTGGAAGTACCGATTCTTTGCTTGATCCACTGTCAGCAGCTCAATGGGATGTACAAGTGATACAGCAGTGGGGCCAGAACCTCAAAATGGAAACAGGTACTTTGCAAAATGTCTGAAAAAACCCTAGCCAGAAAAGCTCTAAATAGCACCTTGGTCTATATGTCCTGCTCATTCCTGAATGCTACAGTGATTTTAGTTAAAGAAACTTGTCATTGTCACTAAAGCTTTTTTCTACCTGACCAACACTGAGCAGTAGCAAATTAAATCTGTACTAGGTAGGTCAACTACTGCCATCAAGGCCGATATCATGGAGTGCTCTAGTTCTGCCCCATGTTAGCCAGACAATGCACAGACGCAGATCCAAAACTATATGAAGGCTACAGATTAGACATGTTGCTTAATTTTTGCCCCTACCACCAAAGCAGTAATTGTGAGTGGAAGGCCTAGCTCCAGGGTGCTGCAACACTGCTGATCAACAGGAAGATTCACTAAATGCTGCTGAGGATGTTGCTGTGGATTCATTATGGTAGAACATTAGTCCCAATATTCAAAAAAAAAAAAAATTTTAGATAAAGAACAAGTGTTCGGTTTTGTTTTTTTCCAAAACCACACGTTCTCTAGCAAGCCTTATGTCACAATAAAATCTAAGATTGAGGATAAAACCTAAAACACAACAAGAGTAACTGACCAATATCTTGCCCTACTAGTGGCAATCATAGACCGAGCCAGCTATATGGATAATATTGGCTACTCCCTCTGAAAATGTATTCCTAAGCTCTTGCTCTCCTCAAGAAGAGAAAAATAATTAGGAACCAGTTGAAATTCACTGCCAGCTGTGCCTCCACAACATGGTGGACAGCCTGAATGAGAGTTACCAGTCTGGCCTAGAGCACATGGACTGAGTATCTGAGCGTTTTTATCACTCTAAAGACGAACCCTGCAGCCTACCTGGAGCGCATTTAACACTAAATACAGGCAACAAGCAGAACAGCTTATGCCATGCAACACCGTCTACACATTTCTGCCTTTAGCATAATTTTTAGTGACTAACAAAGTGCCTAAGACCGGTGTGCGAGTGTGCATTTCACAGGAAACGCAGGTGTCAGCCAAGAGAGAGCGCCAAGTGGGAGAATAAGGGACGCCCCCTTCTCCCGGAAAAGGGGAAACGAGGCCTTCCCAGCGGGGTGAGCAGCGCTGACAGGCCGGGCCGAGCCCCCCGCGCAGGGGCCGGCCTGGGGACGGCGGGAGAGCCGGGAAACGTGTACCCGGGCCGGGCTGGGCCCCTCCCGCCCGCCCCAGCCTCAGGAGCTCCCGCCGCCCGCCCCGGAGGCTCCGCGCACGCACCGCGCCGGGCGCCCTCGCCCCCCCCGCGGTGCCCCGCCGCCATCTGGGGCCGGCGGAGCGGGGGCCGAGCGCGGTACCTGGCCAAAAGCTCGAGATCCTCCAGTGCCGCCAGGAGCCGGTCCCGGGTGCTGCTGCGCTCCCCGCCCGCCCCAACCCCGGCCCCAGCCGCCGCCGCCATGGCGCTCCGGGCGCGCACCCGCACCGAGCCGGCCCCAGCGGCCAGGGACGAACCGAGGGACGGCGCATGCGCAGGGCGGCCGGGGAGCGGCTCCCCTTCCGCCGGCTGCCCTTCCGTCGGCTTCCAACATCTCCGCTGCTCGCCTCCACCGGCGGCGCGCGGGAGTTTGATCAGCCGTTTTGTGAAGAAATTCTTCCTGATGTCCAAAGTAAGCCTCTCCTGGTGCAGCTTAAGGCTATGTCCTCTCGTTCTGTTGCTAGTTACTTGGGAGAAGAGGCAGACCCTCACCTGGCAGCAAACCATGCCGACTATTTCCAGTCCCTGCCTTTCCACGAAGAGACTCCAAACGAGACTCAGACCTACACTACAGACACAGTAAACAGGATGCGAGGAAAGGGTGTGCGACTGAATTACATCTTGGATTTTTTAAACTCAATTTTCTAGTGTCCTGGTGCCAAAAAATCCCTTAGGAGCCTTTGGTCAGAGGGAGGATGAAATCACAGACTCACAGAATGGGTCAAGTCGTAAGGAACCATAGGGCATCTGATCCAACCTCCCTGCTCAAGCAGGGTCATGCTAGAGCACATAGGTTCTTGGACATCTACAGAGAGGGAGACTCCGCAACTTCTCTGGACAATCTCTTCCTTGTGTTCAGGTGAAACTTCCTGTCCATCAATTTCTGCCTGTTGACTCTTGTCTTACTGCTTAGCACTACTGAGAAGAGCCTGGGTCTGTCCTCTTGGCATCCGCCTTTAGATATTTATATATGGTGCTTTACTGATGGCCAAAGAAGGTAAAGTGCCTGACGCTGAAAACGTAACAAAACCACAAGCTTTAACTCAGACCAAGCCAAGGGCTTTACCTGGACTGGGTGTCCTGCAAGTGGCCAAAGCCAGCAGTGACCCGCCAGACGCTGCCCGTGAAGACCTCTGTGTCCGAGGAGACTAAAGGCAACTTGGTGTCTGTCACAGACCTCCACACATGATGGTAGGAGCAGGTAACTGGGACAAATCATGCCTCCAAACCGTGCAAGCACTTGAGCTATAATTGTTTTATTATGGGGTTTTCGTATGGTGCAGTATATGGGCTGTAAACAGGCCTCTTGTCCTGGGTGGGGTCACAATGAAGCCAGAGGAATTTTGTATATTCATGAACGTTTCAGTAATGTGGAAAGACAGTGAGAGGCCAGGGTGGAGGGCAGATGAGGGAGTACGGCGTGAAAGATAATCCGGGGCCAGGGTTTATTAACTGGGGCAAGAATTGCCACAGGAGAAGAGGCAACCCCAGAGCGGTGTCCTTCTCTGTCAGCAGGCAGCTGCAGAGCCTGCCAGTAAACAGCGAATCTCTTCTCCCCTGATTAGAGAAAGCACTAGATGAACAATAACATTCCTGACTGTTCCGGTATTTACTCTGATTATCTTTTATGTTCTACAAGTATGTCCCTAAGATATTTACACTTCTTAAATTTAAAAAAAAAGGGGGGGGAAGAAACTTATTATTCAGTGTTTCTTTGAATTGTGGTTTAAATAAGCAACTCAACATTATGAGATTTGTGATAAAGCAATAAGATTTGGCAACTTTGACAAGAAGAAAATTTGCCAACAGGAGTTATTTAAAATTCATTTACAATACGCAACAACCCTCAGCATTCCAATTGTAAATAGTTTGGGAATTCTCTTTAAACTGCATAGCAGATAAAATCTCGTAAAATAACTCTGCCTTTTAAATAACTTTTGCTTGCCTTTCCCCCCACCCTGCCCGTCCTATATTTCCTTGCTTTTTTTCAGGGAAAGATGTAATCAGTGATGCTGTCTGGTTGTGCATCCAGTTCACTGATTTGTTAGTGTCTGTACAGGTGCATGCACAGAAAGAAATAGCAACTTTGAAAACAAAGCAATCCTTCCGCTAAATCATTTTCTTCCTCATACTCATTTTGACATCTGAATTATTTAGACCTGAAGTACTTCTGATATATTTCAGGGCAATAATGCTAGTTTCACTAGAGCTAAAAGCTTGCAGCATTAATAGGACACCCAAAGTTGACAGGTGTGAATGTTGGCTATAGGAGGTTCCTGCAGGCTTATCTTTCCTTCTGCTTGTGCCTGGGAGCTTGTTCCCTTCCTTCCTCTCGACAACAGTACTACTCACACCCACCCAGGCCAATACCACCAGTCTTTCACTGGAGCAGCCACCCTTCTGTCCGCACTTCTCAAATTTCTGTCCCTCTTTCAGGCAACATGTACATCTATCTGTTTTCTACTGCCCAGTCCCTCCCTTCTTGTCCTGGGGATGCAGGTGTGGCTGGGAAGTGCAGGGGCATAGGCAGAGACTTAATGGTACCTGTGTCTCTGTGCAGGAGGACAGGGTGAGACCAGAGGCATCAGGGAATGCCTGCCTGTGCCAAGACATAGAAAGTCATTCATATTATGTCAGAGGAGTCATCTCCTTCAGGACAAAGGGAAAGGCTGGGTGAAATGGACTCGCGCCCCAGACTTGCCCCATGGGCTGATTGCTTTCAGACTAAGTGGATAATTTGCTGAATAGACTTCTGAAACACTTGCGCATAGAAAACAACAGAGCCTCTGCTTCTCCAGTATTGGTTCCTCTGTTTTCTCAGTTCTTCAGTGCTTTTGGCCTTCTTTCCCCTGAATAAACTTTTTTCATAGTTGTGTTGGTTTTGAGCCACATCTGCTTCTTTAAAGATCACGCCCCTCCTGAATAACTGAGCATTGTTCCTAATTGTTTTTCGGGAATCTGAGAACATTTTAGGTTGTGTGGCCATAAATGTACATTTCCATCCACAGTGAAATTATTAGACATTTCAGAGCTCTTTCATTTCACATTGTCTTTTCAATGGCATACTGCATGTAATGTTAAGAACCTGCTAGCACAAGCAAAAATAACTTATTTTATCCTGTTCAGCTGAGTCTTGTCTCTTCCAGAATGGGCCTTGAACTGATGATCTGCAGAGAAAACTGATTCCTCTAGACAGATCCATGAACAGTTGAGCGGATCTAATAGTTCATCAATGCCGAGAAGCTGAGATGTTGCTGACTCGTCATCTCCCAAACGCAGATTTTCACCTTCCCTTAGCCCCTTGGTGCTTGTCATATGCTTCCATGAGCTGCTTCAACTCAGTAACAAGACTGAGGAATATTTAATTTGGGAGAGGGTGTTAGTTTTCTTCTGGGTTAGTGAGTGAACTCTAACCTCATCATATGGAACCATGCTTCAGGGTGCAGTTTTAGATACAACAGATTTAGTATGACTGTGGGTTACTGCTGGAAAGTGGAGTCTTCCCCGTCTCTCTTCAGCCATGCATTCTGTCTTGCTCCCCCTTACATGAAGTCTAACGACTGTGAGACTGGAGAATAAATCAAGTGAGCAAAGGAGTTCGATGGAAAACCATCATTTTTCTGGTGGATTTATTTTGTGTCAGATGAGCATGTCAAAGTTGTTGACTTCAGGGCTGGCCATTCCTAGGTCAGTAGACACAAGGGAGTGTGTGGTCAGGGGAGGAATGAGTGATGCTACTCTTACTAATAATGAAGTGCAATTCAGACCTAGGATTCCTCTGGTGCAAAGCCTTTTCTTCCAACATACTGTAGAGATTTCTTAACTCCTGGTGTTCCTACCTTAATTTTCATAAACTAGAGGATCACTTTAGAACTCAAAAGTTGAGCTGCAGAGAAACTTGTATAAGAAGCTCAAAGCAGATACGTGTTTCAGTTACAGTCTGTATCTTTTCCAGGCTGTGTGGCTTTTCAGCTGTCCTCTTGTTTATACATTCCAGAAACTAGTCATCAAGTGTTCAGTTGGCAAGTATTGGTTATAACATGCCTTAAAGTAATAAGGAAAAATACTGACTACAGAAGATACATAGCTCCTGAAGGATCTCAGGATCATATATAATAAAATATTGCAATCGCTACAAATAAAAAGGCAGGAGAATAGAAAGGAGAGCAAGAAGGAAAATGACAGAACAAATTCTCATTTCCATTTCCTCTAGAAAATGTAAAAATATAATCCTTTCTGACAAATATCAACTAAAATAGAAAATAAACATCTTGAACACTGCTGGGAACGATTCCACAGCTGTACTTTGGTCTGTGGAGATGAGAATAATCATCCCTTATTTGTCAAGCTGTCTTTACACCGTTAGTATTTTGAAATGCCTCTGATAAATCATTCCTTTCTTACTGCTATTTTGAAAGAAATTTTTATGTCCCTGCTCGTTTATGTTGGCTAGTGATTTTAGAATGAGATGAGAAAGCAAAATAATTTTAAAAATGTGGCTTTTGCTTAGCCAATGTAATTCTAGAATAGGTTAAAGATGAGGTAAAAATAGACAATCCTATGAGCCAAAGCTTATTTTTTTAGGGGGAAGGAGTGTGAAACACTAGTACATACAGCAAAACTAGTGTGTGGTATGCCATTCCAGACTGTTCCAGAACAGAATTAGCTCTGCTTTGAGCTATATTAAACCTGAGTTGCACTGATTTCTGCTGGTGTAAATTTGGGCACAGAGCCCTCAAGACAGGAAGTCACCCAGGCAGAAAGCAGCCCCGGTTTTCAGTCTGCTGGAGGGCTTGTGGGGACCAGTGCTGCCTCTGAAGTAGGAGGTGTTGAGTGGGAAAGGAAATCAAAACTGGTCCTGGCTAGTGAGGGGAGGGAAAAAAGAAAAAGAAAAAAGAATGTCCTCTGAAAAGGGAAGGCTTTTTTGACAGCTTGGCCACTAGAGATATTCACAATCCTACCAAGCTTTCCCAGGAATAAAGGAAAATTTGGGGGCAATTAAATATGAGATCTTTTTCCTCACCAAGCTAAAAGTTAATGCTGACTACTTCATGAAATAAAACATCCAATTAGGGATAATGAGACTCCTGGGGTAACCCCCCAACACATATTAATTTTGAGTCTTCATTAAGTTGAACTTGTTTATTTGGAAAAAAAATCTCATTTTCCTTGCAGCTCCTGCTGCAACCTGTTTACCAAAAACTACTGGGACACCCACACAAGCTTCTGTAGAAGCCAGGCTGAAATTTAGACTTGTTTACTTCCCCTCACAAAAAAATCCAAGGGCAATGGTGACAGCAGCAGTCCCTGCTCTCCCTGAATTCCAGCTAGGTTGATAGGAGTGGTAATTTACTTAGAATGAATCTCTTCCCATATCTCCCTCACCCTTTTATTGTGCTCCATTGCCTGCTAAAGATAAAGCTGTCCTCTCTTCCCATTTAGACTAGGCCACCTGTCTTTTAACTAGGTGAGATCATCTTCTGATCTCCAAGATGCTACTCAAATTTTCACCTGTTCACAGTAATGCAACTTCCAGACAGGTTTTCAAATACCTGCAACTGACATCAGCTTCTGCCCTGAGATTCAGAAAGAGCAGAACATCAGCCAGAAATAGAGGTAGCTGGTTTAAATTAGTTGTGAGGACTGAGTTCTAGGGTGAAGATAAAATGGAAGATTTATTTAGAAACCTACAAGAGCAGAAATGAAAAAAAAGAAGTGGCTTCTGTCCTAGCCATTGGAGATAGGCAGAGGTAAAACTCCTTATGAAAGATGAGTCTTGGGAGAACTGAGGCAAGTTTTTATTGGCAGCTGAGAAAATAGTACGTTACACTGTTCCAAAAGCAATTACAGAATGACTCAGCAGCCAAGTTGGATCCCATAGGGGATTCTGAAATCTAACAAACTACTAACAGTGTTGGTTCTATGTGAATTGAGGGGAGAGTTCAGAGCTATTAAGCCTGGGAAAGACTCTTAAAATCAGTAGTGGTCTGTCCTGTGTGAAGCAGACCTTGCAATTACATACATGGATCTCTATTTCAGGACTGTTCTGTTTATTTGGATACTAACATATCATGTAGAAAGAAACTCCACTCTCATTTAAATACTGCCAGATTTATTATGCCTGTAAATGAGTTGTTCAATGATTAGTGGTTGGGCCAAGTGAAGAGTTGTTTCCATAGTTTTGATCATATACAAGCATAGATACTGAAAGCCCATTGAACAGACATTCTTCATTAGTGACTTTTGTGAATGCTTTCAGGCCAAGAGAGGTCATTAGAGAGTCACCTTATCTGCTTCCAAAAGGGATGAAGCCATTCAGCAGCATTGTCATTCCAGAATCATAGACCATATCTCAAAGGCCAGGTTGGCTGGGGGCCTGAGCCACCTGCTCCAGTGGAAAGCATTGCTGCCGATGGCAGGGATGTTGGAACTAGGTGGTCTTTGACGTCCCTAACAACCCCAACCATTTTGATTTCTATGATGATTTCTGTGATTTCTATGATAAATTCACACCAAACCTCCCTCCAGGAGAAAAATCCTAACTACAATTCATATTTACTCATGTCATGTCTCCTTTTTAGCTCAAACTGCAACATGGTACTGACATGAGATCATTAAAAGCCAGGCAGTCAGTCTTGCCATGCCACCTTGTGCTAGATAGGTGGCAGTCAGTGAAAGTAATCTGCCAAGAGTTCATGCGTAATTAAAATAAATATATCACTGATATCCAAGGTATTTTGAAATCATCCTGGGGTTTTCATCTGTTTAATGTAAACTTCTTGTGCCAACACATGTCTCTTGTGCCTTGTAAGGACACAGAACCTTGCTCAGCTCCAAGCTGTTTGTCAAAATTTCATATGTTATACATATGGCAACACCTGCATTGGAAAATGCTTAGTTAAGAGCCACTTTTTAAGCATGAACTTGGGCACATAAGGCATATATGCAAAATGCACTCTGGAATACAGAATATGAAAAGCAACGAGCACAATCTATCACATCTTTACAGACCTTGAAAAATATCATGGCAGGAGAATAATTTACATGTTGTCATTTCTCTTAACCTCACTAAATTCCTTTCATATTTTCTGCCCTGCCCTTCCCCCATCCCAGTAAGAGGTATGTAGTCACTAGAGTAGGAGGGAAGGTGGCCAGCCTGGGGTCTCATGTAATTCTTGTCCCCAGGTGCTTCATAAATCACGCTTAGATTATCTGGTAATAAAGTTGGCAATGAAAAGAATGCCACAGCAGTGAGTATGGGCATTTGCAGGTAGTGTGGCAAGGAGTTCATCCCAGGGAACCCTCTTACTCAATCATCTGCTTCTTCCCCCACAGTATCCTCTGTGCTTCTAATTCTCACTTGTCTCTGATTTTGTTCTGCTTACAGGGCCTGAGTCATACACTTTGAAATAGCAGTCATCTTCCTTTCCAAATTCAGGCCTCAAAGACACATGGACAATTATTGTACTTCAGAAACTAAGGTTCACTTTTGCTAAGGGTTGACCGTGTGAAGCACTAAAGTGTTTTTTGCCTCAGTTCAATAGCATGCCTCTCCCTGTGTTTAGCTTTGGGCTTTGGACTCATGGCCTGCAAATAAGAATATATTTAAGCTGTTTGGTAGATTGTGGCCTGAGTGTACAGTACCTGGAAGATTCCAGTCTTGCAGGGCACAGTACTCAGGAACACATTTGTGCTAGGACTGCACAAGTACATTTATCCTAAATGCTGATAACTGCCAAGTGCATCTATATACCCTGCCTTCCAAGCTGTGACATTTTGTCCTTTAAAATACAATATGGTTCTGTTGTTCCTTGAGCATTTCCACAAGGATGGAGTTTGCATCCAGCATGAATGTCGGCAGAATGCGTGTAGAAGTGTAGGCAGTTGCATGAACTGGTTGGGTTGCTTCTGATCTTCCACATTCACCCAGGAGCTCAAACTCTCTATATAACGAGTACAGATTAGAAGTTAGTGCTGGAGATGTCACTATGCTGTACTCTCCTGCCAGCACTGACTGTACGTTTCTGTTACGTGCAGCTGCAAGCGAAATCAAAGAATCTCATGGGGTAAACTCCGGACCCCAGGAGTGCCTCCATGGTAGTCCCAAGTCCAAACACATGTGTCTGGTATGTCAGGGTGAGCCTTGGGTGTGCACCAATCTATCTTTTTGCCTCACCCACTTCTTTTCACCTTTGATTCATGGGAAATAAACTCAGGCCAAAAGACAACCATGACACATTCTTCCAGGTGTCCAAGCAAGGAACATAAAGCTGAGTATTTCAGACCTGTATTCTACATGCAGCCACATGTCTTGTGTTGTTTTAGGCCTTCTTTCTCTGTAAACTCACACTACCTGTCTGGGAATATAAGGTTTAAAATTTATTTTTTGGGAAACAGTATTTCATAAACAAACTCTGTGAAAAGGCTTTCTTATCCCTATGGGATTTCTGCTTCTCTCAGGCTATCAATTGCCTTACAAAATTGTCCCTTTCTTATTAGGGACCCACATAAAACCCCTGACTTGTGAATTCACATGTGCCATTGGTCCTGTCATCTTACTAGACAAACAGTTTCCTCTCTCTCTCACCAAAACAGACAGTCCAGGTACTGGAGTGCAGTCTCACAAGAAAGGACCATGCCAGGCTCTGCAGAGATAAAATCCTAAATCCATAATCCTCCTTCTCACCCAGCTTCTCTTCCTGGCCTGAACATAGGTGCCAAGAAAGAAAATAAATAAAGAATTAAATAGTAGCCTTATGCTACAGAGTTTTGTGAACAAGAGGAGGACTCAATGCAGGTCTTTAAGATTATTTATGCAAGGAAATAATATAGACATTTTGTTCAGAGCAGTTAGAAAAGGTTTCATGCTTTGATAAATTCTGTTCCTAAAACTTAAAAATCTTTGAAGCTTAAAACTTTTGCAGATATACTTCAGTTTTGCTTTTTTTACATTATTTTGGTGTCTGTTGCAGTCCTTATACAAGTATTTGCTATCAATCCCTTGTGCCCGATTACCTCAAAGCTTGTTTTTATCAAAACAAAATGCTGTGATTTGTTTCAACATCTGAATATCAGAGGTAGGTTCGCTGGAGGAGCCAAGCAATGTCCCTAGTTTCAGACTGACCTCTGGCCATCCTACCTCCTGGTGGAACAACAACATCATGTATTCACTTCCAAACACCTGACATGGACTAATTTTCTAGAAATAACAGTATGTAGGAAGGGAATCTAACTCTCCGTCAAACCCCATTTCCTCTACCTTTTGAAGAGATGACAAACTTCTATTAAGAGAAGGAGAATTGAAACAAGTCCTTTCCAATCTGAAGTTTCACACATTTAGAGGAATATGCTAACCGAAGTTGCTGAAAATAAAATGGAAAGTGATGCACAAGCTGAAGTAACTGCACGTGCTGTATTCAAAGCCAGACTGTGAATGGATTTCTTGAAATATCAAATTTTAACTGCAGAAAAGCTGTCAGAATGCATCACATATGAACACAGAAAGACATTACAGACTGCAGGCAGATGAATATCTGTGATGAAAAAACAACCCAACTGCAATGTAGAGGAATGCTTGAAGCCTCCTTTGTTATGACTACAGTAAAAATACACATCTATTTTCCTAGAATAACAAAGCATTCATTCTCTCTCCTGCTTGGAGCTGTTGGGCAGTTACAGCATGTTATTAGCAACTGTACAAATGTCTTGTGTTTTGAAAAATGGAAGAATTTAGTGAGTAAGGGGAATTAATACCTTCACTATAGCCCTGCCCCTAGATTTGCTTATATGTTTTGCTTTAAGGAGTCACTGGATTAAAAAAATATAATCTATGCTGAAATCAAGGACTGGTGCCCAAGAGCTGCATCTCTCAGTGGGGCACCTCTATAATTAAGGTACAGAGATGGGCTTACTATTATTACTTGTGCTTTTCCTGGCTTTGTGATTCTTCATTGCTTTTTTTGTCCAATGGTCTCCAGTGTAGGAGGGAAGAGTCAGGCAGCTTAGCCTCCTGGATCTGGCATAAGAAGCTCCCCTTTAAGAACTGAACTGCAGTTTTGAATACCGTCCCTCTGAGAAAAACACTGGTCTCTTTTTTCTTTGTGTGGATGTTCAAACCTTTGCATATTTCTCCTTGGAGGCCACTTTTTAGCAAGACACGTTTGTTTCCCAGGAGAGAACTAGTTACCTAAATCTAGAAATGAATGAAAGGAAGGAGGGATCAAACTATGTTCCCGTCTGACGCACACAGAGACCTAAATCTGAGAAGAAGAATCTCAGCTCTCCTCTGCCTTGCCTTTGCCTTTGGTTGATTTCAACAGATGCTGCTCTCCCTCATTCAGAGGTTTTCTTGGTAGGAAAAGGATGCACCACTGTCTAACTTTCTCTGTTCCTGGAAGGGGTCAGAGATGCCTAAATCAAGCTCATGAATTACAGTCCTTGAGTACCTGCCTAGAGATAAAATATTCAACCTTGAATCCCTTGTGAATCTTCCCCTTTTGTTCTTCATGCCTAAATTTGAAAACACACCTACTGTACATATTAAAAAAAAACCCTGACCATTAAAAAGGCAAAGTATCTTTCTCTCCTTTGTTTATGCCACCAGTTAAATGTTTGCACCCCTTTCCTTGCATGAGATGGACTTGTGCAGTGGTCCAATTCAGAAAACAGATTCCTGAGGGAATAAAACCACTAAGGACAAGTTAGAGTCTAGTTAGGTCAGCTCCCTGAGCTTAGTTCATCTTCTAGTTGCACTGGTACCAGTGTTTTGCAAGACACAAGGCCAAAATGTGCGGGAAAGGAAGAAATGTGGGAGTGAGGAGGGAAGGGAACCAGGCAGCAATAACCAAAACCTAAAGCAGCTTATGCTGTGTTGGAATCATACTCCAAGGTATGGTTTGGACTGTTATCTTCACAGTGGATTGCCATCATCCATACTTCCTGTAAAACAAATCTGTTTGAATTGCATACTGAGTCCCAAAATAGATTAGATATCACCCATTGTAGGGTTTTGGGATTTAAAAAACAAACAAACAAACAAACAAAAAAAAAAGAAAAAGACTTGCCAATGAGAATGGCCCAAGCATGGGGTTTTGTGTGATGCTGAATGCAATTTAACAGCTTGCTGCTGCTGGAAGGGGGCTACTTATCTTTTTTTCTTCTGCATTTCCTCCCACACATGCACATGCCATTAATGCTTGCCTTGCATCAAATCCAGCATTCATCTTTCACTTAGGAGTGGGTCAGTTTGTCTCACTAACTGCATCTGAAAACAAAGCCAGCAAAAAAGTGAGTGGTCTACTGGGCTTAGGAGCTGAGTCAGCTTTCTTGGTCACCTGGCATGTTCAGATGAGCACCACACCAAGCAATTCCAGGGAAGGAGCAGGAGGCTTAGCTGGGAGTAGGATCATAGCCTGTTGGAAACACCAAGCTGCTAGGTTGCCTCAGTTTCCTGCCAAATTGCAGCCCAGATCTTCCTGGACTCTGCTATCAAATGCACATTATTAAATACATGCAACTCCTCTGTCAGAGCCCTGCCAAACTTTTACTGCTATGCACTACGGGCCAAATGAGTTTTCAGATCCTTGTAGATCCAAGAACCAGCTCACTCCTTTGCTCTTACTGTCAGCTTGGGCAAGCTGTGGAACAGTGGTGCAATGTGCTTCCCCTCCAGGAAATTCTGCTTACTGAGGGAGCAATCTAATCAAGTGCTTGAAGCTTTTGGAGAATCGGTATCACCAGCCCCTGGAGGGGAGCAGCAGGAATCCAGATGCTAGGCAATAACAGTAGGAAATGCTGTGATGAAGCCTACATTCAGTAGAGAAGAGTGTCACTTAAATGACAAAATACCTACTTGAGAACTTCCTCTCTTTGAGCAGCAGTCTTTTTTAAGAGAACTTGACATTTTGTTCAATGTCAGGTCACAGGTTTTACAGGCAGCTGTCATAATGAGCCCAGCCTCTCTCTGACAGAATTTATAAGCCAAGAGATTCACAGATCTGTTTTATAGGTCATAGCTGTGGTCCTTTCCTGTTCCCCAAACCAAACTGATTTCAGTCAGCCAACAGTCAAGCAGAAGTGAGAGCTCCTTCACCCCTGAGGTGCAGCAGGATACAGTTTGAGGGATTACAATCTACAAAGTCATCCACATTCTTTGGACAGAAAAACAACTTACTCTGTCCCTGAACCCCAGACACCCAGGCAATAGGATCCACTCAGAGCAGTTGAGATCCACTGTGATTTCATAGAAGCCACGGTGGAGACATGGGAACCTTTCTTTCCCTCCCACGCAATGAACAACATGAGCTTTCCAACCCCCTTCAAAGTGAAGTCGATTTGCTTCAGTGAAAATTCCTCTGTGTGGTACATACACAGAGTTCCTGTCAACAGCATCTGCTGCTGAGCTATTGTTGAGTATGTAGCAGAGCCATAGGAACCCTAGACTCCAGATTATTCCTCACAGAATCATTCAGTTTATGCTGCCAGGATCTGGAAATAGGATGCGTGCACTTTCTGACAGAATTTAGTACAGGTAGAAGTACAGGTATTGCAATAACATGGCCAGGGATTTCTGAAGAGGAGGTGTCCTGAATTTCTTGGCAGGGGTGAAAGAAGCAGGTCCGACTCACCGGTGGTGCAGCAGAGCTTCCATGTTTTCATTTTTGATGATGACTGCATTTTCTTCTTTCCACACTTATGCCACAGTGTGCATGATCTTTGCACCCTGTTTCAAGATCTAGTTGTGCAAAGGAAGATGATTTGTTGTGGCTGCATTCAGTGCCTGGTGTGGAGCTGCTTTCTGAGAACCCGCTTGCCTTAAATTTGCAGCATGAGTGTTCAGATATGCTTAGCATTAAAATGCGGTTAACTCGGTTTCTAGCTCAGCTGAACTTTTACAGTTAAGGAAGACATTGTACAGCAAAATCAGACTTCTGTGTTTATTTATTTTTAGCTTCTATGGAAATTACAATGATGCAGTCATGCTCTCAGCATATGTGTGCCCTTGTGTGATTGTCTGTCCTCCCCTTGCAAACAGCTTCTGGATGTTCCGAGCCCAGTTCTACTCAAAGACAGCAGTTTCAAACATGCTGGGTCCCTACACATATCATGAAAACAGACAGTTGAATATAGCAGAGGGGAAGCCTACAGCCTTATATGGAAGAAAATGTATACCATCGACCAAAGCCATGTCAGGTAAAAGGAATCTAGACAGGAGTGCAATATTATATGTCCCAAATTCATAAAGAGTTTTAATCAGAGGTGGCACCATTATCAGGTGGTGAAAGATCCACCATCAGATGAAGATGAGTTGGAAACCAGGTTTCATTTGCTGTGCGGCATATGGAAATACTTGATTACTTAGGTGAGTAAAAAATAAATACTAATTTTGTCTCCCACTCTTTCCTGCTGCTTTGCTTCTTTTGCTGCAGGCCTGTACTACAGAACCAGATCCTGCATGACAAGGAAGTGAGGGTTGATAAGTATGCATAGAAGGCTTAATTTTAAGTGGATGTTCATGAAACTTATCCACTGAATTTGAATAAAAAATATTTTACTTTCCATGGTCTTGTACATCTTACCCTTAACCTACCATTAGTTATGTCTTAGCAAGTCGCTTCATGTTTGATGTGTCCTTTGCTAAAACTATAAAATATATTATCCACATATTATTCCCCTTAGGTGAATTCAAAGGCCGTATTGGAGAAAACCACAACAAAACTATGCTAGCTTTAAAATTCTGGTAGGGTTCTAGCTACTTTCAATAATCCATACATCTCCTATCTTGTGGTGAGGGCCTTACCTTCTCCACACTGAGTCATTCATACTACCAGTTTTCTGAATCAGGACATAGTGAAGTACTAACAGAAATACAATATAAATTTCAGTTGCCAAAAGAAATAAACTGAATGTTGTAATGTGCATTCCCTGTGGGTTTTACTGTCTGTCTTTGTCTCGACCACAGTATATCAATCCCTTCAGTATGCAAGTAACTCTATGCATATAAATAGTCACCAGACCTTCTCAAGTATTCATGTGTCTTCACAGAGCAAATACATATGAGTATGCAGAGAGTGATGTTGTAATAATTACTAATCATACTGTAGTTTTACGTAAATTGTACAATGTACTAGATCTATGCCTTCATTATTACGAGTTATTCTGTTGACTTGAGCACATTTATTCATGTTCGTAGACAAATGCACTGATCTCCCTATACTGGTGAAGGAAATAGTAAATGTCCCTGGGAACCAGCATTTGAGCATCCAGACTATTAAACTGAAGAAGGATCCCAGCAAGGGATCCTGTCAGAAGGCTCCCTGATGCTTGAGCTGGGATTTGCAGCCCCACCCCACACAGTCCCTGGATGCTGTGTGGTAATCAGTCACACACCATTCGCAATATGCAGTTTGGATGCAGCCACCCTCTTTGGGAGATAAGAGAGTTTAACAAAATGGGTAGTCACAGTGCGATCATAAGTATCTTTAATTTGCTAGCACAGACATTGCCTTATCACCTCGCAGTTGCTAACATAGATACAGCTAATGTGAATTTGTGAGTGTAGAAATAATCTCCTTTACAGCCTGACTATTTGCTACTCTTGCTTATCCATTTTGTTCTTCTAAAGATGGTCTTAACATCAGTTCCTTATTCACCTTTGAGGCCCAGCTGTCATCCTTTCCTGTTTCTACAGCTCACCCTTAAATTAAGGTAGAGTCCTTATGCTCCCCTAAGCAGCAGTGGTGTCAGCAAGTATTGCAGAAGCAATGCAGAGCCAGAAAGATCTGAACTCATCTTTGGCAGATTTAAAAGCTTGTTATCTTTCAATGCAAGAGCAAGCCTGCGTAAGGGAGGATTAGCTCAGAATACATTTTATATTAAAATTCAAACACTGTCATAGGAGAAAGATCTTCTTCTTCTTCCTTTTCTTTTTTTCTTCCCCAAAGGAAACATTCTAGTGCATATTTTGATTGTTGTTCATTCTGCTTCTGATAAAAGTCTGTAGATAAAGACTCAAAACAACAAAATATCATTTAAACAGGGCAAAACTTGAGTAATTAAGAAGGCAGTGTATGCTTTTTATTAGTCATGGATGTGTATTAGTCAACAGTCTTAGATATGTTAAAACCTGCTATTTAGTCCTCAACTACTTTTCATCCCCTTTCCTTATTGCTATTTTTTTATATTGTCTAAGGATCTAGAGGCCCAGTCCTGACTGAGGACTAGGGTCCTCATTGTGCTCACACATCAAACTTACGCTGGATGTGTTTATCTTTCTTTCAAAATGTTTGCTCAACTATGATTATTACTGAAATGATGCAATACTATAACTATATACATAGAATTCCATAAAGAGATGGTCTTGAATCAGTTCACTGTGTTTTGTTGTTTTAATAAATTATGTGCTTTAATTAACTAAAATCTCAGCCAGGCATTTCCCTATCAATTTTCCATAGGCTTCCTTTGCCTTTTTAACGGTAATAGCAGCCAGTTCATATTCAGATGTTCAGAATATATATATTGACATTACCTTTCATGCATAATTTTGAAGCCACCTGCAAGTCAAGTGCTTATAGGCAAATCATTATTCTCCCAGTGCACTTGTCTAATCATGAAAAAAAAAAGCTGACTTTGTCAGCATTCTTTGCTTTGCTATAAAGTATTATTCCTGATTTACAGAGGATGGCAGTAAGAACCACAGTTTAATCCCTGATTTCTGAAATCTGATATCAGGCAACTTGAACACTCTGGGTGTGTCTAAAATTGTGGGATCAGAGACTTCAGGTCTCAAAGTGTACCCTGGCCACATTGTAACTGCATATGAGGATAAGGTTCTGATGTACAATTTACCCCCTTTCTTGCATCCTCTTTTTCACTGGAAGGAAATTCAGGTGTATGGGAAAAGAAGGCTCTACAGTGTGTTCCAGTTGCTCTCCATCTGAACAGACACATGATCACAACAGCAGCGAGGATAGGGAAGGGGAAGGACAGAGAAGGGACACACCCTGAAACCCATAGTACCCTGCACATTGTCTGTTACCAATGACAGGAGACACGTAGAGTGAAAAACTTCCATTAGCACTGGGGTCTAGATAAAGGAACTTGTTGGCAAGTATGGGACTAGGAGGCAATTTTTTTATTTTTTCTTCAGGGTTATGGTCTTATTCCAGGATCATTCTTTCCCTCATTTCTGTTTGATTGCTGCTACAGAGGCACTCTGGATATTATGATAGTACATATTCATATTACAGTTGCAAAATAATACTCTGTGCAATTCAAACTCTCATTTTCAGAAAGCACCTTGACATAGTAAATTTGAGAAACCAACAAATTTTCTTCTTATGATCAACTCTTCTCTAACCTCTTGTTACGACCACATTTTTCCAGTTCCTGATACTCACTTCTTTTTTTTTTTCATATTGTATTTTCATTATTACTCTTCATCTATGAGAAGTATTTCAGTTGCCCTGCAGCAGACTGGCATTTCTTCTAGGATGTTTCAATGAGAGCTAATTTGCATCAGGAAATTGTTTCAAGGTGATCTATCTGGTACAATCAAAAAGTCTGCATACTCTGTATGTGCTATGTAGACATATGTTGTTATTTCTTTTGTACTTCAAAATGTGACCTCTGGCTCACAAGTGTCTCACCAACATGACCGATCTTTGCCTTTTTCATAGTAAGTCGGCAATAAATGTGTGGTTGCCAATTGTGGCATCCAAGAAAACTGGGAGGGAAGAGTCTGTCCAAACTTAATCAACAGCTGGAGACTAAAGGGGACTGCCCTGGGTCACAGCTGGCTTTCAGCTCTCAGGGGAGAAGTGGACAAAACTAGGTTTCTTCTTTGCCTGAAGGTATTGTGAAAGGACTGCTCAGAGTTACCTTCCTTTATGCACAAGGTTAATTTTTTTTTTCTAAGTAGAAAACTTGTTTATTTTCTGCCATGTCCCAAGTTGGAATTGCAAAAGGCTTCATTTACCATGGAGCCACTCAACATCAAGTCAAGGGGCTCCATGCGAGAACTTGAAGTGGATTGAGTAAAAGCAGTTCCAGTGGGGAATATACTGATGCATCCTACTTTGTCAGCTGACACTACTCAGTTTCAGGGTTCCCTTAGGCCCATGTGTATGTGCCTGGTCACAAGACAGGAAAAACATTGCATTTCTGCAAAGCTCCATTTCTCTCTCCCCATCCAGCCTTAATCTCAGCCAGAGAGGAAAAAACCGGGATTGCATCAAAGTGGGGAGTAGTGTGTGCTTGCAATATGCTGCCACATTTCTATCCAGCCTATGACATGGCTCTCATTACACAGCAGATGTGGCTTTTCTTCTTTCTCTTTCCTCTCTCTTCTCTCTTTTTTTGATCATTTTAACTGGTTAAGCCAACAAAGCCAGTTTAAGTGTTCTACACAGCCATATCAAATATATGCACTGAATCTGCTAATGCCATGGCTCAGTTAGACACATATCTCCAAGCTTTCTGCCTCCCACATCTCTCTGACAGGAAGGCTTTCACCAGAAATATCAGTAAGCTTGTCATCTTACACTCTCCCTGAAGTACTTCTTTACACTCCTTAAAAATACCCTTTTTGAGAAGAGCTGGTAATGGTGCAGAAACTGCCATGCAGGTCTGTACAGCAGGCAGCACTATGGTGTCCTGTGTCCATTGCCTAAGGTGTCTGATTGCACTCCGATTGATCCTGGTTGCTCTTCTCCAATTCTAATGGTTAATCATATTTTGTGTACTCCTATTCTCCCTGCTTGAGTATGAAATTATACTCAGAGAAGCAAATTTGCAGGGATGGAGAACCAAAAACTACCTCCTTGACTTCTCATTAATTTTTGGGACGACGATTTGTCTCCTCAAGGGCTCATACACAGGACTTTTGTGCCCTATGTCTATGAAAAGTGCTATAGCCACATTGTAACAGGCCACTCAAACCTACCACCCTAAAGATTTCTAGTGCTTCACCCCAAAATGGACAGCCTCTGCCTGTAGCACACACCAGCCCTAAAAGTTCCCAGCCAGATGTGCCTTTCCTGTGTCTGTCCCCAGGCACAAGACAGCCAGCTTGAGGTGGTACTAAGAGCATAGTCCTGCTCCAGTACTGGTGCTTCCCGAGGCAGATATGAGCCTGTCAGATGAAGTCAGTGGTTATAACCACTGTCTTAAAATAAGATCCTGCATTGCTGAGTATTGGTAATAGCTCTGTGGTGGTGAGAAAGCTGTCTGAAGCTGTGCTGTTCAGGATGTGTTTTGGTAAGAATGAAAGTATATACCCAAACTGAAAGTGTTAGAATAGAAAAACATACAAACCGTTATGTGACAATAAGGCAGAAGAATCTTGGAAAGATACTAATGCTTCTACACTGTCATAGGGAGAAAATGGGGCATAATGGAGTATGCGTGGACAGGCCATATGTGCAGGGTTAGAGGTTTTGGTGGAGAACTGAGAAATCATTCCCTGTAAACTGTCTCTTCAGCATCCATTCATTCTATTGCTGCATGAAGGCACTCCTGAAGTGCTGGATGGACTGAACACAACTTGTCATTGCTCATTACAAAATTGCTGTACAGGCCATGAGGATGTGCTGCCCTAGCAGAGTGTGTCCTTGCTTACCCTGCTCCAAAGTGGCACATGTCTCCCTGGAGGAGATGGACAGCCAGGAGGCAACTATATGTTTGTGGTGGCTATGGAGTGGAAAGGGTTAACCTTCCCACATGAGAACCTGCCTGGCAACTGTTTCCACCCCAGTGACTGAAGAACCCTTGGAGGACACCAGGTTCCTATCTCCAGTCACCTTAAGGCAATGTGGGGGAATTTATGCAAAGGGGCAGAGGAGCTGATTCCAGGAAACACCCACCTTAACAGGAATCATTTGTCTTGCCTCACTCTATGAATCTATAAGATTTTTTTTCTTTATAAAACCACCTTTCACACTGTATACAAAACACTTCCCTGTGCGACACCTTCCATTTCGGTTTCAGGGTTCCCTCAGGCCGATGTTTAATACCTCATGTGGTCATTATTTTATGACCTGGTTGCTCCATGTCCCTCTTCACCTGTTCCACTCTGAAAAAGCACTGCAATCACTCCCACATTGAGATACACACCCCATTATACTTCAATTTTTTTGCTAGGATCTCAATTCTGTTCCTACGCCAAAGGCTCTCTGTCCATATAATTTTCCCTTGCTAGCAACCTTTCAACCAAGTGCAAGGACTTTGTCTTCTGTCTTCCTCTCATTTTTCCCGCTCTTGGCATAGTTGATGTTAATTTCCTTATGCTAAGGACTTTATGCTCTTTCTTTCTGTGCTAAGGACTTGATGATCTTTTTCTTCTTTACGATTCAGGCTCTCCCCATGCCTTTCCCTCCGTAACTCCAGGGCTGGGTTCATACCCCTTCCCCCAGTATTATTATGGGTTTTATTTCTGTCTGGTAGAGGAATTATTCACAGTATGGATGAGTCCCAGCTATATTGACAGGGCAAACAGAGAGGATGGATGGACACTGCTATCTAGGGAAGGTGTTAATGGGTTTTTGGTTCACTATATGCTTATAAAAGTGCCTAGGACTAGTTCTGATATACATAAGAAAAAGGCCTTCTACCTTCTTATTTTTTGTTCCTTCTTCATTATTTAATATTCACTAAAATCAAGGGAGTTCTGTAGTTGTGCCAAGAACACACCCTGAAACTTGAGAAATAAATGGAAACTGTGTTCAGAAGTTACTGCTTTAGAGAAGACAGAGGTACCACAAGACTGAGTGCAGGACTCACAAACTCAGTCGGTGACTTGTACAAGGCAGAGGAGAAAACACAGTCTAGCAAATATGATAATGTGATTTATTCAAAGATGTTTTCACACTGAAAGACATCTCTTTAGGTCTCCTAAACCAAAACAAGGTGATAACCTCTGTACGTACTGAGAAAGGAATGATATACCAAAATATGTCTGTGCAACTTTTTTTATAAAAATACTTATAACTTACTTCTTAATTTGGGTTTAAAACTAGCATGAAAATTGTCTTAATCTCCACACTCCCAGTCTCATCAAACTGTCTATTTCTCTTGCTCTTTTTTCTCTGGATATTTATTTTTGGCTCATCTGTCATTCCTGTTTCATATTTGTTTGTGTTTGTTCTTGTTTTTCAAATGTGGAACCTGCTTCTATTGTCTTTACTCAGCAATTCTTTATTGAAAGCAAATGGCAGTCTTACTGGAGAAAAGGCAATGGAAATGACCCATGGTTTTCATAATAGAGTTGTTGTGGCTTCTGTGACAAGCTGCATGATGGTAGGGATATTCACCAATATACAAGTAGTCTCAGATTTGATCACAGATTACCAGTCAAATACTGTGTTTCCATTTACAATGTATGTAAACAATGTCTTGTTCATAAATTTTACTATTTTTAACTTCTTTTTTAAATGCTTTCCACTCAGAAGGGGGAGTATTATTTAGGAATCTATTTCTTGAGTTATGAATTATGGAAGACCAAAGGAAAACTAACTGATGCTGGCAAGGCACATATGTAAAAATATTTACCAATGGCTTTGCTTGGTGATGGCTTCTTATCAACCACTTGAATGATGTAATTAGTGCAAAAAAATTCTATATTCTTCACTGTTGCTTCTAGAAATGGCCAGGTGTTTCTTGGTACATACATTTTGTTAACCTTGAAAGGGGATTGTAAGCTCCTTTTTTTGCAGAGAGAAGATGGGTGATTTACCTCTAAGGCAGTCAAGACTCATAATTGCACATCTTCAGTCAATGGGAATATTTCTCTTGACTTCAGTAACTGCAGATAAAGTCATAGGCAGGAACACAGATCTTTTTTTTTTTGTCTAAGCCTCCCCAGAGGAGATAGTTGAGAATTTTTCTTAGACTGAGACTACAGTTTTGAGTCTTGATGTTTTTTTACAAATTACTGTTACCTTTATCTTTCCTGCATAATTTATGTCCCTACTGCAGAGTCAGAGTCACCCTGAACAGGTAGGTAGTCACCTTGCCACAGCTTGTTTTACCCTGTGCTGGTGTGATCAATGCTGTATTATGGTGGATAGAGAAGACTATAACAACCGACCACAGGGATTTCCTGAGAAACTAAGAAATATCTCTTTCATTTCTTTCGGCTTCTTCAGTGTTTAATCCTTGTAATCATATCACTACCCCACTAATCAGACTCAAAAATATACAGAAAACTCGTTTTGCTTGCTCTATAGCTTAAAATAATCCTGAAGAGAAAAATGTTGGAGAGAGATTGAATGTTATTTAATTTTTGTCTCTATAATCAGGCAAAAGTTTAGGCTTTCTGGGGAGTAAACATGTTTTCACAAATCCATTAGGGATCTGAGAAGGTGGTCCTTCAGGAAATTTTCCTGAAGGAAATTTTAAAACAGATTTAAATTACTGATAGATACCTAACTCTCTTTGGCCCAGGGACAATGCTTAATGAGCTGTATGCTGCTGCCCACTCCAAATTCTACTGTCATTATACCACATGGTCTTAACTTTTACTCTTCTCTTTTATCTTCTCTTGAAATTGCGAGCAATACAGGAAAGTCTGGCCTGTATCATGTGAACAAGTCATTGGCTGGGGGAACATGCTTATTGCTCTGCTTTACTAGAACTACAGTATCATAAAGGAAACGTTCCTCATGTTGAGCATTCCTGGGGAAATTCTTCCTTGTTATTATTAAGCCAAGTGATCTTATTGAACTTACAGTTGTTTGAAAAATGTATATATAATGTTTTACAAGTTTGTAAATTGAGTAGAAAAGTAATGTCCAAACAGCTTAAAAACTTATATCAAATGCAAAAGTAAGGATACCACTGATAACTGCCATGGGACAACTGGTGGATCCCATTCTGTGTCACCAGTATTCTCCTGCAGGCTCTCTTAATTTATGTTGCTGGTCCTTCTGTCTTTCCAAGACGCTCTTCCTGTCACCAAAAGAAAAAAAAAAAAAGCTAAAAGACCTGATGAACACAGAGATATCAGCCATCTTTGCACATGCACAGAACAAGCCCCCAATGTCTTTGTTGCCAGGCTGGCAGTATCAGTTGTTAAGACATTGAGAATGAAGTTTCATATTACATCCAAAGCAAAGTGACTGTGGCTGCTGCCTGCCAGGAGCACTTTCACTGTTCCTTCCCCTTCCTCCCCCACCAGCCAGCTCCGGCTGCTTCCCTGCAGGCAGCTCCAGGGATGGTGCAGCTGAGCAGAGAGCGGATCAGAACTTATCCAGTGAGACTTCACCCACCAAGCAAGCACACTCATAAAAAGAGAAGCATTTTACTCTTGGATCAAGCTGATCTCTGACCACACCAAGGCCTGACTCATAGAAAGCAGTGCAGTTGCTGCTGTAGCAGACACATGCAGTTGTCCAAAAATTGGTGTAACCTCAAAATTCTGCTAAAGATACCATGTGATATTTTAAGCAGGCACATCTGGGTGCAGCTCCTGCTGTTGGGGAAGGTTTCTTAGGTGTGGCAGAACATCATCATCATCATCATCATCATCACGGCTAGGCTTCGCAAACGAAGATTTGGGAAGGGCTCTACCCACGCTTGCTGCAAGCACACTGATGGCTAAAAAGGCC
>JAWWEU010000001.1:55192792-55233568 GCA_035583155.1 Acropternis orthonyx | reverse complement strand
GGATGGCCTTACAGGGCTAAGCGAGCTCCATCTGCCCGGGTTTGGAGTCAGAGTTGTCCTTCTCCTAGGATGGTTGCCAGGAGGCTGGCGAGCCCATCCTACCTGTGGATACACTTTGTCTGACTGTGGCAGAACAACTAGCAGAGAAATTAACCCTCCGACACAAGACATGGCGTACTGTTCCCTGAACAGCATTAAAAGCCAACCACATCCAAACCTGTTTAAACAGGACAGAGCTTTTCATACTCTGTATTGTACAAGTCATGCAGCTTTGCAGAAGTTTATCCTAAAAACCACCACTTGTGAGATAAAATTAATCTTACAGCATCAGTCTGCAAAGGTCAGGTCCTCCCTTCTTTGTGAAATGCTGGTAAACACAGAAGAGATTTGAGTATCAACAAAGCAAACAAAAGCTTTGGGGAAGGAAAAAAAAACAAAACCCACAAACAAAGACAGACCTTGGGTAATAGAAATTTTGACAAATTTGGTAAATGACTATTTTGTTCCAATCACACATCACTTACATCCCTACCCGTGCTTGCTTCAAATAAACAGTAACAATGCTATTGGAATGGTTTGTACCACAGGAGTGCCTAGGGGCTAGTTAGCTGGTGTCAAAAAGCACTGTGTGCACGCTAACACTTCCACAGGCTCTATGAAATGACAATCACAGGTCCAGAAAAGCCATGGAAACATAGTGATATGCAGCAAATGGGGGGAAAGGGTGAAAACAAGGATGCAGAGCAATGATAGGATGAGCTGTATTAGCGAGGTGAGCAGTCTGTCACTTCACCTAGGCAGGGCTGTCATTCTATCTGTACATCAGTGCACAGGAGGCTGCATCCTGAGTCCTGGGACTGCAGAGGAACTGTGATAGCTGGGTCTCACAGTGTGTGGGTCCATCCAGCTAACTCAGTGCTTCAGGTGTGGCTTCATCTTCTCCTCTGGAAAGACACCTTTTGCCCCAAGGGAGAGCAATGCTGTATAACATTAAACACAGGTATGTGAGATCCTGGTGGTCTGGCTGGGAAGTATGAGATAAGGGCAAAAAATCTGTGGTGACCCAGCTGCCACATGTGGCTCTTCTGTTGGGCTAAACACATAGTTTTAGCAATATTATGTGTTTTGATGGACAGGACAGCTCCTTCCACATAGGGGTGAGCCAAGGTCAAAGAAAAGAAAGTTTGCACCAAATCTGTAGGACCTGCCACAAGATCTAACAGCCAATATGGACAGGGCCACGTACTGGCCAGGGAAGGTCTAGAAGGCCAAGCAAGGAAGTTTGCATTTGATGCCGCAGAAAACAAGACAAAAAGACAAGTACAAAGAACTCCTGAGGCTTAAACAAAAATTTGAGACCACGACACTCTATGCTAGGATGTATTGTAATGGAGCAAGCTGAATTTGTCTTTAATCTCCTAAAGCAGTTGTCCTGGGGTAAATTAATCATATGCACTCAACAGTTCTGGCAGTCTTGGGTGCTAATGGACAAAGCAAAAAGGAGCAATAGTGTCAGCTCAATAAATCCTAAAAGACAAAAGACATTTGCAGCATGTATTTAATGTATAAAAAAGGGGGAAATGACATTTGTTGGGTTGGTAAGGAGAAGGAAGCAGCCACTAGGATACTAGAGGACAAAGACTCACACATATTTTTCATTTCTGTGAACGGAAATGAAAGAAGGAAAAGCGCTTAAGGGAAAAGAGAGAGAGCTTTCAAAGTTACTCTGTGTCCTTAGCTTCCCTGAGAGTTTTTTCTTTCTGTATCTGATTTAGATTATAAACTCCCTAGGGCAGCAGTAGTCTTTAATTTGAGTCTTCTTCAGTACTGGCTAAATAATGATGCTTAATGAGCAAATAAAGTGTTGATAAATTCATGTAAAAGTTGCCTTCCTGCAGTCTGGCACTTAATAGATGATACCCAGTTAGGACTGAAGTACAGACACCTATACTGAACCTGAGCATGGGATGAGCTTTAAGGGAAGAGCATGAAAGTCCTTCCACTGCCTGCAAATGAGGGAGGCTTTGGTTCATGTTGCAAACAATTCTTTGAAATTAAGGGTGTGCAACTGTGTACTGTACATGCAGGTACGTTTCTGCTTACTGCAAATGGTAATTTCCCACCAGACAAACTACAGACCCAGTCAGGCAATCTTCTGTGTCTTGGTGGACCCCAGGGTTCCACGTGGGTGCAGGATCTGGCCATGCAAAGCAGCTTGCTGGATTATGGCATAATTCACTGCTGCGGTACAGCTTACTCACTCTAAAGGGCTTTATTCACAGCAGGGATGACTGAGGTGCCAGGAGGCACAAGCCAAGTTAAAATACATTTGTTGGGCTTATTTCATGCTTTGTTGTAGTGGCTACATTTTAGACAGATTGTGAAAATGATGTTATTCTTAAGATTTAGATTACAGTACTGCCTAGAGACTAATAAAAATTGGAGATTCTGCTGTAAAGGTTGGGTCCTAAATTATGTGAAAACACCAACATTCTGCAGTCCCAGCCATATGCAAGCTAAAGAATGGCAAAGACTTGTGCACCATTTGGTTTGCCAACTTCAGCAGGCTCTGGGATATTTAGAAGAATATGGAGGCTGATAAACAGGCTCTTATGGCTTTTGATGCATTTCCTTTCTTATCCTATTCTGTTTACAATAGTAAGTGTCATCTTTTGCTTTCTGCTTTAGCCCTCACGAATTTAGGCTGCTGTTCTTTTTGTTATGAGGTGTTAAAGGAAAGGTAGACTTGGAGGTGGGAGCAGATTTAACTCAGGAAAAAGCTAAAAAAATGCTGCTATGGCCATATTCCTCCATCAAATGAAAACAAACAATCTGGAAAAAAGTTCCCAGATCAACACATTAAGCAAGGAGGAAAAAAAAAAAATCATCTTGCTGATAAAAATGGCATTCCCAATAGAGACTTTTGTCACTCAAATTATACAAATAAAACTACTAGTCTTACCTGTGTTCTAACATATCTAAAATTATGTCTACTCTTCATAAAGTCCTTGCAAATTAAGTTCAAGGATTGTACAACAGGGACACTGTGACAGCAAGTTTTTTGTGGGCCATTTGGCTAAGAATCTGGCAGGTGGGACTTCTCTCAGGTGAAGCTGAGGGGGCCATGCGGAAAAGTGGGGGTGGAAGACAGAATAAGGCAGAGAGGAAGAGCCAGCCATGGTGTGAAAAGATTTGAAACAGTGTAAATGAATTTCAACTTCTAGCTAAGAAAGCAAGCTGAAAAAATGTCTGTCGAAGAAACAGTTTCTGCTTATCTCCTCCCTCCCCCTGCCCCAGGAAATGAGAATGATATACAGTGTTACACAGAGAGAGATAAATAGATATATCTAGAGAGAGAGAGAGACGTAAAACTGGGAAGAGTGGTTGAGGGAAAGCGACGACACACCGTATCACAGTTATTCAGTTAACAAGGAAAAGCAGAAACAATTAAAAAATACCATGACACCTTATGGAACTTTCCACATTCAGTTTCATTTCTTGAAAAAAGAAACTTCGAAAACAACGGCATTCTCCTCATCTCAAAATAGTGTCCTTTGTTGGCAGACACTATCAGTATTTAACACCCCCAGTTTTACGTGTTTGAATCCATAGAAGTCTAGCACAGGCATTAGAAAGTTATAATTCCACTGTAAGAGCATGTAGGGGGATTTTGAATTGTAGAGGGCAAGCAGCGGTATGGCTTGAAGCACTGGGGCATTTTAAGAGGGACATTAGAAAGAGCAGGCAGCTCCCAGTTCTGATGGATGTAATAGCCATTTTCCACTCAGGGTAAACAAGGAATCAATGAGTTGCCCACTTTTTAGTGTCAGCTGAAACAATGGAAAACATATGCCCAAGGACACAAACAGACAGATCTAAACAGCATAGGTCATGTCTTCCTAGGGGAGGTTCAGATATCCAATGTATGATGGAGCAGGGGACTGAATGAATTTAAGCCTTGTACATGAGAGAAAAGGGGCAGAAAACAAGAGAGAATGAGAAAGTCATGCAGATATAAACTGAGATTCACCTACTTGCCTGAGAAGAAATGACACTGTGATTTTGAGAGATGTGATGGGCTGGTTTAATACATGTATCTATACAGACACGGGGAGACCTTCTTCATCACCTGCCTCTTCCTCCCCGTCTTGGCCTTGCAGGCCCACTGTTCACACTGGTGCTGGTCCTTATAAGTCTCTGAATTCATGTAGCTCACCAACTCAGCAGAAAACTAACCCAGAAAAAGTTATATAGGGGTCATACATGTAGCACAGGCACTGGGTGGAATTTCTTGTGGAAGGAGGGGAGTATGAAGAGTGAGATGAGGGGGAATATTAAGGAAAAGAAGAGGAAGAAGGTGAGACAAGATTTTCTTTTGGAGGAATGGAGCCATCTGATCAGCTCAGCTGCCTGTGAAAACACAGCCTGAAAGCAAGAACATAGAAGCTAGGCACAGTTCACCTGATGCTTTATCCTTGCTCTGGTCTCTAACAGAAATAGTCCTAATATCCTAAATTCTCACTAAAAGGTCAGAGGTGGCAACTGCTCTAATCCAGCTGCAGTAAACTGCTATAATTTGTAAACATGACTTAAGCAGACAGAGCATATTTCATCTGGAAAGGTAAGAGTGTATGCTGCCTGGGGAAAGAGGTGTACTTTGCCATAGATAATAAGATGCCATGCCTTAGACTTGACTGTCTTTTGCATGCCCGTCTCTCTGTGAGGAATATCTGAAGATGTCATTAAGGAGAACAAAGCAAAGCAAAACTCTGAACTGCAGCCTTTGCTTGCTAAATATTGTCCTGAATACACAGTGCGCCTGCACAAATTCCCTTTGAAATGGAAACAGTGGTGTCACCTGGTGCTTTTCTCAATCTGGGAGTGAGACAACAAAGTCCCACTTATAAAAAAAAAATTATAATTCCTAGTAGTAATCTGGGAAACTGTAGTTTATGATAGCTTTATAAAAGTACTTTGTTGTTTTCATGTGGACTGCTCAAATACTTTCAATGAAAGTTCCTGCTAAAGTAAAACCTCCAAGGTCATACCAAATATGGTGGGAAAGTACCTAGCAAAATCTCTGTGTTTTGTCTTCCTTGGCATCCACAACTTTTTATACTTCAGTGAAATATCTGCAAATGATTGAGTTAATCTCTCTCAAATTTTAAGGCAGACTGAATTTTTGGAATATCTGGAGTAATTTGCAGTCTTGGCTGCAAGCTCTACCATCAGCTGACTTATCTTGAGGTCATGTAAAATTAGCTTTGTGGATTTTATATCTTTATATGAAAAAAACCCTTAAATCATCCATAGTTCTTTAAACATATTTTATGTCAAGAATTTTGAAAGACACAAGTGACCAGGCACACAGCATAAGAACAATTCAGTCCTGGTGACATCTAATGCTCTAGGGAGAAAGACCAGATTTTGCCGAAGTCAGCAGCAGAGCACCCACTGAATTCAAGGGCTGCATTTTGCTTTCAAGATATGTCACTAAGAGTCACAGAAACATTACTCTGCCAAGCTCTTCCCAGGAAATCAACTCTACCCAGGTGAGTCACCAAAATGAAATCCTTCTTGGAGCAGACTACAATCATACCTATATTGTAAATTCGCATACGTGCATCACATAATTTTACTGCAGAGCACCCTGTTGGGATGGTGTGCTGGGTTCACTGGCCTTCTTACACCCACTGCCCCGGAGAGGAAGGGGGAACGTCGCACCTCCACTTCCCCGGTGCTCCTCGTACCCTTCCCGAGGAGTTTAATAACTGATGAACTTCGCCTTCACGCTGCTGTATATTCTTCGGGGATTCTTCCACCGAACCTAAGACACAAACATTTTAACAGAATTCAAATTAAAACGGCGGACAGGGAAGCGCTGGCCCCGCAGCGGGTGAAGCGCAGCGCCACGCTCCGCCTGTGCCCGGCGTGCCCCGGGGGCTGCCCCGGCCCGGCACTGCAGCTGTGCGGGCAAGGGTGGCCGGGCCCCCGGGGCTCCCACAGGGGCACGGCCAGGCAGCGGGGCACGGCCAGGAGCCTTGGGCCGGGCCGGGCTGGGCCGGGCCGGGGCGGGGCGGGGCGGGCCGGGGCGGGCAGAGGGCGAGGCCCCACTGCCACCACCTCCCTTCTACCGCCCGCCCTGTCAGGCACCGCCTCCTCCTCGCCTTCTCCTCCTCCTGCTCCTCCGCCGGCTGACAAGCGACGGGTCTGGCAGTCACTGCGAGGCGCAGCGGGGGTGGCCGAGGCAGGAGATAGCCCGCGAAGCCCCGCCGGTCCGGGCTGCTGCTCGTCCCCTTTGCGCTGCGTGCGGGGCGCTGAGAGCCGGCCATGGTGAAGGTGTCGTTCAACTCCGCGTTGGCGCAGAAGGAGGTGGCGAAGAAGGAGGAGGAGAACAGCCAGGTGCTGATTCTGCCGCCGGACGCCAAGGTGAGGACGGAGGGGCCGGGGCCGGGGCCGGTGCCGGTGTCGGTGTGTGTGCGCCCCCCGCCCCCGGCGCTAAGCGTGGGCGGCCCGGCGGGGAAGGCTGCGCGGCGGAGCGCCCCTCTCTCCTCACGCTTCTAAAATGGCTGACAGGCAGCGAGCTGTGCAGCTCCGGACGCCGGGGATCTCTGTGGTGGCTCAGCGTTTGTTTATTTTATTTTTTTTTTGGCGGGGGGTGGTGGTGGTGGTGGTGGTTTTGGTTAGCCCCGGCAGCGCGCGGACCGCGGCCAGCTCGGCTTTCTGGGGCCGGCCGCCCCGAGCCCCGTGCCCGCTCCCACAGCCGGCTCGCTGTGCGATCCCCCGCGGAGCCCCCGGCGCCTCAGGGCAGGGCAGCGCTTGGCGAGGGGGAAGCGAAGTTGGGGAACTGGCCGTGCTTGTGCCGCAGCGTGTTTGCACAGCCTGGCACCCCAGAGAGAACTTCGCCTCCGAACTTGCGCCGGCTTGAATAAAGGAACAAAGAGCTTCCTTCCCCCCCGCCCCAAAACAGCACCCAAAATCCGGGCGCTGCCGTCGCCTCCCCCTCTGCGACCAGCAACAAAGAACAAAACGGCAGCGGCTTTTAAAGTTTTTGAAGTGCAAAACTGCCTAGAATATAAAGGGGTTTATGTTGCAGTTTCTCTGCTACGGTAATCAAAACCAGTTCTTAATTAGGAGTAGTGTAATTTGCTTTAAGCTCTTTGAAAAGTGAATGAAAACTTGAAAAATGGCCAGTTGCACATAAACAGCGTGCCTTGCTGTTTTCATTTGCTTTCATAGTTTCTTGTGCATCAGGCCTCTGAATTACCGTGTTGGCTCTGCAAAAGCAACAGTGTTTATTAATTTCCTAAGTCTTTGTGATGAGCTTCTGCCCAGGAAGACAGTTTGTAGCACGAAGCTGTGCCCTGATGCAGGTTTTGCTGTGATTTTGATGCATCCAGGTTCTTCACCTGCAGAATCCATTGTCATATCAAAGCCAAAGGGAACCACAAAGATGTTTCTAGTGATATCTTCCTGGTACAGCAAGTGGTTAAATTTCACACTTCTACTGAACATACTGCAGCTACAAATAAAACTCTGACCAAAGTGTTTAAGTCTCTAGACTTAATAAAACAGTGTGCCACAGTAGATGAGACCCTACGGTTGCTCAAATTGTCTGCAATTATGGGAAATCCGTTAGGTGCTCTGTATTCCTAGCAGGAGTGCCATTCTCCTGAAAGTAATGGCTTCCCTGAGCCCAGACTGAGCTTTAGAGTTCCTTCCTGACCCCAGGTTTGGTGGTCAGTTTGTCACCAAGCACGTAAGTGAGAAATGAGCTACACGTTCCACAACACGGGATTTTCATACTACCTGGGAAGCTGGACCTGCCCTGGATGATGTTTGT
Source organism: Acropternis orthonyx (assembly GCA_035583155.1). Classification (NCBI taxonomy): domain Eukaryota; kingdom Metazoa; phylum Chordata; class Aves; order Passeriformes; family Rhinocryptidae; genus Acropternis; species Acropternis orthonyx. The sequence continues at coordinate 55,225,725 of JAWWEU010000001.1, read as the reverse complement.
TTCCAGACAGCCTACCAAATTTGGCTTGTTTTTGCTACTGCTAAACAAACAAAATACATCTGGCTAATTGTACACTGGGGAACAAATCCTCCTGACCCTGCCCAGACACTGACGGAAGCATGTAATTTGAATATGATTTCCTTAACGCAGAGCCGCAATTCTCGCAGCTGAGGTTGAGATACAGGATCTGCCTTAACTTTGCCCGGGTCTCGGTACTGCTTTCCTTGCCTAGAAATGAGACTTGTAAACATTTATTAACCAGGTCGAAAGGTGGTCTGGTCTCACAGTAGCTACTTAAAAGTTCTTGCACTGTTGTCAGGGGACAAACGGGCCTCGACAAATCTTAAAACAGTCCTAAAATAGAATGCTAGAAGCGGATGCTCAGTACAGATGAAAATTCCAAAAGCAGATGAGTGCTCTTAAGGGATACAGAGTCTTTGACATTCTCCTTGACACATTTTTGTCTTTCCTCTGCAGACCTGCACCTACCAGTGTGAAAAACTCTCTTGAGTAAGCTTTTTTTGAGACTGCATGTTTTGGAGCATAAATAAAAGTAGATCTGAGTACAGCAGCATCATCTGTAGTTCTAGTAGAAAAGGCTGTGCAATCCATGCAGGATTAAGAATAGTGAAACCAATTATGTCCTGTAGCTCTGGAGGTATATCATTCTTCAAATCTGGGAGTCTATTCTTAGATCTCAGGGGGGGAAAAACAGAACTGAGGGCCCTTGTAAAACTTGATACCTTTGAGGTAAGTGCAAGATACACTCTTTGAACTTTGCCTTCTCTAGTACGATTGCATTAGAAACAGATCTTCCCCCCCACCACTCCACAACTTCAACTGCCTATGCGGTTCTTTGGAGGAGAGGGGAAAAATAAACCACAGCTGACAAATGTATTATTCATATCACTTCATTGCTGGAAAAGTGAGGTTTGAAGGCAGTATGGGAATGTGTATTGGAAGAGTGAATTCTGGTAGATGGAAAAGTCACATCTCCAAAACAGCATATATGGGATGTTTGTTTTTCCCTCTCCTACACTGTTTCTGTAGGAAAATAAATAGATTTGGATCACAACTGTAAACAGGAAAAATATAACAATATTTTCTAAAGCTTTCTTTTATGAAGAAAGTCCTGGGAGACATTCTGGACTGAAGTAAAGGGAAAAACCATAAGAATGGAAGACAGTCAGCAGAACTGTACATTCAGAATTTTATTATGAAGAACTTACCAAAGATCTGAGCAAGAGATTAGTAAACCAGGTGATATAAATGAAAAAAACCACAAATATTATGAAACATCCGGAAAATAAAAAGTAAAGGAATGAGCTTTTGGGCTAGTTCTTTGATAGTCTCGTTCTGCTGCTTTCCCTGGCACCGTGTCTTGAAGGCTGCTACTCTGCCATTGCAGGATTACTCTCAAATACATAATCTTCCAAGGACTTTATTTAAGAGCATTTGCAGCCAAAATATGCTGATGATGTAGCATAGAAATACTCTCTGATCTTGCCAAAATTTGTCCAGTAACCTCTGATGCAGATGCTAATAGGAAATAAATTGGGGAAGGTAAGAGGAAGATGCAAGAAGAATAGGGGATGTGTCACAGGAACAACAGCTTAAAAAAAGCTTTTGCAGAAGGCAATGGTCTTATGTATTGGAGTATGTTACTTTAAAGGGAGTTTAAAAATCAGGAGTGCTAATCCTGCCTCTGCTTATTATATGTATTATATGGTGAGCTGTGACGCCATCTCCATACTTACCGTAGGCAGCCATTACAACTCTCTTACTACTGCTGGGATGGTACTTCTGTGCTGCAATGCTTGGCCAAAATACAGAGTACTCTTAGCGAAGGTTCTCAGGCCACATTTAATTTTCCACTTTGCTCATTGTCTTTACAGTAGAGTATTTTATGACCCAGTTTCCCAACAAACAAACAATGTGTGGTATTTTAACATTTCTCCCTACAATGGATCTTTGGAGAGCCAAAGATAGTTCTGAGCATAGTTGAAGTCTTCAGACATTTTGCAGAAGCCTTTCAGTTGATTAAGCCCTTCCCGAAGATCTTAGTGCCCTCAGTAGCTCTCGGGCTGTTGCTCCTTTCTGTGTTTGGGGTAGGTGGCAACATTTTAAAACTTAATTTTTTCCCCTGGAAGTGCTCAGCGCAGTGCTGCATTCCGACATACAGCTTTGGGCACGGAAGCTGTGGATTCACCCATATGTATTGTAGCTGACCTTTGGATAACTGTATCTGCAGAGAGTTCAGTGTGAAAGTGTAAATATTAAGGATTTTTAAGGCAACAGCTTTCTGCATTTATTCCTTATGAGAATATTATTACTGCGGTCTTTAAAATTAATCTTTTTTTTTTTTTCACTTCAGCATACTAAAATAGGCATTTTTAACACAGAGTGAGAGGATCCACCTAGGAATTCTCTTGAACAACTAACAAGCACTATTTTGCTATCCAGAAAACCCCTTAAATTTTGTGTAGTTGTTGTTAGATCTTTGTGAAATAAGGATGTTAATTTTACAGTTTATATGTAAGTACTATATAATGTATTAATATGTTATAGATGTTAGGATATGTACTAAAAAATAGTAATTTACTTATTCAGAAAAGCAGGTTTTCCTGCTTTATGGGATGTGTCTGTAGTTAGATGGTTAAGGGCTGGTGTTTTTTTTTTGTTTTCATTTCTTTTTTGATTGGAGGAACTTCCTTATTGCCTTTATAGGCTTCCTGCAGCCAAATTTTCTATAGGCCTTTCACCAGTCACCATTGGAGAAGGAGAAACCTTTGTATTTTCCTGTATTTTCTGTGATGCAAGCAGGTCATTAAACCAACCAGCCTCTGCTCTATGGCAGAGCATTGTGGTTTAAGGCATGGTTATTTAAAAGAGAACCCAAAGAAAAAAAATCCTAGCAAACTGAATTCTCTCCCCCTTCTCCTCACAGACATTGCTGTTAACAAAACCCCACCAAACCACAGATGAAAAAACCTTCCAGTTTCAGGCACAAAGGGTAGCTAGGGTTCTGTTACTACATTTGACTTTAGTAGTACCTGCAAACATAAATTAGGGTAAATTGAGTTTATTGAACAAAATCTGTGTTATGAATGAGGAACTCTTAGTAAGAAAAGGAGCCTTGTGGCTGATGTCATTCCCTGGCTCCTTTTACATGGTGAATCTGTGCTACTGGTTAAGTAGTGCAGCTTCCTGAAAATAAGGTAACTGTGAAATTGAGACATTTGGCTCCTAAAGCTATTCCTTAGAGGTTTCCAGCAGTTGAGAAATCCAAAAAACCCAAGATCTTTAAAAGCTTGTGGTGCTCCTCTGACAATCTCTTGCTATTTTTAAGTGATTTTAGGAATTTGGAATTAGAAGCTAGAAAGTTCAAAAAGTGATCTGCAAGAGCTTGTGCCATCCCCATCCCCCCAGCAATGGAAATGAACCTGTGGGACACAGGAGTTCTGTCAGTGCTCTGTATCTCACTTCCTTTTCTGTTTCTCATAACTTTCTGACCTGAATAACAAATACAAAGCTTTCGTTGGGAAATACAGCCATTTCCCAGAAGAATGATATTTATTATTTCAAACAGGATGTATTCTACCAGACCTTTGTGATAACTGCACTGTCAGTTGTTTGTATCATTTATGTTTTTGGCTGACTGAGCAAGAGCTCCTGGCTGTACCTTACAGCTCATGTGAAGTCAGTGCAGGGGTGACTATAGACACAATGCAAATACTTTATGCAGTTCTAAATAGTGTCTCTTTCCAGATTAACAAAGTTTTACTTGGCCGAGGGCCATTGCCCTAAAAATGTATTTTGAGAACTGTTTTTTTTCCTTAACATCGTAGTGTGGAAAAGTCTGTAATTAGATGAAGCTTTATATAGTGCAATATCTAGAAGAACTATCCTGTGCTGTAATGGTATAGTAAATGTCATAAGTACTTTTCTTATGTTCACTCCTGTCTTTCTGTACTGCAGTACTCTTGTCTTTCTGATAAGCTTCAAGAAATTGGTTTGGATATTAATGTTGTGTAGTAGTATGAAGAATATCCCTTAAACAGAGGCTGTTGGAACCAAAGTTCTGTTCATTGGGAAAGCTTAAATTAAACTGGGTAATTTCTGAAGATGTGGATCGAAATGCTGAGCCTTCCTGTGAAAAAGATTTGAAAGAAAATTTTCTTGGAATCAACAGTATTTGCAAGGGAAATGCTTTAGACTCCTTCCATTATAATGAATATTTAATCCAAAATAAAATCTATTTCAAGAAAAGTTTAATTTCAAAATATATTGTGTATGGTTTTTTTCCTGTTGTGTTTTAATGAAATGCTTGCAGTTGCAAATGTAATCTAACAGTTGCATTTTTATAGATTCAAATTGTACTTTTTGTTACTTGCATGAGGTTTTTTTCCTTTTTTTTTTTAATCAGCATTTTAATAAATGTTAATGCTAAAGGTCTTTTGGGGCGGTATAAGAATGGTTAGCATACTTACCTCCAGTAATGTTTTCAGTTAATTCTTCTGCAGTTGCAGTTCTGGAATGTTTGTCGGCATTATATGTATTTTCTATCCAGTAAGCCACTAGCTACAGGCACCAAATAGCTTGCATACAAAGAAAATAGTCTTCTCTGTGACTTTCAGGAAATATCTTCAAAAGCAAATACTGAGTTTTTAAGGCGTAGTAATTTTAAATATTCTTTATTCTGTGCCTCCAAAAACATTATGACATATTTAAAACATAACTACAGCTGGGATAACTAATTATATGTTTTGTTAGCTGTTGCACAGATTCCTTTTTTTCCCCCTATTTTTTCTCCCCATCCCCCCTTATGCTGTGATTGACAAAGGTTAGTATTATCTGCTTTTAGTCTCTTGATCCATATGAATAATACAATATTCATTTTCTTACTATTTATGTACAGCTTTTTATCCTCGGTGGAAATTACTTTGAATCTACAGATGAAAAGCATGCTAATTTATAAAACTCGAATATCTGTCCAAATTTTACAGATGTGGTAAACCAAAGGAATGAGATAATTAATAATATTAAGCTTTGCAATGAAGTCAGAAATGGTTTTGTGGCAGACATGACATGGCCTAGGTAGGTTTTGGACGAAAATGGACATATAGAAAAATGCATGTCCTTTCTGAGTGATCCAAGTTTTGTCTACAAGCAAGGACAGAACAGACAGAAAATTCACCATCAAAAAATGGCAAAGTAATATTTGCCCAACAATTACTGTAGAGATTGTGGAAAAAATAAATTGGTATCTAGTTTGTCCTTTCTATATAATATTGTCAGTGTGTGTATACAAATATTTTTATAAAGTTTATATATTATTAAGTATGTAATATATATAATTTTATGTATATATATACACACACATAAAAATAAAACCCACAGGCATTTTAAGAGTAGAGTTCCTTGAATGCAAATTCTTGGTAATTTGTGGTTGTCTTCCTCCTAGGGTTCAGCAAACTCCTGCTTTTGATGGCAGCTTTCTGCTCCTTTGAGGGTAGAATGAGACAGTGGAATGACTATGGAAAAAGAGTATGCTGGGGAGATCATAACTGGGAGGGGTCAGTGATCTCCTGGGTGGATCTCATATAGTTGCTGAATCATGAAGGTCTAATCATTTTTGTATTTATTTATTTATTTAAAAAGATAAAGTCTACATAGAAATAGAAAAACCTTGTGTTTACACATTTAAACTTCAGTACCCTTTCCTGGGTTGGAGGCCAAGCTCAACTTTTTGAAGCCGCTGCACAGTGGGGTGGAGTGTCTTGCCTAAAGTTTGAGTTTGAGTTTGTACCTCTTGGTGAGGTCTTTGAACAACTGCCAGCATCTGTGCTTCTGCAGGGTGTGATACGGCTGGGTGCTGGGCACTGAAGTGTGTGCTCCACCTCAGTCTTTGAAAATCTAAATGCAGAGAAGCCCTTTAGTTTGTTACAACAGTTTTTTCTAGGAAGAGGCCATAATTAAATGGAAGCTTTTCAAGGTCAGCTCTTCCGTGCTGATACTCATAAGTGCTACAATTGAATGCTACTCAGTATTTGCATATAGAATGGTTTCCACTCAGAGAACTCTGCTTGCTGTAGAAGTACTATGCATCTTAATTCACTAATATATGTATTAGCAGGGTATATTTGTCTGAGGACACGGCTGCCATTCAGAAGAACCCCAAAAGGCTACAGAAATAGGCTGAGCAAAGTCTCCAGTTTCAGAAATAACAAATGCAATGTCTATACTGGAGCAGACTCATTCCGTCCATCAGGACAGGCAGAGGACCACTTGGCTGAGAAGCTGCTCTGCTTGGGAAAGACCCAGGGCTTCTGGTAGACAGCTGGCCACAAGTCACTGGCATTCTTGAAGGCTGAGAGCTTTCTGATGCAAATAAAGACAGAAACAAATTGGTGCAAGACCAGAAGGAGCCACCATGATGGTCAGAGGCTGAAGCATATGCCCTATGAGGATTGGCCAAGGGAATGAGGCTTGTTCAACCTGGAGATGAAACTGCTGCAAGGGAGACTTCACAGACAGCCTTCCAACACCTGGGGAGGTGACTGAAAAGACAGTGGTCATAAATTGGGAAAGAAAAGTTTCTAACTGGTATAAGCAAAATATTTTTCAGTCTGAGGAGAACTGAATGCTGCTGAGTAGGTTACCCAGAGAAACTTTGAAGTGTCAGTCTTGGAGGTTTTCAAACCTTGACTAGACAAGAGCCCTGAGCAACCTGGACAGGCTTCAGAGTCCACCTGCCTTTAAAGCGAGAGGCTGGACTACAGACCTCACAAGTGGTTTCTGTGATGCTGGATTCTGCTTTTGAGAGAAACTGAGACACGGCATTTGTAACTTGCTTGAGATGACATACTATCTGTGGCTGAATGGGAATAGAGTTATTAAATTCTGAGGCTCAGTGGTGCATATGTGCATGCTAATGAGATCTCTTGGGTGAAAGAGCCAACTCCGCTTGGGAAAATAGCCTTGAGAGAAATCTAGGTTAAATCCACACAGTGTTCCATCATACTGATGTCTGAGATTCAGGCAGTCGTAGGACAAAAGCAGAGAAATTTCAGATAAAAGAAGTGAGCAGGATAAAGAAGAGACAGGAACTGGAACAATCAAGGTCAAAGAGATAATTTAGTATCGATCCATTTTAAGTGGAATAGGAACCTTCTAAGTTCCTGTTTTCAAACATTGATCTAATTCAGGATAAAGATGAGAGAAATACTGCATTAAAGCTATAGATTGATTTCATGGAGTTTTGTAAGTACAGCAGAAGGTAAGTCAGTTGTAAGTCAAAGAATGCAGGTGGAGAAAGATTTTATCTTGGCAATGTTTAAAAATGAAGTGTTTTTCAAAATTGGACAGTTTAATGAAATGCTGTGTTTGACGTGCTGTAACCATAAAGGGTGTAGTGATTTTGTTTTCTGAAATCAAAATGCATTCTGAAAAATGTCCCATATGACCTCTTAGGTTTGAAGGACTTTGTTTAAAATAAATAAACATCCCTCAGGCACCTCTTGCGAGATACCTGTGCAAGCTTTCACCTGCATGTTTTGGTCTATGACTTGCAAACTTGCACCAGAACACTTATCTTTTCTTAAAATACTTCAGAAAAATAGGTGTTGAATGCAGAACAAGTTTCCATCATCTTAATTGATGAAAATGTGTAGATAAATTCAGCAACATTAATATGTTGTCTAAATAAACGTGACTTCCACCACCTCTTCACTAGCCAAGCTTATGAAAACTCTGTATTCAGTATAGGACAGTGACAATTGTGGATTTCTGTGACTGTCAGTGGCAAAAGAACTTTTGAGTTCAGCATCCAGACATTTAAAGACAAGACATTTTCCAAGTGTTGTAGGGTTTGGTGAAGTTTTCATGGCAGAGTGGGAAAAAGGCAGAAGAATGACAAAACCCCAAAGAAAGGAAGTAAAGGATGTATGGAGCTTTATTACTTGTCTAGCACAGACCCAGCACTCCTCAAGGTTTTTTTTCTTTAATGGAGCAAGTGGTTAGGGTTGTTTATTAATCCTCACTATGTACAGTATAAGTGTTACTTAAAAACTGTAGATGTGTTTCACAGAATGGCTGGCATTGGAAGTGGCCTCTGGAGGTCATCTGGGCCAACCCCCCTCCTCTAGTGGGGCCCTCTGGAGCTGGTTGCTTGGGACCATCTCCAGTCAGCTTCTGAACATCCAAGAATGAAGAGTCCACAACCTTCCTGGACAAGCTGCGCCAGCATTTGGTCATGGAGTAAAACAAGTGTTTCCTCATGTTCAGGAGTATAAGGTGGTATTAAGATCCTGTTGTGCTAATCTCTGTACTGAAAAAAAAAAAAAGAAGTCACTTGCCCTGAGTGTTTACAGTGAAAATGCAGAGCAAGAGGCACAGGAGTGCTGGCTGGTGTGGCAGGCCAAAGTCCAGAGCACTTCAGTGGCCATAGCCCAGCTCCTCTTAACCAAAGCGTAGCACACTGGTGTGGTGAATGGCTTATCTTGTGGCAGTGATGAAGCGAGGAAAGAGAAATAAGGTGTGCCCAGTTACTCAGCACGTAGCAGAGTGGAGAACTCTGCTTTGGGGTGGGGAAAGTTACAGGGGGCATAGACACAGGACAAGAAGGATATTATAGGAAGACTTGAAACCACTAGATTTAGTTGTAAGAGAAGGAATTTGGTGGATCTTGGAATTGGACAGAGAAGAAGAACAATCTGGGCAACACAGTTTGAAGAAAACAGTAAAATAGAGTGTGTGTGGTTAGTTGTACAGTTGCTGTAGACAGCCTGGTTCGAAGATATAGCCAAAAGTTGTGCATATGCGTCGCCTGAAGAAAGTCCTTGCCTGGTCTACAAAGGCAGAACTTTCAGGCCATTTAAATGTGTTCAGTGTGTGTCACACACGCCTCACCTTCCCTCCCCTCCCTCTGCCACTTTCTAGTCTGCGTAAGACCAAAGCTAACAATGACTACTCTTAGGGCTACTCCAAAATTTAACCAAAGCAGCAGTTTAAATAGTTACAGGCTTCTTCCTTCTTTACCTATCCTCTTTAATTGTTGGCTGCCATCGAGTTTTGCAGTCTCTCATCTCAGAAATGAAGGCAGGGTTCAGGTAAGTCAGGATTACTCATGTCAGTTTAGTTGCAGGATTTCTCTTCAGGACATGCTTCTTTTGTTGTCCCTCTATCACGTAGCTGTGGGTGAACTGCTGATTCACATCCTTTATGTTCACTTTCCAGTTATAATTTTCCTTTACTTCCTGCAGAGAAATTGAACTCCTCATTTTCCAGCAAGTTTCTCGCTACTTTTATTTCTCTTGCTTGTTTTCAGATTTTTCCCATGCAGCTGCAGCTCCCATCCTACCCACCAGCACTGATTCCCCTTTTAAGATGATCTTGAGCTGGCTGCTTATAATAATGTTTTATTCTATACTTATGATGTCTGAACCATAAAATGAGTCATTTGACAAGCACTTCAGTAATTAATAAAACTCCCCCATTATTTGGTGAAAGGTAGCATTCAACTAATATGACCGTGGACTTTGAACTTTGTAAAACTCTTAGAATGTATTTTCTTCTCACTTCTGGATTTCCTAAGACTCATTAACAGATTTTGTATGTACAATATTATTTCAAAGACCATATACAAATACTAGAGATTCAGGCAGAGGTTAATAGTACCAACTGCCTAATGGGTAATTCTGATGAATTAATCTTGGTTTTTCAGGCTTCGTGACTACGCCAAACAGCAGCAGAACTAAGGTTCTGGTTTTCATGCTATTCTTCAGGCGGAGAGCCTTTGGCCAGATGGACATGTCCCTGTCCATTGTGACAGAAGAGGAACTGGCAGTGCTGCCACAGAAGGGTTGCAGTGTTCAGATATCAACTGCACATAAACAACCATAGCTTGTTTGCTAGATAAGCGAGAAATCTCTGAAGCATCTATTGTATATGGAGTGTTTTTCCCCAGCTAGCAAGTTAAAAGATCATTGTACTTTAATTTTATTAGTAAGCATAAAATTACTGCTTGAGAGGCAGATCAATATGATGGCCTTCCAGATTCTCAGCATCTGCCAAGTGAGGAGTCTTGCAAAAGCCTGCCTTAATTTTCCATCTGCAACAAGTAATAAATAGAATACCAGGCTAGTAGCAGTCTTCAGGTAGGGATGCCATCGGAGGAATGCAGAGCTCTTCCATAATTAAGTTCTTTTAAAATTGGCTGTCTTTTGTGAGGATTTTCTGCAGATGTCAGATTTGAGAGCAGGTGAGCCTGACCAACAGAACTCATTTTATACAGCCATTGGTCAATATTTTCTTTCAAGACTTCTTAGCCTCTCTCATTAAAAAACACTTTTAGGGAGTCATCATTAACTTACCTTCTTCCAGTTCCACTAATTAAAGCTGCAGTTGGTCAATATTTGCCTTTAGGAAGCTCAGACTGCCCCACTGTATTCTGTCCATCCATGTGAGCTAAGTGGCACACAAAGGACCTCGGAAGAAAACTGTTTTGAACAGCTTTCAGCCAGTTTTACCCACACTTTTTACCCACAATATAAGCTTTTATATGTGTTTATATATATATATATATATATATTTTAGATGTTATTCTCACATGCATAATTATGGATGCTTCATATACTGAAGGCAGACATTTTTAGTAATATTCATAATATTCAGTAATACTCTGCATCTGGTTTCTCTGTGGATCAAAGGCTGTGTGTTGGTTCTGAAAGACATTGCCCCCTCCCAAAATTATTTTTATTGCTATTGTATCTAGTTTTAAATTTGGGACATTATCTTTTGCATAGCTGTCCAGTGGTCAGACAGTATTCTGGACTTTGCACAGCATATTAACCATCATATCTGGTTTAGGTGGATTCTTACCTGACTGATTCATAATTGGTTTGGATTTTTTTTATCATATCATTGATGTGTCCTTTTTTTCTGCAAAGGAACAAGGTCTGATAATCTTTTCACTCATTTTAATATGAACTAGACATATGCCTTGTAAGTTTTTAGACTGCTTTACTTTTGGAATGTTAAAGCAATTATATTCCACTATGTACAAAAAGCCACAAGGGGAAAATCTAAGTGATTACCAAGTCTAATTATACACATTTGTGGCTCAGTATTGGAGCTTCTAAGGATAAATTGGTGATACTACCCCGAACGCGAATTTGGTCATTCTGAAATTCAGCATGTAAAAAAAAAAAAAGTCTTACTAAAATTGAATGGAAAAGAGCAAGAGAATATATGGCCAGTAGCCATTAATAACTGCTAATGTTTGCAGGTTTAAGGGGATATTAACTTTTTTTCATTTTAATCTGCTGCAGAACAGTTAATGCTAATTGTCATAAACATGTTCTTGTGAAGATCTCTCTGTAGCTGAGTGGTGCTTCATTAAATAGTTTGTAGTATCTTCTGTCCATCTGCAAAGTGTTTCATGGTTTCAGTAACAAGGCAGAGAGCAGCTTCACATTAGCTGCTGTGGTCCTTGATGAAGGGATCTATCTGTATTGAAAACTACAGTCATCTTGCCACTTCTTTGTGAGAAGACTCTAGATTTGAATCTTGCTAGTCTCAAATAATATAGAATTTAATACTTCTCATTTTCTATCTACAGGGAAATTGTTCCTGCAAAGCTTGAAGCTGTGGAGGTTGGGAAGTTCTGAACCTTTTAATTTTAACACTATAGGATTTAGTGTTCAAGTGGCAGAGAGATACTTCTCCTTCATGTCTTGTCCATGGGAAATAGGCTAATCAAATGTTTTCCAATTAGAACAATCAGCTCATTAAGGGAAACAAGCCAGTTTTGGGCTTGCATCCAGTTCCTCCTAAGGCATCTTGCATCAGAGGAGATTAGTTCTGTGGCATCATCTTAAGGCTGAGAATTCATGAGGGAGTTCAAAGTACATGGGGCAGGGATGAAGCAGAAGAGGGGAAAGAAAAGGACTGTAACAGTAATGATTAACTATTATTGCTCACAAAAGTAGAAGGCATAATTTTAGAGTCTTCACCTCAAGTACATGAGGCTTTCTTTTGTCAGATACCTCTGGCAGTGGAAAGCTGGCCTAGAGAAAAATTAGTCAGTGAGGCTGCAATCTCGTGTTATGCTCTGGAGGTTGTAACCAAGTGGGGAGAAGTGCTAATTCAGCACTGTCCCTCTTAGTGGGGATCTGCTTTCATTTAATGTGTTTACTTTCAGAGCATGAGTTACCTGAAAGGAGGGTGAGCATCATTGCACTTTCCTCTCTTGCAGTGCAGAGGGTCAGATTTATATGGCAAGAGACAAATTATTCTTTTGGGTCAATACAGCCCAAACTAAGCTGTCATGGTAACAATACAAAAGCTCAGAGAGCTTAGCCATGGGGCAGCTACTAATATGACTATAATCTAGCTTCAGTAGGTTATTTATAATATTTTAGTTTAAGCTGGTTTTAAACTGCTTGATAATATACTGAGTTTTCAGATTAGAAAATAAATTCTGTGTTCTCATTCAGTAGCATAAAATGTTTTTGGTGTTGCCAGTTTCAGATTTCCTCTGTATTGAGATGCTGTGCCTTCATGCATTCTCTCCTAAGAAGAGCCTAAACTGGACTTGAACTCTTGCTCTAGATTGATGGGCTGTTTTCACTAGGCTGGGGACAAATCAATGCAATAGGCAACTGCAAATACAAAATAGATGAGATGCCATCACTAGGGATCCTTTCAGAAATAATGATGATAACATTTAGCTGCTGGTAAAGAATAAGAGAGTTGTATTAAACCAGTTATTTACATCTGTCATCTTACATATCAAAGCAAAATTATTTAGGTTAGAATATGGACAAACTTGTCCTTCAGGTTTCTTCTAGCATGGTGAAACTGTAAAAGTGACTTTTACTGATTTTTTTTTTTGCCTGTTTAAAATTAACCTAACATTAATCCCTGTTTCCAGGTAGGTGTTCACACTGTGTATGCCTTCTGCAGCATTTCTCAGATGCGTGTTTGTTAGTCTTTCTGAACTTGCAAAATAATGTAAAAATGGAAGAGGCAGTTACTCCACTAGTGGATAATTCTGCTTGGAGACAAAAAAGGTGTGTGTGATAAAAGCAACACTGGGAAAGAATAAAGATACTCTTTATATTTATCTTTAGGGAATATTTTGGCATTGTATCCCAGAGCCAGTTTGCTATCCCCTTTTCTGGTGTTAACTTAAAATGGTTTAAATGACAGCTATTTAAAAAAGTTTCAACAAGGTGTCCTTTAAGCTTTGAAATATCTAGGGAAATAGTTACCTAACGATACAGGGCAACATAAAAATCCTTGGTTTACCTGGTTTAGATTTATAATTGAGATGATTTATAGAAGAATCCACAGTGACTCTCAACCTGACCTGAGAGTTAATTAGATTAGCATGGGTATTATGTCCTATTCTCAGTCTTTGCAAACAACCAGGTTAAAAGTCAGGTAGCTTGTAATCCTGTAAATTTTTACACTGAATTCCTTAAATAATTAGTGATGTAAAAACTATAAAGAATTATTACTTGTCTTTACATCTGCTTTTTCAGTTGACAGCAAATGTTTTCTTGCCAGTCTCACTTTGTCTTGTAATGTATCCCAGAAATGTTCGTTGGAAGGGCCCTCTGGAAGTCATCTGCTCCAGCCTCCCTTTAGAAATAGGATGGTTGCCAAAGCAAGATTAGCCATGGCTTTCTCTGGTTGAGTCTTGAAAACCTCCAAAGATGGAGATTTCACAGTCTGATTTACTGTAGTAGTTAGCAAGGTAACATAAAACAAAATCTGTGAAATATCTTCAGTTTGACTCCAAATATTTCTGTATCAGATTTTGGCAGCCGTTGCCTGGCAAAGAAGCTGCATTGCCACTTCTGTATGGAAGATAATTGCAGTGTGCTGTAAAGGTGTATTTCACATCACTTAATTTTAGGTGCATAAGAATTAGGTACCTAATTTTTTAACCAAGGAATTTCCCTCTATAATCACTGAAAAGAAGTAAGTCGCTCCAAAATTCCACTTCTCCCTCTCTAGGATGGTTGGGATGAGTCATTCCCGGGAAGTGCCACTTTCTCCCACCATTTACAGGCAGGGTCCTCTCTCCATTTAGTGTCAGACTTGCTTAGATGGCTTCAGCCACATAAGGGGAATTACTTCCCAACTGGACCAAGACAGCATGGGGACTACACCCAGAACTGAAGTTCAAGTGGGAAGTCATCCTAATTAGCAAATAATGCAAAAAAAACCCCCATGAGGCAGAACACTGACTAACAATCATAGCTATCAAAGTCTTCTCAAGTGCTTCCTTCATGCTCTTCCTCAGTTTTCTGGTTTGGTGTTTTTTGTTCATTTGGTCGTAATGATTTTGCCCTGAACATCCATCTGCCCTGTTGTTTTTTGGATGCAAAGAGGTAACGAATTTCTTTGTATTTATTCGAATTCAGATATTTTCCCAGGATTATCATGGCTTGGAACAGGGTGACTCAAAGTTGGATTTTATTTGCAAACACTTGGAGGAGAAAAGAGCATTGTAATGTGTCTGATAGAGGAAAGATTTTGCAAGCAGCAGTTTATTGCTTAGGATGCCTGTGGGGACTGCATGGTTATGCAAACTAGTGCCCCAGAGGGGAAACATCCTGTCATTCTTTTAGTATTACACAAACAGCAGATAGAGGCATGGCAAATGCTGTCTTAAGAGAAGAAACTTCCTTAACAACAACAATTTACAAAGCATCTTTTTTTCATTCCCATTTTCACTGTTCTGCCAGCGGAGCTGTGGTAAAGCCTCTTTGGTCCTGATGGAACAACATACGAGAGGATATATTCTGCTGCTCTTACTGCCTTTGATGTTTTCTTGGTTCTTCAGGTTCATTTAAATTGCATTTACCAAAGTAAAAAAGGATCTGGCCTTTCTGAATTGACTTCCTCACGAGGAGGTTGCCTGAGAATGGATCTTTTTCTGTCTGCAATCTGTGAAGTGGCTCACTGTGTGTTATTAGGTATCTCTGGAGATTTTGTTATAGTTTTCTCTTTAGTATGCTGATTTTGTCAGTGACAATGGCATTAAAAGTGACTTACAGTCCAAGTTTTACTAAATCTCAAATAGACCTGTTTTAAACTTTGACAAATAAAATAATTTTCCAAACAATTGTGATAAAGTGCATACAGGCTTTTCTGGTGGATGGCAATGTTTGTACATGCTGGGGATGAAATACCTTCTTTGATATCTGTCTTGGGAAAAGTGTGTTGAAGGTCCCTCTCTGATGCCTTGCAGGACCCTGAGGATGCCGTGCCTGCTGTTGGGCAGAGAAGGGCTTGGTGCTGGTGCATGTGCTTTGGATTGGCCTTTATGCTGGCTGGTGTGATCCTGGGTGGTGCTTATCTGTACAAATATTTTGCATTCCAGGTAAGTCACATACTTGTTCTGAGAGGGTTGTGTTTTTCTCTGTGAGAAGGGCAGCAACACACTCTTTTTCTGCATTACATTTAGAAGAGGAGCAGCAGACTAAACAAAAGGAACTAAACCTTTCTTTATTTTGCAAAACTTCAGCTTTTTAAAGGCCAGGGGTAAGGCCTGCTCTGAAGTTACATATAAGCAGAGGAGGGCAGAAGTGAAGCTGGCAAATAAAAGGGAGCGGCCCTTTTGAAAACCTTACTTTGCAGAGAAAAGATTGTATCTAAATAGGACTTGGGTTTATAAACCCCAGTGGTGTCCCAGATTTTTATCTGCTCTCTTTCTTCTTTTGCAGTGCCAAATGTTGGAGGTGGATTAACCCCTTGAAAGCCCCTTTGTTTGATCCAGGTTTCCTAACGCATGTGGTACTACTAATACACAGGAAAGGGACTGCTTGTCAAAGCAACACATTGACTCTCCTCCTTCCCAGCCTCCACAGGGAAAAGAAATACAGGCCCTGCAGGAGACTTGGGAAAAGCACAGTCAGCACGGTTTAAACATGCTCTGTCAAGTTGAATCCATGCTGACAAGATTAGACCTCTAACAAAATGTATTTTCAGTCTTTTTAACAAATGGCACTGCTGCAAGGGGAGCCCTGTGCGAAGGCGGCACTGCCAGGGAAGTGGAGCATTTACCTGAAACATGGGAGGTCTGAGTTAAATATTGTCTCCCTTGGAGGGAGTTGTCACTGGGCAGTGCTGGATGTGCTGGGCTGTTGCCCAGGTGGTGTGAGCACACCCTCCCTGCTTCACAAACTGCTGGGGCTGCAAGATCACAGAGTCAGAAAGCGAGAATGTAAGCAAAACATGAATCCCTCTAGCCTCCTGGTTAGTACACATAATTATAAGGTAGAAATTCTTGTTCTTGTCCCTGGTACAAGGATTGTTGTTTTTCCCCCATTTTAGTAGCTGCTAATATGGAAGGCAAAGTGATTAAACTGGAGAAATTCTAGCTGAGCTTGCAGTTTATAGTCTCTGGCTATCACATTAACCAAATTTATGGGGAAGCAGTAGTGTTGCAAATGATGCTTAAACAGCATAGTGTATCTTGGTGAATTAACAAGCTGAGTAGCTGAAGGCCTGCTGTATTTCTAATGCACGTTTTACCTGGGCTTAGCACTGGGGTACTCCACCTTTCACATGCCAGCAAGCTGAATTTGAAAGTGCCATTTAATTCAAACCTGTGGTACTTGTCTATGAGTCAGATCTGGATTGAAGGAAGCATTCAGGAATTGAGCTAACATTGCACTGAAGACATGTTTTCAATGTGAAACTTTAAATTGATGCCAAGTGCGTATGCGTAAGTTGTATATTTCTAAATCTATCTGGTCTACAAATTTGGTCTATGACTTCCTCTAACTCAGGATTTTATTTTACACTTCACTTAGATAATCTGCCATGTGTACTGTGACAGAAGGACACAAATTGGTTGTTTTAATTTATTACTTTTTTATCTTTTAAAGCTGTTAAAAAAATTATTTCAGAAACTGCCTTCCAAAACTTTTGAAGCCTTGTAAAAATAAGCAGCTTCATGGAATAATTGAGGTTTGAAGAAGAGTCTTGAAGTCATCTGGTCCAACCCTCTGCTGCAAGCAGGACCAAATTTAGACTTAGACTTGCTTTTTAGAGGTGATTTGGATGACCAGTGTTAAATTGTGACTACAGTTAGATCATAATTTAATAATAATACACATGCATATAGATGTAGGAATTTCACTGTCTTTCGAAAAACACATGTAAGACTAGATTTTAAGAACCTGCTTATGGGATCCTGTTTTCCTTGAATTCAAGGGAAGAACTCCCTCTGGGTTGAGTACAATCAAGGTTTTAGCCATGGTCCTGCTGTAGATAGCAACTGGCTACTACTTTGGTGTACGAATCAAATGAAAGAGAAAAAATTTCCTTTAGTCTGACAAGTTTTTCTCCTCCTCAATGCTTTGAGAATATTAGTTTTAATCTTCTAGGTTACTGATGTTTTTATTGCTGCATTGTTTACTATTTTAGCAGGGTGGTGTATATTTCTGTGGAATAAAGTACATTGAAGATGGCTTAAGTTTACGTGAGCCTGGGGCAGAAGCTCAGAGTGCTCGCTACCACACGATTGAGCAAAATATTCAGATCCTTGAGGAGGAAGATGTTGAGTTTATCAGTGTGCCAGTCCCTGAATTTGCTGATAGTGATCCTGCTGATATCGTCCATGACTTCCACCGGGTAAGAAATTTTCTGAAGAAGCTGAAAGTGTTTAAAACTTGAAAAATGTTCCCTAATTATTGTGGTTGGGGAAAGTGAAGGGTGGAGGAGGCAGCAGAAATGTTTTGATCAGCAGCAGGCTGCAAGCAATTATTAACTGGGCATACAAAGTACAGTGTTATACAATCATTGTGAGGTACTATGTAAACTACCATTTGTTTTTAGAAGGGGAAAAATGTTAGACCTATTTCCTTTCTTTAGTATCAGGAAGTGAAGAGAATGTACTTCTTGCTCTGCGAAGTCCATTGGGCCAGAATTTGACCAACTGGTGTGGCACTGAGGGAAGTTTGGCAAGGGCTGTCAAAGCTTTCAGGTCAGCTTGCAGGGGCTGATTGCATCTCGTGTCATGAGGTGTGTTCAAGCACCCCCAGAGGTGCTCTCTTAGCATGGCCCAAAACCCCAAGCAGCAGCAGCAGAAAGGGAAGGAAACAACAGGTTGACCGACCATGGAAGAGAGCTTGTTTTCCAGATGCCATAGGAAGCCTTGCCAAAGCTTAATTTCTTTGTGCACCACAGGCTGCTAGGATTCCTAGAGGCACTAAACTAGGGTATCAAAGCACTTTTAGCTGTTTCTTCATTTTTTGAAGAAATAACATTGATTGATAGGAATCATGGTAATAAATTTTTGTTAAGGCAGTTGACAGGCCTGCAGCTCTTAGTATTAACAGCAGCTATAAAACAATTAGAAGCCCTTTTTTTCTGTATCAGCATGTCTGATGGTGATGAAATGTTGTACAGCTGGTTTTCAGGAAGCTAAATTTCTGTGAACATTTGAAGACTTCGCTGAACAGCTTTTTTAAGCAAGGCTGAAAAAGAAGAATAGGGAAGTGTACTATTTTTTTCAATGCAAACTTCAGAGTTTAAAGTTTTTCAGGCAAAACAAATGCTATCTATCAAATATTCATAACCAGATTTGGAGGAAAACACTGCTTGCTCAAGCTATGTAATTTTAAAATGTTTTAGAATATATTTAGGGAACTTCTGTTAAGAGTTAGAACAAAGACTCTAAAGAGGAAAAACCAGAAAATGAAAAAAAAAGAGCAGCATCCAAGAAATTAATAAGAACAATATAATACTAGAGATTTACTTACTGATTGAGTAAGTTAAAGGCCTTGCTGGTCAGTGCCAGGGTCATTTGCCATAGGTACAGCACTTGCTTCCATGTAATGAAGTTAGCTGCCCTGATGATTGTTGTCCTGGTAGTGTTGGTCTCCCGGTCCTCGGTATTTTATATACATCCCCAGCCTCAGAGCTTTCAGCAGCTAGAGATAATGTCTTCTTTAGCAAGAACAGGTGCAGTAAAACACAGCTCAGTGAACAAAGCTACAGGATTCATCAGGATAATTCCCTAGGCTCTTCATCAACTAATGGCAAATACTGCAGTTCAGGTACTATAGAAAGATAATAATTCAACTGTGAATAATCATTAACCCTTCAAGTCGGTAGTATTTTTGAAAATAAAAATATCTTCGTTACATTATCTGTAATGGTATGTTTTTCCTTCTGTGTTTTGTTCACACTGGCAGCATTTCCTCTTTAGACTATAACAAAATATAAAAGCATGGAGATTAGAGAAAGGCTTTTGCCCTATTGTTTCAAAATGCAGACACTAGGAATAAATAAATAGTGTACTTATTTCTATAACAGCTCAGGTACACATTTGTAGTTTCATTGCTGTAGTGCATTTGGGCTGCTCATTGCCTGCTGCCTTGCCCAAATCCCTGTCATAGATAAAAACTCTCATCAAGGCTGCCTTTTATTTCTGCATTTACCTACCCTCAGACTGGAGTTTTTTGAACAGACTTTATAATGAACAATAATTTGAAGAACTGCAGAAGGCAGTAGCAGTTCAGCACTGTCTGCAATTTTCTGATGTTCTTATTATTTGATTAAAATATTTTCTCAACAGAGACTCACTGCCTATCTTGACCTCAGCCTGGATAAGTGCTATGTGATTCCTCTGAACACTTCAGTTGTTATGCCACCAAAAAATTTCCTGGAGCTGCTCATCAATATCAAGGTATGATTAAGTTTTAAGCAATTTCTTCTTAAGACAGGAAAAAAGTAGATTTTTTTTTTCTTTTTTCGCTTTTCAGCATTCTTGATATTCACACAAGGCACATATGTTAGAAGGTTTACTGATCACTAGAGATTTTTACAAAGAGAAAAAGATTACTAATTCAGAGGAATGCAAACAAATCTGATTTTATTCTTTGATGCTATAAATTTGGCTGCGAAAATTGCGTAATTGTGGTGTACTTGGGCTATTTGATAGTAGTCTGTGTGTTTTTTAATTTATAAACCATTGTGACTAAAATTTCTACAAAGCATGTATGGACTGGACTAAGAATGGTTAGCTGAGAGGCATGAAGTAGATAGACTGGGAAATCCTTTTAACATGGGCATCATTTAAAGCATTGGTCCCTAGGGTTGGTCCCTACTTTGATCCAGTGGCCTGAGGGTGATGTACATGAGGTATGTTGGATCTACTGTGTGTGTTCTGGGAAATTAGATGTGGCACTTAGGTCTGAGGGAACTTTATGATGCTTCCAGCAGCCTTAAGATGGATCTTCCTGTTTGCAGGGAAGTTTTTTAGAAGTGATCAGCATGTGAGTTGCATGATTAGCAAAGTCAATTTAAACAAGAGGCCACATTCCTGGTTCTGTGAGCACCAGACCTTCAGAACGAGATTTGTTGTCCTTAAAAACAAAGACTGTGGAAAAGATTGAGATGCCACAATTGCTGAACAACCAAACATGACTTTTCAGTATAGTGTTGTGGGAGCTCCTAAATGCTTCCCAGCAGGGTTTGATAATTGAACACAACTGCTGGACTTACGGTGCTGCTGCTGCTGCCACCTCACTTGTCACCACCAAGGGGACAGACATGCTGTTCCATTAGTCATGGTAACTGGGTGAAATGTAATGGCCTGTGAAATTAGGGAGGCCAAAGAAGATAATCTAATGGGGTCTCTTACTAACTTAATATGAATCTCTTTTTTTTTTTTTAACTTTTACAGATACATATGCTTTTAATGCAAATTTAAGTAGTACTTGCCTTGGTTTTGAGCCTTCTTATTTCTTCACAGAACAGCAAAACAATCCAGGTGGGGTAGAGGGCTGATTAACTTGTGTCTAAGATTTGGGGAGAGTGTTTTAAATTTTATTTTACTGGGCTTTTCTAACTTTAGAGTTGATGTGTCATCTTTGGGTTTACATCTTTCAAAAAGGCTTTGGAATTAGGACTCCAGGAACTGTTTTAGCCATTTCTAAGTGGTTTGTATGTATAAATAAATACCATGTGAAAAATTACTCAGAAGTCCTCTGCTGCTTTTTTGCTGCCTATTTTGAGACTGGCTCTTTAACCACACTTTCATTTCCTGTACATAAGGATGATGTTGTGTCTGTAAAAGTCAGTGAGCCCCTATTTCATTTTTTTTTTCACTTCGTCTATGCTGTTTTGTTTCCATTTTTAGGTCACACAAATTCCACTATTAAAATCTGTTACTTTCCTAATTTGTCATTAGTACTGAATCAAATATGCGTGGTTTACAAGTGAGAGGATAACCAGGCATCATGCATTTAACTGAAAATCTGTGCAAAAGCAAACTGTTTTGATCATTGTTCCTAACAGTGAGTGCCCTAATTTTATGAGACATCTGTTTAATTCTCATTCTATTAACAAAAAGCTGTGGGCATTTGATGTCACAAAAAATCAGGCTAAATGTTTTGTAACTGAAATTTGGAAACTATGGTGCAGATGCACAAAGTAAGTAAAAACTGTCCTGCAGTCACACTGGTTGCACCAGGAAAAAACGTACAAAATTGATGTGCTAGTTTCATTAAAATGATCTGTGAATAAACGCAGAGGGCATTTTATGAAAATGGAGGTTCTCTGGGCTAGTTTGGTTTTTAAGAAAAGCTGTAATTTTAGCCTTGAAAACCACATTTCTGTATACTGATACAGTTTACGTGTGCAGACATGAAAGGCCTCCTTTCTTTGGAAAACAAGGCTGAAACCCAGGTATGTTTGCTCATCCACCTCATTACGGTGGCTGAGCCAACTGGCTAATTTTAATTGTACACGATGTACAGGATGTCTCAAAGATGATGATATTTGTGGCTGTGCTGGATCCCAGTGCTGGATAATTGTTCCTATGGAAGCTGGGCCAAGGAGATTCCTGAACAGACCTCCCTTTCCTCCCCAGCCAGGGAGGGCAGAGAAGGCCGGGTCTGGGAGGTGGTTGAGGAAGTCCTGTGGTTTGAGGGGCATAAGCCCAGGAGTGTTCTTCCAGGCTGCCCCCAAAGCCCTCAGCACTGCTGCCCACTCTGCCAGTACCCTGTGCTGCTGCTTTGCTCTGGAGCTCCCTCAGGGCTCTCTCCTGAAATTCAAGAGACCAGGAAATAAGACACAGTAATTTACAGTGATTTAATTACAAAATAATGATTGGGATAATTTGAGAGAGTGACATTTTCTAAGCTCATATTTAAGGGGAAAAAATTGCTGTTGTTTTCCTCATAGTATGTGTTGAAGAAAATATTTGTAATTTAAAGTGGATTTTATACAGTCCTTTCTTTACTGATGAGAATAGCATTTAATCAGCTACTCAGCATGTCACTGGAGCTGAAAAGATGGTCTTGTTTTGCAATGGAAATTTCAAGTTGTTTATTGTCAATAAAATATACAGTGATCTTTCACCACACATTCTGAATATGTTTTCACAATAAGTGATCATTTTATTTTTAGAAAACAAGGAACACCTTCTCTACTGCTATAAATTAGAACCACCTTAACAGGATTTCTTAGATGAAGTAATATTTTTAAAAATTGATGATTATTTACCAGCAGTAGTATTAAGAAATTGGCTGGTAGGTAAGTCTGTGCATCTTCAGCTTCAGCATCTTCAGCACCTTCACAGTGAGGTGTCACAGAGCTGGATTCCTCCATCATTTCATCTGTGGCAAAATAACACTGAAGGGACTAGAAGAGGCTTGGGAAGCCTTTGCATGTTGTCATGGCTCTTCCCTTCTTTAGTGTATTTCCTTGATGTACCTGATGTACCACCATGGCATTCTAATACCTTTCCACCTAAAGAATTGTGGGAGTCACCATAATAACTTACATGGCTAGATGGTGTCGTCTTGGGTTTGGCTTGAGAGTTGTAACGCATGCTGTGAGTAAGTTCAAGGCTTCCCAACCCCATGGCCTGCTTCATCAGCAAGAGTCTCTCCATGTAGATCATGCTTCTGCCAGCTCCTACCTGGGAGTTGTTCCCACTGAAGTCTATTGGGCTATTAATCAAATGAAAACTTTGGATGATAAGTGCAGGACTGATCTGTGACCATGGGCACACTTGGAAAAAAAACCTGCTGAAGGCTGATGTCACTGTAGCAGGAGGGCAGTGGATGTATGCATCAGTGGAACTTTTGTGACTTTTTTGAATATAAAATCGGTATGTATTTCTGTAGTGCAGTGAAGCTTGAACATTTAGAATAAAATTGTGTGGGTAATAGGTATTTTGAAAGAATTCAGAGAAGATATGTCACAGCCATGTAAAAGAAAAACATTACAAAGTGTTTCTTCTGTACTCAGACCATGAAGAGATGGCTTTTGACAGAGCTGTTATATTTGTGTTCAACAGGCTGGAACATACTTGCCTCAGTCCTATTTGATTCATGAACAGATGATTGTTACTGATCGCATTGAAAATGTTGATCAGCTGGGATTCTTTATTTACCGCCTCTGCCGTGGCAAGGAAACCTACAAACTACAGCGCAAAGAAGCCATGAAAGGTAAGAGTCCCTCCCGCGATCTTGTGTGTTGGCAAAGTTCAGTGATGCTTGAGTTCAATAAGTAGGCTTGAGTTTGTTGAAAGGAATGGCTCTAATTAACACCAGGGTTGCTTATTGCAGTAACTGACTCTGTGGGACCAAGTACATCTGATATTTTCTTGTGTAGCTATGGAAATAAGTAGTTGCATAGTGCAAAAGTGTTCAAGGCCCCAGTGAGCCAGGAGTGCCAAAATGTGGGTGTGTGCCTGCATGGGTGTGTTTCTGGGGTTCAGCTTTTCTTTGATGCTCTTCTTTAATCTTGTTTCTTGACCCACCCCCACCCAAAATGAAAGAAAGACCTCTAATATATGAGAACCCATAGCCCTGTAGCCCAAGCACAGAATTGCAGGTTCTTCCTGTCACTAAAAACTGTTCCACATCTTCCTATTTGCATCAGTGAAATGTGAATAAGAGTTGTCTTCACAGGAAAATTGTAGTGCTTGCTACTCCTTAATGAAAAATGTTTGAAAAGCATTATTTGGAAGAGTCTTGACAAGATATTAAATACTGCCTTAAAACTTGCATTTAAATGTTACTCAGATTTGCTTTCTGGGGTTTTTTTTTGCTTTTTGGTTGTTTGGGGTTTTTTTTTGATTGTTGTTGTTTAATGAATATGTGGTGTGCAAGTGCACACCAAAGCAGTTTAATTGCTTTAGTCATATTGTTGGACCTGAGTGCTTGGGAAAACAAGGAGAAGAAATACATTATTTAAAAGCAATTTAGAAAGACGTTAATAGCAAAATCAATTCAAAACTCAGTATCCTGTAGTAATAAATGATGAGCATAGGTTTGCAGTGAGCAATAGTTTGGGTAAAATTTGGTTAAATTCTGTCTTTGATTCCAAGATTTTTAAACACTGCAAGTGCACCCTCCTTTGCCTGTAGCAGTTTATTCCTTTGCTGTTCCTTCTCTCACATCCCCACAAGCATTTTTAAAGGTGCACAGAAAAGGAGATTGGGAACTGATCTGAGTTAAAAACGAGCCAGTGTGGTGTTTAGGCAGGTTGGTAAAGTACTAAACCAGTACTGCGATTTGGGTCACCACACCTTCAGGACCATTGCCTGCTTATTGATTCTCTATGTCTGAATGTGTGCCTATGTGTGTTTGCTCTGAGAGGTGGGTTGAAGTGGGACAGTTTTGGTTTCTGGTGACATCTTATCGTAGCATATGTAAAACTGTTATGTCCCTGATGTACCTCATGTCCTCCTCTGTTTACCCTGTGTTGTTCTTTACTAATACAACAGGAATTCAGAAGCGTGAAGCCATCAATTGCCGAAAGATCCGACACTTTGAGAACAGGTTTGCTATGGAAACACTCATCTGTGAACAGTAATGAGGAATAGTACTGTTAGAGGAGACTTGAAAATTACAGTATGACCCCACCCTTTGTATTGTGTGCGGTGATTATTTTTTAAAATCTTCTTTATGTAAGTAGTGGACAGGGCTTTCTTGCTGAACACCTTCCATACTCTTCATCTCATGGTACACGTAAAATCAATATGTTTTAGTTTTTTCCTTATTTTCAGGTGTGGTGTTCTTCTTATATTTGAATAGCAATTGTATAAAGACTTAGTTGCTAGTGCGTTTCACGTGATGAATCTTGAATACTAGGAAGAAGAGGAAGTCTTTGAAATACCCACCAGTTTTTAAATAAGCAAAATTGAAAAGAATTATTAATGTACAAATGGACTGCAATTCTAACTGTAATATTACCTGCAATATAGTTTGTTACAGCATATAGACAAACCTGTATTTTGCTCTCCCTAACCAAGTGCAATTTGTTTTGTTTTTAAAATATTGTCATATTTACCTTTTTAGATTGATTTCTGACTTGATGTTTTAAAATGGCAAGTGTTTGCTGTAACAATCTTTTAGAAAATTAAGAAGTAACTTATGTTACTAACTTGTATATAATCCATGTATGTGCAATGGAAAATAAACCTTATAAACCTGTTTGTCTAAAAGTCTTGTGTTTTCTTCTGCTGTTACTAGGGATTTCTTTTTAAAGGAGGGGACTACAGGTTAAAATGGATGCTTTTTACTTGAAGTGCTGTTTAGAAAGATAGATAGGAGATGGCTGAGAAATTAAATATGAACAGAGAAGCATGTTTTTCTGTTCATTTTTCATTTAAAGGTAATATTGTGCTGCTTGTTAAAATTCTGGGTTGGTGTTTCCACAATACATGCAATCAGAGAGGAGACCCAAAGCTGCCTTAGCATGTTGTTAATATCTAAAATCCTTGTTGTATTTGTCAAGTAACAGGCATCATCCAGAGTGTGCCATGAGTCAGGCTGACCCAGCTGAGAGACAGGAGTGTTCACTACATGCAGGATTTTGCTGTTCCCATTGTTCACCTCCGTGGCATTCCTGCCAGCCCACGCCACTGAGCTTTGCCAGTTCATCTGGAGCTCGCTGAAATACTGCTAATACCATTCTGCATTGTGCCATTTACACTTAAAACTGCAATTCTTTAAGCAAGACTGGGTGTTTTTTGGTTTTTTGTTTTTGTTTTTTTTGGGGGGGTTTTTTGGTTGTTTTTATTTTTACTATGATTTGTATCTTCGTAACAGCAACTTTTGTAGGGGACAGTGCAGAATAAGATATATCATAGTACTTGCTGTTTTGAAGGTGGTTGCAGGAAAAAATACAGGACATGAAAAAAGGGAGTAACACTCAAAAACGAGGCTGAAGAATCTCCCACCCAAGCCACTTGTGAGCGTCCATGATATGGGAACTGATTTGTCTTCTCAACAAATTTTG
This sequence comes from Acropternis orthonyx, assembly GCA_035583155.1. Lineage (NCBI taxonomy): Eukaryota > Metazoa > Chordata > Aves > Passeriformes > Rhinocryptidae > Acropternis > Acropternis orthonyx. The sequence goes on along the minus strand of JAWWEU010000001.1, from coordinate 55,199,439 downwards.
AGCATTGATTCATCAGGAAAGTAGCAACGTTGAATAGAATATTTACCAAAAAAAGTAGTTCAAACCAGTTTTTAAATAATATGCCCCATAGGTGTCCAAATATTTTGTCTTAGGTTAATTCAGTTGAGGCTTTGTACTAATCTTATTTTTCATCTTCTAAAGGATCTTTTCTTAATATAGTGGGAGGATGCTTTACTGGTTTTGGAGCTATTATACAATTGTAAACATGCTATCATCCAGCTTCCTGCTATTGTGAATGTTTGGATTGAGATAAAATAATTTGTTTTAAAGGAAGCTTCCTAAACACACAATACTTTTTTTCTTTTTCCTTCATCTGCATGTGGCTTAATTTACAGTGTAGTCTTAGTGGAAGTGCATTATATGTAAAATGAAAAGTAAAAGTGCTGTTTTCCAAAAGCCAGACTTTTATAATCCATTCTTGATGGAGCACGGCAGTCATGAACATCAAATAAAGCCTCACATACATACAGGTTAGATGTTCATATATAAGTTATATTCATATAGCTGCTATATTGAAGTAGATGCAAGCAAGTTGGAAAACCTGCTGGGAAAACTTTATCTGCAGACATTCAGGATGTTGCAATTGTATGTTTGCAACAGAGGTCAAGTATATGTCAGGACAAGGTTACCGGTGCATTCTTTTGGGGCCTGTATGACGCAAGATTGATGCTGAAGTACTTTTGAAGATGTTTCCTACCTTTTCATGAGCACACTGTTCCTATTTTCCATAAGTTAAACATGAAACTTGTTAATTTTTAAACAAGCTTCGCATTGCCTTTAACTTGTTCTCAAAATAAAACTCAGTAGCCAAACCAGATGATTTATGGTGTGTCCTTTAACTGAGACACCAGCAAGTGAGGCTGCTGAAGAGGTGGTGGATCAAGAGGAGAAATAGATTTGTTTGTACAGACAGGTGTTTCTAAGATCATGCCATGTGCCCGTGTCTCTAGTAGCTTTTGAGTCTGTTGGATGGTGAAAGGAAATTTACTTTGGCCAGTAGTGTTGGGAAGGAGGGAGAAACTTGTGTGCACTGAGGGAAAGCTAGCATGCACTCATGTCATTGAATGCCAGGCAGTTTGTATGGGAAGATGACCTAAAACATCCAGAGTGCAGCAAAAGCTCATGTTGGAACTTCTGCCCTCTTAGATATCTAAGGTCAATGAAGCATGGGACATGAATCCAGGGAAAGAACTAGCTCTAGGAGATGCTTGGGCTTTTTTCCTTTTTAAATTAAAACAAAAAATAAAAAATATGAGTTTAATAATAGCTAAGTCTAATAAACAAACATAGCTGTGCTGTTCTGAAGAAAACCACATTTCTAGCCCAATGAATTCCAGAAAAGGGTTAGTATAAAAATTACTTCATTGGACAATTATCTTTGCAAATATTTTTAAAACTCCTTATAAGAAATAAAATTAACCCTAATGCTTAGACACACTTTGTCACTGACATAGCAAAATCACTATCCTATGCGTCCGTCTGCTACTTGGTGGAGGGGGCTGTGTTGCTCTCTCACAGGTCCCAAACAGCCTCCAGATGTTCAGCTGGTCTTTGCATGTGTAAGGCTGTTGTGACCAGTCGATGTGTATGTTCTGGGCTTCTACACCACGATGAAAGCTCCAAGTCCTCCTTCCTCTAGCTGCAGTCTTGCAGCTTTAATAAAGAGGCATGAGGCAAGTTTTGGCATGAAGAAAATACTTAAGGCCTGCACAACAGAAAATGCAAGAGTTCGGTTATCTGATGCCTTACAAAATCATCAAACATGATTTTGTTCATACAGGTTTGGTGGGAGGATAGAAGTCTGACACGTCAGCGTTTGCAGAAACTTGTGGTTTAGAGAGATTAGAGCTGCACTTTCACTGACATTGCTTGTTCTAGTTGTAGGAGGATACTTTGCCACTGTGGAGGAAGCAACATAGAAGAGCCTGTAGCACTGTTGCCATTCTATGAGATTTTCTGAAACACCATACAACAAATGTTTTCACCTAATTAGGGTATTTCACTGCCATGGCTTGGTAAAGAATGTCATTATCTTGGGCACACTCTTAAAAAAGGAAATACCAAGATCATGGGCTGGTTTAGTTCAGAGAAATGCCTATGTCTGTTCACTACAGGCTACAGTTGCTAATTTTCAGTTGGTTTTCAGGTTGTTGGTTAAGATTAATTTGATTCCTGAGAGCTACTTCCAGTTGAGTGCATTCTGCTTCCTTTGGGCTTAGGAAATCTTGAAAGCAGAGGCATGGGAAACATCCTCGCTGGGGAGACCACCAGCAGCAGGACAGGGTGTTCCCTTGCTGGAGCATGGTGAGAGGAAGCAGAACCTGGGACTGAGCAAGATGGGAAGGGAGGGTCACAGTGGCGTCATTAATGTGGCAGTATAATTGCAAGCAACAAAAGGGTTGTGGATGCTTTGCTGACCTTTATTTCATTACCAGTAGGCAGTACCAACCAAAATGAACTGCCCTACAGAGGGGACATGTGATGCAGCTGAGCATGATTTATACTTATGTCCAGAAACCTTCCTTAAGGAAGGAAAACTGTACCAGGAATGATGACATTTTTCTGATTTAATTGCACTTACACTGGTGCTTCATTGGATAAATTGCATCACTCACAATTTTTAGTGTTCTGGTTCTCAACACTAGTGCAAATCTGTAACACAGACATGACTCTTACAGCCATTCTCACAGAGAACATGCAATCTGGAAGATGTTTATAAGTAGTTATGATTTTTCTAAAAATAGGTAAATGCAACTATCTGAAAAAAATAGTTCTAATTCTCTCCCTAAAAAGAGAAAAAGTGACACAAAAGTCTAAAAACTGATCAATGCAAAACCTCTCTGATGTCCAAGCAAGAGAACTAGAAGTACCCATGCAACATCCTGGGTTGAGGTTTTGTACATCGGCATCATTTACATGTAGCTGTTTCTCCATCCAGTAACAACGGTCGGGGTGTCCTTTCTGATCCCACTGGTCAAATGCTTTATTGATAGAGATCTCTGCCTTAAACTCATCTCTGCAGTACCTGAGACTCCAGCAGTGTACTGTGTTATGCTCTGAGAAGAGCGAGTCACAGATATGTGTAACTGTGAAGTGAAAATACTCTTTTTACTAATAATGTGACTACAGAGAGAGAGGCTTTGAACTATTAGGGGAGGCAACATCTAGCAAATACCTGTCAGTTTAAAGACAAGTGGGTTGAGGTTTGTCATGGTCCCTGTGGATTTTATATCAGTGTAGAATTATTAGCTTGTAGAAATGGTTTTCATCCTTCATATTTCAAACTGTCTTTGTGTAGGAAACAATGATATAGGGGCCAGGCTCACCACCAACAAGGGGTACAGTCAGCTTCACCCCATCACACCAGTAAACCATCTCCAGCTTCCAGGGCAGAGCTGATGCCAGTGCAATCACAGGGCAACACTACCAGAGGAGGTGATCCTGGGGAGTGGAAAAGGCCGGTTCAAACCATAGCTTGAGTGTGCCTGAGGCACTACTGAAGCAAGACCAGCACATGGGCCTGTATGTCGTGCCAGGTGCTGCTCCAGGGAAGTCCTTCTTAAAGCCTGGAGCCTGCAGGGCAGCAGCTGGAGCACAGTTGGCCCCCAGGGAGCTGGAGCAGGTCTGTCGCCTCCCTGTTGCTGTCAGCACTTGTGCTGTGGCTTTGGGAGGGACAGCTGGGCTCCAGGTGACACTGATGGCAGGGGGTTGGAGGCTGCTGCACAGTGCAAGGCAAGTCCATGCACACAAAAGGCTGGCCTGGAGAGGCTATGTCCCCTCCCCGGTTAATTCTACCTGTTAGGCAGAGGGGTGGGTGTAATTCAGGCAGAGATCTATGGTCCATGAATTTTACAGCCTATGGGCTTCATTCAAGCAAAACTTCTGCCAATATTTAGTACTTGCACTAATACCCAGAAGCTCCCAACGTAGTGGGTTTAGTGCATACATTGCTGCTGTGTAACTCCAGAACTGATTTTACTGTAATTGTAACAACTTAAGTGGTAGAGGTCTGTGATAGTGTAGAAATAAGCAGCTATTCTTGGTAGAGCATGAGGTGTACTTAAACCAAATTTCCCTCTCACAAATATTTCATTTTTATGAAAACTAAAAAAGTAGCAAGCTTCTAGGCTTCGTGTCATTTGCAGTGAAATCACAGCTTCTATTCCTACTGGCAATTACCATGAAACTATAGCAACAGTTTTAAGTGAAAAAAATTCAGATAATAAAATTACCAAAGATTGTGTAGCAGCTGGAAACAATGAGTTAGGACTGCTTGACTGGGCAGTATTTTACAGACTTCTATCTGTCTGTGACCTACACTTTAAAAGCTGTTGTAGCAAGTGGTTTATAATAAAGATGTTGCCAGGTCAGATGAGAAAATTATCATTAATTCTTTATTTGACTTTGCAGTGTTTCCTTTCTTTTTTTCCCATTCAGAGCTGATTTTCTTCTTTCCTTTGCCATTTTATTGAAAAGTCTAAAGGCAAAATTTCAGAGAAGGTGTTTTAAAATACAGGGTAAAAACCTTCAAATCAGTACCTCTAACAAAGGGGTAAAAAAGCACAGAAATTTACATATGGTTTTACACAAGCACGTGCATTTCTACATACGTAGTATTTACACTGAGGCTGGTTTGGAACTCTTTAAAAAGAGAAACGCACAGAGGGCCAAGAGACAAATTCTTTGCCTATCATTTGTATGATCCCAGGCCTGGCTCTAACAGCATGTTAAAGCAGCTGCGAGGGAAGCAACCCAAGAGGGTGTGTTTCCTTCTTGCTGACAGCTGGGATGGCTCCACTGGCTCTGACCAAATGTTCTGAGATGCTTTGCTTTCCCTTTAAATTCTTTCATGCTCTTAAAGCTAGTGGTGAGGAGAAGGCAACGGACTCACCCATTTAGGTTTAGGGTTTTAGCTTACTTTCCCAAAGTGGTAGATCTGTCTGTGGTTCAACTGTAGATGACAGGCAGTCCTAGACTCCGAACCTTCCACAGCATCTGGTATTATCTGATTACAAGAAGTATTTAAATGTGCTTATAGAAGCAGGGTAAAGTTATTGTCATAGTTTTACTAGAATCATAATAAAGAATGTCTAAATCCCATTGCAGTCTACAATTCAAACATTTCCTTCAGAGGGTTTTTTTTGGTCAGTGCTTTAATTCTAATTATAAAGCAGAAAACCAGTCTGTTCTCCTCTTTTAAGTTAATGAATATAACAGAAATGCCTGAAAAAATTAAAAAATGCATGTCTTAAAAACACTAGTGCATTTCAATTGTATACCATAGTAATACTCATGTTAGGTTTTGTTCAGGTTTTTTGTTTGTTTGTTTGTTTGTTAAAGTCCAGAGTTTTGACAGCAATCTCACTCAAACTTTGCTTTACAGGCAACAGATAAATATGTGCATGTAGTAAGAAGCCATACATACAAATATTTTTCCTTTTTCTGAGTCGTTGTCATCATGCAAATCTGAAAATAGGTGTGCTTGTTTGCAGCAGTGATCTGCCTTCTAAACATGGATGTGCAATTGCAGACAATAAAGTAGATTTTTTTAAGGTCTGTGAATCAGGGCCCTGGAGATTTGCATTTCATTGGCTTAAAATCTAGGAGATGCCTGAACACAGCCTGAACTTCTTACATTAAGCAAAATTTTAATGCACAGTGTTGAAGTAACATTTCAGTGATGATCTGGATGAATGTCAGATTGAGCGATCACAGAATCGTTTAGATTGGAAAAGACCTCTAAGATCAGTGAGTCCAACCTTTGACTGGTCACCACATTGTCAACTAGACCATGGCACTGAGCGACACGTCCAGTCTTTCCTTAAACACCTCCAGGGATGGTGACTCCAACAGCTCCCTAAACAGCCCATCCCAATGTTTAACCCTTTCTGTGAAGAAATTCTTCCTGATGTCCAACCTGAGCCTCCCCTGGCACAGCGTGAGGCCATTTCCTCCTGTTCTGTTCCTGTTTGCCTGGGAGAAGAGCCCGGCCCCCACCTGGCTACAGCCTCCCTTCAGGTAGTTGTGGAGAGTGATAAAGTCACCCCTGAGCCTCCTCTTCTCCGGGCTGAACAGCCCCAGAGGCTCCCTTAGATGCTTCTCACAGGACTTGTGCTCCATCCCCCTTCGCCAGCCCCACTGCCCCTCTCTGGACTTTTTTTGCAGTGAGGGCCCAGAACTGCACACAGTACCCGAGGTGGGGCCTCACAGTGCCGAGTACAGGGGACGATCACTGCCCCGGCCCCGCTGGCCACCCTGTTCCCTGGGCACACACTGCCTCACCTTCAGCCGCTGCCCACCGACACCCCAGGGCCCTGTCCGGGGCCGCCTCCAGCCGCTCTGCCCCGGCCTGCGGCACTGCAGGAGGCTGCGGGCACGGGCAGGGCCTGGCACCCCGCCTCACTGAGCCCATGGGCACGGGGGAGCTGCAGCCCCTGCCCTGCTCTGCATCTGTACAATTCATTTCTTTACCTCTCGCCCCTCACACGCCCCCCGTGCCCGGGGCACCGCCGGGCGGGCCGGGGCGGGGCCGCGGCGCGGAAGTGACGGCGCGCGGGGCGGGCGGGGCCACTATTTTCCCGCGGTTCGGGCGGCGGCGGGGCCGGAGTGGAAGCGGAGCCCCTTCG
>JAWWEU010000001.1:55171243-55192382 GCA_035583155.1 Acropternis orthonyx | reverse complement strand
CCTCCCCCCGCCCCCCCCCCGCCGTGTCCCCGGGCCATGCCCCCCACCCGGCTGGCGATGTCTCTCTGATGCTTTTCCCCAGGCTCGAGGTCGGCGAGGCTGAGTTCGTCGTGCTCTGCAATGTCCTGAAAGTGTCGGAGGGCGTGAGGGAAAAAGCCTGGAAGACGTACGAGGGCTTGTCGGCAGTGGATGGAGTCCTGGTGAGTACCCGCTGCTCGCAGCATCGCCTGTCCTGTGCCTCAGCTCAAACACTGAGCCATAACTTGGCTGCACCGCGGCCCAAGTGTCTCGCAACCAAAGCTCCCACGGTATGGCTTCAGCCTAACTTCACTTGATAAAAAATGAAGTTGGATGTTGCCACGTTCAAGTCAGTATAAACTGGCTTCTACAGATTCCCCTTTTTTGTTAATGTTTTGCAATAAAAGTGTGGACTCAGGAATTCTTTTAAATTGCTAATAAATGACAGTAGAAAAAAAACACCATGCGATCAGATAATTATTGAAACTGCAAGTTATTTCAAATATGTCTTAGTCAGCTTTAATACAGGCCATCTCATTATGTGTTTCTCTGTATCTGTCCTGCAGCCCCCTTTATGAGGCTGCAGGAAGGGTCTGGAGAAGACTAGTGCAGAGAGAGTGCAGAGAAACCAATGTTTGCATGTTAAATTTTTTTTTTTCTACTGCATAATGTTAACCTGTATGTACTTATCATCGAGGTATTTCCTTTCAAAGTTAGTCATTGGGCATGTGTAAACAGATTAATAAAATGTTATACCCTTTTATGATTTTTGCTTTTCCTTATTCTCAGTGTTACTGCTGTGTCAGCAAGCTGACTCATAGAACAACTACAATGCAATTAAATTGTACAGACCTGACTTAGATTTCTAATACCTACCTGGGGTATTATTCCTGCTGTGTGGACTTGCATTGATGTATATGTGGCACTTCTGCTTACTCTTCTGCAACTTGAGCTTACCTGCCAGAGCTATCACAGAATTGTAAGGATTGGAAGGGACATCTGGATATCATCTAATCCAATGCCCCTGCCAAGACAGGATCACCTAGAGCAGGTTACAGAGGACTGTGTCCATGTAGGTTTTGAACATCTTCAGAGAGGAAGACTCTCTGACCTCCCTGGGCAGCCTGTTCCTGTGCTCTGCCATCCTCAATGTAAAGAAGTTTGTCACTACTAATACCTTGTCTGTGACTTTAAACTGCTGTGTGAATATTCCAGCTCTTAGTGCATTTGAGTTTTTTCACAGCATGGGAGAGAGACTGTGTACGGCATTTTCAGTAGCATACAATTTCTGGCTGTGGACGTTCACAGGAAGCATTTACCTAAGAGCACGGTTTAGTTCCCCTATATGAGTGAGAACAGGAGTAGTCAGCTCTCTTGAGTGATAAAACCAAGCCAGGCTTCAACACAATCCTGCAAATTTCACTTACAGGCCTAGTTTTGTGTTCACCAATTTTACCACCAATTTTTTTTACCCAGCAATGACCAGATAAGATACAGGATACTTCAAACCTTTCAGCACCTGAAGATGACCTTCCTTACCTATTCAGAACAGGACAAGGACCAGACCTTCATTGTGATTTATAGCTAATATTTATTGTCTTGCAATTAAGACCAATTGCTAGGAGCTTTTTAATGTATAGGAAAATAAAATCTGCATTATATTGTGTTTCAATCCAAGTCCTTTTCCTCAGACTTTGAGGTGTACCAGCAAGGTGTTGAAATGAGTAAGCTGGCAAGTGTGTTCCTTTGTGGGGACTTGGAAGGCAGTGGAGCTGCTACTTCTAGCTAAGAACAGGCTTCACTTGACTGTGAAGTCAAGCAAAGTAACAGCCTGGCTGATTGCTGCTGCACTTTCAAGGTCAGGCTATTGTGGTGGTGAGTCTGGCTTCTCAGGGTGACTCTAGTTCAGGCCGCAGGGATTCAGGAGGAGACTGTATTTCTCCCCCCGATAAAGGTAATATGTTGGAGGGGCTGTCCCAGGGTTTGTCCTGCAAGTGCACCACCTGCGTATGTTTTAATCAATAGGGTTCAGTATTAACCTGTTAAGTTCTGAACTGAAACAAAAGCTACTTGTGTAGCAGCTTTCTGTTCTCAAGCAAAAAGGGAAGCAGCAGGGCATTAGTTGAGGCCAAACACCGATCAGAACACTTCTATTTAACATTGTAGTTGGTTTTACTTGAGGAAGCTTAAATCATCAAGCCACTGATGGAAATAGAGGTAGCATTTAAGGATCCCACTCTCAAGCCATTTACAAAGCACAAAGACCTGAAACCTTACCTTCTCTGGCACACTGGCCTTGTTCTTTATGGTTGATCTCAGATTTGCACCTGCCAAGCCTCTGAGGATGCGGAAGGGACTTGTAATGCTAACTAGGAAGCAGTGTGGCACAGACATTAGGTACTGTGGTAAATGGCAGAGATTCAGGGTGCAAATGTGGGCTTGGACATAGTCTGAACATCTACTGTATCCTTGCTCAATGAGTATTTAATGACTTAAAGTGAAAACATCTTTTAGTACTGTCATTTTGGAGTCACTTAGGGTACCTGTAGTCATGTGCAGAGACTCTGCAAACCAGATACATGCAGCTTAAAAGTATAAAGCCATTTTTGGCAGGAGTGCACAAAGATTGCTAGAATGTAGCGATGTATCAGCCTAAATGGGCCTGCACTTCAGTGAGACACTTTGCTGACCAGGCAGGCATCAGTCAGGAAGAAGGCTTGGTATCCACTGCTCCCTGCAATGAATGCTAATGCCTGTGGGAGCCATTGGCACCACCAAAACTGGCTGACTTGCTGCTTTTTTTTTCCTTCAGAATATCACACCTTTCCACGCTGATGTTTTTACTTTTGAGTATTTGAGCTACTAGTGATGCTACATCTCTCTGAAATTTCAGCTTTCTTATCTTGCACAGTTGTGCATTGTAGCTTTCCTTGCAGTGCTCTCAACTGATATGTTTCCTCAGTGTGCGAGTCAAGGATACACAGCTGCCACTGCGCCTTGGGCCCTTGAAACAGCTCAGCTCCTGAGAGAGGTGTGAAGGAGGAGAAAGGTGATGAGAGAGATGGTAACACAGTCTTGCTGGGAAATGTGGCTGACTTGTAATTGTGAAAACTAGATCTGCAGAGAGGGATTGTTACTACAGCTGTCTGTTAAATATGGTGGTGTTTTCCTGCTTAGTGGGGGAACATTACAGCTTTCCTCTCTGACAGCCAGAGTTTAATGACACTCTTAGAGCAAAATGATTGCTCAAAATCCCAAAAAATAAAATCCCAAATGCTGATTCCAGAGATGTTGTACTGAATCAGCACTCTCCGTGTGTGAAGGAAGGTATCTGATGTGTGACCAGAAAGGTGTTTTCTTTTTAAATTTTTTTTATATGTGGTGAACTCCCACACAAGTTTATTGTAAATATGGAAGTGTTTCTCTAAGTAAGAGCTTTTGCTTTAGTGTCATACAAGTACTTTTGTTATCTCTATAATTTCTTTTCTTTACCAAACCAAGCTACTTAGGTAAACAGAATGCTTTTTAGAGTTGTAGGTTTTAGTCTTAATTTCAAAACTCTTTTACACTGGCACTTGTTGGCTTAACAGCTGGCTCTGATGCTTGCTTCTCTTGTACTCTAAATTTTTTGTAACTCTTCTGAAATCCATATTATGAACCCCTAGTGCCTGTAAATTCTAGATGGAGCGAATAGATTTAGTGGAATTACTAATGTACTTTGGTGAGCAGCATGTGATTGTCAGTGTGAGAAATACTAGAAGAGGTCCAGGAAGCCATACTAATACTGCTGTGAAAAAGCTTGGGGCATTTATTATGTTCTGTTACTGTTTGTTTTGGTAGAGAACAACAAAGTGAGAATCTGAAGTAGAATGTTGGGTGATAGAAGCAGAAAAAAAGTGCTTGAGTGAATTGTTGCTGAATATTTTGGCAAGAACCAATGTCAAACAGATGACTAAATGGGAACCAAACTTCTGCAAAGAAAATTGAAGTCATTTAGGAAATTCATAGAAATTGGACTCTGTCAAGGACCTTGAGGTATAAGGTCTGCTGTGCTTCAACCTCATCAGCCCAGTTTGCTGTAATATGTAGTGCGTGGGTAGGAGCTCGTTTTTTGTTTGCTTTTCATAGCACTTTCTTTGGAAATGTGGTTCAGTGTTCTCCTGCTGCTGCTCAGCTGTTCAGTCGGGAATTCCTGAGCCATTTGTATCAAGTGTTTGTCTAACCTGCTATTAAAAAATTCTCATGGTGAAAGATCAGCAGTCTGCATAGTTAGTCCTTCCTAGTTTAAGTTCCTTTGTCCATAAATTTTTTTTCTCCAAGTACTTTACTAATTTGTTTCTGTGTTACAATTTAAGCCATGGTCATCAATGTATTACTGCTGCCTCCCTGCCCCCGCACCACCGCCCCCGCCGCCCCCTCCCCCCACCCCCACTCCCTGAAAGTCTCTAACATCTGAATATGTCTCAGTCATATTTTCTTCTTTCTTATTACTTATCTTACATTCTGAAATTCTGTCCAACTGGTGATTTACACTGGTATGCAGGTGCTGCAGAGCACTTGATTCACGAGGAGTTGAACTGTTTTTAGTGAAGAAAACTTAAAAGGTGAACTGTATCTTAAGTAGAGGAATGAAATAGGGAATTCTTAAATTTAGCAAGGTTGCTCTATATAGACCAAAGAATTAGTGATCAGCAGGTCAAATGTCCCCGATTAATAAGATTTCATGATTAAATTAAATCAATTCCTTTTGGTTGTGGTTTCTTCTTAAAAAGAGAACATTGTAATTGGTAGGCCATCTCATCCTCATGTTAAAAGATACAGAGGCTTCTTGGTTTTGGCAAAAGCATGAAACACATATGAGCTAGTGAAGTATTTTCTGTCTAGACCTTTGCCTCTTATAGAACTGCAGCTAAACTGAACCTGAATCCACTGAAGTGTTGGATGGATGAGCAAAATTACAGGTATTTTAGGGTCCTCTGTTGTTAAACAAAAAACAAAGAGCTGCTGAAAGTCCCAAAGCAAACAGAAGTTGTCACCATGGCCTCTTGCTGATGATATTCAGTATCTTAGCAGCAGATGCATTGATTTTGTGTTGTGCCCTTGCACTTTAAAAGCTCAGGTGACTGGCATACTGGTTGGTTTTTTTTACTGATCTGCCTATACTGGCTAAAGACAGATGTTCCCTCCACTACATGCAAAGGTGTGATGTTAACTTACTGTATCAGATGAACTATTTGCGTCAATTCTACACTTTCCATTGACTTCCATTACTTTTAGCTAGTATTATATTTGAATTTAATCTAATCTTTTGAAAACTAATAGTAATCTTCCATTCCAGACAATGTTCAATAGAAAATTTAAAACTAGTATTGCTGAAAAATGGAGGATCTAACTGTCTTTACATAGAACTTCTTATGTGTAGACAGTGGGTGTAATATTCACTTTCAGAATTATTTTTCCTGGGATATTTTTCCTGCAGGTTTTAATTCTGATCAGTTTTCTATTATGAGTGCCTCTTGAGTTTTTTCCCCAGTCATCTTCCACCCACTGTAATCATAAACAAATAGAATCATAGAATAGTTTGGGTTTGAAGGGACCTTTAAAGATCATCTTGTTTCAACCCCACTGCCATGGGCAAGGAGACCTACCACTAGACCAGGTTGCTCAAAGCCCCATCCTTCAACACTTCCAGGGCATCTACAGCTTCCCTGGGCAAGCTGTGCCAGTGTCTCACAACCCTCACATTAAAGAATTTCTTCCTAATATCTAATCTAAACCTGCCATCTTTCAGTTTGAAGCTCTCTTGTAGCCCGCTTTAGGTACTGGAAGGCTTCCGTAAGGTCTCCCCAGAGCCTTCTCTTCTCCAGGCTGAACATCCCCAGGTCTCTCAGCCTGTGTTCCTAGGAGAGTAGCTCCAGCCCTCTGATCATCTTTATGACCTACTTTGGCCTCTGTCCAACAAATACCTGTGAATGTTTCTTGTACCATCAAGTTAGTTCTCTATTTGATTGGGACATAGTAGCTGAGATTTTAGTAAGCCAAGTTCTACATCCTTCTCCTGAAAAATCAGGTGCTTGATACTTATAGCGAGCCGTCCTACATCCCTTTTGATTCAAATACCCATCTGTGTTTGCATATTTCTTGTGTACTTTTCTCTTGACCTTTCTTTACACAACATCAGTTGAAGTTTGTGTTCCTGGCTCACTATTGTAGGCTGTCATTAAAATCATTATCAGTGTTGGCAGAATAGTAAACATCTCTAACTGTGTACTGAAACAGACTTCCTGTGACCACCTCCTCCTTCCGACTGGTTTAGCACTGGAGAACTTCTTGCAGTAGAGAACAGAAGTTGTTTCTGCGAGTGCCTTTAACACCTTGCAACTACATCTGGAAAGAAGGGGGACAAGAATCCCATTTCACAGTAGTTCAGTTGTATGAGCATTTTAAGTCCATGACTCCCCCAGGTTGTTTTCACTAGATTTAAGCAAACTGATCATCTGCTAAAACCAGATCAAATAATAGTTAGTCCAGAATGAGAAATAAATATTTTGAAAGAGTTTGTAAGGGTTTTAGAGCTTTTCCTACAGAAAACTGTATTGATTCAACATAATTGACCTACATTTTCTGAAGTTATAGCATTGATTCCTCAGAATCCCATATAAAAGATACTTAAAAAAACCCCGCAAATATGTAGACTAGTAGGTGTTTAATAATTTTTGGGCTAGTGATTGGTGGGCTTTGCTTCGTGATAGTTGAATTAAGGACACTGAAAGTCATCTTATTGAAACTGAATGACAGCCAAGGTCAGATGCTGAGCTGTTGTCCTTCCCATTTTCTGTAGTGATGCTGTATCAACAAAGGTCTTGAGTCAGACTAGACAAGAAGAAAACCCTCAGAAATGAATTTCTGGCTGTGGATTTGTCTGGAGTTCATTCCCATGCATTCAAGTCCATCTGGGATGAATCATCTGGCTTTGACTGTAAACAAACTTGACATTAATTTGTGTCATAGAATTGGCTCCCCTGGAGTTCTGACACTGGCAAAATAGTGAGTGGCTTGTTGAACCATCAAGAGTTCTACTCCATGTGGATGGGATCCCTGTCACTGTGGGTTGGCTTCTTTTGATGATTGGCTATAACTTGCACCTTCTAAGTAGCAGAAGACAGACCTTAATGTAGATGTATGGTAGGGAAATGCCTGTTAAGTGCTTGTTACTCTCATGATTTACTGAACAGAGAGATGGATTTGTGGTTCGCAGGAGTAAGTGGTTGAGACACAGCTGTACCCAGTTATGAGTGTTTATTGCCTGTCATTGTAATGATTTTATTTACTTTTTTAGAACTTTGATTCTGATTCCTTAACCTTCATTGTGTTGTTATGGTCAAATATGGTAACTTTAAAAAAAAAAAAAGAGAGAAAGGAGATAATGGCTTCTGCTTTGTGTAAACATTCTGTGCAACCAAAGCTTGTATTTTGGAGCTTTGCTGAATTGTCTGGGTAAAATTGATCTTGTGCTGTAGGAATAAGAGTCAAAGTGTTTGGTCTTTCATCTATATTATAAAACTTGTAATGGTTTTTCATTATCAAATAATTCACTATTATAGCCAAATGTTTGTTTGAGGATGTTTTGTTTAACCATTTCTAATAATGTTTGACCAAATTAATGCTTTCCATATATTACCTATTTTTATTGAATAATGAAAACTTTCCTCTCTTTTCTAAAAGGCTTGTAAGAAAAAGAAGAAGGAAACATGGGGAGTGTGTGTCTTTATTGTAGCAATTGATCTGGATGAAGTGACATTCACTTTTACTGAGCTTCTGAAAAGTATAAGTGTAAAGTAAGTGACTTTAAGTATGTGAATTTGGATTTCAATAATTAACTCATCCACAATCAACATTTTATAAAGAGAATGTTTTTAAAACATCGTGAATCTTTGTGCATATCAAGCTAGTTGATTTTACAGTGAAGGTTACAGGAATTCTGAATATTTTGGTAAACTAGAAGTCTTGCTATCATATTTTAGTTTGAGGGAGCAGTGATACTTGTTTAGTTCAACTGTGGTTGGCTTTGATTGTATGACTCATTATATGACTAATCCTTGTTCTTGCTCAACCTTAAGTATTCAGCAGTTTTAATTGGTGTAAATTGCACTTAAAATATTTCCCTTTCTTCCCCTGTATCAACATTTTTTATAAAACCTTTTTCCCAACATTAGGCTTAGGCTAAGTCAAGAAGTGGAGGGGGGGTGTGGTGGGGTGTGGAAATGTCACTCTTCAGATTGTTTCCAAGCATCCTGCTCTTTTTTAAACATTTTAATGCCAGTCTAAATTTTGTGCTTTTGTACTCTCTGTGGAGGGGTATTACTGTTACACTGTATATTAACTAAGGTCATTAATGAAAAGTCATTATTATAGCCCAATATCTGCTTTTAAGGTAAATTTAGGTGGCAACAGCAATAGGCATACCTTGTGTTAGATTCATCAAATGCGTGCTGGCCTTGGGCTTTTTGTCAGCTGTGGGGTCAAACTGGCAGAGATTTCTACCAGTCCTTCTGTCCTCTAGACCCACACAGATACATTTAAAATATTTTTTTATTCTATGGTAAAATAATTTTTAAATGAGCTTCTGACTGTTTTTTTACATGGTTTCTTTAATCTGACAAAGATCAAAAAGTCTCTCAGAGTAGTATATTCTGATAAAGGATCAAAATGTATTTGATACTGTTGAAATAGCTGAGTGTATTTGGTAGCTTCCTTCTCTATAGTTTTTAGTACTCTGCTCATTTTGGGTGTGAGCATAACAACAAAGTGCTCCCTTGATGGCCATAACATTACATGGATGAGTAGGGAGAACTTTGTTCCCCTGTGTGATACTATTTCCAAAGGGTGAGGATGTCCATGTGCCAATACCTGTTGCAAGACTTGAAATTCCATTAATTCAATGCATTCATCTCAGTTTTCATTCCTAGGTATTTCTTTAGGATGGACAGAGCCAAGGTTCATGTTCTTTGAGCAGTAAGAGCGTTTCTAAAGTAGAACAGAAGAGTTAAGATGTGTGTGTTCGATATTTGTGGTTTTACTGGCAGAGAAAGAAGAAAGGTGTGTCTAGTTAGCAAATTCTAACTTCCAAAGTTGGCATCTGTGCTAACTAAGAAAGTTTTCCTTCTGTAGTAGTGCCCATACTGCAGGGTGCCTCTCTTACCTGCTTGAACAGTATTCCTACATCTGGAAAAGGCAAAGGTGGGGCACGAGGTAAATCAGTAGGGTTTCCCAAAGCGAGTTTCTCTGCCACTGAGAGTAAGAATAATAGTAGTAAAAATATGCTGGAGTCTAGTGAAGTGAGGCAATGGGTTTTGGTGGGGTTGTGTTTTTTGGTTTTTAAGAGCTGTTTCAGAATACCCTTTCTCAGATTTATGATAATCTCTCATCTTTTTTTTTTCAGTGTATGCACATTTTTTCAGTTTCTGAAAGAGGTGGATGTTAACATGGATACTGTAAGCACTAAAGTTGATAGCACTGTATCAAAGCTGAAAAAGAAATATGATGTATTAGTTGCACTATACCACAAGTTTGAAAGGTGGAGTACATTTTTTCATTTTGAAATTCTGATTTCTTTATGCCTGTCAACATTTAAGTATTTGAATTTTTCAAACTGTATTATAGGAGTGCATTTAAACTCTGTGTGCTAATATTTACAGAACAGTGAAGTGAAACTGTTAGCATGCATTAAATAAACACATCCTATGTTCTAGTCCATAACTATTACAATGCTTTGTTAAACAATTCCCTTATTGCAATACGAACTACTGAGTAGCAAGGATTGCTACTCAATTTATTTAGCTTTGTACAGATATATAAAAGGATTGGTTTATTATCTAATATTTTTTCTATTTAACATTTTGCCTCCCAAATCACAAAAGGCTCTCAAATATCCTTAAATGACCCTTGAAAGGGGTAATAGATTACCCCTTGGTACTTTATAGGATAAAAGCTCAAATGTGATATAAGCTTTATTTGTCTTTTCAAAATCCAATCAATCACACTTATTGTTATCCTGGAAAATATGTATATAACAATACTTTTGTACAGTTGCCTTAAAGCTGTGGAGTTCTGTGAAAGTTGTAAATAATTCATTTTTATTAGTTGCAAGTCTTTTCTGGGCTGTAAGTTTCATTGCACATATATACCAGCATGTTCTGGGTTTTGTCCCCACTCTAACTTCACTTACTTTTTTGAACCTTGTATTGCAGTAACAATTTTTTCAAACAGGATTTGTAACATTTGTTTTCCTATTTTGTTTCTGAATAAACTGAATTTATTTCTTGAAATGACACGTACCTAGAATAATTGGGAAGCAGCGTTACACCCTAACAAAGCTTGGAGTGACACTGCAGAAATACTAAAGATTTTTAAATGCCCTTTTATAGAGTGTTCTGTGCAGCTGTAGCACACTTTGCTGTGTTGTACAAAAATGCTGAGTAGCAATGTATGTGCAAATCTTTCTTTCTGGAAGAAAACAATAACAGATTTTATTATATCAAGTTAAAATTGTTTTGCTGTTTAAGCTTTGACATAAATATGCAAGTGAAAACATTATTTCAGCTCTGGCAGGGCTGTAGTGGATCTGTTGTTAATCTGTTCTCTGAGAGCCAGCTTCTCGTTTTTTAAAGTTAGAATAATGTTTTGTGAACTGGTGTATTTTTTTACTACATTGAAGTCAAAGGTACTGCATAGTTTGCTTTCAGAAAACTGTTCAAAAATACAAATTTATTTTTATTTTCTAGGACTTGTGGCCTTATTTATCTGGAACAACCTAGTAGTGAGTAAGTTTTATTTTCCTAAATTGTGTTTGACAAGATAAGATATAAAATGCTGTCATGTTTTCTTTTAACTCATCAAGACTGACAGGAGTTGTAGTATGTTGTGTGTTTAATTTAGATTTAGTGGGGACTCTGAATTTCAATGAGATGATGAGAGACACAGAAATTTTATATATATATATATATATGTAATATATATATCCTTCATGAAGGATTGCCATCCAGTGGCGTATGTCTTGACATGGTGGAAATGAGTATTTGGAGAGTGAGCTTCCTAATCATAGCACAAATGAGTGTACTAAAAGATGCCTTAGCAACTCCTAAATGAGCTTGAGTTCATGCTGTGACTGGAGAATAGGGCATTAGTCAAAGACACAAGAGAAAGCAGCTTATAACAGTTAAGTGAGTTGTCTATGTTCACTGTCTTTTTCCAAGGATGATACTGATATCTCATTATTCTTGAATGGCTTTACAGAGGCTTAATTTTTTCAAATGTGTAGTCATAATTACATAGGGAATGGAATGAGATTTTTAGTAGCCTTAACTATGTAGGAAATGTTGCATGTTGTCTTAAATAGTTCCATAGACTGAAGCATGTTTTCAGAAATTAGAGTTTAAATTATTACAGAGCTGTCAATGCACAGTATTTTTGTCTCTCTACAGGATTTCTGCTGAACTCAGTTCTGTATTAGTCCTAAAAAATTACTGGATTACTTTTTTGCTGGCAAAAGGTGAGTTTTGACTAAAAGACAGTTACTTTGATGAATATTGTTGAAGTGAGTTTATTTTACATTTCCAGTATGAGACTAGCATCCTTATTACAAATATGTATCATACAAGCCCAGAATGTTTTGATTGCCTGGCTTTTGTAACTACCCAGTCCTATTTTTTTAATGCAATTTGGCTATTGTAGTCACTGATACTACTCTCAGTATAAAAATACATGTATTTAAGATTTCTAAGGTTTTGTTCTTTTACTGTTAAGGTTGGTATACTGTATTTGAGTCTATTCTGTGATTCTTTTTAGTCTGCTGGTATTTTAATAATGGATGATTAGCTGAAGACTGACA
Organism: Acropternis orthonyx; assembly: GCA_035583155.1. Taxonomy (NCBI): domain Eukaryota; kingdom Metazoa; phylum Chordata; class Aves; order Passeriformes; family Rhinocryptidae; genus Acropternis; species Acropternis orthonyx. The sequence continues at coordinate 55,180,474 of JAWWEU010000001.1, read as the reverse complement.
GTTTCTTTATATATATAAAATAAATATATATAATAACTGTATATAACATGTATTTATATGTAATTTACATAAATAAAATAAATTTAATAAGGTACCATAATAAGTCCCTGAAATCACCTCCTATGAATACTAGAAATCTTTCTTGAAAAAGCGTAAGTTGCAGTTAAAGTTGAGTGATAAAACAATTACAGTTGTCCATGGAGTCCTGTCTCATTGTCCTACTACAGAGAGGAATGAATCATATATCTCAATTACTGCTTACTCCAGATGTGTGTTACCAACAAAGTGTACACATCTCTGATTACCAAATTCAATCTTGGATCAGCTGACTTTCATGGAGCTTTTTCACTAGAGTTCTCCAAGCATAAGCATAAAGCAAAACCCAAGAAAGTTTTTCTAGCCTACCTGTTCTTGAGAGCAAAGAAAGCTCAAATTTACCAGCAAATAGCTGCAGGAGAGCCTGGGTGATGCTTGCACATGTAAGTAGAGCACAAGCAGTGGTCTGTAGCTGTTTTGAATTGCTATTGGCTTTCCTAATTTTTCATGGCAATGCATTGCTGTCTGGGAGATCTTCTCTGGCATATGAATCATAACTTGGGAACAACTGGAATAATGCAGCTTTAGAAGTGCTCTGACATTTGTGTGACTTAAGTAATTTCATCTAAATTTGATAGGCTGAGCATACAGTGTGTTAGCATGTTTTGAATTTCTCATGGCTGTCTAGTAGCAGCTCCTGCTTTCTGAATATTTAGCAGCTTCCACAAAGCTTGCGTAAGACCACAATAAAGAAAGTAAGGAAGAATTACAGAAAAATAAGAGGCACGTGTAGGTAAAATAGTCTACACCATTACTCCACTACAGTAAAACAAAAAAGAAATCAGGAGGGAGCACTCAGGGCAGGAGTTTTGCTCACAGTAAGTTTATGTATATGTATGTCATCTGTAAAGCAACAAACTTTAGAGCCGTGAGTTTTAAAATCAATAGCCTTTAAAACACTGGCATCCTGTGTGATGCTTTCAGAATTCTAACAGTAGTGCTTTATTATATCAAGTTCAAAATTTTTCTTTTTCAAAATTACTTCTAAAATTAAGTCAAACATCTAACAAAGGTATTCTTTACCCTTTTAAATATTTGCAGGTAAAGTGTTGCAAGTGGAAGATGACCTGGTGATTTCCTTCCAGTTGTTGCTGTGTGTCTTAGATTATTTTATCAAACTCTCACCCCCTGCTATGCTCAAGGAACCATACAGTAAGGAGTTCAATTTTTTTATTTACCGAAGTAGAAATTAAATTGATTAAATTTCTATTAGTCATGCTAACATTCATAATTAAAATAATAAAACTTCTTCAGCTTATTAAAATGGATTTTTTATGTTTTAGTTCAATTTAGATGATAGTGAATTTGAATTCAGTTATCTGAATGTGACAGTGTATTTAATATTTTTTTTCCTGCTGTCTGTTTGCTATGTCCTTTGCCCATGCAAGTTGTTTAGGGACTTGTTTAAGCAGCAGTTTTAATTTGGTAAAAGATTTTAGGTTCTGGGTAGATTATAACTGAGAACTATTATTCAGTTTTGTTTTGAGTTACAAAAGGAAATGATGATGCTAGACCCCCTTAATTCATTGATGTATAACAATATGAGGATAGAAGAAATGTACAAGATACTGGACTATATATAGATCTTTAAAACAAATATATAGTGGATAGAAGCTCAAAATAAAACAGTAGAGGTAAAATGTAGATAGCTTTGCTTTTATTAAATCCCCTTTGTTATTAGCAAGAGTCACTATTTCAACTGAAAGTATAATAGGTCTTCACTATAGAAACTTCTGTTTAGCAGTAAGTTTTTCTACATTCAGTTTTTATACTTAAAACCTGGAAAACCTCACTAGAAAGGCTGAGAAAGTGAACATTTGTGGCAACTTTCAAAAGTAGAATTTTATTTTAGTTAACTATTTTCCTCGGCAAACTATGGCATTGATGCACTGAAGTACTTGGAGCCACAGTCTGTGGCTCACACTTTTTTGATACTAATGAGTTTATCCTCTGCTGGGTTGGGATGTAACCCTAGTATTTTTAGCCTAATTTCTTCATTTCACAACTAAACATCCATGTGGGTTATAATGTCATAGAATGGATGATGTAGGCACTGCTATATTCTTAAATTCCATGTTTTGGAGGATATTTATCTGACCTAGTAATCATCTGTTGCAGGTGAGAGCAAATAATCTTTGTTTCATTCTAATGCCAGTGTAAATAAAGGGTGGGCTAGGGCAAGCAAATTGCTGCCCTCCTCCAGAACTATTTTGAATTTAGATTTGTCCTTCCTGGTAAGGCAGACATATGCTACTGATTATTTCAGATATTATAAAGCTCATCCTTTTCAAAAAACACTGAATTGAAACCACCTGGTTTTGAACTCTATGTTCACACTGATTTGCTTTTGGTAGTAAAACTGTGCAGACTAGGAGGTCATTATTAGAAACAGTTTGGTTGTGTGAATCTTATCCTGGAAAAAAAATGCTGCCACTTGAGACTAAATTGCAGATATGAGTATCGCTGTCGTAAGTGCTTAGCATTAGATTTCTAACGTGAAGCTGTGTAAGATGTTGTAACTATCAAACAGCTCTTCATTCTTTTAGCAAATAACACAATGTATTGTTCAAATCCTCATGACCAAGAGGCTTAGTGTGCCGAATGATGTCAAGCTTTATGGTCTGACTGAGGCTGAGGGGACTAAATGCAACCACCCCAGCAACGTAGTTTGTCAGAGTTTCTCAGAACAGTTGTCAAATATAAATGAAGTTACAGATGAGAACAGCATGCTGATTAGAGTGCCAGGTTTAAACCAACAATATTTAATTATTTTAATGTGCATTGTTAATGTAATTCACATATTTCAAGCTGGCAGTATTGAAGCCATCTACTTTGAGCTTGATAAAATGAAGTATTTTTACCTCAAGGTATTAAGGTTTTTTGATATCTTCTTCAAGGTGAATTTCTGTTGTTTCTTCTTGTTTGTCTGGGGGTATTTGGGGAATGGAGAAATTTCCTGCAGGACCATATTCCAGGTTCCCAGCAGCACTTAAATCCTGCGTTGATTTATTAACCTTCAGACAAGTAGTGTGAAGTTCATCTTTCAACTTCTTCTTTTACACTTCTGTAATAATAGAAACTATAGTTACTCCTGTGTGAAAAGATAAGGTTTTCCTAGCTTTGCAAAACAGGTGTTCATTCAAAGCTACTTACAAAAAGTGCTGTTACATTCTGTGTAGAATAGCTTTTCAAAAATGAAATGTCCAAATACTGATACAGGAATTTAAAGATTAACTTTCTTTTTGTATAGGTTTTCTGTAATGAAGGTTTCTTACCCAGCTAAACAGATGAAAAGGAAAACGTTTTTAAGAGGAAGACCTGAAAAGCTATATAAAAACAGAATCTCTTGGTTTTAATAATGTAAATTTCTTTTCTCTTAAGATGAACGTAACCTTGTGATCGTTCTGAATATCTTTCCAGAGTCTGCTGTGACTGCAGTGACTGTTAATGGTTCAGCTCGAACTCCAAGAAGAGGTCAGAACAGGAGTACCCGAACTGCAAAGCAACTTGATACCGATACAAAAATTATTGAAATCCTTTGTAAAGAGCATGATTGTAATTTCGATGAGGTAATGCCTGCCTTTTAAAGTCTGATAGGTCTTGCTGCTAAACCCCACCTGGAATATGTATTTATTTAAATGAGCTTTTTCTAAATATCAGTACTCGTGCCAGCTTAACTATTCTCTCAAGTTCAGTAGTGAAGGTATTCTACCATTCTGTAGTTTCTCTAGTAGATAGTTTAAAAAACAAACAAAAAGCTCCAGAACAAGCTCTTTGGTATGTGCAGTAACTTTGCCAGGGAAGCTGAACTGTGAAGAGCACAGTGTGAAGTTACAGGCTGATCACAGCATGTAGCATATAGGTGCAGGTCTGCTCTGAGAGGGTTTCACAGCTGCATCCCGTGATGATAAAATGCATGCAACAAGCACATTGCTTCTGTGGGGATCTTAAAAAAAGCCATTCCCCTTTTCCTTTTCTGATAAATCTGTTCCTTGTCAAAGAACTGATTTTTGAATATCCAGCTGGATGATGGAAGCAGAAATATGAAAGGGCTGGGAAGAGTGTAGTTCTTCCCCAGTTCAGTCACTTAATGTTCCAGCAATGGACTGCTTGCTGCATGCTTACTTATCACTGTGTTTTGGATATATGAGGAGTTTCATTCTTGCTTTATTGAAAACAAAACACAGTGCATTACAGCAATGTCAGTTTGTCAATTTAAAGATGCAAAAGCAGTGTATGCATGGTTGACTCTACATTGCTAATATTACATTATATTCATTTTTTCAGGTCAAAAATGTGTATCTCACAAGCTTTATTCCTTTCTTGAATTCTGCTGGTATTGTAGCTTCAAATGGACTACCAGAGGTAAGTGGAGGAATTTAAGAAAGTGTAGTGATTTGGCCCTGGCTGGATGCCAGGTGCCCTCCAAAGCCACTCTATCACCCCCCTCCACAACTGGACAAGGGAGAGAAAATATAATGAAAGATTCATGAGTTTAGAAGAGGACAGGGGAGACATCACTCATTGAATGCCATCACAGGCAAAACAGACTGAACTTGGGGAAATTCACTGAATTTGTTACCAACAAAATCAGAGCAGGATAATGAGCAGTAAAATAAATCTTAAAAACACCTTTCCCCAACCCCTCCCTCTTTCCTGGGCTGTACCCCCACAGTGGTGCAGGGAGATAGGGAATGGGAGTTACAGTCAGTTCATCACATGTTGTTTCTGATACTGCTCAGGGAGAGGAGTTCTTCCCCTGCTCCAGTGTGGAGTCCCTCCTGAGGAAGGCAGTCCTCGATGGACTTCTCCAACAGGCAGCACTTCTGTATGAACTGCTGCAGTGTGGCTCACTTTTCCATGGGGTGCAGTCCTTCAGGCACAGGCTGCTTCAACATGGGATCCCCACAGGGTCAGAAGTCCCACTAGGAAACCTGCTCCAGTGTGGGCTCCTCTCTCCATTGGTTTGCAGGTCCCTGTAAGGAGCCTGCTCCAGTCTGGGCTTCCCACGGGTTCACAGCCCTGTTTCAGGCATCCACCTGCTCTGGTGTGGTTCTCCTCCAGGAGCTGCAGGTGGATCTCTGCACTCCTGTTGACCTCCATGGGAGGCAGGGGCACAGCTGCTGCACCACGGTCTGCAGGGGAACCTCAGCTCTGGTGCCTGGAGCACCTCCTTCTCCACTGACCTTGATGTCTGTAGAGCCGTTCCTCTCACATATTCTCACTCTGCTCTTCTCTGACCACAATTACATCTGCTCAATAACTTTTTTCCTTCTTAAATATATTATCACACAGGTGTTCCCACCATTCCTGATTGGCTTGGCCTTGGCCAGGAGTGGGTCCCTCCTGGAGCCAGCTGGCATTGGCTCTGTCAGACGTGGGGGAAGCTTCTGGCAGCTTCTCACAGAAACCACCCCTGCTACCAAAACCCAACCACACAAGCCCAATACCAAAACCAGTGCTTTACTTATGCTCGATTGCCTAAGATTCCCTTTACACATTGATGAAGTTCTAACTTCTAAAATCATCTAGCAAAATGCGTTGTCTTTCAGGAATGTGGCTTAGCAGGGATTCCAGTATTCATAAAGTATGTTTAGCTTTTTGATTTGAATTTAATAAATGAACCTCCCAAGGCTAAACCAGGGCTTTTGCTCAAAGCAAAACATATATAAGCATTGCATATCCATGATTTTGGTAAAACCATTCATCTAAAACACAACCATTACAGTATCTGAAGTCACTCTGTAAATGCATACAGTCTTAAATTACATACCTTAATTTAAATATAAATGAGACATGTTACTGCAGTTATGTTGGAAAGATACCCAAAAGATTAGGCTCAGTTTCACAACTTGGCAATGTCCATGCATAATTACTTTCATCTTGCCAAGCTGTAGCCTGGATGCAGCAGATTACCTCTATGCCATTGCATTCAAGAGTGCACCTTAGTAGGTGACTTCTTGCAATGTGTTTCCTTTCATCATTCTTGAAAGAGCAGGTCTAGCTGTGTGTCACCAATAGATGTGGTAACCTGAAAATAAGCAGCTCTGAAGCTGGTCAGACTGATAAATCTGCAGAGTTCAGGCAGGTGTATCTTCCATTCAGTTTCACAGTACGTTGGGTGGGGAACAAAGTACAAGAGCCACTAAAGATCTTAATCTCTTCCTAAATTAATTTCAGGGTGTCAGTAGCCTGTTTAGACTTTCTAGTTTATGTGTGTTGAAAGTATAGAGATATGTACTATATATAGTGTGTGTGTATATATACACTATATATACTATAGTGCGTATATATATATATCTATACTATATATATAGTATAATTGGGATATATAGTGTATATATAGTTCATAAAGAAACCTTTTATGAACTTCCAGGCAAAGATCATTATTTAGCTTATTCTCAAATCAGGGTTTTCATTCAAGGCTGCTCAGCTTAAGCATAGTGTCAAAACTAAGAGTCTACTAGTGAAAATTCTATAAAACGATGCATTTGAAGGAAAATCCAGTACATAATCCTTGCTCCTGAAACCCGAGTGCCTTGAGTGCCAAAGCAGAAGGTTACAGCAATGTTTCAGAGGTAGTCAGTTCATGTGTGGAATACACATAACCATCAGTCATAGCTAAAATCATTAGTACAATAGCAGTAATGTGGAACATTTATATTGACTTTGCGTTTCCTAAGATGATCACTTAACTTTTAATAAATTTTAATATTATTTCCAGAGCAAGAAAGGCTTTTGAGGCTTGATGTTGGTATTTCATTTGGCTTTAGTATGTGTTTGTTGGTCAAGCTTTAGGCACTGTTGAATAGATGAATACAGAACTCTTACTTTTGTCTGAAGGTTTCTTCCCAGTTATCCCAGTACAACCATTTTGTCTAAGAGCTGCTGTTTTTTCTAGAAATTTATGAAATGCTAAAATATTTTAGATAAAAGGAATGCATAAGCCATTAGGTAGATAATAAAAATAAAAATAAAAATGCAGTTAACTTTTTAAATAAAAAAACTAGTGATAATGAGAAAATTGAAATACAATCTTTGATTTAATAGTTCTTATCTCAAAGTTTTAACTGTGAGATCAGTTTGGAGCAAATCTGTTTGGCAAAGGTAAAAGGAGAAGGTGAGGAGCAAAGCTATATAGGAGATACTTGCAGCTTTCTCTCTCTTGGGACTGAGAGGGGTCTAATTTAGTTTCATATGGACTGTTGCCTGTTTTTCTAGCAGGAATTTGCGAGAGCACAGCATCATTTACTGTGTTTGAGGGCTCAGGGAACATATAATTGAGGTGACTGCCTAATTCTGCAGGAGCACAGCAGCAGATTTGGAGACCTCAATTAAAAAAAAATTGCAGACTTCAAGTTAATGCTAATCGCTCAAAATAAAAATAAAAACCCATCTAAAAATTCAAACAAACTTTTCCATGCAATATGAAGTCATATCAATATGGGATCTAATGAACTAAGGTGCTTTTAACACTTATTTTAAAAACAGCAAAGTGAATTTGAAATAAGTCTGTGTTTGTGCAGAAATAGGCACGTCTCTTCAGAACTACAGCTGTACAAATATATTAATATGAAATGGGCAAAGTCTCCTTAGAACAAGCAGGTTTGAGGTTGGGCATTGGTCTCCATCTCCAAATCATCAGAGACAGGAACCAAACAGATTGTCCAACTGCTGTTCTAAGAACAAGCATTTTATATTTCCTGCTCCTGGACACACCCTTCTTTTCTGGAAGGAAAGATTTGCAGATCTGTTTCCCATTCTAGGTATTTTTAGATCTGCTACAGTGTCAAGACCTACATTTCTTCAAAAAAGCCTCATGATCTTGGATTGTTTTCTTTTATAAACAATAATCTTTCTCTGGGGGTGTTTCAGCTGTTGTATAAGAAGTAACTTTGTGAACTCTGAGGTCATTCTCTTAGCATTTCAGTGTTGTATTCATGAGGTAGGACAAACTTATTCAGTAAATTCTCAAACTTTTTCCTATAAAATAAATTTGTGTTTTTTTCCATTGTTTTTTTGAGGTTGAAGTTATCTTGAAACAGTATGAAGAACTCTATCTCAAAAACAAAGATATAGATGCAAGATTATTTCTGAATCACGATGAAACTCTACAGCCTGATGTCATAGAATGGTAATATTTCCATTTACTGCTTTCACTTTATAATAGAAAATCAGAACTTGTGTTGCTTTCTGCGCCCTTGTGCTACAAATGGAGATCTCTATAAAGTGACCTTTTAGGTTTGTAGTTCAGCTAAGGTACTTCTGGCATAGCCAGCCTTGCTTTACATTATCACTTAAATAATTAAAAAACATCTGAATGTGACTTTATATAAAATTATTTGGAAGCTCTGCTCTGACTCTTACTCTGTGAAAGGCCCTGTCTTCCAGGGAAAGCTGAGGAATTTTATGTGCTCGAGGCAGCCTTATGGCTCTGGAGCCAGCTGGCATGGGGGCTTGGGACCTCACTGTCCACATTCTCTTTCCTGAAAACGGATGGTGCCATTTTAAAGCTGCCTGCTGGGAGTGGTCCTCAGCCCATTCTGACTTCTGACCTGGACCCACAAACTGGGAAATGGTAGTTTGCATGGGACAGGTGGTTTAGCAGAATAAACAGTGCCTATTTAGAGAACCTGTGCCCAGGCACATTGCCTGGAGCTGTTGGGGTGAGCATAGATGAGGACCATGGAAATGATCAGCGAGCTGGAGCACCTCTCCTTATGGACGATGGCTGAGAGAGTTGGGGTTGTCCAGCCTGGAGAAAAGAAGGCTCCAGGGAGACCTTAGAGCAGAATTTCAGTACCTACAGGGAGCTTAAAACAATGATGGGGCCAGACCTTTATCAGAGCCTGTTGTGGTAGGACAAGGGGTAATGGTTTTAAACTGAAAGAAGGTAGGTTTTAGAAGGAAAACATGGTTGTCCTGGTTATAGTGACCAGGACCAGTTTGTCACTGTGTGGGTGTGGCTAAGACTGTGTATTCTGCACCCTCTATGTAATTTCTCATGAACTGCTAACAATGGACCATTTGCAGCAGCTTCCCAGGGCACAGCTGACCTCTCAGGCTACAAGCTGGGTGTTTGGGAACTTCTGTGAGATAAGAAAGGTTTCCTGTCTTCACACCAGTGACTCAGGT
>JAWWEU010000001.1:55092420-55171143 GCA_035583155.1 Acropternis orthonyx | reverse complement strand
CTTTTACTTTGTACTCAGGGGGGCCAGGTGGGGCTCAGCACAGGGGCTGACAAACACCCTCCTGTTTGTGCCCCAGGATGCTGGGTTACACACCTGTTTTCTGTGGATCAAGTGGGCTATTTCCTCTGTAACCTTGTACTTACTGTGATCTTTTTATTAAATTGTAGTTCTGACTTGCAGTCTTTTGTGAATTGCGTTCTTTTCTCCTGCTGGTTTACCTTAAACCAGCACAATGGTGAAACACTGGCACAGGTTGCATGGAGAGGTGGTGGATGCCACATCCCTGGAAACATTCAAGGTCAGGTTGAACAACCTGAATTAGTTGGTGTCCTGCTTGTTGCAGAGGGTTGGACTACACAGCCTTTAAAGGCCCTTCAAACCCAAAGTATTCTATGATTCTGTTTGATTTCTTTTTTACTTATGCACCTATATTCAAGTGATTCCTGACAATTCAGCATTGCCATAACTTGATGTGAGCTCACCATGTGAGTCTGAACCTATGCTAGGAAAATACACTAATTTAAAAGTGGATTAAAAGGGAACTAATATCGTCTCTCTATATAAATGAAACTGTTTCTAAAGAGAATTCTAGTAAAGGAAAAAGCTTAGAAGGTCATCTAGTGTAATGTCTTTATCAAAGCAGATTTACTTGGGAATTTAAATTACATTGTTTAAAGAACTGGTGTGGTTGGACATGTAGATCTCCTAAGAATCTGTTCCACAGTTCTCTCTTTGGATTAATAGGTCTTTATAGAAAACACTGTTTTTTGAATGACATTAGTTCTTCATAAGTCTGTTTTCTGTTTCTATAGCTCACCATTGGAGAGGACACCACTGAAAAACAGTCCAGAGGAAGAAATGAGCCTTATACTTCCACAGACTCCTGTTCGGTATGAGTTTTTCTTTCAAGGTGTTTTACTCTAGCTCTGTATTTTCCGTCTTCCTTCTGTAATACCAAACTGTACATGCACACACATTTCTTCAGTGACCTTTGGCTTTTTAGCATTATTTGTTTCTGTATGGGAAGATTTAGCATTTCAGAGTACTTACTTTTGGTATTTTTCCTGTATTGGGAAGATGAACATTTCAGAGTGCCAACGTATTTTGTTCAGTTGGGAAAATGGACTGATGTGTTAGAAATATGGTGTTAATTGGAGATTGTTTGATCTACAATCAAATGCAGAAAAACTGCAAGCTTGGATTCAGTTATCCAAAGGAAAAGAAATTTGCATGTACCATTATTCCCTTGTACCACATAATTTTTTGCCAAAATCAGTGGTTTTGCTTAGAAATTCCTGGACACTCAAGGACCAGTCAACTGTGTGATTGCAATGCCATGTGCTTTGTAGACAGAGAAGTGTCCTCACAGGCAGTCATTCTTAAGGTGTCAGGTTTAGGGAAATCAAACAGTGAATTTTTGTTTCATGCTTGATATATAAATGGCTTTCATTTTAACATGCTGTAGAGAACTTAAAATATTGTACCCTTTATTATTACCTCAGCTTTCTCAAATGAGTAAAATTATTTTTATTAATAGTAATTCTACAGTGGAAGTTGATTGTGGAGAAATGATGTAGGCTTGAGGGTTGTGCATCCACTGTAAATCTGATGGATGCCATCTGCAAAAACCGTTTTCTAGCCAAAAGAGCAGCAAGGTTCTGAAAAGCTTCTTCATTAAATAATAAAAGGAGACATGCAGCTAACTATTGATCAGTATATTAAAGAACTTGTAATTGCATGTGACTGCGAAAGACTTTATTTGTCTTGTGGTCCCTTTCAGTCTTGTGCTTCAAATCTTTAGCTGCTAATGGTGGTTTTCAGCCACAAAGATGATTTTTGCCTTTTGGTTCCCAGACTGCAGGTGCAGTATCAGGGACTAGACCACCTCTAACATCCAGTGTATTTAACAAGAAGGTCACTGACAACAAATCCTGTTTTTGACAACTATAGATAACCATTGACACTTTTAAATTATAGTAGAATTAAAGCCCTCTAACACATGGAAGAAAGTTCTGGACATTAAGAAAGTCCAGGAGTACCAAGTTTCTGCATTGCTTAAAATTTGAAATGTTCTAAACCAACTTTGATCTTGAGAGGAGGTCTAGTGAGTTTTCCCCAGCAGGTTGTTTGATAACTGGAGGTGAGAATTCTCTCCATCCACACTTGGGCTCTGTTCTGAGTTTTCCAGAACTGTTGCCATTTAAGGCAATTCCCATGGAGGCCTGTTCACCAGCACTGATTTTGGGCTGCAGGAACTCTTTTTCATAAAGCCACGGAAGTGTCAGTAGATGGCAGCAAACATTTGATCACCAGTATAAAGTGGAAAGTCTATCATTAGCTCTTCCTGAGTTAAACAGAACCCCCTGCAGGACATGCTGAAAGCACCATACTTATTAATTTGACTCTTCTTATAATATTGTATTTCTGGACTTAGACACTTAAGATGTTCTTTAAAACCCCCTGAAACTGGAGAGAATCTAGTCATTTTTATCACTGGATTTGTATCTGGTAATTTATATAGAAAGTACTAGATAAAATCAGTGTAAGTCCTAGTTCAGAGCACAAAGAAAATCGACAGTGTGTTTTCATTTTATTTTTTTCCACTGTCCTTATGCTTTTCCTTATCATTAATAGATTTCTGACAGGAGTAATTTTACCAATACCTTCTAAAAAGTAGATTAAAAAATCCCTGCATTTTGCACTGCTACAATAGTAAGGATTGAACACATTTTTCTTCTTTTTGCACTTACTTGCCTGGTGATATGACCCAAATTGAGGTTAAATGACACAGAAATTTAAAACAGGCAAACAGACAACTCCACCAAAAACCACAATGAAAAATTCAGAAAGTAACAATACCATAGAAGAATCAAACTGTTTCTTAGGTGTTAGGAGAGAAAGTAATCCACTAACCCATTCTTTTGGTTATTAAAGTTATTACAATCCATAAGTAAACAATTAGATTTTTAGATAGAAAACATTATTGGAATTCACAATAGTTATCACAGTGCAGCAGTTTTCCCCAGCAGGTTGTTTGATAACTGGAGGTGAGAATTAGAATCATAATTTATTTAATTTTTTTGGGTAGAAATGCTGTTCAGTGTCTTAAATACTGTCAAGCCAACCTTAGTGCTTATTATGCATTTTTATTGTATTTTTCCAGAGCAGCAATGAATAACATTCAGCAGTTGATTATGATTTTAAGCTCAGCACCTGATAAACCATCAGATACTCTCATCACATATTTCAATGTAAGTTACTACGAGGAAGATTTGTGAAAGATTCTTGGAATTACCACTCAAGTAAATATACACCTGTAGATCTGATGCACAGGTTTTTGGGAAGCTCCTTTATTAACAATCAGTTTTTGAAGAAGTATGTTTTAATTGGGATGGTTTAAATGTAGTTATTCATTTTAGAAAGCACTTCTATCTAACTGATGTGTACTGAAACCTTGTGCTTTTTTATTTTTGTTATCGCAGTAAATATTAAAATTCCTTTATGTCTGTACTAGATGGAAGAAGAAAGGGGTATAAAAAGGAGAGAAGACTATGTATGCCGCTCTTTTAAATACTCCACTTTTTTATGCTGATGAGTGGACTGGGAGTTGTTACAAAGTGAAGCAGGACTCATGTGACTAAGTAATTAAAATGTCTTTGAAGTAAAATGTCTTTTTTTCTTCCCCCCCACCCCCCCCCTTTCCTTCCCCTACTTTGCTTAATGTACTTTATTAGAATTGCACAGTGAACCCTCATGATAGTATCCTGAAAAGAGTAGAAAGTTTTGACCACATCTTCAAAAGGAAATTTGCTGAAGCAGTTGGACAGGGGTGGGCTGAAATTGGCTCACAGGTAAGTAGCGTTTGGGCTGGCTGTTACTCATTTGAGTTCTGTTAGTACTAGCTAATGTGAGACCTGACTTACTGACTGTCCTGATTCAATGCAAATCACTAATGGGAAAAGGTAACAATATGTTTTTCAAATTGAGTAGCATGTTTTTCTAAAGTGTTGTAAAGGTAGTATTTAAATTCAGCTTAGTGTGTATATAAGGAGCAATAGGAAGTAGGGGGAAATATGTTGGAAATACCTTACTGAAGAATGGGAGAATTGCTGGGCAAAATACATTTAGTGAAACATCTCTTTGCATTCATTAAGGTAACTTGGCCTAAAACTGCAAAAAGTGACTCACTTCCTTATAAAATCAGTAAGGCAGCTGTGCTCTCAGCAAGGACTTTGGAAAATAAATGCAACCAAGTTTGTATTCGACAGTCTCCTTCCTGTCTGTCAGCCCTACTTTTTATCCTGTTAGTTGTGAATCAACATGAACACAGTTCATGTTGTTACACTTGGTTAAGTCTTCATGTGGTTGGGGTAGTCACACACTTTACTAATTTCAGGCATCTCCAGTGTTGCTGGCAAGTGAAACTGGGGACAATAACTTCTTTATAGTGGCTCTGTCAAAAACCAAACATGTACTGGATTGTTAAAACATGAGAGTCTACCTGTTGTAGTCTTTTAAAACTTCTGGTAACATTCCTGAATTTCTCCTTCTAACAGAGATACAAGCTTGGAGTACGTCTCTATTACAGAGTAATGGAGTCTATACTGAAGTCGGTAAGTTTAGTGCTGGTAGCTTAGTACTGCAGTGCATTTAGAAATATTAAGAATATTCATAAGTTTGGTCTGATTTATATATTTCAGGAGGAAGAGCGCCTCTCAGTGCAGAATTTCAGGTACTTGCCCCTAACTTGTTATTGAACTGTGCTGTTCTAGTCTGAGGACAAGTACTAACAACTTCCTTTCTTTTTAGCACACTTTTGAATCATAACATCTTCCACACATCTCTTCTGGCGTGTGCTGTTGAGGTTGTCATGGCTACATATGGCAGTAAGTTAAATCTAAAGTCCCAGATAGCATTGTTATTTATTGATAATTATTGCCATTTGTTCTAATATAAACAATAAATACAAAAAAACCAAAACCTTCACAAAAATATCTGAACTAGCAGTGATACAATAAATACAAAAAGGAAAAAAGCATCAAAAGTGAAAGAATGTAGTACTTGTTATAATTTTAGTCCATTTTCCCTTCAGGAAATGCTTCACAAAGTGATGGTACCAGTGCTGAAACAGACTTGTCTTTCCCATGGATTCTCAATGTATTTGATTTAAAAGCTTTTGACTTCTGGAAGGTGATCGAAAGCTTTATTAGAGCAGAGCCAAGCCTAACATGGGAAATGATAAAGCATCTAGAACGTTGTGAACATCGAATTATGGAGTCTCTTGCTTGGCAATCTGTAAGTAATACTTTAAAATACTATTTGCCCTTGTATAATGTGCTTACCTAGAAAAAAGAAATCACACCCAACTCTATAAAATAAGTTGTGGTCTTGCTGACATTTATTTCTAGAAAAATAAATTACAAGAGCAAAACAGTATTAGTTTTGCCATGTCTTCAGGTTTGGGAGAAAAAAGGAGTGTATCAGAGGAAGAAGTCAACATAGCTCTGCTGATTTATGTGGTTGTAAGCCAACATCATTTTACTAGTCTGGCATGAATCATAAGGGTAATACCCCTAAACAGTGTTTTGGTACTAAAGTCAAGGCAATAAATTTTATGCTTTTATTTGAAAGTTAATTTTTTTTTTCAGGTGCTGGTCCTCCTTGGCAATAGGGCCTTAGTTCTGGGCATCTGATATGTTTGTTAATAGTACTTAAAATATTGTCTTGCATTGTCCTTTGCACTTCAGTCACTTTGGTATTTCTGGATGCCATTACAATAAAATGCTGGAAGGTTGGGATTTTTTTGTCTGGATTTCAGTAAGTCAAGCATTGTTCTTTTTATTATTCATTACTTATAAACCAGAAATGTGCTATTTATGCCACAAAATGGGATACTGTAGAAACTGATATTTTTGACCAGAGAGACATAATGCAACCATTTAAGAACCCATCCTATATCTTCTAGTTCTGGAAAGTTTAAAAAAATAAAGTAGGCCATAGCTAATAGAGCAGGTCAATTGTGAAGTGAGTTTTCTTTTCAGGGTAAACTGCGTTTGGTTTGTGAATGATTTGAGAGTGTAAAGTTAACAATTGTCTAGTAGGGGTGATACTTTATCAGGCTGTGGGGTTATATTCCCAGAGCATTGTTGCCCAGAGAGACCCGTCTAGCTTAGGATAAACATGCTAGAAGTCATTGCCTTGATCCAGGGTGAATCTAGTGGACCACCTTGTGCCAGCCAGCCCTTGCCACTTGATTCTCCTTGCCGACAGTCAGTGGGCACATGTGTCTCTCTGAATGTGCCCTGTTAGGAAGGTGACCTTTCCACTGGGGGAGCCAAGACTTGTGTATCTGGCTCCACGCTCATCACCACAACACTGTATGTGCCCTAGGATGTCTGATGTGGTTCTACAGCTGCTGTACAGGAGTGTAATTTTTTCCTCTGTAACGTTTTTGTATATTTGATGTCCTGGGAAATGCACATTGCCTCTCCATTGCTGTGTAAATTTCTTCATGGTTTTGCTGTTCTTTGAATAAGATGGCCTGAAAGCACTTGAATGCCTTTCATCAGAGCCTACAGAAATAGAGAGGAGGAGGCAGTATTTTAAGAAACTTGCAGTCATGTAAAAGGTGCTTGAGCATTGTAACCTTCAGAGGACAAAAGCCAGAGAGGTACAGATAACCCAGGTTTGACTCTACAAACAAAAGTGGCTCCTGCTACTTTCTGCAAACCAGTTTGAAGCCAGCTTACTGATCAGCAATAAGTCATATTTACCAGTTTCTACCCAGTAATTCAAGTACCACAGGCAGATAGTATCATTTGGATCTGGCCTTTCAAACTGGAAAATCCAAAGAAATGTGTTTTCAAAACTTGTGAGTGTTGCAGGCTTTTGTGAAAGCAATTATAATGTGAACAACAAGCACAGGTTTTTCATGTGCTCTGCTTGAATGTATTTTAATGTATCGAATCTGTCTTCTTGAGCTTCCAGAGGTATATGTTTGGTACTGTTTTGGAGTGGTTTATACAGCTGATTTGAGGGTTAATAGCATGGAATAGATCAGTTGGAAGGGACCTATAATGATCACCTACTGCCAGCGAAGTATGTGGAGTGCAGCCTAGGGGAGGGGATGAAAAGGAATGTGCAGGACATGCATTCAAGGGCCCTGCTGCTTCACTGACCTACATGCCATGTCTCACCTGAGTCTCCCCAAGCTCAGTACAGTGAGTGTCTCCTGTTGCTGGCGGCTTGGCACTAGAGGGCACAACAGGTTTTCCTCCAAAGCTGAGGGCAGCTGTGGCAGCCAGGACAGGCATCCCAAGGTTCTGTGCTGGCCTCTGTTGCATCCTCTGGTTATCCATGAGGGAAGGGCTGTGAGTTTTAAACAGCAGTGTTTAGTGATGGCTCAGGAGAGAAATAGTAGTGAACCATTATCTGTGCTAGAATGCCTTGCTGAGTGTCTGGGTCACTGCAGCAAAGGACCTGAGGCCCCACATAGAAACACAGAGCCACGAGTCCTCTAGTGCAGAAAATCCATCCGTTCCTCACATCTAAATATTGGCTGATTTTGTCTGAAAACATATAGCACTTAAACTGTTAGAAACAGGAGAAAATGCTGCTGAGGCTGTTGAGGTGTCCCAAAAGGCTCAGCTAGTGAACAAAGGAATGGTTTACCATAATTCTTCTGCAGTTCTTTACCTGGGTTGTACAAGGTTTTCAAGTGTCTGCAATTCCCTCAAGAATTGGTAGGCAATTAGAGAAGTGTAGTTCGTACCAGTAAATACCTCTTAACCTCCAAACACTGGATAAAGGAAGAGAGAAAAGCCAGATGCCTTCTTCTTACTTATAAGAAATGTCTCACCGTAAGTGATTGCTTTGGGTTAATTTTAAACAAAGTACCCAGTAGTCTGAGGAAAATGGAATCTCAAGACGGTTCACGTTTGCTCATATGGTTAGAGAATGTATTTTTTTTCTTGTAAGTGTTAGAATGAAGAAGTAAAGCCTATGGAAAGAAGTCTAGCTTGGTAAATAGAAACTATTGAAATGTATTTATTTACAAATATTTGCGTAATGCAACCCCGATTCTCCTACTTATTTAACATGTGTTTTTGTTTAGTTCTTGCCTCCCCCACCCCTCCCAGGTAGTGCATTTCATTACAAGGCTTGTCTGCATTTTGGAGAGTCAGGTCTATATTTATCCAGTCTTTCCTCATTCTCATGACTGGTTTGTGAAACAGGACTTCAATGAGAGATTTAAAAGGACTGAGCAATTTAATACAGAATAGCTTGAATTTATTGTAGTTTTATTTGTCACAGAGCTTTTGTGAAGAAAAATGCCTTGCATAATTTCTCTGAAGAGAAGTCTTAAGTGCATCTGACCTTTAGTTGACTTTGGACGCTGTATCAAATGAATGTGAGATTTCTTACAGGTATTTGAAGATAATATATTATTCCTTAGCTAGTCATTTTGAGTATGTTTATTGCTTTTGCATAGCTAGCTGATTTAGTTGTTTGTGATTAAGGAAGGAAATGAAACTTTTCTGGGTCATTCTTTTAACTAAAAAAAAAGAAAAAAGAAAAAAAAAAAAGGCATAACCAGAGGAAATAAAGGTGGAAAACAACTGAAGGTTCTTCTCAGTAATTCTTGATTTTAAAAAGAGGCGAGTATATACTGACTAAATCATGTGAAAAGACTTCCTTTTCCTTAAATTTTTATTGAACCCTGAAAGGACAAGCCCCATTTACCCACTAAGATATTTACCAGTGAGATTATGATGCTTCCAGATGCAGATTATGTGGAGATCAGTTAAGAATATGTTAATAATGCTGCATAATTTTTAACTGCAAAATAGAAATATACTGTACACTATTCTTTCTTTACTGTAGAACATGTGTGCTCGCAGTATTTTGGGCACTATTTTGATTTCGTAACTTTAAGTACAGGGAACTGAAATTGCTTTAGTCTCAAAGATCACAATAGCCTTTGCTTCATTTTTGTCATATTTCTATAAATATGATTTAAACCCTGCCACAGTTAAAATGTGTTTCTTATGAAAGGGATAGCTCGTTACCTGCCAGTCTGGAAGTTCATGATCAGCCTTTTCTTTAATTCTGTCAAATTGATCTCTCTTGTGGCCAGCCAAAAGAAGTAATTCTTTTGAATATCTGAAATGAAGATTGTGTGAACAAATTCCAGAATATCTGAATTTCACTTAGAGAAAGCCCTGTCAACTGCCCTGTCACATCTTTGTCTAAAGTGTCACTGTTTGCTGCACTGTGTTAGGAATAAACACAGAAGAACAGGTTTTCAGAACAAGCAAATCAAACACAAAGTCTATCAGTTTTCAATATATTCTGAGTGAAATATCTGTAGTATCTGAAATGCATTTGTTTCAACATGACTAAGTCTGGGGGGATTTTTTGGGAGGAGTTTTTCATTTTCTGGTTGGGTTTTTTTGTGTGTGCTGTGTCATTCAAGAAAGTAAACACCTATGGAGTATCTGTTATCTGTATCTGCAAAGCAGTCTAGCTGTTTCCCTGCCTCTCAGCTTCCATTCTGCTCATGAGCTCTGAATGGGGAGGAAAAAGCAAGGTGTTACAGTTTTCATGCTGCTGCTTAGAGAATGTTCTTCCTGGAAATGCCCTTTCATGTGTGCAGTAAGTGGAGAGTGTGCGTACACGTGTTCTAAATCATCACACTTGGTATACTTAAAATAATTTGGGCCATGCTACAGAATACTTTCTCTGCAAGACAACTTTTAGTGGGCCCAACACAAGATGAGTGAAGCCCTTCTGCTCTGTAAGTGTTCAGCTGCCCAGTGCTGGGATAATGAAAGGGTCTTGTTCTTCTGCACTGGAGTTGCAGCCCAGCTGCAGGCTTGTCTAAAGCTAAGGTAATTTATGCCAACCCAGTAAGGTGGGTTAGAGAAAGCAACATTCCACTAACTCTGGCGCTCTCTCTACAGATGGTAGAATATTCTTCTGTTAACTTGTTAACTCATCTGCATGAGCACTAGGCATCAAGAGGTATTCCTCGTAGGACTGCAGTGATGTGGTAGCTTTTGCTGTTAACAGGGATGAGGTCAGCTGAACCACCTTCTGCAGCCCCACAACAGCTGAGAACAGACTGTGAAGGTTCATTGTGGCAGGCTGAAGGGAATTCATTCACAGCCTGATTTGGTCTACTGTCTTCAACTGTGGTTTTGGTGTTTTTGTGTAATAAACACACATTGAACCAAACCAAAGCAGTGCATTGCAGTGCAGCTGTTGACACTGTAGGCTTCTTTCACTGTATTGCTCTTTAACACTTACTGTCCTGATTAGTGTTTGTATTTTTCAAAAGAAGAATCAACACCAGGATTGATATATGTTACAATTTAGAGTTGTAATGTGTTTTGGAGTTTTATTGACTGATGCAAGATGAAGATAGCTCTACGAAGTTACTGCTCTTAGTGGTTAAAATACCATCAGCAGTAGACAAGTGTGCTTTGCTTTATTTATGATTTCTTCCATGTAGCATTGCCTAACCTATGGTCCATAATGCTTCTCCTTTATTAGCTGCTTCTTCTCTGTGATTTCTACTATCAATTCAACATTTGCCACAAAATCTATAGTACTGTTACATATCATTGATTTAACATAACTCAGTGTTTGCAATAAGTATTTGTCAACTAACCGTGTAGTTAGTGTTTATACTTGTATACCTCATCCCACACCAAAGACTTCTGTTGGTTTTAAATAATGTAGCTCATTGTGGCAGAAATGCCTTCCTGATGAAAACCATGCATTCCCAAAGAATACATTATTGCATTAATATAACAAACTCACTGAGCTGGAATAACAATAAGACCTACTTTGATCGTGTGGTAAGGAGTAAAGTATTGAATAGGTATGTTTAAGACTTGCGTAAAAATTGTGAGACAAATCCAGGTCAAAGTAAAGCTGTGAGCAATTACAGGTCAGCAAGTACTGCTTAGTACTTTGGTATAGTACAGGCTTATCTATGCAGCTTCCTAGTCTTTGGTTGTACAAGGCCACAGTTATTGTGGAGTTTACTATACTCAAGTGCTTAGTGCCTGTTTCCCTGCATGCAGTGTACAATTTCAACTTAGGTTTCTCTGCTCCTTGTAAGGAGGAACTGAGCATCTAGAAAAGGGACTTAGTACATTTTCTTGTGGTGTATCCTTCTCAGTAGTGATCTATGTTAGGTTTGTCTGAAGTCCTACAGCTCTTCTGGAGACACGTGTCTACCTGCAGTTTGAAGACCTTTTTGATTACGACATCTTAAGTAATTCCTTTTAAAATAAGAAGTAGTATGAAGGTTCAACATTTTATACATTAGGTATAAATACTGAGTAAGTTGTTTACTGTTGTATTAAAAGAATGAGTCTAAAATCTTGTTGATAGGCAGCCAAGTAAGGCCAGGTGGCAAGGGCTGGGTATTTGGGGCTGAGTCTGTCCTGTTGGCTTTAAAGAGACAGTTTGGGCTTGAGTATTGCCCCATGTCAATGATTAACATGTCATCAATGGTGTTTCATTGGTATTGTGTTCCCTGGCCTGTTTTGGCATTTGTCAGTTCTGCTCTGGACAGTGCCTAGGCAAGATTTGGGGCATAATGCAGCTCAGGGACTGCTAATCCATACCGGTAGTATGGCTTAGCAGTGGAGAATGTTCAGTGGTGGTGCATGTGGGTGCAGGCTGTGCTTTGCCACTTGCCCTTGAGGCCTTAGGACAGGCTGTGGCTTGTTGTGTTACCAGCCACAGATGCAGCTGTGGATTCAACCACATGAACGACTGCAGTGCTGGCAAATGAGTCATGCGTTCATGCGCTGTCTTTCCTCTAGGCTCCAGGACTCATACATGTTTCTGCACAGCAGCTGGCTTCTCTTGGAGAGCTTCCTTTCATGCCTACTATATTTTGCCTTTCCTCAGATATAGGAATACTTAATTTGTGAATGAGGGACAGCCTTAAGCACAAAAAAGGTGCTCAGCATATCCAGAATGCCAATATTTGCAAGCACTCTCACTGTCAGGATGCAAACTACTTAGGGAACTTCACTGGTGTAAAGACAGGCACCTCAGGAATTGCAGGCAGCAGGTTGCTCTTGCAGACATCGTTTATTTCCAGCGCTCTTCTGGATTTTAGGTACCTAATATCCTGTCTCAGCTTGGAAGTTGCAATGGACAGTGATTTATAATATTTTCTAGGGTTTTTCCTGCAGAGGACAAAACATGCTGAGGGCCACCAAACGATGGCTTTTCGTGTGCTCACCATGCTCCTGTCAACACAGTAGGAGGGTGCAGCTTGAACCCTCAAAAGGAAACTGAGGACATATTTGAGGTTTTCTGTCTGTACAGACATACTAAATATATTTCTGCTTGCATCACGAGTGTGTTCTAGAAGCATGTGGGATGAGAGGTCACTACCACCACTGCTGCTTGGCATGATAGTGCTAAAGGATCATACTGGTTCTGCTACATGTGCTTTTTTGCATTTAAGAGTATGACATTTCAGTTGTCACTGTTGTGGCTGGAAAACCTTATGTGATTTTGCCTTTATCATACAGGCCACATTCTTAGAAGGCTGTAAGATGATTGCTTTTTGAGTATTTGTGAATATACCATGTAGTTTAGCATAAATATGTATATATTTATGTTTATATGCGCTTTTTTTTGGTTTGAGCATGTATATACACACACTCGTTAATAAATGCTTAAATAAAATATGTAAGAGTGTTTCTCCCATGCGTTTCTAGTACTCCTGAAGAGTTTCCTTTTATAGAAATCGTGCTTTGCTTTTTGAGGCTTGAAACTTCTATCTGCCTCAACAGCTGAAGGCAAATTGAAAATCCAGGAAGAATAGCAAATTATAGTCTTCACTGTCTGTACCATCACTGTGAAAATCTTCCCTGCCACTCCTGTTTATCGTGAAAATGACTCAAGCTGTTATTCATGCTTGGGTGTTACCATCTGAGCAAATCCTTCAGGCTACTGGAAGAGAAACCAGAACACTTAAAGCTGAGGTCCTGTGTTTCCTGCTTTTGTCTGTGTTGACTGTGTGTTCACGTCTTGGTAGGCACTCAGTAAGTGTACAGAAACACTCACCAGGACTGTAAGATACTGGTTACACTAGCACAGTGTTGGAGGGTTTATCTGTTGAAGGCATAACAAGTCAGCCCAACCCTTAAGATGCTCTTTTGATTCAAGTACAAACATGACCAAAGAGATTACCTAAGACACAGCAACTATGTAGAGTTTTCATTCTGTGAAATTTAGATGCCATTCTCAATTAAGAATTTAAGTTTTTCCCTACTTCATCTACTGATTTAAAGCATAGAGTTTCTCTTATTAGGGAGATATGAGTCCTACTTCAATAACTTAGATATTTAGGATCCCTCTATACTTGAGATGGATCTGTGCTTCCAGAAAGCAGTTAATTCTATTTTTTTTAAACAGGTATTTTACAATGGGATTATTCACTTTCAGTAAGTGTGGAGAGCATCTGTCTCAATGACAAACCTAAACTATATCTATAATGTTTGTCTGTTAAGGTTAGTAGAAGTGAGTCACATGCTTAATTCTAGTTTTCATAACTGTGTTTCCCCCTTCCTTTCAACATGAAGGGGACATTAGCAAGACAGTTGTGTAATTATGTCTAGTTTTGCTCTAGGTGGCCACTTGTGCTATATATCTTGCCTGTAGTCACTGTTGTGTTTTCTGTTCACACAGAGGTCATGTATAGTTACCAGTGTAAGTACAGAAGCAGAGTCTGTGTCAGGATCTCTCTGGTTATACATTTACAGCTGTAACAGGGAGCTGGGGGTTATAGGTTGTGCTCAGTGGAGCTCCCAGGTCTGTTGGCGCAGTATAAAATTATCTTGCCTGTCTCTGTACCAGTCCCAAGTACAGAGCTGGTCACAGAAATAAGTGCATTAACATGATAAACTTTCTTTAGCCTTTTTCTTCCTTATGGTTGCCCTGATTATAAGTAACATTTTAACAGGAAATAGTGAAGTAGTTTTCTGGCTATACTTCCTTTTCATGTTGGTTTTTTTTTTCATATTGTCCAATGTTTCAGTGGTCATACTTCATTTTAGTCCTACTATGTTTCTAGGTAGTTTGAACTTCAGCTTTTAATCCTGCAACATTGCAATATCTGCATCATAAATACTTACAGGAACACTTAAAGGTTGCTCATGAGGGAGGAGTATGTCAGAGTTCAGAGAGATATATTTGCAGTCCTTCAGTTTTGTAAAGTCTTATTGAATTGCAGCAAATTTGATGCCTGTCTTCTTAAATACAAAAGTAAATAGTTCTTGGGTTAAATTCTGTGGTGGTATTCCTGCTGCTTCTTCCTTGGATGCGATTATGCTCTCCAACTTTGTAGTTTTATAAATATCTGTAGTGAAACAAAACTGGTGAAATGGATAGAGTGAAGTTTTTTGTTTGGGGTTTTGGTAGTGTTTTCCCCTACCCCCCCCACCCCATCCCCCCTCCCTGGTCTTGCTTATTTTATCTCAGTCACAGTCCTGAATAACTGTCATAAGTTTTTATTGCTCTTTCTGTCCTTATTGCCATGTGATTTGAACCATTTCATTTCTAACCTTTCTATGGAAGATAAAATTAGCTTCTATTAAGAAGCAAAATAGGTGCCAAACAAACATTCTGATGTGAAGGTTTGTTTTTTCCCCCCAGCTATATGCTCAGTTTTCAAACTCTTAAGGAGGATAACAGTATCATGCCAAATTCAAACTGTCAAATTATATGTTACTAGAAGGGGGGTTTTGTCTCTCTGTTTACTGTACTTAAAGTTTTTGCATGCATGAATGCACGGGGTTTGTTTTGATTTGTTTTTTGTAGGCTGAAAAAGTGTTTTTGTGCCTGCTTTTACACTGTATAAATACACAGTATTTCAGTTATATGTTTATATCATTGAGTATGTGTCTTACAGTAACTTTGCAGTAATAAAAAGTCCCTGTCAGGGATGTGGATACCCTTATTCACAGCTGTTGAGTAGGCAAAGTAATAATCCCTCTGGATTTTGTCAAGGCTTTTCATTTGGGTTGGAATTGCATGTCAGGATTGGTTAGGCACAGGCTGATTGGTGCCTATGGTCTAGCTGAGTGTGGAGCCACTAATCTCTGGACTGGTCACCTTCCAGCAGCTCAGAGAAGCTCACAGATCTTACCTGGACAGCAGTAGGTGCTCTTTTTTTTTGCATTTGCCACACATGGGAGCATGTGAAATACAACGCAAGCATGCAGTATATGTGGTAAACTTTGTTTCACACATAAGAAGTGTTAAATAATTCAAGCAAACAAGTAGACCAACAGTTTTCAGGTTTGATTTCATTAATGAAACATATTTTTTGTTAGGATTCAGAAGGCAGATGTTTTGGTACTTGCTTCACAGTCTGTATTCTCATTTTTTCCCATGCTTTGCTATATACTGAACAAATGTCTCCATTAAGAAATATTTGCAATGGCATGGGTAATTTTTTCATTACTTTATATGACCATTAAAGATTTTCCTATAGATGGTTTCAGCTTTAGTCAAGTGTAGTTCTAGATGCTGTGGTGAATGGTAAATTTCTTGTAATGCAGTATCTATCCCTAGTGTCTTTTCAGTTATTATTACAGTAACAGTTGCTTTTAGGAAGTGCTTACAAGGACAAACTTCCAAAAATTATTAGATCTATAATGTTGCATGATTTTACCGAAGGATGAACACTTGCAACTGATATGTACCATTGGCTTCCTTTCATAAAGCAGTGGTATTTGCCGAATTCATGTGAAAAGCACAGGACTTAACATAGCCAGTTGTTTTCATGTAAAATAGACTTAATATTATTCTCAAGACAATGGGATTAATTTTGGGTGCCTCCTGTTGCTAGCATTGTTATTAAAGAATTTTGTTCTTTATGTCAGGAACTCATTGTTTAAAAAGGTAGAGTTAGGGCAAATCTTAAAGCTACACAATGTGGAAAATACTCTTTTTATCTCATCATAAAAGGATAAGAAGGCTGAAGGCCTTCCTTTGTCATTGCTTGTGGATTCTCAAGTTTAAACTGTAGAGAACATATTGCTTCTTAGTGCAGGACAGCTTTTAGTTTTGTTAGAACTAGAGTGGACAGGCTGTTTCTTAAAAAGTAAAAAGAGTTATTTAAAATCTAAATTCTCAGCTCTGAAATTTTCGTTTTTCCAACAAAGTGGCAGGTTTTATAGAAGACCAGAAGATGTGTGAAGGGTTCTTTTTGTTTGGTTTAATTTTGTGGTAAGTTCAGTTTTCTTTGGGGAAGAACTAGGCTTATTTCATAAACAACTATCTAACAGGAACTGGATGGGGGAAGGTGATAAATGGTAAAGGCTTCAGTGTCAAAGCAGAATTAGAAATTTAGAACAAACTTCTCCATCCAGCTTCTTGTGGAAGTATTGGACTGTGCAGTCTTGGCTTTCTGAATTTGCATTAATTGTAAATATTTGAGTTCAATTGAGTATGTTCTGTAAATGTACTGGTGCAGTGGCAGTCAGTTGTGTTTATACCATGTTTTCAACATTCTGGTAATTGGATAACAAATGCAGCCCAAGCATTTATATATTCTAGATTTAGAATTATTCGGATTTACATTTTGCCTTAGTTTTTAAAATGTATCCTCATTCATTTTGTCAGTGGTGCTCAAATGGTAGAAACCCTGAGATCTTAGTGATAATAGTCTAGCCTAAAGGGAACTTGTCAGGATTTACAGGTCTACCTAGGTGCAAGAACCTTATAATACTACATTTACTGCTGGAAAAGTGTGAACAAATTGCTCTTTATTGGTAAAACTCCTAGGAAATAACTTGAAAGAGTAAGTAAGGCTAGAGGATACTGTGCTTGGGTGGGACTTTCAAAATTAGTAGTCTCAAAGTGAACCTCACTGGCTTCTCTGTAATTTTAGTTGAGTTCCTTCTGTAATTCTAAAAATCTCCTTTTTGGTGATGCTGCTGCTGCTTGAAATTACAAGTGAAAATCACTTTCTCATTTGCAAGAGATGATGGAAGACTGTCTAATCACGAGTGATATGGAAAGACTGAGTGGCAATCTAGCGTACACTACCTCTTTCAAAAGAAATGAGAGGACAGTAATGAAATTAGTGGATTTGAAACAAAAGGATGTTTGGGTTTCTTAGTTTTGTTCCCCCTCCACACACACGCAAAATGTGAACTTTTTACTGCTGTGAATGTTAAGAACTTCACATGTATTTGCAGGAAGACAGGACAAGCTCACAGAAGAAAAATTTTTAGTGTTGTTGAACATACAAATACATCTGACCCCAAAAGTCCTGGTGAAGTGGGACAGCACTAGAGAAAGTCTTGTGTGCCTCTCCTACTGTTATCTTCTTCCCAGACATCCAGCCTTGGCTGCTGCTGGAGGCAGGATTGTAGATTAGCTGAATGTTTGGGGTCTGATTCAGTACAGCCATGCTTATCTTATACCTGGTCTCAAGAGGTCTTTTTCAATCTTTGCATTTCTGTGACTGAGGTTAGTTCCTTAAGAAGCAAAAGCTTGGAGGTTGATTCCAGTTAAGGATTCCTTAGCTGTCTGAAGTACTTTCTGTGGGGTTTTTTGCACAGTTTTAGATGAAAAATATAAAGATGTATTTGGCTTGGTATTTCTTTAAATGTCAAAGACACATATACGGGGGGAAAAAAATGACAGCATTCTGTCCCTTGAGAAAGCTGGAAATGAAAATTTCAAGCTGAGTGTAGAAAGTATAGAATGGAACATCTTTTGTTTGAAGCAATGATGATACATTGAGGTAAATTTGAGGGGTTTATAGTAAGTTTTTTTTCTTTTCCCTTGTCTTTTGAAATTGCTGGTTAATTATCTAGTTATCAGTGCCTGCCTGCCTTGATTTAGATCAAAGCCATGCTTGGAATCAACTGAAAGTCCCCTGTTTTTATTTTTATAGTAAGTGTGCGTTTTCTGCACTCTGTAGATGAAGAAACCATACTCCAAAGAACAATTTTTAAAATTTTGATCCTAGAACAGAACTTCTAAACACCCTCTGTGTAGGCATATGAGGAAAAATAATGCACTTTTAGGAAGTACTGATTGCAATACATTCAGATCCTCAGGAGCTCTGGCAATATAAGACCTTCTTATATTAGATGTCTTGGCATGAATTAAGAGTACAACTCCTTATCTAGATTTTAAATTTAAATTTTTGCATAAGACCTTACCAGAGAGAGAGTTGGTATCAAAGGCAGGAGCAGAGGGAGAGGGAGTGTGTCAGGAATGTACCAGTGAAAGCATTGCTCCATCCACAGCTCTCCAGGATAATCTTGTTGCAGAACCGGAAAAGGTGGAGAAAACCTCATCTAGTTCTGAATAACTGGTACATGGGCTTTACATCAGCCTGTTGTGGGAGGTGCAGGTTTACTCCTCTTTTAAATCAGTCACATTAGGAATTTTTCAAGTAATGGTCTGGTTCTCAAAATTAAAGGTGATGGGTTTTTTGACTGTGTTGTTTTTTTGTTAGGGTATTTGGTTCACCCCCCACACTGTGGAAGAGTGAAGTAAGTTTAATATTAAAAAATACAAAGTTTCTCAAATAGTTTTGGGACATCAAGCTATCAACTGCTTGGAAAGCTGTTGTACTGTGTTGCACTGTGCTGTTGGAAAAAGCAGAAGCTGCTGCCCTGGAGAGTGAGTGCAAAGCAGAAAGACCTACTGTCTGCTTCTTCAGGCTGCTTGAGCTAATACAGTGAGGAAGTCTGGTTTGAAGGGCAGTGCTCACGCATGTGACTTTCTCTGCTTGTTCTGCTTGTAAGTCAGTGATTTTATTTATTTACGTATTTTGCCCCTTCAGTTTTGTCATCACAGAATGAGTAGCTTCTCTTTGGCAGGGTGAGGCTCCAGGGTGCTCATTGCTGTAATGCAGAGGTGTTGCTGAACAAGTTGTCACTCAACTGAGTAACAGCTTTGACAAGCTCCATCAGAGTAGTAGCCTAGAAATATAGCCCAGCATGACATTAAGGGCTTTTGTCTCACAGTCTTTAAAAGAGAGTCTAATATTCAACAGGCTCTTT
The DNA here is from genome assembly GCA_035583155.1 of Acropternis orthonyx. NCBI lineage: Eukaryota > Metazoa > Chordata > Aves > Passeriformes > Rhinocryptidae > Acropternis > Acropternis orthonyx. The sequence continues at coordinate 55,152,076 of JAWWEU010000001.1, read as the reverse complement.
AGAGAGAGATACACTGAGACATTAGAGATGTATATCTGGTTTTGAACTTTGGATTTGTCAGTGGCATATGGAAAATGTTCAGAATTTCTACTCTGTGCTGGAGGTTTCATGCATTTTTCTAAAGTTGGATATGAATCAGAAGAGGTTAGGATTCCCAGTGAAGATAACTGCTTATTTTCAGAGATTATGTAAATGTTTATATCTTTGATATCTCTGTAGCTTAAGCTCATGGTATTTGAATTTTCATAAGTTATGTGGATAAAGATTGAAAATACTGTTAAATTTAAAATTCAATTGACACTAGTTTCTGGCAGTTTTCCAGTAAGTCAGTTTCCCAGTAGCAGGAAGCAACATATGGTTGATTTGTAACAATTAAACAGAAGTTTTGCAAGTGGTTGTAAACTCAGCCAGATAGCATATTATATACTTTTATGGCTCAATATGCATTTTCTCTAACATTGATTCACGCTTCTATATACAACCCTGAAAAAAACATGCCTCAGTGCTGTATCTGTGTTGCAGCTGACTGTCCTAAATCTAAAGTGCAAATTCATTTTTCTTGACTCCATTGTTTTTGGGGAGGAAAAAACAATGCTTACTTTTACCTTTTAAATTTTATTTTATTTTACAGTGATGTTAAATTATTTTTGAGGAAAATGTATGCAATGTTCTAGTAGCTGGGAAACATACAGCAGGATGTTTTTAAACACTTTTGTCTATATATTCTTGTTTGTAACAGTAAGATATGTAGAGTCCTCTACTTACATAGTGTTGGCTTTTTAAAGTGTCTTGATTAATTTTGTCAGCACATAGCCCCAAGCACTTGATTTTTATACTTTTTAAAGTTTGAAAGAAAATAACTTTAGAAATTTTAAATGCTCATGTTAAAATTATTTCTAGGACACAAAAATTGAGAGGAAGTTGCACTGTAAAAATCATGGTGTCTTGAATTTCTTTATGGGACACTGAATAGTTTCCTGGAAGAAATATTGGAGTTGATGCACATGTTCATTTCTAGTTGGCAAAGGTCATGTTTTTCTAAGAAGCTATTATTTTGGATCAAATTAACTTATTTGGATGTTATTTTCCTCAAAAGTCATGTTGAACTGGAGAACTTCTCATGGAAGAGTTTAATGAGGTGGTACTGTAACTAAAGCACTAACTTCAGTCATCAGAAATCACTTTGTTTTAATTACACAGGCATCTGAGACAGAGGTGAGAAGAAAAACCAGTTTGTCTGAGTCATTTTCAAATGCTCTAGACTACCAGAAGACTTAATTGCTTTATGGGGGCCAGGCTTGTGGAGAAAGAATATGTTTTTATCAGATAAACCTGGGAGAAACAAAGTTCTTGTAAGCCATGGATTGAGGCATCCTATGAACATAATGTTCCCTAAGAAGCAAAGTGCAGGGGAAAAAGACAGGAGGCAGGAGTAAGAGGGAGAGAGAGAAGAGGAAGCCCTGGAGCAGGCACAGTAGCTGAAGCAATATGACAATATGAGGCAATTGTCCTGAGTAACTGGATCCTGCAGCATAAAGTAGGTAGCTTCACCTCCATCCTCAGTAACTGAAAACTGATGTCATTATTAAAAATGACCAATTGTTTTAACTTCAGAAAAGAAAACCAGGCTTACTTTTTTATTTGTGTTTGACTTGACAAACAGACTTTGGATGTTGGTTAACCTAATCCAAACCCAAAAGTTCATTTCTAACATACAATCTGTCAGAACAGACCTTTGACATAAATTGTTAAAATACTTCTTCTGTGTGCTACTATGCTTAACGCTTTAACAGTCTTGTAATAAACTTTTCAGATGTGAAGGAAGTGTAACAAATACATTCAGAACATATGTCCGCAGCTGAAGAAATGTGCAGGTTTCTAATTCCAGTTTAGTCCCAATAGTCCTTTAATATAGTTTATATTGTAGAGTCACTGTCAAATATTTTCATTTTTATGGTCTGAAGGCTGTGTTGAATGAAGTTTTCTGAAACTGACCTTTCAGAGAATCTGATGTCCTGTGTTCTAGTGGACCGGTTCTTTTTTATCGAATTTTGAATTGTGTCTGATGTGAAGTAATAGACTATAGGATCAAAACAGCAATTTGAGACAGCGATGCACAGGGTGATGGGGTACATAGTCCTGACTGCAGTTACTAGTGAGCAATTAACCCAGGTCTGTGTTCTCATAAGGGAGTAAAGTATTAAGGTAACATTATAAGGCACAAAGCAGAAACAGAATATCACCAAATGGACAAAAATCATTTTGAGTACCTTTTTCTTGCTTAATTTATTCCGGCTTAATGTAAGCGGCTTATTCAAAGTCCGTAGGACCATAGTGGAGCAGGTCACATTCAAGATGAGTGGAATAAAGAACCCAACTGTTTCAATGAAGATAACAATCCGGGATAAGTAGGTTTTCCATGTGTCCTCTGAAAAGTTTTCAAAGCACATCCTTTGTTGAGTATTGTTAAGTTGATTTGTAGACCGGAAAAAGCTTGCTGGTGTGCTGCCTGCTAACACAGTTACCCATACTGCGACACAGACAATTTTTGCATTCCTCTTGGTTCGGAGAGTCTTAGATCGGAAGGGGTGTACGATAGCTAAAAAGCGATCTACGCTTATGCAAGTCAGAAATAAAATGCTCCCGTACATATTTGTATAAAAGAGGGTGACAGAAATCTTGCAAAGAATGTCTCCAAATGGCCAGTTTCTGGTTACAAAATAGTAAATCCTGAAGGGTAATGTAAACACAAAAAGCAGATCTGATATGGCCAAATTAAGCATGTAAGTTGTAGTTTCATTTCGCACTTTTAAGGTACAAGTGAAAATGTAGATTGCCACACAGTTTGCTATGAGGCCGAGAAAAAACACCATGCTAAAGATACACCCATACAGAAGATATTTAAAGGAGTCCTCAGTGGAACAATTAGAGCTTACCATGATAAGGGTATGTTTAAAATTCCTGTGATTTGGAGGTGTCGCTGGTATTTTTAGTGCAACTTTTTTGAAATTCCAGAAGAACTTGCAGACCAGATGTATTTGAAGGGTGTGCTTTGGCAAGTTTGTTGTGCTGTGAAGCTTCAGTGAAGAAAGGCGAGCTCTGTGGCAGGGGAGTACATCCCCAGCACAAATCACCAGAAGGTCACTCTTCTCTTCCGAGTGCTATTTGTAATCACATAGTCTGACTGCAAAAGTCAGAAACCACATCACTTGTGGCAGAGGAGGTCACCTCAAAGCTTGCTTCGTTCCATTTCCCGCCTCAATTCAGTGAAACCATTGTAGGGCTTTCTGCCTTGCTCTTGGCTGCAGATGGTGATGGTGAAGCCTCGTCCATCCGAATTTATTGGGAGTGCGTGCTTTAGAAAACTATTTCCTGGACGCCGCAAAGTGTCAGCACTTGCATTTCTCCCTCAGCCTTCTCTCTGCACAACAAGTTTTTTGGCTCGATGGCTGGCCCCGTGGGGCGGGAAGCAGAGCAGAAGGGAGCTGCTTGCCAGGGCAGAAACCGAATTCCAGAGCGTGTTTGTTCCTGCAGCCCACAGCCCTCGGCAGCGCTCGCCAGTCCGACTCCTTGTGGAGAGGAAAGCAGAGCGCTCCAGCAATTTGTAGCATGACATCACAGGAAGAAGAGGCTGGGCGCTGAAGAGGTTTCAGTTTGGTTTGTTTGCCTTCCCCTGTACCTCGCAGACTGTAGCTTGCAGGCGTGCAAATGGTCACCAGCAGAGTGCTGCAGCTGCCTCTTAACTCTTTCCGTGCTCCCTAAAAGGTCCTTTGTCAATATTGCCAGGGCCCAAAAATGTTTTTCTTCAGTTGTAAGAAGACTCTGCGGTGCCTGAATAACCCTCACGCCTTAGAGTTCCTGTTTTTCTTTGGAGATAGTAGCAGTTGTGGGATTTTTTTATAGTATTGAATTAACATTATGGCTTTTGTTAGATGTCTTTTGTAATAGAGAACACGTTAATCACCAGGAGTCAGCTGAGTAGTTCTATGTAAATTCCCTCAACACCAGCCTAAGGAGGGACAAAGTAACATTGTTATGTAAATAAGTAATTTCACCCAATAATAACTGAAAGAGAGAGGCTTGCTCTTGCACATTCCCAGCACTGAGATGGGTTGCAGTGGAAGGAGAAGTTTTTAATTTGTTCCATATTAGAGAGTGCAGCCTAAGCTGTATTTCTAACCAGAAAGGTGGTTCTTTTTTTAAAAAAAGCAAAAACAAATCACTTCAGGGTTTCTTTGAAACTTTGTGATGCAGAAAGCATTTTCTTCAATATATAAGCATAGAATTAATACACCGAAATGCATATTGTGCTGTGCAATTGTTTCTGGCAATTTAAAGGGACCTGTTACCACATATGCACAAAATGCTCCCATTAGTCACCGATCAGTGAAATGAAAACATGTTGTAACTAATTGTATTGTAAGTAAATATTTAAAAAAAAAAAAAAAAAGAAAGCAGGTCTTACTGCCTTTAGGGGCAGATATGAGATAAATCTCAGTTTAGACAGGCTCATTTATTTAACAACAGCTTGGATAGACTCACTTCTGGCATCAAAACCAGTCTATTTCTAAGTCTCAGCGTCACACATCTCTTCATATCTGGCTGGGTGGCATGGTTCTTTTGAACTGGATTTTAATCAGTTGTACCTAAGGAAGGCTCTGATCTGCTGTGAAGGAGAGTAAATAATAGCACTTCACAGGATTTTGGCATAGTTTCTTAATGTAAGCTATATCAGACAAAATTCAGAAACGTGCAAAAGTGGGTCTTGCTTGTTTTATTTCAATTTTCTTTATAGTTTTCTGTGAAATATTTTCACCTTGATTTTGAGTTGAAATCAAGCAGTTTAAACTTCAATAGGCCATATCCACAAGAAACCTTCTTGACTGTTTTGAAATTCATGCTTAATTGGAAAGCATAGTGCATCTTGCACTTCTAAGTCAGCGAGAAATGAAAATGTGAGCTTGGCAAAGGCTCTCCTGTGTTCAAGTCAACTTGTACCTTAGCATAAAGTTGCCTTACCTGACTTAGCTCACAGAAGCAGCCATTACACACTAAATTTTGTTTCGATTCCCGACAACCTTGCGTGGTGAAAGAGGGGTTTTCCTGCACAAGTCTGCATCCTGCCATGGGAGCTCTGGTCTCAGTTTTACTGCTCTGACTTTGCTTGCACAGGAAGACTGTGTGGGGCGGGCTCAGTTACTGGAATGAAAATCCCTGCAGTACAGAAATTTGGTGTCATAGGTCAAAGCCTCAAGCCATAGTTTATGTTTAGAAAGAGAAGCTAATGGAAATGATTGTCTCATGGATCAGTACTTGATTTGGCTTTTGGGTGAAGATGTGGGTGCACAGGGGCAGGGTCGGATGTCTGACCAGGAGCACTATCCATTTTTCCACAGTACATGTGCTTTAATGCAGTTGTGAAGGGGCATCCTCAGCCTTTGCTTCATCTGTCGGAGCCCCTACGCTGCTGTGGCCTGTGTTGTTGCTCCTGTTGCATATGTGAACGCTACTCAGAGCTGTGTTTTAGGATATTGGGTGTATGCTTGTCTTGTCTTTGGGACTCTATTGCCCCTGTACCCTCTTGGTGCAGTACAGTACAGGCACTTTCCATTAATTGAAGTCCTAAGTGATGCCTGTATATGTCCAAAAATAACATTCAGATGAAGGGTTTCTCCACCTGCAGATGAGAACTTGAAAACCCTGAACTGACAGGATTTTCATTCCCTTCATGTTTCAGCAAGGAGTGTTATGACTGAGCGTGCAGGCTGAGTCATTTTAGTGTAGAAGTGTGAATGGCAAAGGCGGATTGTGTACTCTTAATTTAGATGAGGCTGATTGTTACCAAGCAGTGTTTAAGTGTGTGAGCTTCTCCAAGCTGAAGAACCTGTGTTAGTGCGCTGGGAGCTGTTGGGAGTCAGGAGTAGCCTCCCTTCTGGCTGAGCTCCAGGACAAGCAGGGGCGAAACTTCCCGGCACTCTCCCCCTATGCTGGATTGTACTTTAAGGTGTTGGGCTTTGTGCCGACAGGTTCGGAAAAGAATTCAGTAGACCCCAGTGCTTTAAAAATTTTTAAAGAAGTTTATCAGTTATTATGAAGAAAGAATCAACAGGGTAATGACCTTGCTTATGGTCCTTCACCAGAGGCAATTTTCCTTTGGGGTGGGGAGGGGAGTAGGCAGGAGGAAGCAGCTGCAGGGAGGGCCCTTGTACACTGAGGGGGGGACGGGGGTTTCTCTGAAGGAAACAATGCTGTTGCTGCAGGGAAATGCATATATGTCTGTCTACCTTTCTGCATCAGAGATGGGAATGAGTTAAGACCTGTCATTTGTTGCTAGTGCTGGATGAGCAAAGCCTGCATTTCCATCAACAGGCTTCCTGGGGCTCTCGAAGAGAGGCACCAAAGGCAGAGTGAACATGGGCTCCTTAAAGCCAAGCTAATGAGATTCTTGAAATCATCTCTCACTCCAGCAGTGAACAGACTGTGTGCACTCCTTCATCCAGTTACACTTAACTCTGCTTATGAGTGGACATACCTGAGTTTAGGTATCTAGAACTATGTACACCTTTAAGTGATCTTGGATTTGTGTGGCAAACCTATTCCAGCACTGAACTGGGAGGCAGAAGGAAAAGCATTTACAATCCTAGCAGTGTGCTAGTAGAGTGGCTGTAGAAACTGCTCCTTCCTCCTACCCCTAGGTGCCACAGAGTTGGATACCTGGTCTCATTTAGGACACAGGGGCAGGAACCCTTAAATTCAGAAGTCGAAGTTGAATGGTAAAGAAATATTTCACTGAAATAAAGCAAGTATTGGAAGGCTTGGGAAGTTGTGCTGATCAGTGTTGTCTGTTCCTCTGGTGGTACCCTCACCTTCAGTACTGGTAGGTGCTTCTGAAACAGAAGTTGTATTCAAATGCAAAACTAATTTTGAACTTGTCTTATTTACTGTATTTAGTTTGTGCTGATGCTACTACTACTAGCTCTTTACAAGAAAAAAAAAACCTACAACATCAATAGCGTTGTAATAAATTCCTACATTGTTTCCAACGCCAGATTATGCACTGTTAAATGTTGCACAAAGTGCTCTATGTAACTCCGTTATTCAGTAACTAGTGTTACTACTTCAGAGGCACATCTGTGTCGTGGTACAGGCATTTGTTCTCACTTTGGTTAAGCAAGTTTATACTGAAGAACTTGTACTAGCTGTTGCAGCGAAGACAAACCCTGGCAGGACACTATTTTCTTTGCCCTAAGTTGTTGATATTTATCCACTTATTTTTATGGGTTTTAGCATTTGTTGTCTATTTACTGGAGTTTCTCTTTGAGGATGTGTATGTGCAGGGAGGAATTTGTTATGATTGAGAAGTAGGGCTGGGAGCCAGAAGTCTCTTCCTGGCTGTGCCGCAGGTTTTCTCTTCCAGTCCTGGCAAAGTTTTCTATGACTTTGTGCTCTAACTTCCCTCCATGTAAGAGCTCATTCACTTCTGCACTGGAATGTGAGGCTGTCTTAATTACTAAATGTAGTTTGAAATCCTTGGATGGAGAACCCTTTATTAAATAACATGTTAAGCTAGCGAATGTCATGAATATGTAGAAAGATTAAAATTTTGTCTCTTTAAATTAGCTTCCAGCCAAGCAAAAGGATCAGTTAAGTTACTTCACTTGATTCAACTCTATAAGTCTCTGGAAAAGTAGGTATAGAGGAAGCAGGGCTGGGCATTTTGATTTTCTCAGCTGCCTTTCAGGAGCTGCCTGCTCAGACACCCCTCATTTGCTGTAAGACTGCTTCTTGGAAATTGCTCACTGCCTTCTTAAAATATTATCCACATACAGAGATAGTGTGAAGCTGTTAATGCATTGAAAACTCACTTTTACCCGCCTTAAAAAATTTCTAGTGTGGCAGGCAGGACTTTAAATGAGCATTGTAAGACCTAGGGCAAACAGAATATTTTTATCTAGCCATGTGATTATTGCAGAGCCAGTTAAAGTCTTCTCCGTGTCAGGAAACTTGTTAGCTTAATGTATTTGAAATCACACATACAAATTAAAAGGAAAAGTTGAAAGAGAACTGTAAATACTTTTTCCACTGAAAGCTTGACCTTCTAGAACCAGCTTTCCTGATTAGCTTTTGTTTTATTAGCTATGTTCTAATACATAGCAGCAAAAAATCGTTCAAGTATTAAAAAAAAAAAAAAGTAAGAGAAGCGAAAGTATTTAGGCTATAGTCTATTAGGTTGTGTAATTGCTTAAAAAGGGAAAAGAAAGCTCAGATTAAAACTTTACAGTTCTTCATTCTTGCATGTTTGAAATGGTTTTTTTTTTCCTTTTTAGAATTGTTTAGGTTTCCTCTGTGGGAGATACAACAGCTTCTCTCCTTATAGAAAGAGGAAACAATTTATCTCCTTTCGTGTGAGTTTTCAGGCTGCTAGAGTCCTTTTTTGTCCCTGTGTACTCTTGGGTTGATGGAGAGGAGGAATTTTAAAACCCAAACATATGTACAGCAGTATTTTGAATTTGAGAACAATAGTTTGTTTTGGTTCTTTGTTCTTAAAAATGTGCAATGAATATGACAATCATACTCTAAGAAATGCCACTTTTAGTCAAATTCTAGTTATGAAACACTTCTTCACAGTATTTGTTGTATATCTGTGTGTGAGCAGCAGCTTCTTTGAACCACTTCTCTGCTGTTTCCTATACTGCCCTTGATGTACCTGGTAGTATAAAGAGAAGTGGACTACAGAGAATGTGTTTTGACTTAAGGAATACTATGTAAAAGCTGATACAGAAAGGAAAGCCAACATGTTGATTAATAATATTTACGCAGCTAAGAGGCAAATAAGTGTATTCTGTTGCTTCTGAGGTGAAACTTCTCCTTTTAAATAGAATTTCAGACCTGAAGTGCTGCTGTTGGGACTGTGTTCAGTCATTGCAGTATCCCCTAGCATAATAGATTCCTTCAGAATATTCACAAGTCTGATAGAGGTTTTCTAAATACTCTGACTTGTGGGGGAACAACTTAAGAGAATGAGAAAACCAGAGAATATTTAAAAATACTATTAATTTTGCATTCTTTTTATTGTTTCCTTTTGATTTTGCTTAAAAGTTTTTTGGAGAAGGGTTTTGAAAAAGGCTCTCCATGCACAGTGATGGAGAAAAGTGCAGAACTGTGTGCTAGAGTTTGTCATAGAAGTTCTGAAGATATTTTTAGACTATTTCAGAAAAACATATGTACCCTTTGCTTACATTTCAGAGCTGGCTCTTGGTGTTATTTGGTTTGTTGACCACAATAGTTGAGACAGATTGAAAATAGGGGATTAATTTTTTAAAATACAATACTGAAATTTTGGAAGTAATTTCTGTGACAGCACTAATAGAAAAATGCAGTGTCTAATAGTAAAAGAAGCTTTTTTCAAGAAGCTCAAAGGTCCAGTTAATGCTGATGAACACATCAGGGTTACCTAGAATTATGTAAACATTATGCTGGAATTGGAATTGGTTGTTTGCATTGTAAATACACAGGAGCAGTTACAGTGGTGCTTTAGGCCACTGACATAACTGATAAATACTTGAATGAAAGTTTTTGAGTTGCATTTTTTTGTGTAACTCATGGAAAGTCCCAGCAGCATTTTTTTTTGCTTACATTCTTAAATATTTTGATGTGCAAAGAAAATATTTCTGAGAATACTGTTAGAAAGATATCCAGAGGAAGCAATAATTGAGTAAAATATTATCAACATGTCTGTTATATGATATATTGAAAAGGGTGGCCCCTACCTGTCTCTAATATATGCAGCAAGAGCAGGTAAGAAATGGCACACCTACTTACCCATCCCTGCACCTCAGCTTTGAATTCTTCATTTTCTGTAGCTGTGAACAATGTATGCATATATGTGTTAGGAGTTGTTGATTTAAGCCTCTGACTCTTTGTATGGTCTCATTTTAAGGGAGAACTTGCTTTGCAGGATGAACAAAATCACCATTTCCATTGCATCTTAATAAGCCCACTTGACAAGATGAGAAACTCTTGAAAGATGATTGGAAATGGTTCTGGTTTGTAGCACAGTAATTCCTCAGATGCCCTACAGTATGTGCAGTAGACATTGCACAGAGTTCTGTTAGGGACAGTGACCTGGAGAGTTTAGAACAGGTATCCAGATACATCCTGAGATGATGTTCAGAGTTGTACTTTGTAGTGCATAACTTCTTTACATATACTGCGCTGTGTTACCTGGAGCAGAGGCATCATGGCATTGTGCCTTAGAAGCATAGGTTAGACATCAGATGATTGCAACAGGCAAGTAAGTCTAGTTGATCTTACAGTAGCCTAGTAGAGGTTAGATGATACGAAATCTTTCCGAGCATTAATCTGGGGATGACTACAAATTTTTACTTTCAAATGCAAAACATGAGTGTTTTAAGAAAAAAATAAAACAAATTATAAAACCAGTTGCTATAGTAAACAAACATTAGGAATGATAGGGAGCAAGAAGCTTCATGAATTATTTTGGAAGCTATTCCAAAAGATACAGGGTGAAATGGCCAGGGCAACAGAACTTGTAGAAAGATGTTTGCAATTTGTGTAGTTCTAAGGAATTGTTATTTTTCAGATCTTTAGTTTATGTTTTTGCCCAACATGTATTCTCTGGCCATGATTAAGATAGTGAGGTTCAATATCAGGATTACTGGTGTTACTTCACATAGTTCTTGAGTGTATATTTTACTTTCATACCAAATTACTTGCAACCACTGCATCCAGTGCTTTTGCAACCTCTTTGCCACCTCTTTGGCCAAGTGGAGGTCTCTGAATTTGTACAGAGCATTTTAACCTCTACTTGTCCGAGGCAGCACAGAGCCCACAGTGACATTCCTATTCTCTTTTTAATAAAGGATAACATTGTGAAGCTATTGAAAGAATTTGCCATAGTCATTCAATAAGATTTATGTGAGTTCCTGTTGTTTAAATAATCCAAAATCCTATGTTATTTGGTTTCCTTCACAAAAAGAGAATGTAAAAAGTTAAGGGGGTAAAAACATTTCATAAGAATTGTTTTCAAGCTGGTAAGCTAATTAGTTTAGATAAATACAGACATGAAAATACTTGTCAGGGAAGAACTGCTGCCAAAAAGCACAACTTGCATTTGATTAATATGAAGAACTATTACTTTCTAAATCTGTAAGTCAGCAAATAACCTCTTTAAATTCTGCATGATATGATCACTTGAATGATTACTTAGGCATATCTTTAGTACTGGCAGACACAGCACTTAGAAATACTTCAGCTGACTTTCCCCTACAACTGCTCTTTCTTTTCAGCCTGTATCCTGAAGTTTTATGAAACCAATTCAGTACTTTGTGAACTGTTTTACTACGTTGTTTACCACATTTAGCAGTTGTTGTCAATGTGGCAATCAGCTAATAAGTAGAAGGTAAGAAAGGAACTGTCAATGGAGGATGTACAAAGGACATGCTTCTCATGTGATAGTTTAAAATTTTCTGCTGCAGAAGGAATGGAATGCTCTCAAATGCAAAACGTTTGTCATAAATGATCTCTTTTCACTTGAATCTCTGTTAATAATCTTCCGGGAAGTGGCAGGGCATTTCTCTGGGAGGCATTGGTTTGACCCTGGCAGGGTAAGGGAGACTGGAACCCACGTCTCATGCCCTAAGCAAGTGCCCTTATGATGAGGGATTGCCATCTTTTGCTGTAAGAGAGTCCTCTGAAACAAGGCACTTCACCCCTGGAAATATTCAAGCCCCAGGTGAGGTGGGGCTTTGAGCCACTTGGTCTATTCAAAGGTGTCCCTGCCTGGTGGAGGGATTGGGACGAGATGATCTTTAAAATCCCTTCCAACCCAAAACCATTCTGTGATTCTGTGGCAACGTATTTGGCCTCAGAAAAAGGCACTACATTAAGAAGAGTAGCTTTATGCTGCAGTTCCCAGTGAGAAATCCATGCAGTAGTATTTGGCTCCTCCAGGTGTTTCCAGTGGTGGTGGTAGAGGGAGATCCAGGTAGTGCTGTGCAGCATATGCTGTCCTGCCCACTCCTTATTCAAGTGTCAGGGTCTTGTCAAACTTTCTTAGCTGTTAAGTGTGGTGATTGAGTGAGCCAGTGGTATAGATGAAAAAAGTTAATTTTTGGCTATGCAAGTCTTTAAGATCTGAGGTAGAAGCAGTACTATTGAAAGTAATTAGCTCTAAGTTTCAGTAGTGATCACTTACACCGTCTTCGAAAGAAAAAAAGAAAATGTTTGATGAGGGGGCGGGGCATAAGAGTGAGTGGATCAGGTACTGATTGTTTCAGATAGTCACAAAGGTCCTACTTCTGCTTGCAAATACTACCTTAACTTTTTCTGTACTGCTTGAATTAATTTGGTTCTGATACAGTTATTATGGTTGACTTAAACAGTTGGAATGTGGGCTGTTGCTTGAATTAATCCTACTGCTGTCCGTTTAAACCTCTCTGCTTCTTCCCCTGTGCTGTGTGTATATATGCCCTCAGCCAAATGAGAACAACCGATTTAAAACTAATCCTAACAAATACATAATTTGCAGTCATAGCTGTGCTAATGCTAAAGCAAGGGATGAAACAGAAAGCACAGATGTGTAACTTAGAGAAGCATCAACACACTTTAACCGATTTAAGCCACAGTGAAACTGTGCTGGAAGTGTTGTGGCAACGTTCAACTTTGAGGCTTTCAAATCTGTATTGTTTTGACTCTTGGCCAGATATTAACTTTGTGTTTGGCTGTGTGAGGTTTAAAAGCCTCAGCTAAGCTCAAGAGTGAGGTCTGTGCTTCTGATCTACTACTCTGTAATTTATTTTCTTGTAAGTGGTTTGAAATAGTGATATTTATAATGTCATGAAAGAAAGCCATGTATGCCTAATTGATTTTTCCACAAAGGAGAATAAAAGTGAGTGGTAATACAGACACAGTATGCATAGTCATGCTTTCTTTTTTTAAGATTAATAGAGGTGATAAAGGATGACAACTTCGTAAGGCAAATATCTGATCCAGAGTGAATTGAAGATGCTGTTGTTTTCTTACTGAATTCAGGGTGTTGGGTGCTCTGGGCCAGCTGTCTTCACTACTGGTATTGGTTTCCATTTTCCTTGTCATGTTATGGTCTAAAGACTCATGCCAACCAGTCTGCAGAGATAGAAATCACAGACAAATGTTCTACACGTACCTCATGTCACCTACAGTTAAAATAGAGAGCCAGGTAGCAGGGAGATAGATTCAGGTTGAGAGCATCATTTGTGGGTCTAACCTCAGAAATGCATTAATTTGCAGCCTATTACTTCGTTGGAAGTGAAGGGTAAAACCTGTTTTGGTTTTGATGTCGCTTAATCATTGGTTTATGTGCTTTAGAGCAGCTATAGAAAATACCTGCTGAATGACAAATAAGGAACTTGTTAGATACTTAAAAGAGAAGTCTACATAGCAGAACTTCTGGATTGTTGTATCTTAGTTGAGGTTCCTTGTACAGGCTTTTCTTAAACAGGGATGTATATCTGTAAGGCTTCTGGCTGCTGTTTGGCTGTGCTTGTGGGCACACTTTGGATTTTGTTTCTCTGAGTTTAATATCAATGTATTTGTGGTGAAGTCAGTGGAGCTGCTGGTAACAGATCTCACGCTAACCAAAAGCAGAAATGGACGTTTTCTTTACAGTGAAAGTGAAGACAGCAGAGAAAGTGCATCCAAACTGAAGTAACTCCTTTAAATTTGACAACTATTTCCATGTGTTCTTTGTCTATCTTCCTCTGAAGTATCAAAAGTGTATAGATGCACAGAACAATTCAATGTATATACCTAGGTCAGTGTGAAAATGGTTTGTTTCCTTACTAGGAGCAATGTGGTGAAATTTCATGGTCTGCTTGTGTTTGTAAGTCTTCTTTTTATTCTTTGTTTTCTGAGGCAGGCAGATTTTCTGTATTAAAATGCAACATAAATTTATGAGAGCTATGAATTTTTAATCTCATAGGAGTTTTACTTTTTAGAGATTATCAGTTTGGAGCTTCCCTCTGTAGTAGAGATGATTAAAAAAAAAAGAAGTCAATTTTAAGTGAACTCTATTCCTGTCTCCCACCCTTTCTTAAAAATTATTTTCAGTTTATTGAAAATGATGGGAGAGAGAAATGTGTTTGGAGAGCTGTAACTGGGATTGGAAGCTGTTTATTTAATGTCTGACCTTACAGTGCACCTGCACTGTTCTTCCTGCACAGACCTGTCAATCAGAATTTACTGTGAGTTCCTTTAGCCATCGCTGTGCTCCAACCATAGGTGTAGCTAAAGTCCTTATGCCTGCAAGAGGCAGATTTTATTCCATCTATATACAATTCAAGTGTGCAAAGCTCCACGCTGTCAATCACAGCCATCTTTTAGCACATTATGAAGAAGAAAATTGTTCAACATTATGTATTGTATTGACTGATTCAATAATTCGAAACACAAAATAAAAAACCCAAAAAAAGAAAAAACCAAAAACCAAAGGGACCTTGTCATCGACATACATGCATAGTTAAGTGCTAAACACTGCTTTAAAATTTATTGTGAACAGATAACTAAAAACTGAAAATGTATTCAGAAATTATTATAAATAATAAAAACATAAAGCATACAGGAAACAAAGACAAAAGCAGTTTTTAAAATTCCATAAGCTGCTAACAGCACTGCTTAGAGTAAAGCTACTCAAGGTCTTTCTCTGTAGTCAGTGGAGTACACCCAAACCCCAGGTAGCTCTTCCCCACATTTAAGGATTTAGGTCTTTTGTCTATTTTTTTTCATGGAAACCAAAGTTGTTGAGATAGAGCCAATACAGAGATTGGGAAGCATCTGTCTGTCCTGTAGTTTCACTGCAGCCATATAAAGATTAGCCAACAAGACATTCTGCCTGCTTTGTCCATGAAAGGAGCTTTCAGATGGGGAAAAATAACTGCAGATGCTTGTGATGGCGGTGTTGCTGCACAGAAACATCCTACAAAACTTCACTTAGCAAAGCCCCACTTAATTTACAGATTTAGCATTGGATAGTTAGTTAGCCCTGGGTAGTGTGAGAGGGGACAGAGTCAAATTTCAGTCTTACTCTTCATTCTGATGCTGGTGGCCTTTTGACCCTGAGAAATTTTAAGCCTTCATTGCTTTCTCCCTTTTTAGACTAATAAAATGGGGTTTCTGTAGCCATCACAGGGAAGTCTCAAATGAAAAGCAACATTTCACTTAGTGAAACTTATTCTGTGGCTGTATCTAGTAAGTAACATTAATTCCTTACTGAGCATTAAATTAAAGTAAAAACTGCAAATCGGCATTCGCGTGAAAGGAATGCATTGGAGCTGACCTGTTCACCTCAAGTGCTGCTTAAAAGCTTTAAAAAGCAATATAAAATTTGTGAAAGATAGTGTGAACAGCATCACTTCAGAAAGAAGTTCCTGATAAACATTCCTGTTTCATTAAGCTGGACTTGGAGGTTAAAATTCTTTTGTGACCATTACTTAGAGGACTGATAATTGCCTGGTTAATGGTGTTATACTTTGCTCATTTGAGTGTTGAATATTAAATAGTGGGACTGAAGCCAAAGTTTGCCCTGGTAAGCTTGAAAGCTCTCTGCAAGCTGCAGAATGTGCTTTGAATTGACTAAATAGAAGTATTTCTCATGTGTAAATATAAAGGAGACAAGGCTATAATTAAACTGATCAGTTTTGCAGAATAAGGGGGTAGTTGTGTTTGAGAAAACTTGTCTCTGTGCAATTCTACATTATGGAACACACATTTTTTGGTGAGGCACCAGTCATGTCAACGTAGCACCTATTCCTCCCAACCTCGTGGCCTTGCATTTGGAAAGATACTAGCAAGAGTGCTAGGGTTCCCTGGGGACAACACACAGGGGGCTGCATCTAAAGTCTGAGAGGAAGGTAGGCATGGAACAAAAATGTCACCAGGTCTGAAAATTAAATAACCTTTTCCTGCTTGTGCAGCCTCAGGGCTAACAAGGTCTGTGCAGTCAGTGTAGGTGACACAGCTGTGGCTTGCCCAAGGGCATGCATTGAATCTGGCTGTCTCACATCCTGCCATTGCTGATGCTGGCAGCTCTGTGCTGCTGGGGCCAGCTGGGTTGCAACACCCTCTTTGTCTTGCCACGTTTTTAACCACAGTGTCAATTAGTATTTGTGAGAGCCAAAAAATATTGAACTCTCTGCATCTTACTGTTTGATCTCTCTAAGTAGATGTTTCTATGCAAAGAATATTCTTTTGCTGACTGTAGCTCATCTAACTGATGGAAAGCAGCAGTATGTTTTGTACATTCCTGTCAGATAAATTTTTGCTTACTGATCAGCTTATTGGAACAAGGTTGTTGTCATTAAATGCAGAACATCTTGTACTTTGTTTTCTGCTCTTTTCTGCTTTTTGCACAGCCTTTGTGTTGTTGCTGCCCTGCCTGTTCTTACTGCT
Organism: Acropternis orthonyx; assembly: GCA_035583155.1. NCBI lineage: Eukaryota > Metazoa > Chordata > Aves > Passeriformes > Rhinocryptidae > Acropternis > Acropternis orthonyx. The sequence continues at coordinate 55,135,630 of JAWWEU010000001.1, read as the reverse complement.
TATTCTGGCTCTGCTTGTGACTCTCTGCAGAGCAGACCTAAATCTGGGTTTGCTTTCTCTGTTAACTTTCTTCTGGCTTAGTGCCTCAGATTGACTTGCATGGAGGTTGACTGATTGTTGAGGCTGGCAGGTAGAAGTGGAAATGATGCAAAAGTAGGCAGATCTCTTCCATGGTTAGCAAGCTGCTGTGTCCCCTCATGTTATCTAATGAAATCACACTTGCATTACTGAAAATTGGTGCAGGGGTGAGAGAGGACCTGGAACTGCTGGTCTCAAGTGCTAATTCAAGAATACTTCAAAAAGTAACTTTTACTTCTGTTCCTAGGGCTCTCATTCCCCTTTATCAACGCCTTTTCCTCCTACTGATGCTTCATTAAAAACAGCACTTTTCCAGCCATTAATAGCTAAAACGTGAAATGAATGAAGCAGGGTTCGGTCTTAGTCAGAGTATCTCAGCAATGAATTAGTGATTGCTCTGGGAAAGAAACTTGGATTCTTAGGAACATACTGATGTGCTGGTGGGAATAATAAAAAGGAAGAAGCCAGAAGAATGAGAAAGGGAGAAGATCATGTGTCTGCAAGTGCAATGCTGAGACAAACAAGTGGGAAGTGCGTGCACTACGAAGTGCAGGGAAAAATTATGCAAACAAACCCAAGAGCTGAACTGGTTGAGAAATGATGGAGAAATAACTACATGCTTCTGAATCAGTAATTGATGCTTTTTCTGTTACGGATGAAACAGCTCCAGTATTGCCAAAAATCCTAATTTAAAAATTGCACAGTGTGAAAAATTGTAAAGCTCATCACTCTCATCTTGTTGCTCTGAATTTTTATTTGATGCATTTTGGAAGGAAAGTGTTGGGTTTTTTTAGAAATAAATCTAAATGAGGAATGTCTTAATGCTAGTTTTAATTCTTGTAGATCTAGTCTAGTTTTACTAGGCCATTTCTTATTGCCTTAGCAATGTTTCTCTGTTGCTTCAGGAGTTCTGGTGCTGGACTGTTAAGAGCAACATTGTGCTCCAGGATGAGTCTTCTGTTCAAAGAAAACAAAAAAAGCCTAGAAGCCAGCAGCCCTGTGTTTCAAAATTAACTATAAATACAGTGCCAAAATATTTTCTCATGCAGTCTTGGTGTCTCAGCATAATTCTACTCTGTGCATGGCACACAAGCAGCCTGAAATTTTGTTTCTGCTAGACTGCTGTTTATTGCTAACATCAGCAGAAGTACTGATGTTGCTTCACCCAGAACCTTCTGCATTCCACTTAGATTCTCTCTGCATCACTTCCTACTTCAAGCTCTTAGTTTCAGGTGTATTCCAGCTGCCTTGCCTAAAGTATTGATAATTGACCTCAAATCAGAATGGTTTTTGTTTTTTGCTGTGAGGGCAGAGACTTAATGTATCCAGAGTCACTTTAACACTTGCCAGAGGTGGATCTGGAGCATGATACTGCAGAGACCATATAGTCCCCAGTGCAGTTAAATACGACCATGGCTTGTATATTATCATATGCAAAATATTGGGTAGATGTTGTAGTAGAAATGGACTGACAGTAGGTACAGCAGTAACTTTCAGTGACCAGTGGGTTGAGTTTTCCTTTGGTTGTTTTTTGGGGTTGGTTTGTTTGTTTTAGTGGATTGCTGGGGGTTTTTTTGTTTTTTTGGAGTTTCTTTTTGTGGTTTGTTTGGTTGCTTTTGTTACTTTTTGAAATGTGATTTTTAATGTATTTTCTTGTATTATTTGTTCTTCTTTTGAGGAATGACTATTTCATAGGAAGTAGTAAAGTACTCTAGAATACAACTGTGTCTCAAATTTGCAGTTAGCCTATATCTAATGGATTGTTGTTGAAGAAAGAGGAAAAAAAGTATTTGGTGTATTTAATAGTTAAAATTTGTCAGTTAAATGGTTAAAATTTATCTGGCAAAATATGAGTGTTCTGAAGTACTTCAAAGCTTTAATGTTCTGTTGAGGATCATATTTTGGGGGTTATTTTTAGAGAAGAAGGAACAAAATGGATTTAGAGTGGTTGTCTATTCTTTAGTATAATGTAGCATTTCTGTAATTTTTCTAGGGGTCACCTCTGTTTGATCTTATCAAGCAGTCAAAAGAACGAGAAGGCCAAACAGATCAGCCTGAGACCCCTTCTGCTCCCAGTACACCTTTTCAACATAATCACACTGCTGCAGACCTGTAAGTGACATGCATGCCTGAAGTCTAGGAAAATGTGAAGTTAATATCACCCTTAAAATTTAAATCCAACTTGTTTTCCTACTTGTTAGGCTTAGTACTTAAATTTTGTTAAACTGTTGTATTTGCAGGTGTATATTACTCATATAAATTTAAACCAAATGCTGAAATAAGTTCTTCTAAGACCCATCAAACCTGTAATTGCAAACTGTTATCTTAGTTGCCTAGGAATAAACAAGTCCCTGTATCAGGTATTGGGGATAACAGGTTGCAATAGCAGTTAATTTCTTCTAATGGGGAAGAGGGAAGAGTTCCTGCAAGTATTGTTAATATAAAATTGTTCTCTTATCCTGTGATATTAAGTGCTTAATATATGTTGAATCTCCAGCTATCTTTCTCCTGTGAGATCTCCGAAGAAGAAAGCATCTGGACCTTCTCCAAGTGCTAATTCTACACCAAATGCTCAACCTACTGCAAGCCCCCAAACACAGAAACCACAAAAATCTATCTGCCTCTCTCTCTTCTACAAAAAAGGTTTGTTGCTTCTATATGTGCTGACATTTGCAAAGTTATCTCTTGTTATTTTTCTGTTTTGGGTTTTGATGCTCAACATATCTTGGAAGATTATTGTAGAATCTGTAGTGCATAGTGTGCAAACCATGTGGAAGAAGCAGTAAAATGGTGCCAGGAGGTTAATGCAAGTTCAAACTGAAAACTTACCTACTGACCATAGAAATGTCTGTGTGGGCTCAGATGGAGGGTTCTTCTGTCATGGCATCCTTTTCCCAGAAGTGACCATAAATAGGTGTCATGAGAAACTGAAGAACTGGGCAAGCATGGATGGTGCTTCCCCTGAATGCTTTCCCCAGCTTCAACTTCGTCCAGCTTGAGGGTTTTTTGGAACCTTTTGCACCATGTCAGCTTAGTAATTCTCAGCAGATTCATGTTCCAAATGCTTGTTCTGGCTCTTTTTGAATTGGCATAGACATACATGTGCAGCATTGTTTGCTGTGGCCTTCCATGTGTCCACTGTCACTTGTATGAAGAATCTTTTCCATTTATTTTGAACCTGGATTCTACTACCTTCATTTGATGTCTCCTAGTTACTGTAGTTGGAGATGGCAAACGTTCCGTTGCTGTCCGTCCTCCATTGCGTTCCTTTTACTTTGTATATTCCTATTATTAGAATTCCAGCTTATTTTTCTTCTCTGTTTCTTAAGTGTTTCTACTGGCCTATCGTCGGCTACATATCCTGTTCCTTCAGCTTCTCTCTGAACATCCTGACCTGGAATCCTTGATCTGGACCCTCTTCCAGCACACACTGCAAAATGAGTATGAGCTAATGAGAGACAGGCACTTGGACCAGGTAACATGAACAGAAGAGTTTTAAAAAGTTTAAAAGACTCTCCTGAACAAAATTTCTTACACATTCTTTAGCCATTAGAACTTGTACTCTGAGTTTTTATTTCTCTATTGATCACTGAAAGGAGACCTTAATATAGACTGAAGTCTATCATCTCATTTTTTTAAGCACTGGCAGTTATTCACTATGGCATTATCTAATGCCATTTTCATCTATTTTCAAAGTAATGAAGACATACCACAATTTCTAATAATTTGCGTAAGAAAATAATTATTGTCATTGGGAAGACAACATGGGTGGTCGATGAATGTTTTATTATTCTACCCTAAAATTGCAACACATGAAATGAGTTTGTGAAGATATCAGCTCCAATTAGTTGATTGTTGTGCAGAAATAGAAGTAACATTAGCTGACTTATGTTCTGGGAGTTCTTATGAAATTGAGTTGCATGTTAGTTTACAGAATGCTATTAGTAATAGAAAGCTTATTTCTTAACTTGAAGGAGCTGAATTCATTTTCGGCATTTTCAGTTGTCTTGTCTTGTTTCTTTGATAGATCATGATGTGTTCTATGTATGGCATATGCAAAGTAAAGAATGTAGATCTTCGATTTAAAATAATAGTTTCGGCATACAAGGAGCTTTGCAACACAAATCAAGAGGTATGGAAGTTCTTAAATGTTATTCCTCTATAAAAATGTTATAAACTGATTATTTCTCTCTGAAACCAAAATAAAACAAACTACACTTGAACATACAAAAGAAAACTTCTGCTTCACTGCATCTCTGTTTTGTGGAGGAGAAAACTGACTCTAATATTAAATATCTCTTTTAAATATCTTGCATAAATAGTTGGGTAACGCCTCAGAAACCAAACTTCATTCTGTCTTTTTAAAGGTACTAAATAATGGTTTATGATTTTATTTGGAGACTAGATGAAAGATTTATGTCTAGAGCTAATAGGATTTTCAAAAATAACACAAGTTCGTTTAGGAGTTATCTAACTTCCCATGGAGCATTAAGGGAAGAGAAGCAGATAACTTTCTACAGGAGCTTTCAACAGAAATACAGTTTGGTATCAAATAGAGATATATGGTTATATATCAAACAGCTGTGTATGTATTAAAGTTACAGGCATAATTTTAAGATTTAGAAGTTCCTTTCTTCATAGGAGCTTTAATGTACTGAGATTTTTGCACAACACAGTAATTAAATAAATAGAAAAATCCTCACCAGTTATAGGAATTGTAGGCATCCTGTCAGTAGCAGAATTTCTCATATTGTATTTGTTGATATACTCCAGACTTTTTGTCTCCAAGCCTATAGAACTGTTTTATCCACATCAGGTCAGTAATGAGTTTTTGAGCCTGCCAAGGTGTGCACGGTAGTCGAGACTTTTTGATGTGTGTGTAAAAGTAAATGGAGCTTAGATTTGGAAAGTGTTAGAACTGTGTTCGCACTAAGGGGCTGTGCCAGTTAATGAAGCAGATGCTTCTACTGGTGTTCATACATGTTTGGAATAAAACCCCAACAGTTTAGAACAGTTCTAAATAGTAGTTACAATGGCTTGCATACAAACCACATGCCATCCTAGCTATTATCTAACACAGTCTTTATGAATGGTTTTATGAGTTTGTCAAATGTAAAATTTTTGTTCCTTGTTTTTTTAATCTCTCTATGATTTTCTCACCCTGTGTAGACTTTCAAACGTGTTCTTATCCGGGAAGAACAATACGACTCCATTATAGTTTTCTACAACTTAGTGTTTATGCAGAAGCTGAAAACAAACATTTTGCAGTATGCTTCCAACAGGGTAAGCCATTAGCTCTGTTCATTTTTCAGTGGACTAGAAGTATAGAGACAATAAAACCTTATGATTATTTCATTATTCTTATAGCCTCCCACTCTGTCGCCTATCCCACACGTTCCTCGCAGCCCTTACCAGTTTTCCAACTCTCCTCGGCGTGTCCCTGCTGGCAATAACATCTACATCTCACCTTTGAAGAGCCCATACAAATTCTCTGACGGGTTTCAGTCACCCACAAAGATGACTCCAAGGTCGAGGTAGGTTGTTGACAAACATTTCTTTGATTAAGTTAAAGGTATTTGGGAGTTTTTAGTGGAAGCCAATTAGAGAACTGCAGTCTGGTTTGTCCGTAGTTTGTGGCTATTACATCTTTTTTGGTTAAAAGTTTGTGTCCTGTATGTGAAGCCTTTATTCATCTTTCAGTGCTTTTCTGTTGTGCTCAAGGAGTTTTCTGTTGGTTGTTTTTTCGCTCCTTTTTTTTTTTTTTTTCCCACCCAAAGAAGAGTTTGCTGACCTAGTTGCTTAAACGTTGTCGGCCTTGACTCTGGATCACAATCCTGAAAAACACAGATGAGCTTTGTAAGCTTGTTCAAAGGGAAAATACTTTTTTGAAACAAAATGTTTATTTAGTTGGCTGAACCAAACATTTGAAACTGTTGGTCACTAGTTCTTAGCAGACAAGGATGACAGCAAATGTGCCAGTTTCCAGTGGCTTTTTAAACTAGGATCAAGCAAGTCCCAGTGCATCTGGCCCACTGTGTACCAAAGTTTAAATGTTACTGTGTATTTCAGGTTGAAGTCCTGCAGGGTTTTGATTAGCAAACACTTGAAAGTAAAGATGAGGAGAAGGTTGTCTGCATGCCCAGCACTGAAAGGTCTTCCTGCTGATAAAGGACAGGCTATGGGGTCCTCTGATTCTTTTAAGCCACAATTTTGTTTTGTCTGTGTGATACAGTTGATTTGGTGATCAGCATTCATTGGCCCAAAGAGAAACATCTCACTCTAAAGCACATTATGGATTTGCGTTGTTAATGCAGAGAGAGAGGAAGGGACCTTGTTATTGCCTTGTGCTAAGCTCTACAAATTAGTGGATGCTTCTGTCATTGTTAAATGTGGTTTAATGTTAAACACTTCTCTTCTTCATTTGACAGAATTTTGGTGTCAATTGGAGAATCCTTTGGGGTGAGTTTTAACATTTTTAATGTTTGGTAACTTTTAGTGGAATGGGATAGCCTGCTCACATCTCTAGAGCTGGCCAGTGAGTGTGTCTAATTTATTATAGTAATTATGAAGAAGTTCTGTTAATTCCTTCCAAATATCCAGACTTCACTTTTAAAATGTGTTGCAGTTTATTTTAGTTGCTTTGGCAGAAGGTAGAGTTCTTAAAACTCCAAAGTTTTAGAAGTCCTGATTTTTTTTTCAGTGGATAATCTGGAAAGTTGGAGTTGTTTCAGGATTTATTGGCAATTCTTTCTGTATTTTCTTGTCACTTCAGACTTCTGAAAAGTTTCAGAAAATAAACCAGATGATGTGCAACAGTGACTGCCAGCTGAAGCGCAGCGCAGAAGTAAGTGCTGCTCCGAAGCCACTGAAGAGGCTGCGCTTCGACATAGAGGGGCAGGACGAAGCAGATGGAAGGTGAGATTGTCCTTGGCTTTTCAGTAATCTTGTGTTATATAGTCAGTCATCTTATATTTGCTTCTTGGGGCATTCCATCCTAACTTCTTCCTGATATCCTAACTTGTGTTAATTTGTGAGCTTTAGTAACGGTATTAAATGAGAGATGGTAGCATCGTGCTTCTCAATTAGATGCTTTGATGTCAGGAGTGAAGGATTTATTCAGTGCCTGTAAGAGAGGGCAGTAACACTGAAATGAACTAACCTTAAAGTTTAGGTTACAAGGATAGAGTTATTTTTCTTAACTTAATCATGTGCTTCCTGTCTGCAGCAAACACCTACCCCAGGAATCCAAGTTCCAACAAAAGCTTGCAGAAATGAGTGAGTGTTACTTTCCTCATAAACTACACAACAATGAGTACCTTGGATAACACAGTTTCGGCCCACTCAGATGAAAACATTGCTCAACACTGATGTCATTTGGGTAACTTGCTTGGTTTTTGTAAAAATACAGATTACGAAATGGAAATTTATGTACACAGGAAAATGGTATGTAGTTCTGTTTGTTGCTTTGCTATCTTTTATACTAAAATGTCTGAGACTGCTTTTTCTTCCACTGTGGATCAGCATTTCTTTCAGATTTTATGGTATCAGTTTTCTGTTTTTTCAAATGAAACTCAAATCTTGCTCTTGAAAAGCAAAACAGCCCTGCCCCTACATGTGAGTTGCATTTTCTGCTCCCAAGGAGCACACTTGGTCAGGCCAGGCATTCTCACTCTCTGGTGGAATCTGAGCTCTGCAGCTGGGTGAGTTTGCCCTTTAAAAACTCTTACCTTGCTCATCAAGATATGTATGAGTGTGGATCCAGGCACCTCTCCTTTATTATAAAGTAGGGCAAATATTTCAGTGCTTACTTGTGGCAGAGGTTAAGGAGAGTTGTGTCTCATGTCAGGTTGGTGTTAGTGTGTGTCACTGAGAGGAAGAGGCATTTCCTGGCCGGCTGGCTCTGGAATATGGGCACTGCTCACCCCACAGCATCTTCCTGGTAACAAGGCAAGATTCCCTATGTGATGCAGAACATCTGCCCACCTCGAGGATGAAAACAGACACAGTGAGGATACAGAAAGAGTGAAAATTTGAGAGAACAGGTGAAAGAAATTTTGTAAGATGTGTAAGGTTGAGCAAGAATTGCTGAAACAGTGCAGAATAAGATGTTTATTTTATAATGAGGGATTTGATTTACTTAGGATAAAATAGTATGCTTCTACTCCTTGTGTCATTACAAAGTTTTACAATAATCAATCCAAAGTAATTATGAAGAAAATATTTAATTTCATTCTTTTTGTTTGTTGTGGGTTTTTTGTAGCATCTACTCGAACAAGAATGCAAAAGCAGAAGCTGAATGATGGAAATGATACCTCAGCCAGTGAAGAAAAGTGAGATTCTTCTCAGGACCAGGGGCTGCACCACCAGCCCTCTTAGATTGTTTTTATTTTACAGCCTTCATTACTAGACTTGCTTTTTTAGTTGCCTTTTATTCCAAACTGCTAGTTGAGAGCATTTTTACTTTTTAAATTGTTAAATGTTTTTCATGATACTTTGCCTTATGAGGTAGCATATATACAGTGTAAGCCACTGAACTTAATTTATATATTTTTTTGAGGATTTTAAAAACAGACTTGCAAGACTTCTGAATTTCCTGTTGCAGCATTACTGATTTAAGCCAGTTCAGTCTCCTTAAAGATGAAACGTTAGCTAGAATGATTTGAAATGCACTAATTTTATTTCTTAAATTTGAATTTAAGATTTTCATTATTTGCCAGTGTTGAAAATGAGGGGCCAGATACTGCAAAGATTGCTGTCTCTGTACATAATTAGCTCATCAAATTCCAGTTAAACTGGACAGTAGTTGTAGGCCTTGTGGAGTCAGGGCCTCACCTCAGAAGTTCAGCCTGAATTCAAAGCAAACTCATTGTGTAGCCATACTGCTGAAACCAGTACTTGGCATTTGGTAGTTTTCCTTCCCCAGCTCTCACCCTGGTGTAATTTTGGAGGGCAGTTACACTGTCCATCAGTTTGAATTTCGTGGAATATGAATCCCACAGAGATTCATTCCAGAATTGTACAGAGAATCTCCCCAGAAGCTGAAGCTTCTTCCCAGATGCAGATTAATCGATGTGCACTTTGTTGTCTTGGAAGATCTCAAGTATTAAAAGAAAAAAACCAAACAACCAAACTTAAACCCCACCTGGTACACATAAGAATTCAAAATTCTAATGATGTAGAATTTCCTTGATTTCTTCAAATTTTCACCTAACTGTAGCCAAGCCAAACAGCTTGAGAAGCAGTGGAAAGCTGAGTGTCTTCAGCTGGGTTCCAGGTGAGAGCAGCCTGGTCTCTGAAAGCACAGGATGTTTCCCATTGGCCTTACTGCAGCGTCTGCACAAAAGCTGAACATGGTGAACCCACGTTGGGAAAATCAATCTGCCTTATTTTACTGAAAAGGCAGTTAATTAGGCAACTTGTGAATGGTTGCAACTAGCAAAAAAAAAAAAAAACCCGACTCAAGACTTTTTGTCATCTTTTGTATTTGTAAGTTATTGATTCAGATACAGGAATTTCTTCTTGCCATGAAAAAGTTTTGTAAAATAGCCAGGTAACAAAAGCACATATTTTCCTTCCAGTAGATAAAAATATAAGCAAATGTCTTGCTTTAAAATGACCCACTTTTATGAAATTTAGCTTTTACAGCTACTTTAATTAAGAACTGTTACAGTAGAAAACCATGGTATTCATGACACAAACGTTCTAAACCAACATCTCCTTCAGGTAGCTTATTTACAGGTTGTTTAGCTGATCCTAGAGTACTTAGAGTAGGATGTTTTATAGATCCGTTCTTGTGTTGATTTGAAGCTAATCCTAGAGCTAATAAAAATTCCATAAGCAGCACACTGATGTATAAGCGAATTTTAAAATAACATTGAGGGGTTTTTTAGACTCAGTACAGCTTCAGCTTTCTTCCTGAAAAATGTACAGAAGTTTCAAGAGTACCTTATGTTTATTTTCTCACTTTTTGCAGACAGAACGTATGTTAACATTGGGTGCACTGACTGTCAGCTCTGTTACATACTCAAGGTTCTTCCTTTGGCTAGGGAGAGGATAGAGTCCAGTATCTAAACAGATCCATTATTTCTGTGACAGTGTATTTTTTTGTTCAAACAGACTGAAGGCTTTACATCAAATGTATGATAATATTTTATACAACTAACCGATTTTCTCTCAAGATAAATAAAATAGCTTTTAAAAGATTTATAGTGAGTAATTTCCCTTATATTAGATGGGAAGGTTACTTCATATGGTCATGATGTCCTCCTGTATCACGCTCCCACTGTGACTGCAGCTGGTACAAGCAGAGCTCACTCCATCTCCAGTGATTCCCTTTGGGTGCAGTGGTCCAAAGAGTTGCACTGTTGGGCTTATGGTTACCATCAGAGGTTTCCATGGCATGTTCTGGAAGTATTCTCACTAGACCTCGCTGCAGGGTCACTGTTGGTAATCTTACTGTGTTTGACAGCACTTTTCTTAGAGCAAGACCTTGTACTAAAAATGGTTCGGAATACTGAAACTGTCTTCTAGGAAAAAAGAAAATTAGGATTCACAGCAGAAGAGTCGGACACAAAGTGTGATGTGCATTTTAGGTGCCTAAGAGCAAGCATAGCACCACTGGTAACACGGTAGTTGCTGTGGAGGAACATGAATTCTTGGAGAAAATACGTCTCTGCCTAAGCCCTGCGTGTAAGGTGAGATCAGGTGAATTGCATCTCAGAAAGGCCTGTTTCTGTCTATTGATGCTTAAGGGAATTTAATCTGTTGGCTACAGTTAGTAGCCACCTGAAGAGTGCAGAGCTGATTCCCAGCCTCTTCATTTGCTTTTTTATACCTTAATGTCTTCCTGCTGTCCACTGTTTTCAGATGCTGTTGTTCTTAAATGTTTCTTCCTCCCTGCATTTGACTTGCAAGTGAAGAATTTTGTGCTTAGGCAGTGCTAGTCCAGAAGGGCTGTAATAAATAGCAAGTTCCTCACAAGTGCTGAACAGCCATAGGGAATGTGTAAAACTGCATGTTTTCCAATATGGGAGTGGCTGAAGGAAGATAGCTGTGTCCAGTATGAAACAGCTGGAGAAGATTGTGGCAGTGCAAAGTACAAGCTGAAATATTTTAAAATGTAACAAGCTGGTCGTAATGTGCATTTGCTTAAGAAACAATGATTGGTGTGACCATTTTATTAATAAGGGGCATTAATTTCTTTGAAAGGTGGAATACACTTCCATAAATTCTCCAGCTTACAAATGTGTTATCTGGTGATAATGATTTCCTGAAGAACACAAATAGTCTTTAAGGTACCTCTGAAATATTATCTGGTTTATTAACTACATAGTCAACTCATCTACAAGCACCAAGCTTTTCATTTTTACTGAAAAAAAAGGAAAAAATCCCACTCATATTTGTTTAAATATGGCATTTTTATTAATGGTCTATTAAACCAGGTAAGTTTATGAAGAAACAAAAAATGAAAACATTCACATTCAGGCTGTAAATTTTCTACACCATCACAGAATATGCCGAGTTGGAAGGGACCCATAAGCATCATCAAGTCCAACCCTTAGCCCTGCACAGGACCATCCCCGAGAGTCACACCATGTGCCTGAGAGTGTTGCCCAAACAGTTCTTGAGCTCTCTCAGGCTTGGTGCTGTGACCACTTCCCTGGGGAGCCTGTGTCAGTGCTCAGCCACTGTCTGGGGGAAGAACCTGTTTCCAATATTCAACCTAAACCTCCTCTGACACAACTTCAGGCTGTTCCCTCTGGTCCTGGCACTGGTCACCACAGAGAAGAGATCAGTGCCTGTCCCTCCTCTGCCCCCCACAAGGAAGTTGTAACTGCAATAATGTCCCCCCTCAGTCTCCTCTTCTCCACGCTGAACAGACCAAGGGGTCTCAACTGCTCCTCACATGGCTTCCTCTCAAGGCCCTTCACCATCTTTGTTGCCCTCCTTTTGAAATTAATCCTGCCTCTGTGGGGTACATAAATGCTTTGTTTTACAAGGAAAGCCCATGGAAATTGTTCAGGTCATATAAAAACAGCAGTTTATGTAGGTATCAGACGTAACAAAACTCTATGGGTGGGTATTCTATGACAATGCAGTGCTGGCTTTGGCTTCAGTAACTTCGGAGAACCTTTAAATGATCCTCCCCCTGTAATTTCCTTTCAATTTCCATTTGACTCCCTTTCTGTAAAGTGGAAAACTGCTCATTATTTAAACCCCAGATACAGTTTATGCTTGACCATATTTTCACTTTTTATTAAAACAGCCTTTTGTCTGTGGTGTCCTAAAACAGACCAATACTTAATTGTATCAGTAATTTAACCTGCAAGATCCACAAACACAAGTTTGTTGCAGGCTATTTCACAATGGTAAAATGCATCCCTAATTCTGCTGCAATGTCCCATGGTTGGCTTTCAAGCACGTATTTACATACATGCATACACATTTAACCACCTAAGTCAGTATGTTTTTTTAAACATTGACCTCTAAGTGCCCAGCAAAGTGCATGCAATAGAAGTTTAAAAATTAAATAAATAAATGCTTCTATGAATGTAACACTAACACCTCCAGGTCAGATGATACAGATGGCACATATAAATGCCAACACAGACACATTGGATCTTTAGGATCACTCTCATTCAGTCCAGAGATGCTTTTTCTCAAAATTACAGGTGTCATCAATTATTCTGAAATTGCAGCTAGGCTTTTATGTGTACAGTTGGTTGGAAATTATGAGCAGGAAGGAAACAAATTGAAAAAAAATGGCACTATTGGTTATATTAAGCCAAAAATTCCTTGTTTCAAGTAGCATGCCATATTGATTGCAGTAAGTGTTCAACTACTGTGTTATGAACTTGATCCAAGGCAGGAGAGTGGGATCCCTCTCCAGTGGTATCATTCCATGGAGTAGTGTCTCCAGGAAGCCAGACAATGTTGAGTCAGAAAAAACCGTTTCACATTTACAGTTTGGGTTTGGTTCTTTAAGTAAAACAGAAACATCTGCAGAGACCTTTTATAGTACATGTCTTAGGAAGGCTGGAGTGACCATGGGTGCCCAGCTGGTTCCATTTCCCAGTGGGACTGGCTGTGTGCCAGGATGCCATCTGGCTGGGCTGTGGCAGTACACCCTCCTTCTGTGTGCTGCTGTGGCAGGTCAGGCTGGCAGTTCATGTGTCCAGAACAGAAAGGGGAAAACTTCAGCCATCCCAGGCTTAACCAGGGATATGCAGCCTTGGCTTACACAGAATCCCTTGTGTGTGTGCCTTGGTATGGTCAGTGCTGGGCTGTGGCACACAAGGTTTGCAGTGAAATTGTGCCCTGCCATGATACTGGTTTACTGTCTGCATTGGCCTCTACTTGTGTACTGGCTCAAGTGATTTTCAACACAAACCTAACAAAACTGATCTCTTTCCCCAGCAAGGCTGTGGTTTGGATGAAACTGCATTATGTACTAGAAAGGTTTTGACTACTTCTGTTTGAATACAAAATACAGACCCAGCTGCTGAAGTATGGACTTAGCTGCTGGAGGAAGTCCTACTAATCGCTGAGGGGGTGGCAGAATGTGCTTGTTAGCAGTAGATGATCCAATATATTTTCTAGTGAGAGTCTGAGGCAAATGTTTCAAACACAAGTATTTACCACAGTATTTTCAAAAATATTTGCTCATCACTGTTTTCCTAAGTAGATCCTGCTGTCTGCATGCTTCACCCTTCCAACTCACACCCACAGGATCTGATGTGAAGAGGAGCAATACTCATTACTTCTCATCTTTTCTGAGTATGTGCTGCTGCTCCTTTTCCTACTCCTCCTCAAAGAACAGGATGGAAGTAAGAAATACTTTAGAAATAAGCCTCCAATACAGTAAAGAACAGTTACTTCTACTTTAGAAATGTGGATGTGATCATTTAAGGGAATCAGGTTCTTAGAAACCACATCTGAGGATGAGAAAAGTCATTGAAGGAATTCAGTGGAACAGCAACAATCTGCAGGAAAGTCACATGACTATATCAGTGTACTGAGACTGGTCATCTTGTCTTCCCTATTTGTAAAATAATGCAAAAGGAACTTAAAGTCACTTTACTCAGTCAAAATTTTAAGAGAAACAAAGTCTCAAGGTCAATTCACAGTTACCTGTTAGAAAATTCAAGTAAATGCTCCAAGAGCTCCACATCTTCTGTAATGGGTCAGACCTTCCTCTGTGCAGCACTACATGGGGTTTTCATCTTAACTCACTTCAGTCAGTTAGAAATCCAGCATCTGCTCTACCTTAGCCATCGATGATCAATGATGGGGGAGGGGCATGTCCAGAGGGCAACCCCACTCTCTCCTAAACAGGACTGTAAGCTGGATGGTGTGGTCACCTTGCAGCACTGACCCAAGGAGAACCTGAAACAATGTATTTGGACAAGGTGCCTTTTTTGCCATGTGGAAACTAACAGGAGTTTCACTCTTACAATTTAATTGTAAGGCCTATGATACCACTTCAAAACCACCTTTTTCTCAGTTTTTCTGAAGATGATCTATCTGAGGACAGAAAGCAAGACAGGAATAAATAAATCTCAAGCAGGACTTCCATTTCTTGAAATTTTGTATGATTTGCAACTAAAAGATTTTCTTGGTAGTAAAACTCATAGCACGACAATTCACATCCAGACAAATATGGTGAATGCTTCCTGGCCCACTGGGTGCCAAGAACTGTGTTTGGTGTAACGGAAAGGGAGATTCTTTTTATTCTGTCTAAACAATGGACAGAAATTCTGGAAACCCAAAGCTGTAATATCCTGCTGAAGTTCCTCATAAATAAACTCCAAATTAACACCAACTGAGATACATCCTCCTACCAGTCAGAAAGCCTCTTACCCTAAAGTATTTATATTACTTTATCATGCATTCAGAAAACCAAGTTTGTACCTTCACTGGATCATGAATCTGACAAAAAGAAGCCCACTACAGCAAAATAACTTACTTTGGAGATAGAAGTACACTATGAAAGTTTTAGCAGCAAACAGGCTACTATCTCATAAAATCCAAATGCATGTTGTTTTAAAAAATAAAAAAAATTAAACAAACTAGACAGAGGAGATAATGATAGCTTAGTTTGCTTGACTTTGAGTGGGAAAGAGTAGTTACTGGATTAGATTTTTGTGTTAAATTCTGGCTGTTGGCAGTGAACAGTTACCACACACCTACGTGGTAGCCATCTTTACAAAACCTACATGTCAGTGGACTTGGACGCATTTCCTAAGCTGATGGACGCTTAGACTTTCTTTCCAAACCACTGCACATTCTGACCATGGAGAAGTTCTCCAGAGAAGTATTTCCAGGAGGGAAGAGAACGCGCTCTTCAGCTTGGTAGTAGTCAGAACTCAGTTTCGGAATGCTCCCACTCTGCTTGCTTTGCTAATGAAGTTTTTCAGGAGGTTGTGGTCCATTTCTGCAAAGCCTTGAGTTTGTGTAACAACAGTTAAATGGTTTATGCAAAATCTGAAGCAAAATTCTTCCAAGTCCTAGGAATAAATTGAGATAATTTGTAATATGAATGACTGCTAAAAATTATTATTACTTGTTTCAAAACTGTCATTAAAATAGCAGAGAATACACTAGACTGTTCACGTTATCAACCCCTTTTCTGATCTGTTTGATGGTATCACAAATGATAGGATGGAATTTGTTCATAGAAAGTATTCAATAAACCCCCTTCAAGAAAACAAGAGCAGCCACCTAAATCAAATCAAGAACTCTCATCATATTTACTGAGGTCATTAGAAAAGTTACCAATAAGTGAAATCATCAACTTTGTTCACACAGAACTACTAGAGCATCAATAACTCCTTTCTTTTCCTCCCTGCACTGAATTCAGTAGTGTTCCTTTGAAAAATAGCACATATCCTAGCCTTGCTGAAAATAAAAGCAAAATACCATGCAACATTTGATGATGCTTACTGAACACAAACTGGATGTTAGGATACACGTCTCTTTTGTGGCAAACCTAGGAATTGTATCCCCCCCTTTGCTGGGATTCCTAGATAGCAAAAAAGGTTGTCTTGTTGGGCTGAAACCGGATACTCAGATATTCAGCACAGGACAGGTACAAGCCATTAAGCCATACAACCATGATTTCATGCAGCAAATTTTGCCCGCTCAAACTCCTCACAACAGTGGCAATCCTTCTCTCCATGCACTCTGTCAGCCTCCTTTAGCTGGTTTCTATGCAACAACTTGCTGTGAAGGAATATGAGTTACCTTCTGCAGGAAGCAGAGCCAGCAGCAAGGCAAGTCTAAACTGGTGGTATGATCCGTGAGCTATGAACCCATCAAGGTTACAGCAAAAAGAGGTCTCTTAACCCACGCCAATTTGATTCTATGTTAACTACACAAACGATAGTAGAAAGATTACTCAGCAGAACACCTGTGCTTTTTCCCTTTGAAACCTTTTCCTTAGATTTCATGTTCCACGTCTATTTCCCCCCATCATGATGTATAATCTTTCACTTGCAGCATTCACATCTAATGACAAAAATATTGAATTCTATCTTTTCAAACTTCCAATATATTTGGTCTCTTCCATAATCCTTCTTTTGACAGTTGTCTGCTGCAGTCCTGATACACTGCACATGGTTCTCAAACCAGGAGTTACTATTATTAATGTAGCACAGTAAAAGATCCTGGCTTACTCCACAATGCTGTAGGCAAAGGCTATCCCCATGTCTTTGACAGAGAGACCTTTGCTGTGCTTCCCCAAAGCAGTTCTACCACATCCCTTTTAGAGCTGTGGGTGTAGGGAGGAGGGCAACAATGCACTCCTGAGTTTGGCACATGCTGCAGCCAGAGCAGGGGAACCAATTTGTCATCAGATAATTGTGTTAAAGTGTTACATGTTTTGAAAGGGCAGAACACTGAATCATAGAAGGAAGAGGAGGATAACATATAATTAGTCACCTAGCTAATTCCTTTCATTGTGTTTCAGCTATTATAAACTCTAGAACTTTGTCCAGGCTAGTTTTACTACTTCACAATACTTCTAAATATATTTTTAACTACTCTAACTACTTCACCTGATATGGGTCAACTAAAAACACTTCTGCTTTGAACATGTTCAAAACTGTTGAAAAGCTTGTAAGAGGAGAAACTCCGGAGTAAAGCTTTAATGAAAAATCTGCTGTTAAGAGAATCAAATCATTGGGTCATGCCTTTCTGTACTGTCTTCCCTGATATGCTGGGCTCATACCAGCACAGCACAGTGAGAACACTCCTCCTCTTTGCCTCAGCTGTTCATGCCCTGTTACTGATCCTTTGGTTACAAATGCAGCTGGCAGTCTTACTGTCTACTAATCTGTCTTTATCCTCTCTTTCAATTTACAGAACTCACTGACTTCTGGCCTCCTCTTTGCAAGTCCTACACAAATCCACCTCCTACAGTACACTGTCTCCATACAGCACTGACTACCGCAACATTTTTAACTCAGTTTTTGTTTCCATTTCTTCTTTCTACTTGCTTCCTATACCTGGAAGGCATAGGTATGTCAATCCATCATGTTACGCTTCCAGCCTCTCCTCCTTTAAAACTTCATCCTACATTTCACAGCCAGGCAAAGACAAAACCCCAAATATTTTAAAAAATAAAAACATTGTAATCAGCTACATACTCAGACTCTTCTAGTAGGTAATCTTCTGTTTGGCTATAGCAATTTTATCCTTGTAAAGCAGAAGGAACCCTTAATAGAAAGATGAGGACTTCTCAAACAACATGTTCCTTCATAACAATGTCTCCTAAGTCTAAAATATATAAGTAGACTTTTTGAATAATAAAACCCACCACATCATTATTTTCACAATCAGCATAGCACTAAGAAGTTGAGAAAAGGAAAACATCTTTGAAAGTATTTGTTTACATAAAAAGTGCTCACAGTGCACTGATAAAAGATTGAGTAGTAGTGACACCACATTTCAGAGCCAAGGGCAGACCAGATGACAGGATATGGGGAGAATAATAACAATAGGTAATTTGTTGCACCTCAGCACAATTCACTGTAAACAGTACTGCAAAAGTGGATTTTTTTATATAAGCACAAGTGTAAATAAGGAGGGACTTTACAGGTAAATTCTCCCACTGCCTGTAAAAGGCAGTACCAGAATGACTGTACCAGACACCAGCAGACAAAATGATCAGGTGTAGAACTCAGGGAGTGAGAGGTAGTGCAAAATCCAAAGGCAGAGGAGTAAATGGGAGTAAGAATTTTGCATGCCATGCCCTGTCATGCCAGATGACAAGGCAGAAAGCAAAGTAAGAACCCTGACTCAGGTGCAAGCCAAAAGGGCAGGAAGAAAACACTAGTACCTGGTTGGTTGGATTGTGGTTTTTTGTTTGGATTTTTTTGTTTCTTTTTTTTTTAAATTTTTTTAATAGCTTAAAAAGGAGGAAAAAAACCATCTGGGAGGCCAGAAAGGGAAATTACAGTAATCATGCCTCAACAGTTAAATGCAGTTATGTTTATATTAAGTAGCTTTGTTTCTCGGAAAACAACTGCTCGCCTGAAGAGAAGTTCTCCTTACCTGAGCTTCATACTTGACAGCAGCAGAAAGAAGCGCAATGGCATTCTCTTCACAAATGCCTTGTTTGATTGTTTGCTGGCAAAGCTTTTTCAATCTGTTTTCTCTATATAGTGTTGCCAAATCTAGCAGACCTGTGAAAATTCATACAGCTTTAACTGTCCTGGTGCAAAATATGCTAATTTATTTTCAAATTAATCAATTACCCTACTGTTTTAGGCTGAATTAATCAAAGGCTTGTTCTATTTTTACCCCTAGAAGATGTGTGCATTGTTTAAGGTCCTCTACAGACAGATCAAAAAAGGAACCATTTTATTACTATGCAAGTGTTCTGTTTTCTTGTTCACTGTATTGCATCTCATTCTAGGCATCAATTACTGACATATCCTCTTAAATTCATGCAGGGAACAGCTCCCTTTTCATTCATGATCAAATCATCACAACTACTTCAACAAAAGAATTTTAGGATGGTATTAGTGCCTTTTTAAGGAAAAAAACCCCAGTTCTTAATAAGAGAAACAATGAGTCCTTTTTGATCTTACTACATCCCTACTACTCATTCTCCTTGGGCATGTTTCCTGCTATTGAATCCCGTCTTCCTGACACCTGCCAAAGTCAAGATTTAAGTGTTAATAAAACTAAAGTTAACAAGCCCTGCTTCCCTCACCCTGTTATGACACACAGATTGAGCTTTCCAGAAGCAGTAGCCTAGAGTTATTTCCACTTATGGCAAATACCTATTGCATCTTCGGGAGGGAGCCTAATGTTGTCTGTATACAGGTATTCCAGGAAGGCTCGGTAAACAGGGTAAGAAAATTCACTCAGTTCTATAATTTCATCATCATTATTCAGTACGGAACGAAAATGTTCACACCTACGAAACATGAACAAAGATTGTATACTGTAAAGAGTTAAGCTTGAAAGATGTTGGTGAAGAAGTTGGCAAAAAAAAAAAAAATAAGATGGTAAAAAAATAAATCAGTCATAACAGACTAAATACACACGCATAAGCTCTGGCTACATGATTTCTTGGTTTGAACATGTTAATTTCTTTACCTTATGAGGTTTATAAGCCTAATAGATAAAATTCAGAATTTTAATTAATATTTTTATTAGTATTTTCTGGTATGCTCAATTTCTATTTACAATATCTACAAGGATGATCCATGTGTTTTTGATGCCATTTTCTTAAATATGTTATATATTACCTACGAATTTTATTACCTGGCCTGTAAAAGATAAAGTTTACAATTAATTTAGACAATTCTGAGATTTGACTCTGATGTCTCCAACATGACCTAATGAAGAAAGAAATTATTAATAATTTTAGATATAATTTATTTCAGAGTCCATACACAATTTAGCATTATTCATTATATTCAAGGACTACATTATTTAAAGTGAAGACATTCTCACTTAGATCTTTCAAAACCTTGTTCTTGTAAGTCTGAATACTTTTGTGACAGATACAAACAAGGACAAAGCACTGTCTTTGATAGCTGTAATCAGCAACTTACAGTTCACAGTAACTTACAATGCACTGTAACTTACTGTTCCTTAAAAACCATCCTAATAATTGCATTGTTTTCAAAATTTTTGTTGATGTAAGTGAACATCATCACTCTGATAACTTTTCCTATAACAACCACAATTTAATTGGACTTTTTTATACTACACTAATCTATAACATCTGAATTTTTTCTTCTTTTTATTAAAACTTTTCCATAACAAGTCTGACGGTTTCCTTTTAATGTCTCTGGGACAAAACTACAACAACGACAGTATCACTTAAATGCAAATGAAAAATAATTATTTAACTAAAGTTAAACTTCTTCACATTTGATTTTACTAGTTATTGAAAGAAAATTTTTTCTTAGTATTTTGGGACTTTTAATAAAATAAAGGAACCTCAAGTCAAATTTTAAAAGAAATAAAGTCATTCTCTTGATTCTGCCACATCTTTTACCATATTCTGGCATTGGCAGAAGCAGACCAAACCCCACTGTTTTGCTTCCCAGAGCCTCATGTCAAGTAGTGGTGACCATGCTATCCATCCAGCATGGAACAGACCTTGGGAATAGTCTGTTGCTCCAATGGTACCACATGATAGTCAGAAAAAAGGTAGTGCACATTTCTCCCTTAAAAATTAATTAGTAAATAAATAAAGATTGGTTGGTATACATCTGCCAGTCTGCAAAGTGTCTTGGAGTGACTCATCCTCTGGAGTGTCTGCCTCTCACTATCTCTCAGTGGAGACAGACAGAAATGTAATTCTGGCTGGCTAAATGCAGAGCTGATGAATCCCACCCACACACTCCTATGTATCTGTTTCTGCAGCCTGTGGCTGCCTCTCACTGAGAGGGCAGTCCCTGACATTTTGCCACCATCACAAGCCAATACCCACCAACAATAGGATCTAGTTCAAGAACAGGAATAGAACAAGACGGGAAAAAAAATCCTCTTAAGTAGTAAAGAAATTACTGGATAATGAAGAGGAACTTTTACCAGCATTGCATTCACAACAATGCTCTGAACAGGCCAAATGTTGCAAAATACCATTTAAAATACATTATCCTCTGATCCAGTTGCATCACGAGACTTAAAGAAAATAGTAATTTTACAGACTGTGCCTCATGTTTTATTATTCCTCCATATAATTATGATAATGCCATATATTTAAATTCATTTCAGAATTAGACACATTTCCTTCACAGAATGCTATACAGTCTGAGAAAAGCAGAGCAAGAAAAAAGAAATAAGAAAAAGTTACATACAGTCTGATTATCAGGAAAAAGAACGTCAGGAATATTTTGGGGATACACAAGATTTGATGAGGTATCTGATGGAGGACACAAAGCATTCCAAAGAGAATGGACTACAGGCACGAGTGTAACGTACAAGCAATGAAACTGGTAAAGTGAAGAAAATAGCAATACAGGTAATTGGACTATTAAGAGGAGAGCAGAAGAGATTAAAAAAAAAAAAAAAAAAAGACAGCCAAAAATGTTGTAACAATGAGGACGAAGACGCAGAAGCAGTTAGCAAGGCAGAAGAGATGCAAAGCAGTGTCTCCAGAATATCCCAGCAGAAACTGTTTCAGCAATAGCAAACTAATCTCTGAGTGTTAATAACATGGTGATTACTCTGTAGATCTCTGTATGTCAAGTCCCACTGTAAAGAGCTGTAAAACCAAAAAAGCAGCCAGTTTAAAAGTTAGACTGTTCAAAACAAGTAGGATAAGAAATTTGATAAAAAAGGAGGAAAAAAGGGTAATCTGAATAGCACCTACAGAAATTGCTGAAAGAACTGAAGGGTCCTGTGGAAGGAAAAAAAGGCAAGAATAAACACAAACCCCTCAGTTCATTTCAGCAGAGAAAGCCAAGCAGATAAAGGAGGAAACACTGATTGAAGCTCCTGAGAAGACAGCAGAAGGAAGTGAGCCTTTTCCTTAGTGGAAAAAGGTTGTTGGAAATCAAAGGCAAGGCCATTCAGGTAGCACAGAGGATAAATGTCAGATGAAAGGAGGTGATGAAAAGGCTGGTAGTAAGCAGCATGTTTGATAATTACAAGGAGTGACAAAATGAGGAAAAGAGACTAACAGTGAAGAATAGCAGGGGAATCCCCATGGCTCACAGAGAAAAGGGAGTTCGTAAAAATAAGAATTTTTTGCTGCAATCACACAGCACAGTGGATTAGGCTACACAGTGTAGTTTATATAGTTTATACAGTTTGTGACTTACCTAATTTTGAGAAGAACTTTATGAACATGAATGTATTTTCCATCCACTAGAAACTTCAGGTCTGCAGTTTCAGGGTTGTCAAATTCCTTCTTTAGTGACTGTGCTACTGTTAGGTGGTCATCAGGCTCTAGAACAGAAAGGGGACTTCATAGTAAGTAGTAAGCAATACAAGTATCTCCCATTACAGCACTGTGGGTATCTGTCAGCAATTCTTTAATAAATATGATGCCTCCTTAAGACTAGAAAAAAAACCCAGCAGATGATGTGTTCTGTGTGAGCCCCAGAAAAGCAAAGAAAGGGCACCTTTCTTTAGTCCTTACTGGTTTCCTACTCCAAGTAAACATCTCTATTAAAAAACCCATAAGCTCCATTCCTCTAACTCATCTATATAAGGCCAGGAAAAAAGTCAACAGTCCCAGTAGTTTACTGCTGCATTTGCTAGAAAAATATTATTAGCCATTACTGATAACATTATTGATAACCATAACCAAATTAAAAGTTTTGGTTATTAAAAGATACACAAAAGGTCAATAAAAAAGATCACAACAAAACTTTCTAAAACGCTCCCACAAGGAGATATAAAATAAAAATAAATCTATTCCATAAACAACACATGGGTTGCAGTGAAACTGCCGAGTACAATACCCCTAAAAGTAAATACCAACACTTAAAAGTCTATTCAAAAAGAGTAGTTTGCCCCAGATTTAATGGTGTTAGAAGCACTCTGTGTGAATATCTGCATACTCCTGTTTGTGTCATATGTATGTATATCCCACTCTGCACATGACATTTGTGTAATAAAGTTACCAGACAGCTTTGAAAAGTCAACCATTTGCTGCATAAAAATGTTTACCTCCTGAACTGATCCAAACCTCCTTCGTATCTGGCAGTCTCAGAGCACTAACCTCTTTAATACTACTAAAAAAATCAACAATCCACCCCCCTCAAACCTCATTCTTAACCCTGAAAACATTTTGTCTTCTTAGCATATAAATACACATTGTGGGTTTATACAGATCTTGTGGGTCAGTAATTAGTTGTTCTCTACAGAAAATTACATAAATGCTAGTTGCTGTAACCTGCCAAACTAGAAATAAGAACAGTATTCTGCTGGAAATGGAAAGACCTTCTCCACAAGCTCTAGAAAAAACTTAGCACACACATACACACACACACTTTGATATTGTTACACTTCATTTAGCACAATCATTTTAAATGTAATTTAGAGGATGTCACTTATGTTCAGCTATACCCATTTGGGGCTATATTATAGAAGTGTGATGCGTTACAGGTACAATGACTGGAGAAGGTGGGGAAGAGAAATCCAATGTAGCGATAAAATAAAAAAATCCTTCTGAAACAATGATACTGTAAGATACTTTGTTAGTTCTTATTTTGTACAACATGTGGATTGTTTGTTCAGACCTCTGCTATCCAAACAAGTAATCATTTTAAGCATTAATGTGAAGCTAAAGCTCTTCTTCAAAGTTAAGTGGCAATCCAGATGTCCTCCAACACACATCTCCAGATGACATCTACAGCCAGGAGAGGAAAACTGAGTATAGTGGAGCTCAGCCTTGAAATTCTTAGAACGGAAAATAGATGCTTTTACTTGTTGCAGCAGTTACGGGGGAACCAGAGGAAGGAAACGAAGAGGCAGTTCATATTGACAAGGCACAAAGCCAAGAAAACTCCTTAACAGTCAGTGTTAAGAACTGTATTAGAAATGTTAGAACTGCCACAAATAGGGAATGAATGGGAATGCTTGGGTGTGGAAGCACCAGAAGAAAACAGTCAGAGAAGGGCTGTAATCATGGCAGATGCCCGTGGCACCAAGCTCAGCAGATATAAGATCCTAGGACTGCCTGAGGATTCTCATAGATCAGATGACAAACAAGAGTGAGTCAGTCCTGATGACTTGCCAAGGTGGGACAGGATGAAGAGGCTAGTCACTCCCAGCTCCTAGAGCATGCAAAAAGGCACATCCAACACCAGCAGAGAGTCACCTAACTTAAAGGAATCCAGGAGACCTGATAAGGGCCTGATAAGCCAGCATCCTTTATCCTGTATCATCACAAGGAACCCTGATCAGGCCACCTGAATACACATTGTAGTGCCGGGGTGGTAGACAGACCACTTGGCACGTATGAGAATGTGGGTTTGAAAGTGCAGCTGAAACTAATTTTGTCTAAAAATGAAGTAACCTGTTCCACCTGTAAGGTTTCACCTTATGCTTTGATACAAGGTTGCTAGAGTGTTGTAGCATTATTTTCAAAGTGACCAAGAAGCCAAGCTCAAAAAAAAACCCCAAAACCCAGGGAGCTGCTACAGTCAAAAAATATGCCCAAAGTGCCATACAGCAACACAAGAGCAATTATGAAGACAGTGCAGAAGTGGGATGAAGCATGATGGATTCAGTACAGTTCAAATTACAAATTAACAAATTCCTGCATTCTAGCTTTTAGCTTAAGCTCCCAGATGACACCCACAGACAACCCCAAGAGTCTCATCTTTGACTAAAGCAGCAAAACCAGTAACTTTATTAGCAACCATTATGGGATTGAATTGTAGCTGAAGAATGAGCTCTCTCAGACAATGCTATATACTTAACCCTTTCTAGTCTACGCCAGCAAGACAGACCTTAATCAAACATCCGAGATGCAGCAACTGGCCTCTTCAGAAGCCCAGATCATGATCACTTGTGATGAGACTAAGTGTGGCCAATTTTGAACATGAGAATTTGGGCCCCTCAAGTGCTGGTAGTCTACTTAAGGGCATCAAAGAAAGTTTCAGCATTCCTAAACATGCTGCATGGCTCCCTCAAATCTCCAAATTCAAACTCTGGTTTTCCACCTACACCACTGGACAGCAACATACACAGGTTACATAGAAAAAAACCCTCCCCAAACCTAAGGCATTTCCACATAGAAATAAACTGCATCAGTAAACCAGAGAATTATTTAGCACTGCCATCAGTCTTTAGCAGTGTTTTTACAATTCCATATTAACATTTACACATATATAATATGTAATTATGGTTGTGCTTCCCAGTATAAATTTTTGCAAGAAACTAAGTTTAGGCTTCAAATACATGCAACTGTTTTATGAACTAGTGATTCTACCTAGAAGATGTCAGAACAAAAAGTATTTAAGCTCACCTACTGAGAGCAGACGCCACATTACGGCAGGGGTGGCAAAGCAAGCAAACACATCATCAGTGCAGGCAAAGTGGGTGAGGTGGGGCAAGGTCACGGACTGCCCACGGCACTGGCCCCACATGTACACCTGGCCACTCTGGGTCTTGGCCGCCGACGTGTGAGCAGAGTGGCAGGCTGCAATCTCTATAACTCTGAATTTACAAGCAAACAAAGAAAAAAACAGCAAGTCACTCTCATAAGAACAATATGCAGTGAATAAGCTCACTGCCTCCTGTCTTTCTCTGGTGCAAAACGTATTTGTAAGCACACATGAGTGTTTTCTCATCAGACAGAGCAAAATTAAAAGGCTATCAATGTTTTTGCAAAGAGTGTGCACTCAGAAAGTGTCTCTGGAAAAGCAACTTGGCAGTGAGCAGACACTCACAGCAGAGCTGTGGATCTGCTGCAGCACATGCTCTGCTGACCCCCATGGCTCCCTCAAGCAAAGCTATGATGAGTTTCAGGTCTATCAATGTCCTCAGTGGTGCTGGGCAGTGAGCTGAGCGGCTGCATTAAGCTGGAGAAAACAAGTACTTGGAGAGGATGAAGAAGGAAATGAGGGGGCATTTCCATTTTTGCTTATAATTGAAAGTTAATGAAAACCTTTTTTCTGCTTGCTTATTGGTAAGAGCTGTAAACTAAAAATTCAAATACACTTCTTTTAATCAAAATACTGAAGTGTCATTACTCATATAACTATTATTACTTATGTTTAATGGACTTTGATTTTGAAAATTAAAAATTAAAACCAAACAGCATTCAAAGCTCTTTCTAAGTGTCTTTTAGCTAGGCTATCTCTCTAATCCAAAGGTTGATTTAGGACTTCAAAACTCTCACTGTGTATGACATTACACAATCCACTGTTTTGCAGCCTGACCTATTGCTTGTTTACTTGCTTTCCCAGCTGCGTGGGGGAAATGGCTGGAAAACAACTTGTTTAAAGCTGCATGCACGAATCTTGCAGCCTTTAGTGAGGCAATATTCTCATTGACACCAAGAATGCATGTTCTGGCCAACAACAGGGAAAGGCAGCATATAACATTAACACTTGTATTAAATTATTGTAACATTTTAATTGCTGCCAAAGTGTCTGGAAAAAAAAAATCAGTTACATTTTAAGCAAAAACACAAACACAACAAAATAGCAATGTTCAAGATCAGGCCATGTCTCATTACCATAGTTGAGATGCCACTTCTTTACAATAATGTAGACAGACACAAGGTTAAGAGGGACATCTCACTTTCCTCACTATTCACAACAGGAGGGCAAAATCAAGACCTTAATCTAGAACACATGGAGATTTCTGGCCATATACATACATGGCTTTACAATAGAAATAGAAGTAACTTCCTCTCAGGGACTTAGAGGAAAATACTTCACTTGCAAAAAGATAAGCTTAATTTTCAGGCAACAGTACCACGAAAGAACTTCTTATGAGCCATATTTAATAGCAGTAATAACACATAACAATTGCAGATGTCCACTCTTCATTTTTCCTGTGTGCACTTGTCAGAAGTAGCATATTAAAATACAATTTCCATTCAGAGATAATAAAACTTTTACTGTTCACTTCAAACAATGAAACTACAACACTGAAGAGAAACTGCCACTAAAGCCTATAAAGTACAGTGCGAGCCAAAGCAGAAAATAGCATATTAAGACTCAAAATACCCGGTTTCTCTTTCACAAGGATGGTTATGGGGCAGATTCAAGCACTTTCAATGAAAATTCTGTTCCCATTTAGCAGATGAACCATTGCAAAAAATTAGAGACTATTTGTTCCAAAAATAGATTAAAAATACCATAACTTTCTGTAGCTCTTCCAAGAGTATGTCAACTAATGTCTGATTGCAAGACTATAAGTATTACCTGTCCTTATCCACAATAACTGTTGTAGGGTAAGACTGGTTACTTTTATTCCCAGTACCTAACTGGCCGTATGAATTGGCTCCCCAGGCATATATCTGACCTTCATCTGTCAGCACTAATGTATGTGCATAGCCACAGGCAACCTACAAGGAATAATAAGGAGAAAAACACAATAAATCTCATTTTTATATAACAGTAAGTTAAAACACATAGATACATGTTATGCTGTAGGTTAATGCTGTTGATACCATACCACTATAAAAGTTATAAATAGAGATAAGTTTATTAAAAAGGGAAGGAAAGTAGATGAGGTGACACTGAAGAAAAAATATACCAATGAGAAGAAACCCTGACAGATAATCTCAAGAGTGGAGGGGAAAAAAAAACCCACACAAAACCCCCTCCAAAAAATAAAAAACCCAACCAAACAAACAAAAAAAAACCTCAAAAAACCTGGATATTGAGAAAGAAGGAAAGTTATACAACAAATACAAACAATATGAAGAAAAATGAAGATTGTCTGTCTCACACTGACCTTGCTTTATGGGCAACTGCTCCAATGTGAATAGCTTACCACTGTTAAAAAACAGGCGAGGTCTGCCTACCTGCTCCTCTTGTCCCTGACTTCCAGCCACATGAAACTGCCCCTTTCCTGTGCCAGCTCTAATGCTCACTCACCCACACAAGGTAACCAACTGGAGCAGTCAGCCAGGAAAGAGAGGGAAGAGACAAAACTCTACATCCTGATGGCAGCATACATCTGTGTCAGCTCATAACCTCTTCTGGAAACCCACTTGGTCCTGCTGAGCTGCCTTCTCAGGTACCTCACATGAAGTTGCTCGAATATCCGCTTTACAGTCTACATATTCAACACAAGCCCTACATACAGAGAGATACACAGTGACAACATTGCCAGTAAGTCTTGCTCTGCCTGAGTTAACGTACTTTAGTATAGCTAGGTGGCCATCAAGAACCAATTTACGTGGTTCAAAACTAGCTCACGTATCTTTATATAATTGGCAAAGCAGATATACCCTAAGTACACTTAGTCCACTGACATCCCTGATGAATGTGAGGTACTTTAAATGAAATAAATCCTTGATTTATTTACTGATTGGAGGTCTACCACATGGTATTAATCAATATCAAGTAAATGAAGTGGATGGAAATAGGATCTAAGTCAACTTACTGGAGCACTCACTCTCTGAACAGGAGAATAAATACAGGGCAACATGATACTCACTTTATTAGGTTACCTGCCAACAGCAATTGTTACCAGACAAGCTACCATCTACATCCTAGGCACCCAATGTAAAATTATGTCATTAAATTAGTTTCTTTTAAAAGATCTAAAAAATCCCTACCTTCCCTGAGTAAACACAATAAATACAATTCAAAGTTCAAAACGCTCCTCTAAATTGTCACTAGGTTACAAAGTCAATGTTTTCTAACAAACAGTATCCTCTATTTTGGGTATATCAATTAAAAACTTTCAGTATCAATTCTGCAGTGACTTTAAATATTTCTTACTAGTCAAAAGAAGTTACCAGTTTGCTAGTTACACTGATGGCAGCCTGGCTATTTGGTATAGTGTAATAACCACCAAAGACTGAGACTAACCATTAAATGACAGCAACTTGTTGACCAAAACCAGTTGGAGACAGTTTGTTCAGACTCTGAACGCCAGTTAAGTATTGTGGCTGGAGTGCAGTTCTAAAACTGAAATTCATTCTGCAAGACAGACAAAATGCTAAACTGCAGCATTTTTCCAGAAAAGAAGGCAGGAGTTAATAAAGAACGGGAAAGACTCTTAGGATACATGGTTTTTATTCTGATAAATTGCACTTTAAACAGGGAGATGAAGGACTATCCCCTTCAAATGTTGCCTATGACTTGGGATACTTCAGTGGTTCCTAAAGGGTTTGCCATGGAGCATCACACACGTACCCGCTGCACACGAATGCCCTGCAAAGCTGCGATTCGGCACGGCGTTGGCTGGTTCCCACTGCTGCCCAGTCCGAGCTGGCCATTCCCATTGTAGCCCCAGACATAGACCTTGGAATGGAGACAGGCATTTTTAACTGTTTGCTACTATCTGCTTCTTTGGAAAGCAATATAACCACTTCAAACTCTCAATAATAATAATAATAATAATTTCCTTCAATACTTCTCTCTCCACATTTTGGGGTCTCTATTTTATATGCAGATACACACAAACACGCATATACATACCTATATAAGTGTACATATATACACATATATACATTTTTCTGCACTGCAAATTTTGGATGCCATTTCTCTTTAAAATACCAACTCATCTAGAATTCTAAATTTCCACATTCATGTTGCTCTTTAAGAGTTAGATTATGTAAGACTACGATATTTTAATATGAAGAACAGAAAATAAGTGATTCATATGGCTGCTTGCCAGCACAGAGCAAATTCAGCGTAATACTTGCCTTTTCCACAGAGCTAGTTTCTCATTCCAAAATACTCTAACAGAAAAGAAAACACACTAAAACAAGTATAAACTGTAAGCTATGCACAACAGTTTGAGTAGGCAGTTTTAGGCAGTAAATAAAATAAAATAAAAAAAAAAAGAAGGGAAAATACTGCGCTCTTATAATTTCAGTGGCATATGTTCTACTGCAAACAGTCAATAGCTACTTAGTTCTAAACTGAAATGCCTGGAGAATTGGAGCTGGAGAGGATGTAGACAGCCTAAAATCTTCAGCTCCTACCAGCTGAGGAAACAAGAACTCTACAACCTCTTTGTATCTTTGCAATGAGGAAAAAGAAGTATGGAAGAGATTCAAGGAGTACTGCAGTACAACAAATATATGCAATGTAGTTTTATTTCCTTTGTTTTCTCTTGGGATAAGGTGTGTGTATATGAGCGCTGAAAATTAAAATACCGTTCACTGATTATTCTCACACTCAGTATTGAAGATTCTAGTATAGACAATAATTTATTTGTCTATGAATGCTAAACGCAGCAGTGGGCTAATGTATTAAACAGCACTTTCATTTTTACTAGAATATAGTAGTAGCTCTAAACATCAGTAAATCTGTGATACAAACTTAGTTACTTTTACATATCAGAAAGTGCAGTTGGCATGAAATGCTAAGTATACATGCATATATATACTCAATATGATTTAATACCAGAATTTATAAAAGTCTCCTGACCTTCACAATGCTATTTTTACTTTAAAACTGTATTTTCAACTAAACTTGAAATTTGATACTTGAACTCCTACAGCTCGAAGCCACTTCAATAGTTGACAAAAAGTAATGGGTGGTAAATCACAGAATTCTGTAATCACAGAAACTGGAAAGCCTTAAACCAAATGTGAGTGAAGAGTTTTACCTGTTTCACTCTACCTCTTCTCTAAAGAAGAAATCACAATCAGCATGGACGGGATGGTGTGTTTAAGCATGTTGGAATGTGCAGGCCAATTAATGATAAAGGTTTTTAGGAGTGATATAAGCAGGTAGACTTGAGGGAGTCTGGAAAGGTATAGATCTTTTCTGAGTAGCAGGTCATTACTACCAGGTTCAGAATTCTCTATATGCCAAGTTATTACATAAAATAAAATTCAGACAAAAAGTTCCTTTCAAATATCTTACCTCTCCATTTTCCACCACAGCCACAGAACACATCTGTCCACAAGCTATGTTAACTACTATTTTATTTTGAAGGCAGCTGGTAACTCTTCGAGGAATTGGTTGATTAGCTGTTGAACCAGATCCAACCTGGCCTGAGTTATTATAACCCCATGTGTATACCTGTTGCAAGAGAGTTGTCATAAAAGACAGCTATATACGACACAGTTCGAAGTGCATACTCGGGAGAGAAAAAAGCAATATGCATAAAAAATTATATTTTAAGTTCAAGTGGATGTATTTTTTTACAGATCTAGGAAGATACACAGGTTTACAATTGAATTGTTTCTAATAAAAATACACCAATCTAAGTGTTTATATATTTCATTCTTTTATGTTCCTTCACTTAAAGGTAAGACAGTTGCATTAATGCTTGAAGAATCCATTTCTAGTGTTCCAGGACCCAAAGCAGAATGGCTAACTGGCACAAATGGCACCTCAAAGTAAATGACAGAAAACATTTTACTTTGGAAGGTAGAATTCCTTACATGAATGTCAGTTTTAATGCCATTAAGCACCAACAGTAGAGTATAGCATAGAAAAGAACTGTCTGCCCTCTACAAAGAAATAATAATTTGGTATTACAAGCAGATGTGGCACAAAAATCAATATTCTGCATGCACTTCAAAGCAGCTACACTCTAACAGGTCTCAGTTTTCCTTAAACATTTGTGTTGCATCAGCACTGTGAAGACAGCAAGCAGCAAGCTCTAATGCTCTAGGTGCAGAATGTTTTACTGTTTCTCACATATGTGAGTTTCATTAAGTGAAAATAGGTATTTATTCCTGCTATTCTCACCTCTCCATCAGATGTTAACACCATAGAATGATGTGAGCCACAGGCAACTTCAATGACTTTCTTGTTCACCAAGTTGGTAGAGACTTGACAAGGAACGAAACCATGATTTGTTGTACCATTGCCCAACTGACTATAAGCATTATGGCCCCATGTATACACTTCTCCTTCTACAATAAAAATATAAAGAGCTGGTTTAGAAATCTCTATTTTTCCAATGAGTACACAATATAAAATTACAAACTGAAAGTCAAATTAAATAACAATATATATATTTAAGTGTGTATCTATATATATATATATATATATATATACACACATACATACATATACATATATACACACACCCTTTGGGACTCTTCTGCCCATGGACATATAAATGCTACCTTCATATAGTGTAAACACAAATCCAAAAGGATAGTATCAGCATAATCACAGTAAAGGAAAACATTGCTAGAAGAAAAGGGATAGTGTAATCACAGGAAAGAAAAGGATGAAATGACAATCCTAATTTCAATTTCTTTGTTACAATCAATCAGTTTCTTGTCTGTGTCTTTGCACTGTTTCCCACTTTGGAAAATTCAAATAATAAGATTTCATTCACTTACAATACACATGAGGGTGCTTGTAAGAAAAACCTATTACTATTTATTAATAAAAATTACATAATTTACTTATTTAAACACAGTATTCATGTCCTGTATTTTGAAAAACATGCTAGTAAAATAAAGACTGCAAGAAATGTCATCAAGGATCAGTTCTGGACCTGCTGTTTTGTAATACTTCATCATCTAGGCAAGAAGTATCAGTGTATCAATGAGAACTGGGAGCAACAGAGCTCAGAGGAATACAGATAGATATATAAAAAAGGATGCAGAATGGTCTGCCATGGTCTACTAGAGAAAATGGTGGAACATAATTGAATATAAAGAGCACATTTACATCATCATTCCCCTCACCTACTTTTAGTCATCTAATCTAGACTATTCAAAAGCATTTCCTCTCATTAATGGAGAAAGAGAGACAAATGTGAATGTCATCAGTCAGACTCTAACATAATCTCACTGGGAAAACAATATTAATAATTTGTCTTTGAGAATAATTACGAACATGTCCACTACCATGATGTGAGCAACAGAGTGTCAGTGCGGGAAACAAAAGGCTGGGAGGCAATATAATGGGTCTTTAAAGCACATCCCAAAGTAGGTACTGGAGGGGAAAGATGAATTTTAGCTAAAGGACAGTGTTGCACATGAATACATAGACATAATATAGCCACTAATGCATTTCAAAAGCAATCAGAAGTTCCAAACTTAACTGAAAACTGAAAAAAAAACCCATCCCAAAGTAGTTACAAGATCGAAGCAGAGCTTGAAAAACTTTTGACAATAACAAGCTATAAACAAACCTAGGTGACACATCATATTCACCAATAAAAATATGTTGGAGTTAACATCCCGGCATACCTTTCCTAGCTCTCTCTCTCTGTTACCAGCACAGACCTTTCACACATCCCATTGAATTAAAGTGGACTATCAGAAAAAGCAATATTCAGATGATATTTTACCTTCTGTAGCAAGAACAACATGAGGGCCACTTCCATAACTCAGGCAGGCTATCTTTTTGCCACATAGGGAATCTAACCTCCTTGGTTCAATGGTACTCTGCATGTCTCCTGTTCCCAAACACCCACTGCAGTTCATGCCAAGCACAAAAACCTGTTATAAAAGAATCACAGACTTATAATTTAGGTTGGAAGAGCCTCCTCCAAAGGTCATTTAGTCCACTCCCATGCTCAACAAAGACCTGAACAGATCAGTTGACTCAAGGCCATGTCCAGTCAGTTATTGAACATCTCCAAGGAGAACAATCCCGCAACCCCTCCAGGATTTAACCCCTCTTACGGTAATTTTTTTCCCTAGTACTGAATCAGGAATTCCCATCTTCCAGTTTGTGTCTCATTCTGTCACTATGCATTTGCAAGAAATGTCTAACTCCATCTTCTCCTTATCCTCTGATTGTGGGAGAAAGCCATTAATTTAAACCGAAAACGTTTTAGTAGTACACAAAATATCAGACATTTTTGCATGCAAGTTTCTCTAGGTACACTGCCATAGTACTGGCTTTCAGAATAACTTGCTACATAAGTGATCAAACACACCGTGTTCATACACACTCTTGGACAATTTACCTCATCATTTTCAGTTGCATACAACACTTCATTACCAGCACTGCCAAATACACAGGCCTGACGAATTAACTTGAGCTCTTCTTGGGAACAGAGAGAAAAAATTGGCCATTTCCCAACATCCAGCATCTTCAGGGCTGACAATAACGTTGCCTCCAAGACCTGGTATTATAAAAAATGCTATCAAATACCTAGACAAATATATGCTTTTGCACAGTAAAAAACAGAGAAACAACACTATGTCCTTTTTCAACCACAAATCGGTATTTTAATTCTAGAACAATACTTGAAAGGAAGACATTAGAATAAACAAACAAAATGTATCATTTCATGAGAATTACTTCTGTGTTTCAACAATTATCAAGTCTTTGGGAACTTCCTGAGAATATTTAAATTTTATGTAAGTAGACCTCTAATAAAATAAAAAAGATAACTGAACATTTTCCAGCTTATCCAAAGGACAATTTTAAGTCTATAATTAAAGAAAAGGAGTAACAGATCTGTCCCAACACCAAAATTAGTCAAGCTAATGTCTGAATCTCATGCAACATTCCTACTGCTTTAGTACAGCATAAAGCAGAAAAATGCCACAGTATCAGAATTGAATAGCAAATTCTGCATGGCATGTGCATTGAATTTTCTTTACTAAAATTAAAATAGGCTCTGGATGCAATAGAAAAGCAGCTTTACTTGCCAGATCAGAAGATAAGCAAGAACAGACTTTA
Source organism: Acropternis orthonyx (assembly GCA_035583155.1). Classification (NCBI taxonomy): domain Eukaryota; kingdom Metazoa; phylum Chordata; class Aves; order Passeriformes; family Rhinocryptidae; genus Acropternis; species Acropternis orthonyx. The sequence continues at coordinate 55,100,822 of JAWWEU010000001.1, read as the reverse complement.
CCTACTGCAGGTATCATGTATTTCACCACATAACAGTGAGCATTGCATCATTAGTTTATTTCTAGCAGACATAAAATGAAATTTTTTTTCTACCTCTGAGTGAAACAAAGATGTGAACAAATTCTAGTTTGGAGTCTGAAGCACGTTATGTCAGTTATAAGGATATTGCTTTCTTAATAAGTATCATTTACTAGGAAAAAATGTACACAGAAATACAGATAACATTTGAAACTTAAAAAATAAACCCTAAATTAATCTTGAATTAAAAAAAAATAAATTTTAAAGAAACAAATAGCAGCTAATCACACATTTCTGTATTATACACTTCTGAGGAGAGGAAAGGAGGATTGGTCATCTTCATAAAAAAAGGCTGCAGTTTTGATGACACCAGTTCTTTCTCTGTCTCCTCAGAGCAAATAACTGACCAACTTCAGCCAAATTTGCAAGTGAAAGGGAAGTAAGATCCTGCTGACACAATCCACTTGGCAGCAGGCAGCTGGACAAACACAGGTTATGAAATAAGACAGCAAGCAAGTAGGTCCAAGCTGGTCCTAGCAAATGCTGTCCTCTATGACACACAGCAAGGTTATAAGAGATGAAGGACCAGAATCCATATGGAATCAGTCTTCATTTATCCGCTGTTTGCACAATAATTTGGTTTATGTCAAGAGGTGAGCATTAATTCTACAGCCGTCTTAAAATATGAGAATGAATACTGAAAGCATTGTCCAATTGCATCACCAAAACTGCATCCCACTTTTGCTCAAGACTGATGAAGTCTGAGGTTCAAAAGGACAGTCAGGGTGTCCTTCATTTGTACAGATTCCTTCACTGGAATAATATACTGGTTTCTTTACAGGGTGGGCTCTAAATTCCAAGTGTTCAGTGGGTCAGAACTCATTTATTTTAAATAGAAAAGTTTTTTTCTGTAACCTTCTTCTACAAAGCACTGAAGTCCCACCCTCATGATTAACAGGTTAAAACCCCCTAGGTTGTAGCATTTCTTAACAGTAAAAGAAAACTAAAAGAAGAAATCCCCAACTAATCTTGTAATAAGCACTCAAGGAAATACTTATGACTGATATTTTTTTTAACAAAAGAAATTACAAAAACTTTATCCACAAAAAAATATCCACAATCTAAATCTTGTCTCTGGAATTACTAGTTACATTCAACTCAGCAAGAGTTACTCTTTTCACCTTTCAATATTTTTTCCCCTCACACGCTTCTCCGTTATATTTTGTTTCAAGAAAATGAAAAACAACTTGAACTATCAGCCTGCCAATATATATATCCCAGGAGTGAACAGTTTCCTCATTATATTGCACAAAGTCATGAAAGGCAGAGTTAAATCTGAACCTGAGGATATAGACCTGAATCATATGAATATATTGTTCTTCTAATATTTTCTGGATCACTTAAGCAAGAGTTCTTTCACTACTATGCTTTTTTCTACTTACAGCTTTTGCTTTCTCTTTATCGTGAAAGCTACTAGCATGTACTAAGCTACTGCTAAATGGAACCAAGCTTCTTCCTTTTGAGCAGAGCAATACAGAATTCTCAATACAAATTCACACTCTGACCTTGGCACTGACTCCTCGAGGAGGAGGTTCATCTTCCATATGGATTTGTGCTTGTGTGACCCTGCAGAGAGAGAATGTGGTTAAAATCACATGTCTGCAACACTACATTATGAACCTATCCACACTTAATACTAAGCCAGAACTATTTGATTTTGTGGGGTGAGAAAACAAGTAATGAAAAGGTCACTCGGTTTTGCTTTTATATTCAACTGTAGAATGACCAGTTAGACTCTGCGTTTCCGTATTCTTACATAAAATATCTCTTTTTTTAAAGAATGTTTTTTAAACAAATACTTTTTTTAAAACAAGTAGCAAACTTAATCAGACTGTGATTGGAAAGAAAAGATGTTTCATGAACTCAATACTCCAATGTCTTTTTATTGCAGTAAAAATAAATTGAGAACCTCGCTGACATAATTCTTCATGACATTTCTTTCTGCAAAGAAAAAAGTCACTGGTCAGAGGATTCCACTTCTGACCTAAGCCTTCAAAGCTTTTATTCCAGTTACATTCTGAAAACCAATGTTAAAAAAATACTCGTGTCTTTTCCGGTTTATTGAGAGTTGTTAACATTCATTCTGCTTCAGAAAATATTGCCAACCCTGTAAATCACCTGTCTAATTTCTCTGATTTGCATTAACAATAGAAACAGATTTTCAGACCAGAAGTTTCATCAAAAATAAATACACCCAAATCTACTATCCTAACATTATTTCCTAACATAAAGCCTTGCAAAAATGAGAAGCAGCTCTGAAGGTCTACAAGCCTCTTTCACTCAACAATTAAGAAAATTGTATGTATCATTTTCTTTGAGGTACATTGGTGCAGACAAAGGTAAAAATGCCTACTTTTGACTTAAAATTACATGTCTGTAAAATTCTGACTACAAGCAGAATAACATCCAACAAGCCAGCTACCATTTCACTGAATTACTTTTCAGAGGAATACCCCACTAAAAGAGGTGTCAAATGTAGCTGCATAAGATGACTGAACTTCCTGCTAAACGCGTTTCTTATGTAAGACTTCATGCCATAAGACCTAAGCCAAGGACACAAAATACATTAAACTATGATTTAAGTATTATAAATGTTAATGATTTAACAAATATAATTTAATTTACTGAATAAACAAAAAAATTATTTACTTAAAACTAATAAAACCCCAAGGAATTGCTGCAACTCACCTATACTGAATACACACACTGTTAAGCTTATGCTTTAACAAAACCCACAAATCTACATATACACAGTGTATTTTACAGTTTGGACATTAAGTGATAAATTCAGCTCATGTGTGAAAGTCCAGCTACTCTCTTGTCTATGCTGACTTTGAGTTTAAGGCTCAGACGCAACCAAACTGAAATAATTTGAAGCTAAGTTACATTCCCCTTTCAACAAGAGAAGACTAAATGGCTGACTCAGTAGCCTACACACTGGCACCTACCGCTATTTGAGATGACCTTGGGGATCTCCGACACCAAATGGTGCTGGCAGATATGACACAGGACTTACAGGGTATCCATGCCAAGCTGGAGGAGCAGCTGAGGACGAAGTGGCACCAGACAGTTCTGATGTGCAACAGGGCAGAGCCCTGAATAAGCACACACAGCCATTTACCAGGCTTTACAACTTCATGGAAACAGGGTAACTTGCAGTTAAGCAATTTGTTATTTTTTTATTTTCTTCAACATACTTACTTGTTCAAACAACAAGAATTTGTGTACATTGCCTCTACTTAAACTAGAAACAACTCACCTAATCAAGGCCTTTGGCATGCCCAGAGCCTGAGCATGATAGTACCACCGAACTGGGGTTCTGAAACATTTGATTTCAAGTCCTACTCTGAAACTGATTATCAAGGCTATCCAAGACTTTGCAGTATCAATTTCCAGTGCTCCCTAGCAATGCTGATATTGGCACTTCTTGGCATCCTTAGCCTGCACTCAGCCCCCAAAGAAACAATTATTAACTATGAATTTTCTAATTTAAATAAATACATAATTCCGCATTTTTGTCCTCAGGCTATTTGATACATAACTGATACCCAATTGCATCTGTTCAGACAAAAGCATGGTTTGACCTTAAAAGCAGTTTATTTGCTAGTATAAAGTAAGATCTTCTAGGATCTAACCACCTCAGTTACCTAGTAAAAAGTGCTCCAGTTGGCTAGTTTTCAGAGTACCACAAACATGCCGACAGTTTTGCCCTGACTTCTCAAGAACAATGATCAGTTGCATGTCCTCCCAACTCAAAAGTTATGTTTTATCTTCCCTATAACTAAGAGAAAATTACCCTGCAACTCCATTTTCAGTTTGTTCTGCAAACATAAACACCTTACTTCTGAGCACATGGGAGTGACTCAAATTATACCAGTTTTTTCTTTTATTCGAATCTATGTATTCTAATACAAATACGTACTGATTGCCACATGTCTGCTGCAAAGGTGTTCTTTCTAAAAACCTGTAATTGATTTAAGAGTACATATTCACCCGGGGATCTCAAAAACAAAGAGAGACAAAAAAAACCCAAAAAACATTAAGTCTGTTTAATTATCATTCTTATCTATGTATGTCTTGAAAATACTAGTGATGACTCATATTTGCCTACTCATAAGAATTTTCCCTCCAGAAAAATAACTACTGTGTATGCAGAATGAAACACAGAAAACCCAGTATTTTCCCAGAAAATGAAAAGAAAAAAACCTGTATATTTGAGTAAATCAGGTACAGTAGAAAAACATTCCCTAGCTGTTTCAGACAAGTTATTGAGTTTGTTCATCTACTAAATCTTGCAATATTCACATAATTGCTAAAAAAACTTACTTCAAAATAGCTAGCCACTACATTTAAAAGAAATGCAATACTTACTTAGAAAGTGAAAAGGTAAGCAAGAAATATTTCCCATGTATTAAAACTTGATACGATTTTCACTAGCTGTGTTCCCCCCAAAAAAATTCTAAAGTGCAGATCTAAAGGAGAAAACACTATTGCAAACTTCCATTTCTTGAGGAAGGGAACAGCACTTTGATAGAAAAACACTTATATTAAACTTTCACAAATCTCTTATCTTGAATCCAAGTACAGAATACTCTGGCAGTCTGAGTTTAGGTCTTGGAATTTGAAAGTTCTGACCCTCATTTCAGTCCAGCCATGATAGGTCTTTGGGTAAGTCACACACACTTCTGCAGTACAGATAAGATTGAGTTAAGGAACATAAATACTAATTCTAACAGCCAAGATCTATTAGCAGTCTAAGACTATTTAACCCTAAATATTTAAACAGGTTCACTGACTCATTTGAATGTAAACACTGTTGTAGATTCTCTCTGGGAACTTGGCAAGCAAACCAAAATTTTCAGGAACTCCACTTAGTATTTCCTCCCACATAACTTGAGCATTTATGAATCTCATCTGCCGAATCAAAGGTCTGTCTGCAGCTTCTTCCCCAAGCTCTAACCACAGGTTTAGGAAAGGAAAAAGTCACAGAAAAAAAAAGAGACTTGATGTGACTTTCAGGAAAGGAACCTAACTTTCTCTATTCCTGATTTCTCAGCAGTTTCCTACTGGAATAGTCATGACATGATGCTACCTTGTCCAAGCAACTTTGCAGGAAAAATCAGACCAGTAATACTGCCAACATGTAGTCCTGTTGAACAGGTCACACTTCTTTCTAGGAAGACTACTTTCAAAATTATCTTCTTTCTTCATGTACATGGTATGACTCTTCGGTACGGTCCTGTGCAGGGCTAAGGGTTGGACTTGATGTTCCTTGTGGGTCCCTTCCACCTCAGCATATTCTGTGACTCTATGACCCTGTGAAATGTCACTGTTTCACCCAGTGCTGATAACAGATTGAGAGAACTCAGCTTATCATTCATTCTTCCACTGATGCAGCATTTTCCATAACCAAGAAATTGCAGGCCTTGAGAAAGAGAGACTGGTTGTCTGAAGAACTGCTGACTCCAACTAAAACATAATCTCTCCTTCCCTTCTTGCTTCATGACACCAGGCTGAATTCTTGGCTCCTGATGCAAGTTCCACTGTCTGCCTACTAAGTGCAGGAGCAAACCTACATGTAGTTTAGAGGCTAGATCCAAGAAACTCTTAAGGAGGGTAGTATTTACAGACTAAAGAGACTGAATCCTAGACCTGCAAAGTAGGCAGAACTGCTACAGAAATTTCCTAATTAAAATGATCTGAGATAGAACAGCTTTATCGTTGCAATCTCCAGAGGCAAAGCTTTAGTCAGAAACATCTTGTCAGACACCACCTCTCTTTTGGCACAACAACCAGTTCCACCTGTTGACTCCACAGACGGACCTCCAGTGTGACCCCTCTGAAGTTTTCAGAGGTTCACCTACGTGCAGTATGCTGTTTTGGAGCTAGATGATTGAAACCTATCTGCAAAGCCCTTCTTTTCGAGTAACATCATCACTCCAAAAAAGAAGCTGGTTGCCATGAATACAAGCAGTGAAGGATAAGATGTAAACAACACACAAAAGAAACATGGGCACATGAAAAGCAAGGAAGACAATGGGAACACTGTTCTCTTACCCACATTTAGCAACATCCTTCAATACCGCTGTGATGAAGAGAAAATACATGAGGGAAAAAAGTTTTGAAAGAAGTTAGAAAATAGGATAGAAAACAGAGAGCATGATTTTTCAACTTTCTAAAGGTTTAAAAATAAGTGTTAGGGTCTGGTGTGAAAATTCTGCCCTAAGTGACAAAATTGCTTTGAAAAATCACATACAGATTCCTGGGACACCTTCCACCCACCTCCAAAAAACTTTACCTTGGGATTTTGGGCTAGCAAGACAGTTTGATTTTCAGAAAATCTCCTAGGGCTATTAGAAGTCCTATATGATGGTAGGAGTAGTGCTTATATTAAGGTTTTTTTATTATTATTTTCTTTCTTTTCTTTATTTTTCTCATTCCTATTCCCATTACTTTTCCCACTTTAGAACTGTGTATCACCATCACTGATGTAGAATGGTGGATTGTTTACCAGCCAGAACAACAGAGTGAAAAAAATCAACATCATGACAAGAAGGAAAATGTTTACAGCAGGAGAAAAAAATAATCTCAAATTCCTTTCTCATTCTACAAACCACACTGGCAGCCTGAAAAAGTAACTCCAAAGCTTTGGTTATTCATCTACCTGACTGAAAAAAAAATAAAATTGAAGACAGTGATCAGCTGCTAATAAGAAAGAGAAACTATATAACAAACAAATGAAACAGAAATGCAAAGACAAAAAACGAGTAATCTTTACAATAAAATTATGCCACCAATAGATTTACTGAAATGTCAAAGCAGCTAAAAAAGCCTGATAAGAAGGTGTCAATCAAAAAACCTTTTCACTTAAAAATACTTACAGTTCTTTCTGCAGGTGCAAAAATAGCTTTTGAAGGCAATCAAGTGTTTCAGAGCATGGAAACAATGCAATAGCTACTTTCAGTGCTGAAAAACTTTATGGGAGGATGCTGGAGTTGTTTTCACATAATTTGTGGTTTACTTCTGAAGTAAAAGAAAAAAATGTAATGAGCCAGATTCCAGACCTTGAAGTCTTGTTAAAATAATCAAACATTTTGCCAGACAGTCTCTTGGGAACAGAATGTCACTCCTGTATCAAAATCTAACCTAATGGAATCTAATCTAACCTAAATCTAACCTGAGTTGATAAAGAAAAACATTTGCTCACAATTTTGATGCGGCTGATCCAAGATTTTCAGAAAATTGACCTGAAAAGTTGTTTCTCTGCTGAATTGTTAGCCAAACTCTAAACACAATTCAGTTCCTACAATCTGTACATACACCAAACAATACAATACAACTGATGCAATTGTTGGCTCTTGCCTATTTTAAATGTTACATAAAATTTAATTTACCGGAGAGTTGATTTGGTAGAATTGAAAACTTACATTCATTCTTCATTTTGACTTTCCAACATGAGAGTTCAAGGAAACGGCATTAGGGAAACAAAATTATTTCAAAGACTTGATTTTGAAAGAACTTTATTAAAAATACTGACCATGTAACAGAACAAAGCAATTCAAAATAATGCAGTAAATATATGAAAGAAACACCTAATTTTTTTTTAAATAAAGAATTGTAGTACAGAAAATATTAAAACTTTAGGAACTTAGGAAACACTAAGAGGTCATCCAGTTGTTCAGGATAAACGACATACAAGCTTCAGATGTCAGGTGTCATTGTACCAGCATGTGGAAGCCTGAGTATCAATTCAATGCCACGGGAACAGCATGCCTGGGAAGATCCTTTCTGTTACTATGTAATCATAGATACCATATTGCACTAACAGAGAAACAGCATGCAAGTGTTACGGCCCCTCTAACTAGATCTGATCCAGCCTAAATTGTTAGCAGCCTGCAGTTACCTGAACCAGCCAAATGCTGAGCCATGCATCGGGTGCAGCTGTCCTCACACTCTGTTCTAGCTGTTAAAGAAGAAATATCAACAGTTTCTGCAGTTCTAATCTTTAATACCTTCCTTAGATGTTCACGGAAGCTCATTCTATCCTTAATTAGACTAAAAGATCTAATTTATAAAACATATCTTCTTAAACATTCTAAACCTTAATAAAAACCCTAAACATAGGCATTACCAAACCACATCGGGCTTTCTTTCCTACATTCCTTGTTTACTTCAGCTTAGCATAGTCTTTCTGCACATGGAGCCTTGGTAAGAGGACTACATGTTGAGCTACCAAGTTTTTTCAAGATGATGTTGTTATGGGTTTAAAATCTTGGAATTTTTCTTTCATCTACCAACCCTGCACCTCAGAGGAATCACCCTCT
>JAWWEU010000001.1:55072711-55088373 GCA_035583155.1 Acropternis orthonyx | reverse complement strand
TTGACATAGCCCTTCATCACCTAAATCACAAAGTGCACTATCATCAACAAAATTTTCATTGTTAACCCATCACACAGACCATGGCACTGAGTGCCACATCCAGTCTTTCCTCAAATTATGACTCCACCGCCTTCCCGGGCAGCCCATACCAGGCTGTTGTCCCGTCCTAAATACATGTGACAACAACACACAGCACCAAACATGTGGCCAAAGACAGCTGTTAGGGGAGTGTCAAATATTGCTATGCTTTTTTTTTTTTTTTCCCCTCACAAAGGAAATGAGAGAATATTAAGTATTCTTCTGTTTCTCCTATGACATGTTTAAAATTAAGCGCTCCCAAAAAGGATAGACTTGATAGGTTTTCCTAAAAGTAACACCCTGATGTTTTGCCTGCTTGGGTCTCTTACCTTGAATGTGATAATAGCCTGCTCTCTTGCTGTAGGACATATTCACAGAATCATGGAATATGCCAAGTTGGAAGGGACCCATAAGGATCATCAAGTCCAGCTCTGAAGTGAACGTACCATACAGGGATTGAACCCAGAACCCTGGCATTATTAGCCCCAGGCTCTAACCATCTAATCTCAGGGTCACTGAGTCCAGCTCCTGGCCCTGCAAAGGACCATCCCCAAGAGTCACAGCATGTACCTGAGAGTGTTGTCCAAATGCTTCTTGAGCTCTGCCAGGCTTGGTGCTGTGACTGCTGCCCTGGGGAGCCTGTTCCAGTGCCCAACCACCCTCTGCGGGAAGAACCTTTTTCTAATATCCAACCTAAACCTCCCTTGACACAACTTCAGGCCACTCCCTCGGGTCCTGTCTCTCATCACCACAGAGAAGAGATCAGTGCCTTTCCCACCTCTTCCACTCATGAGGAAGTTGCAACTGCAATGAGGTCTCCCCTCAATCTCCTCCTCTCCAGGCTGAACAGACCAAGTGCCCCCAGCTGCTTTTTTTGCTTCCCCTCAAGGCCCTTCACCACCTTCATTGCCCTCCTTTGGACGTTCCCTTAATATCTTAACATCTTTCCTATATTGCAGTGCCCCAAACTGCCCACAATAGCGAAGGTGAGGCTGCCCCAGTGCAGAGCAGAGCAGGACAATCCCCTCCATCAACTGGCTGGCAATGCTGTGCCTGATGCCCCCCAGGATGCCGTATTCAGAGACTTTTGCTGTGGTATCCAATGATATTGTTACATTATTGCTGTGGAAACCTTATTCAGAAGAAGGAAGTTTGCTCTGAGGCTAAGGAATGAACATCGTATCAAAAATTAAATTCCTTTATCACCTCGGAAAGGTCTCAGAGTTTTTTTGTGGAAATAACAGCCTCATAAGCATGTCTTGACATTTTAAAGATTGATGTACTTGGATGCAAGCCTTTGGCTGTCCAAAAATTAGGTTTGTGTAAGTAAAAGTAAAGCAGCAAAACCATGTCCCTTATAGTTACCAAAGGAGTAGAGACTCCATGCTTGTATGTTGTCCATACTTGCTATGTTGTATGACAGTCTCAATCACTAGGCTACATGTGCCTTGCATCCTATTCCTCAGCTATATAACACATGAAGTGCCAGTAGCGCTGTGCTGACTTCCAGCACTCTTCCCTAATGTGTTCCCCAATGCCTGCATGTTTTCTGCAGCTGACTGCAGTGATCTCTGGGGTCACTATCTACTTTTAGTTTTTCAGCTGTTTTTTACACTTCAGAATGCACTCACATCCCTGTGCACGCATCCTGAATGTATTGCCATCTGCAAAGGGTATATGTTTTCTGTTTTGTTGGTTCAGTCACTTTGGTTCTTTCAAGATGAGAGTATTTTTTTGTTTGGACTGCTTTTTTCATTGGAAATTCACTTGTCCATAATGATGTGTTTAAAGTGTGGGATAGAAGGCAATGAATTTTTGGGGCATCAAACTCATTAAAGACTATATGCCATGTTTTCTCTTGGTGTAGACTAAAAGGATTACTCTACAACACAGAGCAACTTATTGTCTGTTACCACATTCCCTCCTCAGTTTTCTGTTTTCTTGCCACAGTTCTGGGGGGGGAAATCTTATAGAATAACAGAATGGTTTGAGATGGAAGGAACCTTAAAGATCATCTAGTTCCAAACCTGCCTGCCATGGGCAGTGACACCTTCCACCAGCTCAGTTGGTTCAGAGCCCCATTCAGCCTGGCCTTGCTGGATCTCAGATAACTGTGCAAGTATAATAATATACCTGATAATTTCAGCTGAGCAAGTGGTAACAACACACAGTGGAAGCTGAAGCTATTAATTTTCACCTTGACAATAAAGTTAAGAGCGATTGTCCCCTAAAACAAGTTTCATCTTGGGCTGAGAGCTGTATGTTGTTTCTTCAGTGCACATTTTACAAAAGTGTTGGATATTCTTCTAAAAGTTATGCTCTATTTAACTTGAAGCGCTGCGTGCTGTGTTAGGCTGAAGGTTACACTTAGAAACAGTGGAACAGATGGTTTTGAACCACTGAAAAAAAATGCTGCCTGATACAGTGCAATCTTTAATTCTAGAAGCAATGGATGTAGGTCTACAAGAAGAGAAACTGCATTCTGGAACATTTAACCAAAGGATTGAGTTCAGTGAACAACAGCTGAAAGTGTAATACCAGAGGATGTGGAAGTGAAAAAGTCTAATTTCATTCCTGAATGCACCAAGAGAGGAATCAGCAGTAGCTAAAAGGTAATTTGTATCCAGCAGTTAGTATTTTAAGCTAGCTATTAGGATGCTACATATAATGGTGCTTTACATTTTGATAGGGAAGTTGAAAATGTGACAGGCTACATGAAATGATGAATGTTTTGAAAATAAGAGATAGCTAATGAGATTATTTGTGTAGTTTATTGAAAATGGTTTAAAGGTAATTGGAGTTTATAGCTTTCTTACAATGATAAAATACTAGATACTGAGTGGCATTTTAATTTAATGTAAAAAAATACATAATAAGAAGCAATGGAAAGAAATTAAAGCCTCAAGAATTCAAATTAGAAATTGAGCTCAAATTTCTGACAGTCAAAGTGGAAAGTGGTCTCCATTTTTTATGCCTTTGGGTAAAACCTGGTCCCATTATTTCTGCCTTTCCTTACATGCCCGTTCTTGAACTCCAGTCTCATTTTCTTCCCTTCATTTGAACTGTCTCTGCTTTGTTTTTCTTCTTTCATAAATGTAATTCCAGATTTAGAACTCAGCAGCAGTGAAGGGAAGGGAATTGGAAAGGAAAGGAATGCTCATTGCAGGGGTGTTGGACCAGATGACCTTTAAAGGTCACTTCCAACACAAACTATTCTACCATTGTATGATTCTCATACGTGCCTGTCTCATCTTACAAACACTCTTATAGTTCTTTCCAGTATTTCCGTTAATGACTTGGATGATGCTCATCACATTTTTGTTTGATATGAAGCTGGGAAGGACTGGCAGTGCACTGGAAGACAGCCTAATTTTAGCTTATACGGTAGCACCACATCATTGCAAAATAGGTAAACATTGTACTAGGGTGCTTAAAAATAGTATCCTAAGTTAGAAAAGAAACATTGGCAGGTTCTGAGAAAATGCTATTGCAAAGAGGAAGGAGAATTTTTGTTCCCTGAATACTCAGGAGAAAAACTGAAGTAAAGGAGATTCAGCTTTGGCAATAGGGAAAACTACTCTCACAGTGATAATAAAGAAGTTGGGAATAGATTTCCCAGTGAGGTTGTAGTTCCCATGACTTGAGATTTATATCAGAAATAAAATAACTTTTTTTGATCCTAATTCAGGTCATGAAAGATGACCAGATGACTTGTCCTTTCCACTTTTAGGATTCTATCATTAGATTCATGAAATTAAAAAAAATGTTTGCAATAAAAGTTATAGAAACTGTAGTTAAAATAGGAATAAATAGCAGTTTTTAATCAAAGCAAATGTTGACTAATAAAAAGATTGTTTCACAATAACCTAATTATTGAAAGTACTCGAGCAGTTGTAGTGGCTGAATTCCCTTTAAAAGTCTGTTGAAGTTCACTAGTCTTTTTTTAGGGACAGAATATTTTAAGAATGGAATAACAGACTACAAGTAAGTCTTCACACAGCTGTTAGAACTGTAAGCCTAGAATGAATCATATACTTTGCTTCCATATTCAATAATGTCTTATGGGTTGGTCCTCACAAATCTTTGTTTATATCCAAATGTCAGCTCTGTTGTGATTTTGTGATACTACCCACTATGTTTGTAACAAATCAAGAATCTCCTAGCTTGAAAAGTCATAATTATGGAAATATAATTCTTCATGATTTTTATTTTGAGTATACATTTCAACAGTTAAACTCTGGCTCCTCTTCCACTTGCGTATCATTCTTTTGACATCTTCAGTAGTACCGGTTTTCAGTCTAATTCATAGTTTTTGATTTGTTCCCGATATATTAATAGAAATACTGTTTCGCTATCAGTCTCAGTGAGTGAAAGATCAGGGTTCCACTACCTTCATGATTACATTGCTTGGATCTACGTATGACAAATTTTGCTTTCAATTATTTTTTAATCTGTGAAGTTTGAACTTTAATGAATGTCTGTGTAACTTCTGAAAACAGTTCTTTTTCAAAGTTACATCACACTATGTACAAAGAAAAAAACAGAACATAAACTAGATCTGTGACTATTGCCATTTTCTATAAGCACTGTCATTTAATCCCTTACAAAGATGCTATTTCTAGCACCACAGATACTCTTTTTCCCACAAAAAATGTTACAGACAGGAAATGTTTTGGGTAGTGTAAAAACATTTCCTGATAAACATTTTATCACAGCTTGATAACCGTTTCCTGTTGGTAGTATTTGTTTTAACTTTTGTCACTTCGCTTGCTTGCTTGCTATAATTAAGACGCGTATGTGATGTAAGTGTGCTTATCCTGTCAAACAAAGGTTTCAGCAAGTAACACATTTAATTATAATGTCATGCAAAGTTTTATATTGTCCATTTCCCTTCATTTAAACTTTGTCTGGAGCAGTAAATGAAAGAGCAATACACATGCAGCATTCTGGGAACTGGGAATTCCCAGAAGGGTGGAGATTCCTCAATATTCCACACAGAGCATTGTCCGCTGAGGGCTTAGTGATTTCAGTAAGCTTCTAAAATAGCTTTAAATAAGGAGGTGGGACTTCATGTAGGATCTTGTTGTACAATGCAGACTTGAACTTCAATTGACCTGGAAGCATATCAGAAGAAATTTGTCACTTTCTAAAGAGCTTTAAAGCATTGTCCTTGTAAACTAATGGCACTACATTCAAGAATTGTATTCTATCAAAATATCATCTTTTCAGTCAACAGAACTACTTCTGGCATTTTTGTAGCTGCCCACTTACTTTTTAAGTGGTAAGAGTATCACATCCACACAGCCGATTCTGGTTCTCATTCATAAAGATTGAATGCACACCTAGCTATGCCTCTACTAAACAGTAGATGGCCAGGACACAGCCTCTGGCCCTGTCTAGGGCATAGCCTAGCTCATGTCCATATTATTTAGTGCTTTATTTCTCTTAAGATCAGACTGGCCAATCAACACTACCTTCTCTCATGGTCCTGGAGCTACTCTGTGCTGTTTGTCATCTTGTGGCCTTCAGACATAATATTTATTTATGTACATGAGGTGGGGGGGGGGGGGTGTGGGGGTGTGTGGATGTTGGGGAGGGTGTTTCAGTTCATTGTCTTTGGAAGTGACTGTTTATTACTTTCTGTTTAAAAGTTTCAACTCCAGTTTTCTTTCCCACAGTTTTTCTAGAAAAGTAAAATTAAGTCACTTTACTGAAAACATGCAGTATTTTAAGGGGCCATGCCTGCTGATATGGCATGGAGGGAGTCTGTAGGGAGCAGACTTGGAGCGGTGTTGTCCATAGAGCCCACAGAATTAGTGCTTAGTGTGCACTATCCTTGAACTGTGCTACTTGGCACAGGCCAAGTCTGCCAGGAAGTCAGCTAACAAGCTCTCTGGATGTTCAGGGGTCAAGTGGTCAGGTATGATGAGCTTATGGAGTCCAGCTAAGGCTTTGCTTTAATTTTTATTTCTGTTGGAAAGGCCTGAGGAAAGAAGAATCTGGCGGTCAAGGCTTTAGGCAAAAGCCTGTATGCATAGGGATGAATTTGAAAAAAAATATTATTAGTGTATTGTGGATAGGTATATTTTGCATTCACACCCTGAATGCATACTTGGGAAAATATCCAAGGAAACAGAACCTGAAAGGTAATTTTTTGGTTAGTTTATCTATTTTATTTGGGTTTTTTTGATTAGACTGGAAGAGAGTGAATAAAGTATTCTTACAAAGAGTTGATCCCAGTCATGGATCCCAGTGCTGACTGCACAAGCTATTCAGGCATCTGAAAGAAAGTGATATTGATGTAATCACATGTGTCACTTGCTCAGGATGAGTGTAAAAATATTAGGTATTTGTGAAACAGGAAAATGAATTCACAACCTTGATTTATGATTCCAAAAGACAAAATTGGTTGCACTGAATCCAGTCATGGTGAGGAAAAAGTAGATTCATTTTCCATTATTGGACTCTAGGAATAAATAATAAGTAAGGCAAAGTGAATGCTATTTATGGATAGTGTATCATATCCTTTGTCAGCATTTGTTTTCTATGGAGCACATATCTCAGAGATGTTTCCTTTGACCCTCATGAATAAAGCAATTTTCTGTACTAAAAAGGAAAAGTTATGGTAGTGTATATTTGATGAGGTGTAAAATTTTCACCAAATTGCCTTTAGTTCTGTAACTGTGTTATTAAAAGACAAGGTAATTGCTAATTTTAAGCAAATTCTTTAGCACTGGTCTTAGATAGCTTTCTGACCAGAAACATATACACTAACATTATAAGAGATAATGACATATCTCAGGTTCTGTGGGATTTATATTCCTTGGTGCAATCATTTTAAAAACAGTCTGCATTTTTTTCATTGGCAATAATTTGTGAGTCACTCTACGGGTTGTTGAAAAACTAAATAAAATCAGGCAATAGCTTTTTGCTAAAATGTTACAGATGATGGAAGCATCCCATTTTATCAGAAGCCAAGAGCAATATCATATTATTTATGATTGCTATCAAAATGTGAACTTGTAAAACTAATTGTCAGAAGAACAGGAAACTTTAAAAAAAAAAAAAGAATTTACAGCATTAATCTTGGGAGTTCAAACAAAACCAAGTTTTCCTCTTGCAGTTCACCTGGCAGAACTTACAAGATTTTGGAAGTGCTAAAAGTTTGCATGAACAAGCTGAGGGACACTGAGATTGCTCACAAGAGTCTCCTGCTGAGGAAGTCTCTGAGCTATGAGTGTTCAAAGCCTAGGATAATATTTAAAGGAAGTTTAGTTTTTACTTACCCTGTTCTTTTCTAACTCTCTGCCAGGTAACAGATTTTGTTAGAAGGCCTGACCCCTTATGGCACTTTTTCCATTCTGTGTCCTTATGTAGAGGATGTTTAATTATGTGTCTAGCTTTTGAGATAACACTGATATGCACTTTTTACTTCCCGTGAGGAAATGCTCAGTGCTTTCTGGGATTGGAGTATTTTTTTGTGTTTTGTTTTCAACAGAAGCATTTTTGCTGTTTGTTGATTTGAGGATTATTCTCTATTAAGGTCAGAGGGACTGAAGATTTTGGACTAGTCTAAGAAATGTGATGCTAGACCAGCTGGGCAGTTATATACACTACTAGAACATACAGAAATAAATGGCTTTAAAAGGAAGAATGCTATATATGCTGTATAAATATATTTTACTATATGCACATTATAGAGTACATATACCATATATAGATGTTGATACACTTAAAATACTATGCTAATTGTCTCTAAAGATGAGTATGGCTCATCATGTATGACTTACAGAGTGCCATACATAAGGGAAATAGATGGTCGTGTTTATTAAACAGCACTGTCAAGAAATTTGAAATGAAGAAATGAAGATGAATCCATCAAGCCACAAGTCTGGGTCTACTTGAGGAAGTGAACTTATTAGATTTTCCCCAAAGTGTTGTGTAAGCATTAGTTCTCACAATACATGGTGAAAGGAAAATAAACAAGTTGCTCAGGGGGAAAAACTGGAGCTATTATCTGGACAAGGACAACTTGAGTTCTTTGCTTCATTTGAAATATTCCTAAAACTCTCAATCTTTTACAGTGTCAAGAATCGCTGGATCACCACAAGGTTTTCAATGTTCCTTTTTTGTAGCCTGGGAAATAGTTCACTCTGTGCTTCACAGATTTTTCATATGTTTCTGTAAGTCATGGTGTGTGACAGTTCATCAGTCAACCTGTCACTTTCTCTTCCAAGGAAAAAATGAAGATGACTTTAAAAAGCATGATGAAAGCTCTGCCATTCAGGGGAACTTTTGCTGTCAGGAATTTGGAAGAATAAGGAAGCCTCGTCAAAATGCTCATTATGTCCTAATTCTAATGTTAAAAACCTTTAATCTAAGTAAAATTAATTTATTTGAGCCATAGATGCAAATTGTGATTTACAGTTTAGCAATGGAATGGAATAGCTCATCTGAAAGTCTTGATTTGCGTGAAGAGTGCAATGCCCAAAGCAGGGCTCTGACCACTCTACTGTAATACAAAACCTGCTTCTTAAAAACAATAGATGCAGAAGTTCAGGAAGCACTTTTGATATATAAATCACATTCTTCAGTAGAGTGCCTAGCCCAGATCTGTAAATAAGCACCAAGACAGAGTTACTATTTCAGATGTCACTCCTCTTTGCTACTTCTTCTGGGTCTGAGCATCATGTGTAAGCACTGCTGTATGATATAAACAAGTGTCTGAGTCAGGTTTGGAACTCACAACTCTCCTAAGTCAATGTTCAAGGAATACAAGTTGCTTCCAAAGGATGGTCTATTCCACTGCTTGCAGTACCAGAGGTCACATGGTTTTGTGTCCATCACGACTTTACTGATGGTTAGTGGTGTTCTCTCTTCAATTGTTTTGAACTAAAGGCAAAAGGGTCCCAACTGGTCCTGACTATGAAGAAATGTGTCTGAATTGGGATCCTCTGGAATAAGTATAATCACCCTAAGTTAAGTAACTTACCTTCCATCAGTGGATTAGTTATATAAAACATTTATATCCTACAGTGTTAGGTACCCTTGCTGTGAACTATTTCTACTCTTTTCTTTTTCAGAACAATGCAGAGATTAAACTAAAAAATGCCCTGATCAAAATCACAAAGAGTTGCAGGTGCAGCCAGAAATGTAGTAAGGTCTCCTGAGAAAGAGTTTGGTGCCTTAAAAATAGGCTGTTCAGTCTTCACTTGGTTTTGTCACCTCAGAAAAGTTACCAACACTTGGTACACTGCTTGGTTATGTAGATATGGCTTCTACATAATAATTTGTAGAGAAAGTTAGCATTTGGGTAATGGACCCAATCACCTTAGCACAGAAACCCTTAAGAACTCCTTTGGCTATGAGTCTCAGAAGTTCACCTTGTATATAGGCTATTCACTGACTCAATTTTCCAAGGGCAAACTTGTATCATGACTCCTTGTCCAAACCCTTCCTATCTGTAAATCAGTCTACCATCGCTAAAAGTATTTGGTTCATGTGAAGGAGGACTTTAATGACAGAACAACCTTTTAGCCCACAGCTCATTTAATAATTTAACGAGGGCAGATTAACAAAACTCCCAAACAAACAAAGCTAAATGAAATTAAAAAAATATGTGTATAAAAGCTAGCATTTGCAACCAGATGGTAGGACTCCAGCTGCCAGGTAACTGGGTACAACATAATGGATTTATGTTAACACTGAAGTTACTTAACCCCATCAGACAGGCACAGCTCCCTCCAGGAACACCAGGACACAGCTGGAACACATCTTGATTTGATCTTTCCTGCCAAGTCCCACGGTCAGAGTGGATGAGCTGCAGCAGGATTGAGTGTAGAAGAAATGTGAAGTTCTCATTTGAAGGAAGAGGGATAAGTAGCAGAGCTGTGCCCCACTTTAGCTGCTGTGCTCTAGCCACTGCCACCAGGCTCTTCTGGGCACCATCCTTGTAGCAGATGGAAAGGATGTGAGGGGAAAGGCTTTCTTGGACAATGGCCACTAGCCAGGAAATGCTGGGCCTTCTTCACATATTCAGGTAGAAAAAATGTCTAATAAGACCAGGTTCCTCACCAAGGAGCCTTGTCTGTCCCCAGGCAAGGAGAAAAATGGTTTTTGAATCTCAATAACTTCTAAAAGTGCACAAAGGCCTAGTTTCTCGAGGACTTGACTGTATTTCCCAACCTGTATCCAAATGCTGTTTCCAGATCTGTATGCCTGGCTCTCTCTCAACTGACATCTGGGCTAATGCAGATCCCAGACCTCAGCTTTGTGCTTGCACCTGAGGGAAGGAGGTCTGCCTGAGAGCAGTGTAGGCTGGATGCCTCTTCCCTGATGTCAGGGAGGCAGATTTTGTTTGACTTCCGTGTTCATTGCTTCCCTTTTGGGATGAGATGGACCAAGCAAACTTGAAGAATCCCTGAAATGACCATGTGGAACTGTGCCCAGCACACCAGTCTTTCTGTGTCTCTGTGAGTGCCTTTAGCTCATTTTCAGAAGATTTATTTTAAAATGTTTTGGAAGACTGATTTGTGTACTGCTTATCCACAAAAACGCAACAACTGACCCTCACACACCTTTCCAAAACAGAGCCCCCACCTGAAACAGAAAAAAGGAACATGAGAGAGACAGGAACAATGGGGAAACACAGTAACATTGCAAGCTGTGATTGGTATTGTTGCTGTAAGAGAAGCTTGCACTGGAATATTACAGAGTAAGTATTATTACAATCACATAAAGATGCTAAGTGAAAAATTATCTCTAATTCATTAATCAAATTGGTGATATGCTGAGTAGTATTTGAGGCCAAATATTATGTTCTGGTCATCTCACAGTTGTGGCCCCTCTAACATTTTAAGGGACATAGGTAGAATATACTTGGAGGATAAGTTTGGATTAAGAGGGTTAGGCACAATGTAATTATGGTACCTAATTCTCAAGGTTCAGGGATGCACACCAAATCACAGCCTTTCAAAGCCTTAAAAAACACTAGAGATCTCTTAAGTTTCTGCTGCAAACCTGAAGCTTAAAGCAGTTCTGAAACCTCTTCCTGAACATCCACATTTCTCCCATCCCAATTTAAGGCTGCTTATGCTTCCCATCTGCCCTGGCCAACAGCAGGGCCAGCATTTCTCCAGGAAGGACTGTGGAATGGTTTGTCTCTTGGCCATGTGATATAACTGAGATGGTTTGTACAGGTCAGGCATCACAGGGTTGGTTCACAGAGCTGACAAACACCTTGAGAAAGTAGGTATAGTTTTCCCCGGGCATACAGTTTAGGCTGCCTCTGAAGACTTCCACAGGTTTTTTTTAAGAGCAGGCAGTAAATCCAGCCCCAAGTTAGGTTAAGTTTACTCTTGCAGGGCACTATAGACTACTGGAGTAGGACGCAACTCTTTTGATGATGCTCACACTGGACTCCAAAGTCTTGCTACTTCTTTCTCTGCATCTCTCAAGTTTAGCACAGCTTTGAATCATGCCAGTGCTTATCAGGTTGCAATATAAATGAAATTGCATGAGTGCTACTGGAGTTAAGTAGGAGTACAAGCAATATAACTGTAGAATGAGGGCACTCAGATTGAATACTGAAGATTCTTTTAATACTTTGCTTTCAGACCATGGATAACCTCATTGCCTACATTTTCAAGACAATTTAGCGATCAAGGAAGTCCTTCAAGAACTTCCATTCTGTGGTTGTAGGCTCACCTTACTTCATGCATGACTCTGACATGCAGGGTGACCATTCTGCACACTGACATAAGGAAAAGGTTGCACCCAGCTCAGAAGAGGAACAGTGGTGAATGTGGATCATTCTTATTTAATTACCTTCCTTATCATCCTGACCAGTGTTATTTCTTCCAGATGGAGCCCGTTAAGATGCTTCAGACATGAAAAACAATAACAATCAGGAGAAACTCAAAAGCAAAAAGTTATCATGAACAAATTGCACTGAATAAACAAAGAGAACTTCAGTTTTACTTAGAATGTGTAACCTGATGTCTCTGTTTCTCTTGTCTCTACCACAGCATACTTTTCAGGTCTTCTAAGAACTTCTGCAAATGCAATTCCCCAAAAAGCCTTTAGGCCAGTGTAGCCACGCACAATTTTCTATAAAAGTGTAAAAGAAGGAAGAATGAAGCCCAAGTGTCTCTTCTACACCATAAGAACAGCAAATTAACCCTAGGGGATAGTCCACACATCCCAGTCCCTGGTGATCCTTCTTGGTAACAACCATTTTGTGTCCATCTCAAAGTCCCTTCTGTCCTTTCCCCTCCAGAAAATGTTTAGAGTAAAGAAAGTTTGCCCTCTGGTTCAGTGCCTTGGTGTTGCCAGGACACAAGTCCATGCAAACACATCTTAAGCTCTTTAGGGCTAAGCAGTAATTATTCAGCTTTGCCAGCTGACTGGTTGACTTGCTGCCAGGGGACTGAAGCAAGGCTTGCGACTTCTAAGCATATTACCTGACAAGTGACAGAACATGCAGCGGGGATAAGGTACAGATTATCGCAGTTCAGTGAACAGAAAAAGAAGCAAAATGGGGCTAAATGGGGTGTGGTCAAAATAGACATTTATTCATCTGGAAGCCGTCTGTGTGCAAGCTTCATACAGCAAATGCTGGGGTGGAACTATTCAACATTTTAAGCAGTTTCTCCCAGCTCCAGTTTGCCAAAAGTATTTCCATTGGGGGTTTTTGTCCCCTGCAGGGGCTTCATAGAGAGGGAATTGTTCTCCAGAATCTTTCTTTTGCTTTTATTCCCCCTTAGTGAAATTTCTTTCTGAGGAAGAGCTCTAGTTACAATCCAATCTAACCAAGTTCTCTTCTCTGCTCTACCCAATCTCCTAAAACAAAAATTTAACCCTTTTTGAGTTCTTCTACCTGTTTCTTTGAATGGTTAATCAAACCTGAAATTTAACTGAGAAAAATCAGTTACAGTGAAGCAAAAAAACAAATTAATATTGTTTTGCCTTTGGAGATACTAAATTAGGGATGCAGCTTAACTTCAGTATCACAGCCTAAATTAAGGAAGTTTTAAATTATATTTGAATCTTCAGTTTGCTCATTGCTCTGCTTGAGCAACGGGAACCTGGATATGATGGAGTTCTCTGAAGCAAAATAATTAAAAATTAAATTATGAATCAAGAAGTACTTTTCAAACTGTACCTTAATCTTCCTAGTACATGCAGGCTTTGCCATCTGCTCTATGGGATGTGTGTTTCAGAGACAGGCAAAAAAATACGTAAGCAAATAAATATGGGTAGAAGAAAATGTATGTGAAGAATACCAGGCTAAAAGTGAGTCTTTTTATAATGTATAATGTTTCAGTTGATTTTCATCAGAACAAACAACTTTTATTTACACTTTTTTTACTCTGATCTGCACAAAGAATTAGAAATGTCTGTTCTCTGGCTCCATCAGAAAAAGCTGAACATAATCTTTGAACACACAGGTTTAATTTAAAATTGATAACTTTTCTAGACATTTAAATTACAATTAAGATACTAAACAACATAAGTAAAAAAATATCTCCCAATTTTTCTCTCTCTTCAGAACAGTGACATCAAAAATTAAAATGATATTGGATATTATTAGTTTCAATATGTACTGGGTTACTTAAAATGCAAATTTCTTTCTGAGTCCTTAAACCTGAATGTTTCCTTATTGATATCTATTCTTGTCATTGATTAGCTCTCCCTTTTTTGACCATGCTGATAATAATCCTAGTACTATTTCTCACTCTTTCTATTTTGTGGGAGTTCCTCACTGTCTGTATTTTTCCTGGGATTTTAAACGAGCTTTTCTAAACAAACAAACAAACAAACAAACAAACAAAGGTCTATATGATAACTTCATTTGCTGACCTCTGCCCCTCCCATCCCCTCAGCAAATGACTTTTAAATTTCTTGTCCTATTTCAACCTAAGGAAACAGAGGGATAGAGGTTTCCAAAACAATTACACTCCTACCAGATTTGTGGAGACTGACAGCTGGGAAGAGGAGAGACCTGAACAAAAGCTCTGCTGATGGGCAATGATACTGATCTGCCCTCCGTGTGCACGTTTTTTTGTTGTACTTGGAGAAGTCAGAGGGGAGTTGGGTGGAATTTGGGCTACTCTAGGATGAGCACATGGGTGCAGATGAAAGAAGGGGACCCAAATTCAGAAGTCTGATTTACCTATAATTTGTGTCATTCATGAAGCAATTTCCTAATTTCCTTGCTTTTTTCCCCCCTAATTTGTTTTTCTTTGCTTTACCCTCTTTGAACAAACTGATAAGAGCTTTCTAAACTTGTGCAAATAAGCAAACAGACTGAAAACAGGGTCCATTTGGCCTTGGTTCACTGGCTCAGGATAAGCTTTTCATGGTGTTCTTAGGAAAAGTATGCAGAATTCCAGGAAAAGTGGTCTGTAATCTCAAAGTTTTAACCTGAACTCCTTGAACTCAGAAGCAGGGCTGCTATTTCTGTGTCAGATAATGACACACACTATGCATGCATCACAATTAGTGTTACATTTACTGGCACGTAGAAGCCTCAAAGAGGATTGTGGCCTCTGAGTTTGATGTTTTGCAAGTGTAAATGCACAAGAGAGAGAACAAGACATAAACCAAAAGAAAAAAACATTCAATAAAGCTTTCTATGAAGTTTACAGATGATCAAGAACTTTTCACCAAAACAACTGCCATCACAAAATGCAGTTATCTGAAATGAAAACTCCTTTTGTACAAATGCATTCATTCAACTTAATTTTTTTTATGAGATAGAAAGAAGTCCTGGACTTACCCTGCCCTGTGCAGAAACCTGTTGCTATCTGAAGAAGCACCTGCCAAAGGCACATGTCTGCACACAGGGTAAAAACCTCTCCGGAAATTCAAATACTGTGTGCTGAAGCTCTTAGAGTCAATCCTGAAACACTTACCATGACTCCCTGCCCCAATGTCCTGCTTGTGGATCAATCCATGTGAGCCTCATTGTGGGAGTGCTCCCTGGAAAATCATGGGATAAACTACCCACAGCTCCTAAAATGGGCAGACCGGCATCTTTGCTCTGGGACTTGGGATCTAACTCAGATTGGATTTCACAGTGAGAGGAATTTCCCACTTTGTAATGGGGAGATCATTATGCACCTGACAGTCTTAAGATTTTGTGCTAACCACTGGGTAAAGCCCTTAACCCTGTAAAGTTTTTAACACTCTACCACAGAACATTCTTTACCCCATCTTGGCTGTGAAAATTAGATATTTTGAAATTCCTACTTTGCTATATCTTGAGGCTATTCAAACAGCAAAATAATATTCAAAAATTATATATTTTTAGTCCGCATAACATATACAACTGTGAGATTTATTTCTTAAAAAATCAAAATCTAGTATTGGGGAGGAGTGGATAATTTGCTGAGTAACATAGAATCAAAGAATCATAGAATCATTTGGGTTGGAAAAGACCTCCAAGGTCACTAAGTTCAACCATTAACCCAGCACTGCCGAGCCCACCACTAAACCATGTCCCTATGTGCCACATATATGTGTGTGTGTGTGTGTGTATATATATATATATATATATATATATATATATATATATATATATA
>JAWWEU010000001.1:55055839-55070257 GCA_035583155.1 Acropternis orthonyx | reverse complement strand
TTTTTACTCAGGTACGTTTTGTTTACCTATTGCTCCTCCTAAATATACTGTGTATTGTAATCTACTTGTGTATGTACATATAAGCATACTGTGTTTAAAATAAGAGATTGCATGATCTAAAAGGTAGCTCGCACATTCGTTGAGCAATTCTGGAGTTTCAAAAAGTCCTGTATACAACCAAAACAGAAAATTGAAAGGTAACAAAAAGAAGAAAAGTAAAACTCTATTACCAGTCTTTGCTTACCATTTTGGCCAAGAAGCTTAAACTGATGTATTTAGATCTAGCAACAGAGGTACCCTGAATACACAAGAGCTATCTCCACATCTTGCGCACCAAGCTATGGCAGAAGAGTATGAAGGCTTTGCACCCAAACTTTCAGATGTTAGGAAATGCCAGAAAAAAAAATGTACAGGCAACCTTAATTTCCCCCCTGTGTACAGACATGATATTATACAGTCTTTATGTATTGGTTCCCCCACTCTTTTTCCTCCAAAGATTTTCTGCCTGAATCTGCACAAAGAGGAAGAGTGCTGATGGTTCAAGAGCCGCTCCTCAGCAATATGTTTTATCCTTCTTTAGCCTTCAGCCTTTGGCCTGGTTTACTGGCACTGGAATTAGGGAATGGTTGTCCAAAGCTCCCTGTGGAGTCAGTGGAGAGACATTAGTGTTTCCTCAGAGTTTTTCAGTTTGATGTAGAATCTGATTTACTTTCTGGAAGCATTTCTTTCTCTCCTTTCTGCAGCAGGGAGCCTAAAGTGAATCAGTGCTTGTGTAATGCACTTTAAGTGAGTATTTATTTAGGTAAAACAAAGTTGGCCCATAAGCCTTGTTTACAGAACCTTGTTCTGCTCCTTTTTTCCAAATTATGTTAAATTTCTCTATGCGATTTGCCACGATACATGTTGCTTCAGTGTCTGAATGCTTTGAAAATTATAGCTTTTTTTTAAGGTCCTCTTAAATGAGGGGATAACACAGCTCCCACTTGTCTATTGAGAGCTGAGACTCTGAGTAAACATTAAGAAAACCCCCTGTCAATTTTGACTTCAGTGTTCTACACATTATTATATAGATTAAGAGAGAGTTCTCATTTCCTTTGGCTGTAGCTCTGTGTCAACACATGATGTCCACATCACCTCACAATATTCAAGACAAGCTCAGAAAAATCCACTCTGTGAGTGGTCTCGTGTAGGCCATCTACTCAGGACCTTTGGGGATGCCGTCTCCTGGAAAGGGCAGTTTCCTTCTCTACAGCAGCATTCCATCAGCCGAACTTCACATCTGTCTTCTTCTTCCCTTGCCTCATTCATCAGTTGTCTTACAATTTCTGTTAGTTTAGGTGTTCCTGCTCCAGGTCTCCCTTCCTCTTGGCTCCTTTCCCTTTTTCAGCTACCTCATTCTGGACTTTAATTCCCCTGAGCCACATCAGGGACATTTTCTTCCTCAGATACCTCAGTACAGTGGAAGAGTCTCCCAGGAATAGCTCTTTACAGGAATCTTCTTAAGGAAGTTTTCTTGGCATTAAATAACCATCTTGGCTCCTGTTTGAAGCTGCATCTGAAAAGCAGCATATCCAGCAATGCATAGATCAGCTCCAGCACTGTGCTGAGATTCTGCTTCAGATAAATTATCTTCCACTTGCAGTCACATTCTTGTCACATTTTGGCTTTGCTCATAGGTTTCTCCTCCAAACAAAAGCCTGACCTCATTAAAATATTGGCCCTATGGGCATTGTGTCATGTCATTACCGCTATTACTTAATGCTTACCACAGGGAAAAAGAGCATGCCAACCTTCAAAGTTCAAATACAGAATCAAACATGACTGCCAACTTTCCTACATTTCAGGTTTTCCATATCAACATGTTGACCTAAGTCTGAATGTTTTGAAAATTTAGAGGCCAGAAAGTCTGGAGTACACTTTTGCATTTTAATTTAATCCCAGTGTTCTTGGAATCAAACACACAGAATTCCTGATTAGGCTGAATTTGGACCTAGTGCAAATAAAACACTTATTTTAGCTAAAAATGTTTTAGATAACTCAGTCTAAGAGTGTAACACTGACGTTATAAGCTTGGTTAAACAGAAATCAGGAGGTAATTTATAATTGTTAAAATATATTTAAAAAATCACGAAGACTAGCTTTATATTATCTTATTAAGTTTTTCATGCTCATAAGCTGCTTTTCAGACCAGAAGAAGAGAAAGAGCAGATGTAGAGGCAATGAGCTTGGGGGGCATTTCCAAAACTGTTCCTCAGTCATTGCCTTTAAAGCCCAAATCATCTAATTTGTTGCTGTTCCCCGCTCATCAAGCATCATTTAATTTACATCTATGTCATCATGGCATTTATATACCAAGATCTTGAAAGGTTCCGTCAGCCTTACATATCGTGTCCAGATTATGCTCTCATCTCCAAGGATCAGTATGTAATCTTAAAGGTGGCATGAGAGCAGGAGCTGGGTGGTTCAGCAGCAAGCAGCTGAAGTGGCACAGTAATGTCCTACCAAATTCATTAGCTTCCAAAATGGCTAGAAACAGTAGGCTTTGATTAATCTGTGGAATTTCTAGGTGATGGATCTCCTATCAGCTCTGGAAGAAGGTCAGAGAATGCAGTTCTGGAGCACTGTTGATCAAGTACATTTGGATCCATGTCCAAAGTAATTTACCAGGGATTCTGCAGTGCTTGTTTTGCTGGCTGTTAGAAGAGTTACCATATGTGAGTTGTAATGCATCAAATTAATAAAGTAATTGATTTTTAGCAAACAAAAAGCATAGCAATGAGGAGGTAACTCAGACCTTTCTCCTCACCTGGCATGGGCTGCCTGTAAGTGAATATTTCAGAATACTGTGATTTTTACAAAGACAACAAGGGGTAAATGCCTCTAAATTCAAACTACACACTTTTTTTTCATGGAGCAACTGTGATGAATGTGACTCAAGTTACAGAGCTAGTTGCAAGCAGATCTGCAGCAGAAAATGTATGCCAGATTGCACTTGTGAAGGATCCCAGCAGGCAATAACTGCTTGGCTATAAGCTGTGTGGGACAATTGCTGTGGTGAGTTTACCATGGTAAACTACCACAGTTCAGTCCATTAGAAGTAGTAAAAGAACAAAAAGATCCTCAATATGTCTGAGTTCAATAAGCATTTGGACAATGCTCTTAGACTCATGATGTCCTGCTCAGGGCCAGGAGTTGGACTCAATGATCCTTGTGGGTCCCTTCCAACTCAGCATAGTCTATGATTCTATGATGTCTCAGCAGAGCTGATGGCGCAGCAGCTCTCAAATGCCTTATCAGAGACTCTGTGTCACTCAGTGTCAAACATTATGAACTCTCTCTAAACCCATTCACACTGAGAAAACAATACATCACAAAACTTGCTTGTCTTTTATTCAACAGACACCTTCCTGTTCCAAAGGCAGGTTGTTAATAGTTCCCTTACAACAGCTGAAGTAGAGTCTCGGCCACCCTGGGCTCTGGAGTCGCACTGTCTGCACTGCAGCAATGACCGGCTGACATGGTCAGCAGCGTGTGGCTCAAAACCAAAGCCTAGTCAAGCCAGTAATTTGGCAACCACAAAGGCAGATGCATCATACTTTTGTACTTTCACTCAGCTTCTCCCACATTGCTGGTGAAACTGGCCCTGGCATTTCTACTAGATAACTTTATGAACCTGCATGACCCCATCATATGACCTTGTTAAAGACTTCTGCCCTGGGTTTTGGTGAGTGAGTGACTGCATGAGGCACATAAATCACCCATAAGCCCTCCATTAAACAGGCATTGAAAGCTCTCCCTGTTTAGGACCATCTTGTCTAGACCTCTGTTAAATAGGCATTGAAAGCTCTCCCTGTTTAGGACCATCTTGTCTAGATGTTCTGTACTGGAACCACAGATTATATGTCTTACGTTTTTCCTTTTTTTTTTTTTTTTTTTAGCTAATATTTGGATTGAGCAAATACTCTCTGAGCAACATGGGTGTGTGGGCAGGTGTTGAATTCAGAAATCATGGCCTGTCTAGTCTCATGAAAACAGGCTAGAGACTTCCTACCACAGTTAGGAATTTTGTTGACTCAAGGGCACAAAAGAAACAGAATCAAATCAAAAGTTATTTGAACCCAAGGAGATGTCAGATGGAATTTAAACCTAAGAGAGGGCATCTGCTGATGCTTCATGCCTTTGAGTAGTCCTTTATAGTGAAAGGACAGGGAAGTTTCTTTATTGAAGGTGTAGCTAAGAAGAGCAGTCAGTTCTTGTCTTCAGCACAACACCACATGAAGAAGAGAGGATTGCAAAATTAGAGATGTGTGTGTAGAAACACAGCTCAGGTAGGTGTTTCAAGACATGGCAGTTGCAGATGGGAATTTCCAGCTAGGGAGATATCCTAGATAGCTGATCCTCTGTTTCCTGATGATCAGTCTAGTTTGAACTGTGCTATGGCTCATCTGGTCTGGTCTTTCTCCTGTATTGTTCCATTAGCAGACAGGACAAGCTGCAGCTGCTGTATCTCCTTGTTGCACTAATGTCAGGCAACATCTCCCTCCTAAGCAATGGGGAGAGATCCACATATCCATTAGACACCTGAGTGGTGACTGTTATATCAAAATTCAAGCTTCCATAATGTCCATGATATTTGTGAATACCAGAGTGCAATAAGGACAACATGAAGAGTTACTTCTCAACATGCCACCAAGACCAATACCGTTTCCCACCTTTGCTCTCCCATCTGGAAATGGTTCCCCATCTGCCCTAAATGGTCTACTACATGTGGCAAAGAAAGAAAACACCCAACCTCAAGCCTACCCAGCAGCAAGCCACAGTCACACAGACAATTGCAATTCAGAGTGCTTCTGTCCACCACACACAATGTCTCGCTGTGGCGCTCCTGGTATCAGGAAAACTGGGGGCAGCCGCTGCCATGAAAATGCCCACTTCACGGAGGAGACACATCCAGGCACTAAGTCACATGAAAAGTGTGTGTGAAAACTGGTTTAAAACGCTTTAAAGTTTTTTTAGAATCACTAAGGGGTGGAAAAGTGGAGAATGCTCTTCACTGAAATGTGTCCTTGTAATTCGTAAAAGTCCTGTGGATGCGAAATGCCCAGTTACGCTCTGTAAACCCAGCTGAGCTGCATTTTATGCTCCACTTAACCCTTTTGTTTTGGTGCGTGTTTTATTCCTCTCCTAGATGGCACCAGTGTTTCGTTACTGAGACGGCTCCTTTCTCTTCATGGATCTTATTTTCGTGATTTTGTTCTAATGACTGCTTGTGTAAATGACTGAGATAGGTATTTGTCAAGAACCAGGTCTGCATGCTGTTCTGCTAACTTTTGCTAGTGGCAATTATTTTTCACACAGTCCTGACTTTGTGGTATGGAATGCTTCCTACAGATGTTCATGTTTTTAGTATTTCTTGTACACCTGTTTTATGCATTATTAATGTTGTACAGAACATGCCAGCTAACAAGAAAGAAGATTAATTATATTAGTCTAATTTTTACATACTCCTGTGTCCTCAGGAGAGCAGCCCTGTAGTTACAGACATTCTCTAAGAGCAGAATGGAGCCTGTGTGCAGTGAGACATCCCAGTTCACGTGCAAGGAAGAAATCAGGGGGTTGTGGCACCCTTTCACATGTAGCTGGTGCAGTTCAGTTTGTCTTCTCTATGTTGCTGCAGTTTTAAACTCTTTACCACCTAATGTCACTTGGTTCTTCCTGCAGGACGGATGGCTCTGGTAACAAAGAAATGTGGTTTTCCACACTCCAGTTGTTTCAAGAAAAGCTGATACTTTTTACTTTCAGATGAATCATACAAAGACCCAAGAAAAGAAGCTGTTAGCTAAAAGGGGCTGTTTTTTTAAAGAATGTTTTTTATTACGAGGATGATGTTGCTTTGTAAAGTCTGGAGCAACTTTTTTTTCTTTCCCCCCCCTGTTTACCTGTCCTGGCTAACAGATTCTTTATAGTTCTGCTCTCTTAGTCAAAATGCATACCTGTCACAAGGTTATCTAAAGGATGTGTCATCCAAGTGCCCAGTGGAACTGGGATTTTCTGGCTTTTCTGGTAAGAATACTGGAAGAAGAAGTAGGAGTTTGTAGAATTTTGATTTCTTTCAGGATCTCCTTACCCACTGGCAACCTTGAGCTGAAAACCTCTGTCTGTGACTCATTGCTTTGGTGCTGAGATTTGTTTCAGCAGCAAGTAGCTGCCTGGGTGGCATGGGGAGGAGGTGGCATTGCTGTAGCAGGTGAATGTGCCCTGTGCCTGATGCTTTTCTGCCCACCTTCTAGGACAGGTGTTGCATTGCACCTTCAATAGCTCAATGCCGCAACCTTGGTAATGCTGAGGGCTTGCTGTTTGCAACCCTGCAGCCCTGCAATCTCTCACTATTGCTGCTGTGGTAGCCTATTTCAGAGCTTCTAAAGTGATGCTTTTCCCCTGTCAGGCTCATGCTCTTATCATTTTTCATGTTTTTGTACCTGCAAACCAAGATATTGCTACAATGGTTTTTACAGGAAATACCTACCACTGGCATAAGTCTTGACACCTTATTTCCCCTTTTTCCTTATCGTTCATTTTATAGACTTTCAGTTTGAATTAGAGAAACTCAAAATCTAGTTTGTAGTAAAGTAGAGACAAATAATTTAAATACTCATTAATATTGTCCAGTAATACACATGCAGTGCTTGCACCTAATGGGCATATTCCCACCACCACTAAGAGCCTCATGAATGGGAACAAGTAGGGTGTTCAAGTGGGTCTCAATGAAGTGTGTAGCTGCAGGGAAATAACACACTCCTCATCACTGGCACCAGCTGAACGAGGAGACACAGAGGAGAATGCTCATCTGGGTCTCCATCACTGCTCTTCCTGGTTGGTCACTCAGTTTTTACTTTCTCCCTTCTTTCTCCTGTGGTGTTTTTTTGCTTCTTCCAATAAGTAGCTTTCAGCATTAGAATGGATGTAAGCCATCAGCTGCAGACCCCGCAAATAAAACTGCACGTGCCCCTCTCCAAACATTCTTTGTGCAGCATAAGCACAAAGATGGCAGTCCTCTGCCATCCTGCAGTGACACTCTGGGGTCCCTAAAATAGCCTTCATTCTTCAATCATATGGAAGCACAAGACTCCCTGGTCTCTCTTTTGGCATTTATTAAAGAGAGAGAGAGAATTTATTCAAGAGAGAGAGAATACAAGTGTATATAAAAGCAAGTTTTGACTTAAAAAGGCTTCATTGAGGGATTTTAATCCTAAAGCCACTTCAGTAAAAAAAGCACTATTTTAATCCAGATGTTTGTGAAGCGTCATATGAACCACTCAACAAGTAATAACTTGCTCTCTTTCTTTAACGGGAACTGACAGGGACTTTTGCTAAGTCTGTAGATATAAATGGAGATCAAAGAATGTTCACACCCACAGATCACACAGAATTCAACAGATTACTGGAAAGGTTAAAAAACCCTTAATAAATAGCAAATGGCAAAATTATATGACAAATAGGCATCCAAGTGACTCATTAAGAGAGTGCAAGAACCAGCCTGCCTGAAATTCTGCTCTCCCTATTCACGCAAGACAGATTGACACATTTCTGAAAAGTAATTCCAACTCATTTTTTAGACATTTTTATTATTTTTATAACACAATCGCTCATTTTCCCAAACACACAAGTGAGAAGTCTGACCTTTTCAAAGATGAACTGAAGCTTCACTATGAACAGCTCTGGTTAATAGAGGCTTTGCCATCCTATGTCTTGCA
The DNA here is from genome assembly GCA_035583155.1 of Acropternis orthonyx. Taxonomy (NCBI): domain Eukaryota; kingdom Metazoa; phylum Chordata; class Aves; order Passeriformes; family Rhinocryptidae; genus Acropternis; species Acropternis orthonyx. The sequence continues at coordinate 55,062,503 of JAWWEU010000001.1, read as the reverse complement.
TTACATGAAGTCTGTTAGGAAAAGCTAATAAAGCCAGCTACAAGAAGAGACAGGAGGCTTGTGGCTAATGAATTAGCCAATTTTATGGGAGGTATTTAAGCTTGTGGGCACTGTGACTGCATGTGCTGGCATTCTGCCTGTGTTTACACGGGTATCACGCTGTCAGCCATACCCCAGACCAAATCCTGCATCATCCCTGTTGTCCCAGTGCTGTCACACACCAGGATAGCTGAGCTCCTCTCTTCTGCTCTCAAGGACAGACTTTCCCATCAGGACACAGCTGGCACATCTGGCCTTGCTCAGTCTTTGCACCACCCTGCAATGGCATCTTCTCCTTCAGGGCTGCTTCACTGCCAAGGAACTCAAATTTACCTCACAATAGGTGTGTGCCTGAAGAGACTTTATGCTTGAGTAGCTGCCGTTCAAAGCCACAGCCTGTCTTGAACACATGTCATCACCATCCCAGCATCTTGACAGGGGCAGCCTGACAGCCTGACAGACCTTTGGGGCACAGGGCATTGCAGAAAATGGCCAGATTTAGAGAACAAATGGAGATAGAAGACCTAAACAACAGCAATCTTAACATGACATGCTGATTTTACCTTGGTGCTTTCCCCTGGAATGTGGGTTGAGTGTATGGGTGTCTGACTTCTCCTGCAAGTCCCCCTTGGGTACACAGGGAAGTGTGCACCTCTCCTTGGGGAGCCTCACTGTGCCACGGACCAAGGGCACAGGGAGGTCTGTGGGGCTGTAGCCATCAAAGGTTCTCTTGATACTGCCTGTCTCCTGCTGAAGTGCTCTGGGCAGGCTCCCCTTGTGCACTCGGTGTATGAGACAGACTGCAGACAAGTCCTGTGTGGCTTCTGCAGGGCTTTCTCAGGAGACTGCCCGTGAGAGCCCCAGCTTTGCCTGCAGTGTCTGTAAGGAAGGAGAGCAGAGGTGTTAAGCCTGGCAGCAGAAGTGGAAATAAAATGTGTATTGCTTCACTGTGTGTACCTTGCATCCTGACTTACTGCACTGAAACGCCCAGATCCTGCTCCACTCCTTCATCACACCCAAGTATAAATCCCTGAGGACAGTTGTTCTCCCTCTTCCACAGCCTAGGCATGTGGTCTGCCCTGTCCGTGGGTGCTCCCAAGCTGTGCTGCTTTTGTACGAGACTAGTAAGCTCCTTCCCTGGATGAAGGCATTCAGGCCTTTTCTCCATGCCAGAAGAAGCCTGTGCTGCTGGTTTTTCTGTGAAGTCTGTATTATTTCATGGCCATCTGCTTTGTTCTCTCTTCTATGACAGGAGGAAGCCACTTCAGTGAAAGTTCTTATTTTCTGAGGCACAATATGATCTAATAGGAATGGAGTAAACCCTTCCCAGCACTTGCAAAATAAGTCAGGGTTTAGAATTTTATGCTATAGCTGTATCTCCATTTTGTCAATGGTGTTAGCAGATGCTGGACGTGAGGCACATACGACTTTTAGAGGTAGTATGGGCAGACTGGACTAAATTTACTTTCAAATATTCACATTATAAAGTTCTTCAGAAACTGCATTATGGTAACAATCCATTCCTAAAACTGAGGAAGGAGAAATATACAGTGACAAGTGACAAGGTGAGGAAAGTTTGTATCCCTCAAGTCAATATCTTTTCTGAGACAGAAACAAAACACATAGTAGCTGCTAAGACATAACACACTTTTTCACCTGGTCAGGAAAAATGAGAGTTCCAAGACTACATGAGTAATATAAAATCATTTCATTCTGTCCGATTTATCAGAATGAACTGCAGGTATAAATGCTTTTCTTGTTCATTCCTGGTTCCTGCAGAGGGTGCTGAAGTACTTCTTAATGCAGTCTCTACATATGCTTGTTTTGATGATTCATAAAAATGCAGATACACCAAACTGCATTCCCTGAAATCACAACCCTGATTCCACTTCTTTGCACAGACTTCTTTTTCATATTTTTTCTCCTGTCTACATGGAGATATAATTGAATTGGAGACCTGAAATGCAAGAAGCACTGTATTAAGAAATCCATCATCCACATTTTGGCCCATTAAAATTTAACTACAATCCAGTTTCTTTGGAGCATTCCAGCTGGGCTATTCAGTTCAGGGGCTGCAGCACTCCTGGGAGCCTGTCTGACACTGCTGCAAAGTACTGAGTGGAAGACTGTCCCTTCTGGCAGTCAGGGACTTGTCACCTCTCAGATCACCCTTGACATATAATCTCTCACCCACAATAAAATCAGCAAAGCCCATCACTCTTCATTATGCCCTCGCAAGGAAAGAGAGCAAGCACACACTGAAGTTTTCTGACAGTGTGCCCAAGTCTTGCTGCGATGGCTTACGAGCTGATGTGCTGGGCACAGCACAATTACTTGCAATAGACAGGTACCAGAGGGACTATTTTAGGTGCCATATAATTTACCTGTAGTTAGCAATCAGAAACATATGCAGTTGTAAAGAAAATGCTGCATTTGAGAATCAGTATCCCTATGCCTTAACAAATACTTCTGTGTTTTGCAATCTTCAACTCCCTGATGCTTCAGGTAGGCAGTGCTTTTGCCAACATATCAGAGTGCAGGAAAGAAGCACTTGAAATGAAATATCTTATAGCTATTTCCCTAAATAAATATATTTTAGCTATTTCTTGGTATTTTCCAGACTTATTTTCTATACCTTTATGAAGATAGCAGCTTAGTAGAAGTTCCTCCCACCAATAGGCTGGAAAGGCAAGATCTACAAAGTGCCTTAAAAGTTATTTTCTTCTGGCATACAATCATAATGATACAACAGCCCAAACTTATTTCAAAATTAATAGCTTTACCTTTTATTCAGTTTCATTATTTTCTCACTAGTAAAGCCATGATTTTCATGTGTATCAGAAATGAATGCATATTGATTCACTTCGAAGAACCTCTGTTACTGCATAGGTAAGTAATTTTGCCTTAAAAAAAGAACCTTACCTATTAGTGCATGCATACACTAGACATCTGTAGTTTTAGCTTGCTGATTGCTTAGACCAAAGTCTTTAAGACACTTCTGAAGGCTTTTTTTTCCTTTTTCTAGTAAGTTGCAAAGGACAACCTTCTGCAAAGAACCCAAGTCTTCAAACAAAAAAAATGGATTTCTGTAAACAAAGATTTGATTTAGCATAGGTAGCCCAGCTCCTCATAGTCAGATGCACTCTAAAATAACTCAGACTGTTCCTTCTTCTTGTTTTGTTTTACATTATTTTACACAAGAAAACCATTTGCACCTAGTAAACTTGGATTTGTGTACGTGCCCAACTTAGTGCAATATCACTACATCACCTGACAGAGGTGCAGTAACAAAGACAAGACACCTGCGTCTGTTCAAGACTTGCTCTGGAGTCAAAATGAAGGTTATATTAATAAAATACCTGGTATTTCAGATTGAAGAGCCAAAGACAGGTAGGTTGTAAGACTAGACATCACTTTCCTTTGTGCACATTTTGCTAGTACTTCTGCAATGCTTTGCTCACCCCAGCTCCATAGGTTACCTTGGCTCAGGCAAATTATTCTTTAACTAAACAAAGCAGCACTCTATGCCAATAGACAAGTGTTTGTGGGTTACCAGAAACAACGTGCAAACAGGCACCATTTGCATTAACTGGAATATTATTTACCAGTATTTTGCTGCAGTGGAATGAGACAAGTTCATAGTCCTGATGATGTTCTCTGCATTTTATTGTAGTGAGGGAAAAGGGAGTAGGGTCTCACTGGCAAGTTCTTTCATCACCATTGAATTGAGGTACATTTTAGCAAGGTCTCCCAGGGAAGCAACTCCTTTGGCAAAGTCTCTCTTCTCCTGGATATCTCCATGTAGGCTTTCTCTCTTTAACTTTTAATGGGAAACGTTTCAAGTCCCGTAATTGCTGAATCAGTATGCATGCCCTGCCAAAGTGGCAGTGGTTTTGTAAAATCTCTTTGTAATCTACTCTACGGGCAAGATATTTATTCTAAAAATAGGATGCTCAGTTCGTTACAATTAGTGTTGGTGCCTTTGCCTGATAGGCAATTGTTAGTATATTTTTCAATATATTTTCCTTGTTCCAGGAGCCACCCTAAATCGGAACCTCTCCCTCAGTTATGATCTGTCTATTTTCTCAAAAACTCATTTTTTTATTTACTCAGAAAGCTGCTCTTTGTCAGCCAGATCGTGCCTGAATCTTTGAATTACCAGAGAAGATGAGTCTGCTCTAATAGGTTTTAGTTATTCCTGTTCTTCAGCTCACTTCCCAGATCTATCACAATTCCCAGGGTTCTGGCTGGGAATAGTGTGATGAACCTTCTCTCACACTGAACTGAATGCCCAGATGCACGTTGCAAAACTTTGCTTCCGTCTTTATGGCCCTCTGTCTTTAAAACCACCTATAGTAATAACCTGGTAACTTCCAAAATATGCATGAAATTCAGAAGACTCCAGGTTGTCAGTCCTAGTACCAGGCTGTTTTAACCATTTAGCACTGTAGACTATTTGGGAACATTTCTGACATCTGAAAACATCTCTGGGCAAGTATTATTTCACTCTTCTAATTGTAGCCTATATGTCTTAAAATAGCTGTTTCCTAGACTCTTTCTCTTCCTAGGAGTATCTATTTATGGGATTTTCCACTGGGGATTTTTTGAGAAATAACATCTAAAGTTAACATTTTTTTCTACTGTAAGTGCTACTAGTGTTTGCTGTTCATCTCACATCTTACATACACAGACTCGTAATTGCTGTCAGAACCTCCTCATCTCTGTTTCAGTGGGCACAGTACATGGATTGACAGTCTTCCCCTGTCTCAGAAGCTGAGGATATTTCTTTGCCCACTGTGCTCCCACAGTGTACCCAGTCCTGTCCAGTTTCCATGCACTCCTCACACCAGCCAGGAGTCCAGTGCATCCAGTGACGGTGGAGTCCACATGAGGGGATGATTTCTTTATGTCTTCAATGACTCTAGTTTTGCTTCTCTCACCATGGGACATCCCACTTTGTTGGGACCTCCTTTTTCCTGCTGCACAGAACTGCATGAAATCTGTTAACAAAACCATTCTTTTCTTTGTTTCTTGATTTAAGAGGTCACCACCACCAATTTACATGCTTGCTATGGGTTGGGTCCTCCGGAGGGACTGAATTTTACCCATGCAGCAACTGGATGTTCAAACCCAAGACAATCTTCAAAGGACCTGACTCATCCTTCTAATGAACTAATCAGGGCACCAAAGGCCTCATTTTCTCTCAGCACTATTTGGAATGACAGTACCCAAGGCTTCACTAATCCCAGCTTTACCAGCCTAGTCCCTGGAAAAGAAACAAGCATTTGCAATCTCAATATTCTTTCACAGCTGTGTTAGCAACAATCTACCTCATTCTGTTGCTGTCCACATTTTATTAATACATTTTCAAACATAAGCTGGCATCATTGTTATGAACAAACTATAATTCCTACAAGACAATTCCTTGTCTCTGTCAGTTAAGGTCTTAGTGTTGATCTGTGTGCTTTGCTGTTCAGCCTGTCTTTATCTATTGATTAGTGATGCCACTGGGAGAGATCTCTGCCCACCTTTTGAGCCCTTCCAGTCACAGTATGAAAAGTACTAAACATGTCTTAGTCATCTTGTGCTATTAAAATGAAAACCACACAAAAAAATTCCACCCTTTTCTCTTGATTCCTTCTACATCTTCCTGTGCTTCACAGTGTCCCCTTACAGCCTTTCAGAAACCTTCTCTCTTAAAATCTTCCTTTTTTTTCTTGGTTTTTTTATCCATGGAGTTTTAACCTCACTTAGGAAGGCACCTAATTTCCAGCTTGGACTATCTGTGGCCTACTATCTGGTCTACTGGCTTCTATAAAAACAGATTATACTGCATCAGACATATACCCTTCAGCGTAAAATTAAACCCCTGGTCTTTAGTTTAAGGAATTCAGTCCTTTATTAAGTCCTTATATAAATCTTCCAGGAGTAACTTAATACTGAAATATTTCTTCCTTAAGGTGGAAACCACAAGAAGTTGAATCTTTTTCCAGGGGTGCCCTGATATTGTTGCATTTCCCTTACTAATCAGAAGGAAGCAGCTGCCATTGCTCCCTTCCCTTGCCAAGTCTTATATCTCAGAAATCAGCTGCTTGAATAAGGTTAACCCTCTGGAGGCAGAGATACCCACTGTAGGGAGCAAAGCTGTAGCAGCGATCAGTTTGATCCTCACCCATATAAACAGCTAAGTGCATAGTAGTGGCTTGCTTGCCAAGTGAGCCTCAAAATGCATCTGAATCAGCTTATGGGAAATACTGGAGAGGTGTTGGTACTTGCGACCTGTGTTCAGTAGGAAGCTGAGTAACAAGATCTCCCTGGCTGTACTGTCCAAAATGCTCCTGGCACATTGTGCAAGACTAAAAAGAGGCAGAGATGTCATTCCATCAGGGGGTAATCAATCAGTAGGGACCAATTGCTGCTCACAGACTGGCTGGGCATTGGTCAGTGGGTGGTAAACAAATGTATTGTACATCTCTTTTTTAATCCTTGATTTTGCTCCTCTCATTTTTGTTATCTCCCTGTTCATTACTATTATTATTATTATTATTTTTATTTATTTATTTATTTAACTTTATCTGAACTATTACATTGTTCTTATTTCAGCCAATGATGTCATGGTTGAATC
>JAWWEU010000001.1:55004357-55055739 GCA_035583155.1 Acropternis orthonyx | reverse complement strand
TTTATTTATTTATTTATTTAACTTTATCTGAACTATTACATTGTTCTTATTTCAGCCAATGATGTCATGGTTGAATCACAATATAATATTATATTATTTTCCAGTATACTTTTGTTATTAAATAATATTGCATAATAATACCACAGAATAGTTGTAGGCACCTCTGGATACTGTCTAGTCCAGTCCCCATTTCCTCAGCTGGAGTAGAGTGCCCAGAACTTTATGAAGGAACAGTATTAGCATATAGTGACTCTTACTGTGGAAGAGCCTTTTGAAAGTTGTGACCACAGTGTACTTGAATTTACAACGTTTTCAGGATCAAAGGAAGCAAGAATACCCAGAGAAACAACAAGCTTCTCACGGCTTTTAAGATTTGTAAGAGGGAGATATACAAAGGTGAGGATGTTTATTAAGAAGGTGTTTACAAGAGCATTGAATTTCTGCACACAACTTTCAGTTAAAAGTACCATAGTGGAGGAACAAAGCAAATGCCTTCTGCTAAGTGAAAAAGATTTAAGAAAGCACAGAAAGAAGGCAGCATACATAGACACCACTGAAAGGAATGCTATTAAAAACAAGAAGAATTCCTTGGAGCAGCTGAAATCATGCCCAAATAGGGTGGATGGGAAGATCTGTATGCTGTATTTAAATGCAAAAATGTAGTAAGGGAGGCAAAAAATACCTCCTTCTAAGTACCCCTCCTTCCCAAATGCAAATAATCCAGGAAATTGTTTACTAAAATCAATTAATAAATCCTAAAAACATATCAGGAGCAGAAAGCCTGTCAGGGGTGTGTTTGGGTAGGTCAATGACTGAAGTGTGAAACCTGCAGAGAAGAAACAAATGTATTCGTACTTTTTGAATCTGTCCACTGAAGAAGAGCCTGAATAGTGCTTCTTGCAGAGGATTTATCAGTGAACGTGTCTCACTTTTAGGTAAAAGTGTCTTGGAACAAGCAGACAGTGTTAACGTTAACAAGTCCCCATTACTTGATGGTTTCTCTCCAAAGTGCACCCAAGAAGCTCTAGGCAGAAAGCACTACATTTCTCACTATAATGTATAACATTACATTTACAACTGTCTTAGCACCAAAGGAATAGAAGAGACTGAATGTGAAAAATGAAGTCACCAACTGGGAAACCTGGCATGTGTACTGGGTAAATTAGTAGTAATGCTATTAAGAAATCATAGAGAATTAGTGGATAGATGCATAAATCAGACATTGTGAGGAAGAAATTTTTTCTAGTGAGGAAGAAATTTCACAATGGTAAATTGTATCACGTAAATATACTGGATTCCTCCAAATGAAAAATCATGAGCATAAAGGAGAACTGGATTCAGCATACCTGATGATGTCCAACCGATATTGAATAATCTAAATCTAAATAAGGGTCCTTTTAACAATTGAGCAGCAATTGGATAGAAGGAGAGATCCTTGTGTGAATAATCAGGAAAAAGGGTAGAAAATGGCCATTTTTTAGAGTAAAAAGAGGTTGTTAATGGTGTGTTCCAGTGGTATTCCCTAAGACTTTATTGTTCCATATAATAAAATAATGTAGAAAAGAGGGTAAAAAGTGAGGACATAACATTTGAAGATGATATGCAAATACTTTGCTGTTCTGCAAAATAGCAAAGATGAGGATTGACTTTGAAGAGCTGCAACAGCACCATGTGAGTATGAATAACAGAGCAATTAAATGACACATGAAATTTAGTGGAGACAGATGCAAAATGATGCACATCAGAAGCTTCCTTATTCAGCAGTTTTACCTTTATCGCTAAGATGGGGGGGCTCTGAGCTTATGACTGACTCTCAAACCTCATAGTTCAGGAGCAGACAAAGACCCCATGTTACTACACCCCTGGATCAACTGGGAGTTTTTAACATTCTGTGCAGCATTGAGGTCCCCTGCTTGCTTGTTACTAACTCTGATAAGGTTTACAGTTAAAAATGACCAAGGTGTGTAACCTTGCTTCCATACACAGAATACATATGTAGGCTGGGACTCTTCAGCCTGCCAGAGATGACATGGGGAGAGTGGCAAAGCTCTACAAAATTACCTGGAAAGAGTGAATACAAATTGACTGTACTCACATCAAGTTTGGAAATAACAGACAATCTTTAACCTGTGTTAATGCCGGAAAGATGAAGGTTTTATTCCAAGTGCACCATGATTTTCTGGGGCCAAGAAATGAAGCCAGTGGGAGCTGTGTTTGGAATAAACAAACAAAATTGTCCCTGCTAAAAAGAGTTGTAAAAAGAGTGGGAGAATATTAACAGAATGTAGCATATCAGTTTGCCTTGTTCCTGCACTTATCTGTCACCTCCGTTGGAGACTGGATGCTGCTCTAAGTATATGCTCATTATGAACCATCCAACTTTTTCTTTGTATGTGGGAAGGAACGATTTTTTCCTGTCCTTTTTCAATACAAGAAGTAAATAATCTCAAAGAAAGGTGGCAACCAGCAGGGTCAATAAAGATGAAAGGATGTGATTTTCATGCAGGTACTTCTAATGTACACATGTACATATATCTAATGTATGTGATCTAATTCTGCAGCACTTATTTTCCATGATACAGGCTTATTCAAAGCAACTCTCTGCAAGATGTTGTGGTTGTCAAAGCTTGACATTCATTGAAGAAAAACCCACCAAGGGTTATTAAATCTCCAGACTGTTCTCATGCAGCAAATCCTTAAGCAAGAATTGTTGACAGACGAAAGACTATTCTTAGGAAGCATCACTACATACTTGCTTTTTATTGAACTGCTCCACAGGCATCCTTGATTTGTCCCTGTCACAAGCAGGGTGCCAGGCAAAGTGAGCATCTTGACTGATTTTGTGTGGCCTGTCTTGGCATCTGATTTTCTCTCACAGTGATGTGAAGAATGTGTGTGTACATCCATAGGTCTGATCTTCCTTGGTCTTCAGGGTAAAGTTTTTTTGTTGTTGTTTTTTTTTTTTTTTTTTTTTTTTTGACAGTCAGCTGGCAGCAGTATGCTGGATAGTTCAGCTCTTATATCTTTGACACCAGAAAGAGCTTTTCCCCAGGCACACACAAATGGCTGAGACACAAGGGCAGTTCTTATTACAAAGCTTATGATTATTCTGCATGGTTTAAATAAGGCTACTATTGTGCACTACCAAAGGCAGTCAGTGCTTTCTAGCTGGTGAGCACTAACATGCCCACCTGGTCATGCAGCAGTGTGTCAATGTGTGTTTTCCAGCTTTTCATCACTAGTTGGATTTCTTTTTTCCTTCCATTGAATAGTTGAATAAAGGGAAGCAATATATTTATGTTTCTATGGCTGTGGCCTGCAAACATTGGGTATTATACCTCAAGAATAAGCCAAACATATTTTGGATGGTTTCTTTACAGATGTGAATCCTAGCTGTGGCTAAGATTTCTTGTCCTGAAGCAAAGAAAGCTTTCATTTTAAAATATTTAAAATTGTATTAGTTTTACTACAGTTTGCCATATTAAATAGAAAAGAGCCTCTATCACCCATTTGCAAACCCTTGACATGGTAAAATTGTACTTTTGGCTTTTGGATAATTCTAGTACTTTAGTCTTACAAATCCAGTTCTAATTTCAGCAGTACAAGTACTAGAGAGATGAAAAACCAAAACCAGAAAACATCCCTAAAGTGGGTGCATGCAGTTTCCTCAGCCAATTTGCTTACACTAGCAGATATTTTCAGGATTGCCTGTCAAAGGGAAGCAGAATTTTCTAGGGTTGTATCCAGTGGGTATTGTTCAGAATGCTACTTTGCCGAGATGCAAGCAGAGGACACTTAGACTTAGGAATTTTGCTTGACAAAAGGAAGTGTTGCTGATATGTAGAAACTACTACCTATGGAGATTATAGTGACCATGCTTATTTATTAAAAAAGGAAGTAAGACATGATACTGTTTTCAAACTAGATTTGATTTATTTGCAAGAATTGTCTTTGATTAGTGGTGAAATGAAAGGTTTAAATTATAATGCAATGATGCTAATACAACATAAGTGCTGATACAAATTTGCCAGAAGTAATTTAGCTAGCTCATAGGAATTATACTTACTATCCTACTGAATGCACTTAGGAGATGCCTAGGAAATTAAAGTGTAGAATGGAGCAAATGATGTGCAAATGATATATAACAGGTCTTGTTCTTTGGAGCTTTCCTCCGTGATGTTTCTAGAGACTGCATCATGTAGTTCTATCAAGTCATTATCAGACACAAAAAGGTAAATTGCTGCCTTGATTTTAAAGCATATTAACTTCATCTTGTTTTCTCTTTGTATAAGTCCATGACTTTCTGTAATAACTTTTGTGTCACAACATAACCTGGCAAATTTTGAGCATCTCAAGCAGATGTGATGGGCCTCAGTCCCACTCCTGTCTTGTGCATGGATACTAGTGATTACAGCAAGAAAGAAAAATTACTGAGAAATGCAAAACATCACTTTGCCAGTCAGAGACATGACGTACACTTGTAAGAGCTTTCCTTACCTGAGCATGGTGCCGCACTCACTGCATGAGCGAGTCAGAGGTCCCAACAGATGGGGGTGGGGGCCTCGGTTTACTGGATCTCTCCCCTTTCTGCTTGGCGGGTGATGTTCTGATCATAGGGGAGTCAGTTGAACACATGAGAGATTCCTGAGGCAGCAGTGCTTATCTGATGCATATGAGGGTCTCATTGTGGGAAGCATGAGATTTGTGTGACAAAAGCTGTGAGATTTCATCTGAATTGGAAATCTGCTGACAGCCTGCTCTGTGTTTTGTCTCTTATCTCTAAGCCAGGCAAGATATTGTTAAAACCAGTCTAGCATGTGGAAAGAAAGAGCAGGGAGAGATGCGTAGGCAAACACAGCCTTCACCTAGGAATCCAGGATCAACCTTGTTTCCAGCAGATGACACAGAAAAGGGATGTTTACTGAAGATGTGACCAGTGGGGCAGACTACACAGATTTCCCATGGGAACCACTTCATCTGCCTGGAGATATGGTGTTTTATGGTGGCACAACACAGATTCAAAACCTGAGGGAGCTATGTGGGCAGATGTTTTGGCCAGTGTCCCCACTTTAGAGTGGCTTCTGTTTTGCAGCCATGAAAGTGTGTTAGCTGAGATGACAAGAAGCCTAGGGTAGAGGAGGAGACTCTCTAGACTGTACTAACACTTAGTCCCCTCATGTCCCCTCCTTGTCCTAAAATTAGCTGTACCAAAACTTCACGTGCCTAGTTCTGTGAAGATCCAGGCAGAGCTAATTGTGGCACAGACAGTGAGTCCTGCTGCAGCTAACTAGGGCTAGAAAAAGTACATTTTCATTGTATCATTCTCTTTAATGAGAAGCAAAATATGAGCTAATGCAGGAGATCTTGGGCAAGAGAAAGCTTTTTTACATATAAAAACTTCTCTACTTTCCCCCCTGTCTATTATGTGAAAAATGAGTCCTATTTTTGACAGTAGCTGATAAGAAAAGTTGTGGCTGAGGGACTGTGAGTACAAAGGGAGGCAGATGGATGGGTGTTGGAACATGCTGAACAAACAGCTTACTTCATTTTGTTTATTCTCTTCTAAATGCTCAGTTGCTGGGTATTGGGAATGTTGCATAAAGCTAAAATCATTGTGCTAATTCTTCTTTGGTGGCATGCTCTGGATTTCCAGAGAATTACAGCTTTTGTCTTGTAGCAACAGCAATGAAGTGGAAGAAATATCTCTGCCAAACAAAACTGAATTCTTTAGTTTCTTCCTGTGGCAAAATACCCGTTAGCCTCTGCCCAGCGTCTTCACAGTGCACCGAGGGCTCTGCAAGCAAAACATGAGGTAGTTTAATCAAGATGGAGTGAGGTCTCTCCCTATTTCGCTGTAAAACCCTATGCAAGACTGACTGACTATCACCTGGCTGTGCAGCCAGCCATGTCAGGATGCTCAGACCTTCCCAGGCTGGTCCCAATCACTACTCAAGCTGGTGAACAAGGTCACATGATGACAACCAACTACAAAGACTCATGCTGAGGTGTCCCTGGGCTTGTTGCCTGAGCACATGTAGGAGGAGAGCACACCCTGGGTTTCTCTTGTCATCTGCAAAGAAACCCAGGGTTTCCAGAATCACAGAATGGGTAAGGTTGGAAGGGACCACCAGTAGGATCATCTAGTCCAATCCCCCTGCTCAAGCAGGATTGTCCCAGCACACTGCATAGAATTGCATCCAGATGGTTCTTGAATACCACCAGTGGGGGAACTCTACAACCTCTCTGGGCAATCTGTGCCAGTTCACAGTCACCTGCACAGGAAAGAGGGTCTTCCTCATGACAGAAAATGCTTAAACCTCTTACTGATTATGGTGAAAGAATTTTATTTTTCTGCTGCTTCCCTTAATTACTGGATGCTAAATATAAAATCCAAGACTAATAAATCACAGAATCACAGAATGGATGGGATTGGAAGGGACCTCTGGAGATCATGCTATCCAACCCCCCTGATAAAGCATGTTACTCAAGATTGTGTCCATATGGCTTTTTAATATCTCAAATGAGGAAGAGTACACAACCTCTCTGGGCAACTTGTTCCAGTGCTCAGTCACATGCACAGTAAAGTTCTTCCTTCTGTTCAGGTGGAACTTCCTGTGCATCAGTTTCTGCCCACTGCTTCCTGTACTATTGACTGAAACCACCAAGCAGAGCCTGACTCCAGTCTCCTGACATCCCCCCCCCCCGTCTTCTTCAGATACTGATAAATATTGATGAGGTCCCCTCTCAGTCATCCCTTCTTGAGGCTTAACAAGCCCAGCTCCCTCAGCCTTTGCTTGTAAGAGAGATTCTCTAGTCCTCTCAGCACCTTTGTAGCCCTTCGCTGGACCCACTTGAGGAGCTTCATGTCTCTCTTGTACTGAGGAGCCCAACACTGGACACAGCACTCCAGATGCAGCCTCACTAGGGCTGAGCAGAGTGGCAGGATCATCTGCTGGGACCTGCTGGCAGTGCCTTTCCTAATGAACCCCAGGATATTACTTGGCCTTCTTGGCCACAAGGGCACACTGCTGGCTCATGGACATCTTGTTTTTCACCATGATTTCAATGTCTAAGGTAAAGGACAATGATTGCATTTATCAGCTCAGCCTGGCAACTTCCCAATGTGCAGCAGGGTGGGATATGTGGGTGATGGATTCCCCTTAGCACTGAATAATCCCCATCCTGTAATGGTGGAGGACCCTGTCACCTAAGAATTACCCCTTCCCTCTCCCACCCATGTCACCACCACATTAAGCCCTGCTTAGACAGTGTTGTTTTCAGTCTATACCTGTCAAAGAATTTCACAAAGTCATGTCACAAAAGCATGTAGCCTGTGACAAAGATGAGGTTAAATGAATTCTCATTTATATGAGGGGGGACACTAGTTTCAAACTAATTACAAAAGAAATATGTAATCCAAGCAATTTTCAAGGCTAGAACTTTCATTGACAAATGGACTTTTTTCTCCAATACATTTATGTCCATCAGAGATACTTAGATACTTTCCTAAAATTCCAAGTAAAAAAAAAAGGACAAAAGGTCATGTTATAATCTTATTCATCTGTAGCTAACTTTATACACCATTTTAAAATATAGTTTAAAAAATATCGAGCAGCACACGATAAACTATTTCCCAAAGTCAGTAGAATAGAAAATGTGGCCACTGAGATCTAATCCCACCTTTTATCTGAAGAAACATCATTAAAATCCAGACCAAGGACAAAAATTCAAACTTACTTTTTTGTCAGCTGCAGCCAGTGCCTGGAGAAAGAGCTTCCCACATACTCCAGGCAGAAGGACTTCTGACAGATGAAACCCATCAGCCTCAGATGAAAAAAGCAGGAGACTTTTGCCCCACACTTACTCCCACAGCTCCCAAAATTCTGGACAACACAATTTGGCCTTGATGCTTGACTGCAACTTTTTATAGAGCATGTGTATGTATATATGCATTTCTATTACAAATGCACATGCCCACAAATGGGTTGTCTCTAAGCGCTTGCATCTAAATGCACTTCTGTGAGAGCATTTATATAAACGTGTGCATGCAGCTGCACTCTTACCTGTTGTATACGGACATACACAACACCCCGCTGCAGACAGGGAGAGCACAAAATAGCACGGCAAATGAATTGGATAAGAAAAGATTTTTAAAAAGAGAGTTGCTTGAAGATGATGGGGTTAATGAATGGAGCTGTAGAGATGCACATTGTGGTCTCTGATAACGTTCTTGCTAACTACTAGTGATGATTACATTGATACGAAAGTGCATTTGGTAGTAGCTGGTTATGTGGAAAGACTTGCAGGTTTTGTCTTGCAGTGGTGTTCATCCATTGGATAATACATGCAGAACACCTATACCTGGTCATTCTGATTTTAGAACACTGTGGTTAGATTTTATCCAGCTACTGGGTGAGGGTTATCATCAAAGAGTCACTAAAGAGAGAAGAAAGGAAGTTTGTTTTGCTTGGAGTTACTATGTTTGTATGAAAGGAGAGTTCAGTAGAATTTCATAAGAATTGCAGTACACTTAGTAAGTATTAACACAGACCAAAACACAGTGTTGTGTGGATGCATACATGTGCCAAGATATACAAAACCCAAGTCTTTAGGAGACCAAATCTTAAAATAGAGGTAAATAGATTAATTGTCAGATCCTTCAAATTCTGCACTTTCATTATCCTGCCAGTTTACAGTCCTGTAATGTCTAACACACAAACCAGAAATAGAGTTTGCAATTGCAGACTGTGCAGTTATTCAAAATGCAAGTTACTTCAGCATCACAGTGATTGGTAGGCAGAGAAATGGCTACAGAAATGGAGAGAGAGGTTTTGAAAGGTGCATTACATGGAGAAGATAGAATATATCTGACATACTTGACAAGCTTGCACATGTTAGAACTGAAATGCTTTTAGCTAGCTGAAGGAAAGGGGAGAAAGTTGGTTTTTTTCCATTCACAGTTTTTGAGTCTGTCTTATTTAGGTTTTAATCCAAAAGGGCACTATTCTTTCCAGTAACTTCAATGGATTTTAGATTAAGGCCTTAGAAAGTTTTGGTGTTTTGCCCTGCCCCAGGTCAGTCTTTTCAGAGTTGAGGATTGGATCGATTATTCTCTGGGAAGTGTATTAGTGCTCCCAGCTGCCATGAGCTCCACAGCTTTTGAGGACAATCAATTTTTCCCAAGGCCCACAGCCACTTTTGAAGGGATTGGTAAAAACATTTCCAGTTTTAGTGCTTCATAGTTAAAATAAAAGAGTTTATTTTACTTAAAGACATCATTAGATGTCTTTTTCCATTCCAGTTTTACAGTAATGTTCCTTTGCTCTCAACAGTACTTTAATGAGGAACCCTAAGCAAATAAGAAAGGACCACAGGCAATTAAAAAAGATGTCATTACTAATATTGCAAAAGAAACAGCTTGAAAACCTTCTGTGCTTTTTCTTTCTGAATAATTCCTTTTAACGTTGCCTCTGCTTCTTCCCCCTTCTTCATGCAGCCATCACTTTCATCTTCCCATCCATCCAGCCTTATGGCTGACAGCGGACGAGCCACTAACATTAGGTGCTGCTTTTTTTTTTTTCTGGATTGCACAGAAAATGAACATAGGCTTGTAATTTTAGTCTCTGGAAGCAGATATGTATTACTAGGCTAAGGTGCTGTTTTGAAGAGCAGAGTAATCCCTTTTGCTTGTTTGACAGAACCATTTTAACCAAAAATCTTTCGGCATGAAAATGTGAAACTCTGCCACTAGAAATTGGTGCCTGCAGACAGCAAAACACTGACTGAGTAAAATGCAAAAAGGTGTGGGTTGCCTGCAACGCTTGATGTGATGTCTTACCCCAGCTCCCCTGGTGCTGGGGATTGCCTTGTCTCCCATGCACAATCCTTGTCTCTGTGGTACAGCTGAGCTATGAGAGCTGGAGTGCAAATGTATCCACGCTCTACGAGCTGACGAGCTTGCAGGGCTCCGTTGGGCCCTCCAAGCATCCATGCAGACCTGAGTGGGTTTCAGGTGCTCTCAGCCCCCTCTGCTAAGGTGTGAAGAAGGTGACAGCCTGCCTGATGAGACTGCAGTGATGGAGGGATGCATCATCAGAAAAGGGTGTAGGGATGGACCATCCTCAGACAGCATCTCACCTGACTATAGGGTGGCACAGTATTGCTGGGGGGGGAGGCCTTGCCCATGTGACAGCATGGTGTGTATTTAGTATGCCCAAAATGCCCTACACAGGGACTGTGGTAGACAAGCTCCTTGACTGGCACTCCCACCAGGTAGTGCTCAGCTCCTAAGGACACTTGAACTAGAATACAAGAAACTATGAATGGGGGAAGGAGAGTATAAATTTTTGCTTCTACTTAGCCTTCAGTTCTCATTTCAGATCCAAAATCTGACTTCTTCACAGTTTTGGAGACCTCCTCTCTGGGTAGTTCCCCTGCGCAGGTTTGGGAGGGAGGTGTGCTTGTGAGGAAGGGGTAGGAATAGAATGAGTCACCCACTCCTGCATTTTTGTCATGAAACTGGACTGTCATGGAGCCAGAAATGCAAAAGGGAACAGAAATGGAGGAAGGATAGAGAATAGCTGCAGCTCAGAGAGCTGGTTAGCACTCTGCTGTGTCCTCAAATATCTATGCATTTTCTGGGGCTCAAAATTCTGAAATAATCTAGGTTCTTAACCGTTGAATGTGCGATACACATGCAGTATCTTGCTATGAAAGTCTTCGATTCTTCATGATATTCTGAGATGCCTTCTCCAGAATTACCAAAGTTTTTATTAGTAAGAAATGTAATAAACTCCCCTTGGAAGCTGAGTCATACAGAGAATGTTTCCAAAAAATTCTAAGCAATCACTGCGGATCTAGCTCATCAGGTGCAGGGTGAGTTGGCAGCCAACCTCATTTATTCAAAGCCAGGCTAAAAGCAAAACACAGAATTACTTTATAAAAGGGAGGAAGCAGTACTCTCCAAAAAGCAGAGGATTTAAGAAGGTGAATGTGGGAAATTACTCAGGCAATGGAGATATTCATATCACATGATGAAAGAGATGTTCTCAAAACATCTCAGGAAAATAAAATGTAATCAATGTCTTAACCTTTCAGCATGCTTCAGTATCAGTGTCTGTAGCTGAGAACAGCCTGCCTATCAGTCCCAGAGTGAGTATCACCATGTGCCATGGGATGGAGATGTCATTAGACTGCTACTGCAATGCCTAAATTAGTCTCTGCCAGTGGGCAGGTAAGAGGCAGTCTGAGTTGCTGGGGCATTGCCCAAGTGAACACTGAGGCCATAGCTCTCTTTTGGCAGTGGCCTTGCTTGTTGAAGCAGTTGGACTCCCTGATGCATATCGAGGCTCCCTCCCTTTGTCCACAAAGCTGCTTATGGGATCACTTGTACCCTGCTTCAGTCCACATGAGATGGGTGAGAAGATACCTCCTCTTTCAGGTGTCTACAGTACCTGCCTCAATGACTGCAGGGCTAGGGAGCACACATGAGTCACTCTGCAGGCAGAGCTTGGCAGACAAGGGAAAAAAGGTGGGACAGTAACCAAAGTGGCCAGCACAACCACAGCTGGAAGAAGACACCTATCCACAGGCCTAGGTACCATGAGAGTAGGCAAAATCTAAGTTAGGCAACAGTGATCTCAAGAGGGTCCTAATTCACTGTCACACTGCACCTTGAAAATTCACTTGATGCAGATCTCTATTGGGCAGCTTCTTAAGCTTACTTTGCTCTGTCAATGCAAATGCAGGCAAGTGTCCAAAACCACCATACAAAGATCTTGTGTTCACTGTGGAGACCAAAGGTGTTAGGCTAGTTCTTAATTAAGCTGGTTTTCTTTGTCCTTTTTCAACCCCATACTAAAAAGGACCACCCAGAGAGCTGCTTACAAGCTGAGTTGCAATCATTTTCCAAAGCACTTTGGGGTGTAGACAACTATAAATTTGGGTGGTGAGAAAGTTTCTTTTGGAGAATCCTCATCTGCTTTAGTACGCAGTCATGTGCAGACTCCTGACCTGCTGCTGATATGAAATACAACACAGCAGTCAGAAAGCATTTGAAGATGTCTGGTCCACTTGAATGTGCTGGCAGCACAGAAGAGGAATAATCAAGCTTTTACACCTATAGTATGTATAGATACCTATTTCACAACCTCAGTGTGCTCAGAGCATCCATCTGTGCAGTAAATGTTGCTCCACTGAGAAGTGATGAAACTTAAAAGGGAGTAAGGCATTCACTGCAGCCATTTGCTCATGGCCTAACTGAGCTATGTATTCTGTTCCCATCAAAATTCAAGGAAAATTAGTCCCCCCAGCTTGGTAACCTTGGTCTTGAACTATGAGCTGAATGACATTATGCAGCAGTTCTCAGCAGTCTGCTTGCAATTTTGTTATTTGTGTGATTTCTGCATGAAAAGCCTGGGAAATCACCCTAAGTACCCTCTCCGTTGTTCCAAGAACTACATCTCTAATGATTCATGATGATTATATGGGGATCTCCTCTAAATGTTTTGAGCAATCCTGATTAATGAAAGCACATATATAGAAGTATGGGCCCAAATACAGAAATCCCGAACGCTTCCCAACATGATATGTAGCTCCAGAGCCTCTTTCATTGGATGAAAGATTGCCATGTGATTGCTAGCACCACTCCTTGAGCTGAGAACATTTCTCTTTTAAGAAGATGTAAGAACTCTCAGTCAGGATTTACTTCCCTTTATCACTGCTCATTGCTTTTCTGTGACTTCTGTATAAATACCCTTTGGGTTTTGCACAAAGTTCTTGTGGTTTTCCATTCCATTAAAAGGACTGACATTTGTGAGCAACAGCAAGCAGAAGAAGGAAATACTGAACATACCAGAAGGCACATGAGCTGAGGTAGGGCAAGATTTATCTACTTTTTCTGATGTAGATAAAATTGTTGCAATGCTTAATATACAGCCTACTTTTCTTTCTTATTATTTGTACTTGGCTTTTTATTTGCCAGAAGCAGTGATCATTGACTAAACTTCTCTGTGACAAAGCTGGTCTTGAGAAATTTTTTTGGCAAAAAAAGGGGTAGATTAATGTAACTAGGATTGTTTGCCATATGGAAGATAACAATAAAGTTGTGGATCTGATTAAATGAGCCTTGTTTTTTAACTAGATGAAAAATATGTGTTTAGCTTGTGGCAATTTTAAAAAATAAAATTGTTAAATGTCAGACTCTTGATTTTTTTTTTTTCATTATTGTGCATTTAGAAATAAAATGCCATGTTTTGATTAATTTAGAGTTAATTCTAAATATTGCTTTCTTTTACATTTACTCTTGGTAATGCTGCTTCTGAAACACAAAGCGAATGCTAGAAAGAAAGCCAGGGGAAACTTTAAGAAAACAAGAGAACTTCTGTTCTTGGAAGTGCAGTGGTAAATGAAAGTGATATCCTATATATCATAATTGATAACATAAGTTATATCATAAGTGATAACATAATTGCCTTCCTAATTGGGTAATCAACATGAGACTCAGGTGTCTGGGGTCCTCTTCAGAGAAAGGGTTACTGTAATGCAAATATCATCTTTTTTCCTGGTGTATGAGAGGTTCTATGTATTTATCATTTAACATAGCAAAGTGGTATATTTTGATTGAACAGCCTGTTTTCCCTATTTACCTTCACATATGCAGAACACCTAATTGAAAGTAAGTTGTTTAGTTGTTCCTTGTGTGAATGCAGTGTTTCAGAGCAGCAGATCTCAGAGCAGTTTGAAAACAGAGTTTCATGTTTACATCTTCAGAGACAGTAGAAATTTCATATTTACACCTTTAATAGCAGCATCCCTCCACCACACATCTTCAAAAGGACCATGTCCTTCTGTCTAGGCATGGCATAGAAACCCATCCCATTTTCCGCTGAGATGCCACATGACTTGATTGACTGCCCTCCATGAGAACTGGGGTAGCCAGGGCTGCTGGCTATTGCCACTTTCACCGTAATAGCATTTTGACATACAGGATGGGATCTCTGTATTAATATCACTACAGGCATTGGTCTCACTTCAACAGGAATTAAAAGTAGTTTAGTGAAGTCAAGTGTAAGAAATGTCCTGGCAGCCCAGACTGGAGTCCATCTAGCCCATTGTTGAGTCTCTGATGGTTGCAATAGGAGAGACTGGTTCAAGCCTGATTACTTGCCTGATCACCTTCCAGTGTGCTTTCCCTTTGCATTTCCCCAGCCTTCTGACTGCTGTCCATGGGTGCTGGGGAGTAGTACATCCCTACCCAGCCATTTGTTTCCCAGGTATAGTCCTTGCATTTGTCTCTTTTGACCCTGCTGCGATGCCTGCCTGCACTGCCAGCTGCAGCAGCAAGCTCCCAGCATTGCCCACTCTTTGCTGAACAGAGGAGCACTCTTTTTATCTGATTGAAAGCAAACTCAACCACTCTGCCGAGCACCTCAAGTGCCAGTACTGGGGGACCCTGTGCATCACAGTTCAAGTTCACATTAGCCACCTCCTTCATGACCCTCTAAACTTCTCTCACATCCTTTTTTAGCCTCCTCCTTTCCATACCAAAGAGTCTTGGGCTTTTTAGCTCTTGCTTTGTCTCCTTGATCATTTCACTTGCCCCTCTCTACACGTTATCTAACTCTGTAATCTCTGTTTTGAATGTAGAGACAAGAACTGCTCACTATGGGAATGCAAGAAGATTTTATACAAGGTGATACCCTACTTTGTTCCCCATAGATTTCTTGATGGTGTCCCTCATTTTGATGACAATTTTGGTTGCTTCTGCTGCTGTAGTAGCCAAGACAGACTTCAGTAAATGGTCAGTGATGCCAATGCCAAGTGCCCTTTCCGGAATGTAACGGCCAGTTTAAAATTACTATAATTAGGCACAATTTAGATTATTTTTCTGAGCCTGCATCACCTTACTTTAAAATACACTAATGCTTATTTGCCAACCTGGATAATGGTCATCTCCAGGTAATTGATAAAGACATTGAATAAATCTAGTCTGAGTACCAAATCCTACAGGACTCTATGTCTGATTGATTAAGCTCCACATTTGCTTCCTACACTTCAGCCAGCTTTCAGGCAACAAAATAACATGCCTTCCCACGCTCTGGCATCTTAGTTACTGAAGAAACCCATGGTGCAGAGCTATGTCACAGGCTTTGACAAATGCAACTGTATAAATGCACAGATATCATAGAAACATAGAATGGTTTGGGTGAGAAGGGATCTTAGAGATCATAGAGTTCCAACCTCCCTACCATGGGCAGAGACATCTTCCACTAGATGAGGTTGCTCAAAGTCCCCTCCAATTTGGCCTTGAACACTTCAGGGATTCCATTCACCCTTATCCTGTCACTACAGGACCTTGTGAAAAGTCCCTCTCCAGAAGTCTTGTAGGGCCCCTTTAGCTACTGGAAGGCTGCTCTAAGGACTCCTTGGAGCCTTCTCTTCTCTAGGCTGAACAACTCCAACTCCCTCAGCCTGTCTTTATAGGAGAGGTTCTCCAGCCTTCTGATCATTTTCATGGCCCTCCTCTGGACCCACTCCATGTCCTGTGTTGGAGGTCTCAGACCTGAATGCAGTACTCAGGTTGGGTTTCAGAAGAGTGGAGTGGAGGGGGAAAAACACCTTTCTTGGCCATATGTGTAAATCTGTAAATACGTATAAAATGACTGCTAGGTTCCTTTATCCATCATCATCACAGTCCTTCAGTGAATAAGTGAAACAGTATCTCCCTTTTCAGAAGACATAACTCTTTCTCATAAGACTGGCATTTCATTGAACTCAGTGATATTTCACTTCATTCTTCATTACAGACTCCCCCAAAATGTACCAGAAGTGGAAATTGGTCTCAGTGGTTGGTAGCTCCCAGCACTGAGGCGGCCAGCTCATGGCCCTTGAGCTGCCTTCTCAAGGCCTTCTTGCAAAGGAGAGCTGCACTGGTGACACATCAGTCCCCGGGCACAGCGCCTGATTGTAATGGTGGGTTACGTGCCTTGGCCATCAGTCTCACAGTTGAGATCCTTTGGGATACTCGTTTAAATGCCATCTGGTCCTGATTACTTATTGGCCTCTCTTATCTGGTGGGTTTAATACTTCCTGCGCACATCTGTTGAGCGGAGCTGGTGCCTCTGACTTGATTGCTGCATCAGACATGAAAATACTCCAATATCTTTGGCAAGCAAGAATAAATTCATGGAGTTTTTCTGCTATGACTTTATTGTTCCTAAGGGATCTTTTGCCACAAAGCAGCCCTACCAGTTCCCAAGCTGTCTTTCCTCTTTTAGTGGGTTTACAAAATTTACTGTTAACCAGAGTATCCTTTACCAGATGCTTTTCATTCTTTTTTTCCTTTGATGGTCTCAGTTTCTTCTCCATATTTGATCTGCCATGATACACACTTTCCTGTTGTCCTCATCTGGACACACTTTCTGCTTTCTGAATGGAGGAATTTTTACCTTATAATAGCCTTGCTAACTATTCTACTGATAGACGTTGGGCTCAGTATCTATTAAAATGTCTCTTTCTTTTGGAATGTAGACTTCTAACACAGATTTTGTTGAATTTTCTGTTTGTTGTTCTAAACAGCCCCAAAATTATGTGGGTTTCTTCCTTCAGTGACTGCTTCTCTGTCCCACAATGCTGCTGAACCTAGCTCTACTGTGATTGCCAGTGCAGGGCTGCCTTCACCCAAGCCCTGCTTGAACTAGGAACTGTGCAACTCTAAAGATCAAATGCAGAATAGCATCTTTTGTTGTGGATTTGTTTGCAGGACTAATTATTCTAAGAATCAGACAGTTGTTGCATATAGACATCATATCTCATTCTCCTGCAGCACTGCATTTTTATAAAGACACCCAAAATCTCCTGCTATTGCTACCTGCTTTCATCTTCCTACCCTCACTTAATGTGTTCTGCTAACTATCATAATCACGATAAGGAATTCAGTGCTGCATTCCTAGTACTGTTTTATTACTGGAATATGTGATGTCTGCCTACAAGAACTCTGTAGTGTTTCTCTTTAGTGATAATATTTTTATACTGTTGCAAGTTATATTGTCCCTCATGCACAGTGTCACTCCTCCACCTGTGCATCCTACACTATCATTACCATAAAGCTGGTAGCACAGCAACACAGGCTCCCATCGACTATCCTTTCTCCTGCAGGCCTCTGAGGTTTCCCTTGCACCATGGTTGAGGTCTCATGCCAAGCCTGACTGCATCTCTGTCTCTTTTCTGGCTTTGAGCATCAGTGCAGAATTACCTGTAAGGTTTATTTTTGATCAGATATTCAAGACAGCATGTGCCAGTCAACTGGATTTCTGGGAAGTTGGAGTTGCTTTCCCTAATTATTGCAGTTGGGCTTTATTTCCCTCTTGGCCTTACTTGTGAGTTCACTGTCCTCACAAGCCTTGCCAGTTCAGCCTTTTGCCCTCCTACGCCCATCAGCTCTCCTGTTGCTTTTGACTAAATACTCCTCTGCAAACCTTTCAGTCTGTAAGTACCAGCAGCCTCAGTCTACATTGGGTGCAGTCCCTCACTTAAATTTCTACTCTCTACTGCCTTACCCTTGCACTGAAAGTCTGGGTCTGAGCTAAGCTTCTCTCTTGCCTGATAGCTGAGCCCCTGAAGATCTCACCTTCATTCCTTGTACCCACAATGACCACAGCCACCACTAGCTCCTGTCTCACACCCCAAAGAGATTTGCACAGATACCTCAGAAGGTCCTTGGGCAGACCTGCTCCTTCTGAGCTCCTGCTGAACCACTATTTTCTCAAGACAGCCAGTCCTGTCCCTCCATGTTCCCAGCCCCTTGCTCTGCTCACGCACACACAATACCTGCGCTGGCAAGGCGGACACACACATCAGACTCCGGGTGGTTTATAGGGTAGCTCCTACTCTGCTGCTAGACTGCTACCTGCATCCTGATCTTTAAATATGATCAGTTTGGGGCATTTTTATTAGTTTAGTATCCCCTTCATTTAAACCTCCTCTTACTTTTGCTCCATGAGCTCCCCATCTGGCTTGCACACCTATCCATTTGTAAAGGGTGTTAGATTCACCTTAGGCAAGGAATGTCTTTCTGTTATCACCTTACCTTAAATCGCACTCAAGTCAGGCTAAGATAAAAGGCAAAACATATCTTCATAATAAATATATATGCTTTATAGATATGTGTAATTTTTAATAAAAGATAAATATTTATTTATAAAATCCATACCAATCAAACTGCAAATATTTTTAAAAGACTTTATAGAGGCAAAGAAAAGACAAAACCCTATCCAAATTCTACATCGAATCCACTTATGCAGCAGTTATTTAAAAAAAGGCTCCCTTTTTCTTGCTCAGTTTATGTTCTCTCTCTCCTGCCAGGGAGATTGTAAGAGCCTCAGGACATGTGTCAGCTGCTTCCATTTGATAGCTTCCATCAGGGAAACTCATAGATAAAAAAACTCTCCTGGTAGAGAATTTTCATCACAGAAGTCTTGAAGTACCACGTAAAAGAGCGTAGGCATTTCAGTTTGTCCTTATCTCTCTTTTCTTTTTTTTTTCCCCCTCAGAAGACTGGTAGATCTTACTACAAATCTCCCTTCTTTTGGGGGACCCCAAAAGGTCCTACAGGTCCAGTCTCTCACCCTCAACCAGCCCTGTTTATTCCTGACCATCTGGACACTTTTGCTGGAAACGAAGTTTATTGCCTGTTCTTAGGTATGTCATTCTTTCTCTTTATCCAGGAGCTGTTTCCTAACCTTAGCTGGCTAATAACAGTTCTTGAACTCAAAGAGGGGTAAAATTCTCCCCTTCTCTCCTATGTGGTTGCTTGAGGTAGTCCTATGCGAAATATATCTTTCACTTCACCTTTCTTTCTACGTTCATCCCTGTGTTAAAACACAGCTGATAGGAGTGTCCACATATGGTAACTGCATGGATTGTTGCTGGCTCTCTACTGAGCACAGGCACCATGATGATTAGGAGTTTTCAGTTGACTGGTCTCCAAACTCTTTCTCTTAGACAACTCACAACAGCTTGCAACTTTTGTTTGGATAACTTGGAGAGGAGTCTGAGTACTGACTTTCTTGCTGAGTTCAATGATACTGAATTTTCTCAGTTGCACATGCACATCTACTTTTAGTCTAGGTTTTTATCCAGAAAGAGAATTGAGAAGCATTTCTTCAGTTAAAACACAAAATAGCTTTAATGGTAGTTATTAGCTAGATACTCTCATATGAAGAGCCTGAGCAAAGTGCCTCAGGTCCTGTGCTTGTAGTGCACTCCTCAGGATGCAGGGAACCAAATGCTTTTCACCAACTGAATTTGCATTGCCCTAATCCTATCCTTCCTCAGATAGCACTGGACTCCTCTACCTCACAGCTTTCACACACAACAGGAATGTTTCAACAGGTGGCAGATCCCTTCACTAGTACTTTTTTCTCTTTGGGGGTTTCTAAATGCAAGGATGTTTGGACAGTAGAAAAGCACAGTCAGAGGTGCTCTTCCCTTTGCAGTACCTTGAACTGCAGTGCTTCCCTGCAAAATGGGAAGGCCAGATTCAACTAGGAGAAAAGCATGTCTTTGAGCCCATACAGAAAACAGGTATATAAGACAGTTGTTGTGTAGAGAAAACCAAAACCATTAAAAGTCCTCTGGTTGCAAAACATTTGTTTTTAGGAAAAGCATTTTCCCTCTCTCCTCTGTGAGAAAAGAGGACCTCAAATGAGGAGATTTTCTTTAGGAGCACACGTTTACTCTGTCGAGGGCTTTGCTGATCCAAAATATCCATTAAGCTCCCAGCCTGGGGCTGTGCTTCCCAAGCTCCCCCTCTCAGGGAGGCTGAGTAAAAGGTGACTGCAGCGACATATCTGGTTGCTTTATGAAGTGATTCAGAAAGACTCTGAGACACCACCCTGAAGATACCATGTGTTGCTCTGAACACAGGCCAGGCTCCCACACCGTGGCTTGAGTTTGCAAATTAGCTCCCTTTTACAGCACACTGGGTAACTGGGAGTCTAAAGCACCCAAATTTAGAGCCCACTTTTACCCCCAAGGATACTCCCCCTGTGCAAATAAATTAGTTTCAAATTGGGAAGCCATTGAGGTTCAGAATAAGAGATATGATGCATTCATGTACTGTGGACACGTTATCACTCTCACAGAGAAAAATTAAAGGCTTTTTTTCATGCATCTGGAAATGCCATGTAGTTGTGGGTTTTAGGCTAAAATTTTCCATGCGTCATCTTCAGAATATGTTGGTAGAGCAAAGAGGGAATTGCTTCCGCTATCAAACAAGCAACATTACCAAAACCTTCCTTTGGAAATACTACTAGCTGCACAACATCTGAGAGAAGAAATCAAGAGTTCGGCAAGGAAATAGACACTGATGAGGGAAAAAAATTATTATTTAGAGTGTTTTAGTGATGAGTGGTTTTGATTTGCTTGAATTATGACCTCACAGCAGAAAAAATACCACTCTCTATGGACACAGACCATTTTCTCAGAGGCCATTTTCATTAAGGCTAGAGGTGTGGGCTGCTGTGGAAGCTGCAGTGTGTGGCGATGGCTGTCTGGTGCAGGGCAGTGTAGAACAAAAGAATTTGAGGGAGTGGTAAATGAAGCAAAGGCCCCACAAAAAGGGACGTAGAAAGCCATCAGATGCTAACAAGCAAGAAGAAATACAGTGCAGGGAGGAGGGAGTTATAAAAGGAACAGTGCATAACTAGCATGGTATTTGCACAGTGTTTAATGTTCTTAATTTATACATCTATCAATATACCTCTGGTATTGCTCAGGAAATGCTGCCAAAAACATACCAGAAAAATTTCACTTGTTTCGAAAGGCAAATTCAGTTCATTTGGCTTTCCGTTCTAATTTAAAATGCAGACTTACCACTAGACAGTGATTTCTTTTCTAATCAGGTTTTGATGTTTCCATGGTAGGTGACTGGGAACTCAAAACCTTCCTGCCACAAAATGGCTGACAGCAAGCGGGCTTGTTTTGCACAGCAAGAATCAGAGGCTTGTCATTAAAACACACACATAGCACTCACCTCTAACAGGTATCGCTTTCACAGGCTGAGAAAACAACAAGCTGCTGTAAAACTGAAACTGTTTAGGGCTGACTTGGGGCTTTGTGCCTTTAGATGTGTATTTACTGGGACAGAACAAGTAATTACTGATTAATCCTTACTTCCCACTGTCATCTGCATCTTCCAATTTCTGCACTCAGTGAAATAGTCCCAAACAGCCAAATTCTCTGCCCAGCTTGTAACCTAGCACTCACACCACTTCTTTTCACTTTGGCAGGAAAATGGAGAGTCTGGCTCAGACTATGAATATTTCCAAGATGGCACTAGATGACAACTTCACTGACAGCTCCTTCACCTGTTCGATTGACCACTTCAAGCAAGTAATTTATCCCATCATGTATCTCTTTATCTTCTTCCTGGGTGCTATTGGAAATGGCCTCTCCATTTATGTTTTCTTCCAGCCTTCGAAGAGAATTTCAGTAAATATTTACATGCAGAACTTGGCTGTTTCAGACCTCATGTTTGTGAGCACTTTGCCCTTTCGGGCCACCTATTTCCTGTTGGGATCACAGTGGATATTTGGTGATATCATCTGCAGGATCATGACGTACACCTTGTATGTGAATATGTACTGCAGCATTTATTTTCTCACCGTGCTCAGTGTGGTTCGTTTCATAGCCATCGTCTACCCATTCAAACATGGAAAAGTAACTAACGCAAAGTATGCCAGAATAATTTGTGCAGCCATTTGGGTCTTCGTGCTGGTAGCTGCCAGCCCCATGTTAAACAACAGAGTCGCTGGATACAACAATACAGTCAAATGCTTGGATCTCCACCCCTCCAACACGCCCAGGCTCTTCATGATGAACAGCTTTGTCCTTGTCGTGGGCTTCATTCTGCCATTTTGCACAATTGTTTTCTGCTATGTCTTTGCAATCAGAGCATTGCTCAAGTCCAGGACACTGCAGAACAAGAGGGTCTGTCACAAGAAGGCACTGTTAACCATCATCATCACTCTCATCCTCTTCCTCCTCTGTTTCCTACCATATCACATACTGAGAACTGTCCACCTGATGTACAGCAGCTGCAACCAGGCCAACCTGACTGTGCACAAAGCACTGGTGGTCACCCTGTGCCTTGCTGCCACAAACAGCTGCTTCGATCCCATCCTCTATTACTTTGCTGCTGAAAATTTCAAAGCAAAAATCAGAAGTTTGTGGTGCAGGTAGTTAATGTAGAATTGCAAAACTATATATATATATATACACACACACACACACACATATATATGGTTCTGATGGGATATCTAGACTGCATTCATACTGTTCAATGATAGAGGCTGTGTGGTGTGCTGCTAGCCAGCCTGCAGCTGTGCTTCTCGGTGTCAGGCATCTTTGGAGCAAGAGTTTCTGAGAGAGCTCTTTGGGGATGGCCAAAACTGAGGCAGGATGATCCGAGATCAGGTGCCTGGATGTGATTCCTGGTCATCTTCTGTTTGGCAGTGTATACATACCTCTGGTATTCACCCTCCTCAGCATATGGGACTGAAAGAAAATTGCCTTGCTACCAGAATCCCTTTATTTTGCTTCACTGTACTCAACCAGTGACTCAAAGGGAAACTGCTCACCTGACCATGTCAGTGCCTGTACCTGAAACTCTCTGTGCTTCATTTCCAGGTATGTGCAGGGGTGCCTGGTTCAGACACTGTGATTCCCAACAGATTCAGTGTACCCTCTCAGCTCCCCTTGCAAACACTGGCAAAAAGTTTGTACATAAAGAAATGTAAAACATCACTGATGCTTTCTGCTGAGACTGACAAACAGGACCCAGCACTGGCTCAGGCTGCTCAGAAGGCACTAAAATTTCTAAATTTTCCACCACCCAGCACCAAGGTATTTTGCTTATCATTTCACTGACTGTCAAGCAAGAGAATGATTTCAAGCAAATGGCATCAGCATGGAGTGTTGTGACTGCTGGTAGCAAGGGCAGGATGTGGGCACCCAGAGCACCAGGCTGCACCCTGCAGCTCTTCACGTCTGTGCTGATTCCTTCAAGGTCATTGCAATATTTGTTTTTATGCCCAGTGTTGCCAGTGCTTTTCTGAAAGATGAGGCTGAGCAGCTCAATTCTCATTAAGAGATTCAAAGACAAAGTTTTAAAATTATTTTGGTCCAAACATGTAGTTAGGGAGTGGTTTCCTCTGCACAGGTAAACCAGTCTGACAGCAAACTGCTGCCAAAAGTATCCCTAATGCCTCACATCCTGCTTGCTCTAAAAAGGACACTGATCCCTCTTCTCATATGATTAAATTCCAGTTTTTTTGAACTCCCTGACATCAAACGTGAATGAATAAAACAGGGAAGAACTAAGACAGGAACAGGAGAAAAATTGGGCAGCAGAGAAGGGGTAGCAGAGCTGTTTTAGAAAGTAACAGGAAGCTACACCTATGTTTGCAAAATTTCATCAAATGGCTGTCTGTATTTTTAAGTCTGAATATTTTCTAAATATGTTTGCTAAAATTCAGACCTAAGTGAAAACACACTCCAAACTCAGTTTGACCATATTTAGATTTTGTTTTTAATTACCTCATCTTTCACTAAAAACAGACAAGAAGTTTAGTCATATTTTCCAGGAAAGCAGCTGGTCTGATATGCAAACTAATAAAAATAGTGAAAGCCTTCTCTCCCTATGAAATTCACCCAAAGAAAGGTTTCTGTCACTGAAGGTACTTCTCAGTGCTCTGAATTTTTTTCTGGAGAAAGCACTCTGTAAACTGCATATTGCTGCTCCCAAACAAAAGTAACAGCAGCGAGCTATTTTCAACTCTTTGAAATATGCAGAAAAGAAATCACTGCTGGTCAGGTGGAAAAGTACTTGGCAAATCACTGGGAAAGGCACATTTTTCTTGGCTATCTAAGGATTATGTTCAATCCATTTCAGTCACTTGATGCTGTCTTTGATGTAAGCACAGAGTTTTATCATGTCTTCACTAAAAGTTCATGCTCCAAACACTGATTTCAATAATGCAACAGCATACCTGAGAGGTGACCTAATGATGCCATGTGAACTCCTGCAGTGCTTGATCCCATGCTATTGATGAAAAAGGGAATATTATCAGGGGTTTGCAGCATGAATTTGATCAAGACAGTAACCTGTGCAGATAACGAAGAAATATAATTACAAGGAAGGGGAAAACTCTTTTTCTGTGGTTTTCACCTCTCAGGGGCAGACCTGAGTAACAACAAGTGACAAGCTTGAAGCCTCTCATGAGATACCGTACACTTTAAATACTGCAAGGGAATGGAAAAAATTAACCACAGTCTAATCTCACCAAAGTGTTTTTATGTGTATCTGTCCAATGCATCTTATTATCTGATAATTTTGCGTCCAGAGGATGTATGTATCTCACATAAAATCACTTTTTGTTTTTGTATTGATCATGCTATGACTTTGTTGGCAATTGAATTAACTGTCAGACTTGTGTTTTAATAAACTAGATTTACTAGTGGCTGAAGATATGTTTTTTATTGATTGCATGTGTGACAAGGAATCTGCTCATTGTGCAGAGGGAGAAAGACAAAGAAACAGATAATGAATTTCTGTAAGTGGGCCATCATTTCACAAGAGAGAAATGTCTTTGGAGGTGTGAGAACATCCTACTGCCTTATTCACATTACTAACAAAATCTTGGGGAACATCAGGTGCAGATATAGTAAGAGATTTTGAAAAAGTATGATTTATTTATAAAAGGATTCAAGACCATCCTTGTTATGGATCTTCTCATGAGGCTTTAAGATTATTTGTATAACATGCTGTGTTCCCACTTGCTGTCATTTCTCCATATGGTATCCTTGCATGTCTCTGCTCACACAGCTAAACCCAGGGTCCTTTCACTGTGAACGTATCATAGTAAAAATGTAGTAAAAAAAAAAGCCACCATTTTATTCTAAAAAGTAAAGCTCATGACAGTTAAATTGCTAGCAATGCCTCTAGGTCCCTCTAGGGACCACATACCCTTTAAAAATTACTTTGATATGTTTTCTCAATTTTCCAGGAGGCAAAATGTAAAAATAGCTATGCGCATAGAAAGTTAAAGCAACAGTAAACTTTTGAGTGTGAAGGAGGCATAAGAACAGGAAATGAAGTCTATGAGTGACTGGGACCCTTCATATGCCTGTTCTCCTGTCATTCAGGGAAGTCCTGATACTTCTAGACAAAGTTAATATTTCAGTCCAAAGCTACACTAGAGACACAGAGAGATGTTCTAAAGTAGTCTTACTGCAGCCTGAACCACTTGAACCTCAGCAGAAGGAAATCCCACTCTTCACATTAGAATTTTAGCCTGGGTTCAGGAGCATGTGTTCCTATGATTGGCTGATGGAGTGTTGTCACAGTGAGCAGGGAAGCATCACATGATAGCAATTCTCCCCTCTACTCTGGTGAGACCCCACATGGACTTCTGCATCCAACTGTAGGGCCTCCAACATGAGAAGGACTTGGACCTGTTGGAGCAAGTCCAGAGGAAGCCATGAATATGATCAGAGGGCTGGAGCACCTCTTCTATAAAGACAGACTGAGAGAGTTGGGGTTGTTCAACCTGGAGAAGAGATGGTTCCAGGGAGTGAAAATGTTGAAGGCCAGGCTGGATGGGGCTTTGAACAACCCAACCTAGTGACCACAGCAGAAGGTTGGGACTTGATTTCTAAGGTCCCTTTTAACCCAGACCATTCTATCATTCTGGGATTTTATTATTTTTATGTTAATCAATGCATTATCCTATTCATTTTCATGGTATATCTTCTGCCTTCCTCAACACACATTCCTGTCACCATAGTTTTTGTTTTGCTCCTCAGTGTGTTGGGAGAAAGGGGTGCACATTTTGCTGCTCAGCATCTCCTTCTGAGGTGCATGTTCCTCTGTGTTACAACAGCATGCTGTGCTGGCAGCAGAGCAGTCATCAGACTTTTCCTCTCTGTCTTAGTGATGTTGATGCTTCTCTTGGTACTTTGGGATGGGCAAGATAGAAATTACCTGCCACCTTCTTGGCTGATAGAAGTGGAAATAAGATCCTTCCAAAAGAACCAAATGTGGTCACAGCCAGCAGGAGTCAGATACTGTTTCAACAGCGATACCATCCCTGTGCTCTAATTTTAATTTCCATCCTCTTATCTGAGACAGCTTAAACAACAAACTAAAGGAGGTGTAAATGAAGTGCAAGTGTGGATTTTGTGAGAGAGTCCAATATTGTTTGAGGTGCTTCAGCTTTCCAGCCAGTATTGAGTGTGACCTGCCAGGCAATACAACTGTTGCCATGTGCTATGCAGTCCTGTACCTCTCACACAGTTGTGCTGTGTGTATACAGGAATCTTCCTGGACAACTGCAAAGACAAGCAGTATTTTTAAATGCATTCAGCTGATGTTATGTAGCTACATCTGTTCATCTACCAGTCAACAGCTTAAGGAGGCCAAAGAAGCTTCCTTTGTCCCAAATTCCTTTTCCACCTTTCAGAAAAACTGGCCAGTTTTGATTTTTAAGCTGAAAGGATAAAAGTGCCTAACACAGGGGCCAAAGCCTGTTCACACAAGTCACATTCCTGCTCACAGGAGCAAAATTTGAGCCTTTATTTTTGAAACAGAAAATAAAGCTCTGGACCTTGGTCCACCACTCACATTGCCTCATGCAGGGCTTGAATGTTCAGAGTGGTGGTTGGCAGGTTTGCTTGTCGTATTTGCTGTCTGCATTTCCAGATGTTGAGGTGCTGAGCATGCAGTAATTAAAGGCAGCAGCAGAAGAATAAAATTCTTTAACCATAAAAAGTAAGAGGTTCAAGGGTTTTTAGTCATGTAGAGTACTATGAAAAAGTATGTGCGTGTGTGTGTGTGTGTGTGTGTGTGTGTATAGACACATATGCAGGTGCATACACATTCTCATATTTATTTATTAATTTTTTGTTTCTATATATTTATGCACATGACCACCAATTTTAATTTATAAAGTCAATAAATAGATATTTGGCAATCAGTGCCAAACTTCTCAAACTATTGTCTTATGTAACCCTATTCCATTAATATCCCAGTAATGGATTTTCAAAAGGAACACATTCAGGACTAGCCCTACTCCATCACAAAACTGAAATGTAGATCTGAAGTATAAGAAAGTGAAACTTTTTTCCCTAAGTGTTGTATCAGAATTCATACCTGTTCTGATGAAACGCATTCTTCAATAGGGGAAAATACAAAAACAAACCCAAACACTTCTCGTCCTATATCTTGCTAAATTTTGCTTGACATCCTTATTAAGAGAGAATTTCTCCTTCCAGTTTCATGGTGACTCCCACTTTGACCTGAGGTGACAGGTGAAACCTTTGACATGCCGTCTCTTTTAAGAAGTTGATAAGCTGTCTGTTTTTCACACACATGAAAACAGTGTGGAAAATATTTCAAAAGTCTCTACTGACAGCTGTGAAATTAAGAACAGGGTTTTGGCCTGATGCTGGTATAGCAATGTTTTTTACCCTATGGTGCACAGACCAGTGTGAGCCATAGATTCTTCTAAGAAACCTCAGTACATAAGAAAAAACATCCAGTCTGTTGTCAGTCAGATCAAGTGTGTTATTTGAGGGTTCACACCTTGAGAGGAAAACAGAGAGCTGTCATTCTCAAACATGGACATGTCACTTCCCAAAACTGTGTTCAGTGCAAGTGCTACCAGCATGTGTAAGCAGGAGCACAAGAGCATCAGGGCTGAACATTGCATTTTGACAAACTCTGCACAAGCTCCTTGGGAGACTGCTGTGCACTGGCTGGGCTCCGGAGCACTTCCATTGGTATGGAAAAGAAAGAGAACTGGCAAAGATTCAAACTCTTTAACATCCAACTGAAGAAGGTAAAGGGATTCTATTAAAGTATTTAGGACTAAACTCACTCTCTTGCTTCAAAGGCAATGTTCCCAATTACAACTAATTTATCATTGTGGAGGGCGTCAGGAGAATTCCAATTTTTAAAGTAGAATGAAGCGATGAAAATGTAATACCCAAAAATAAAGATGAAATAAAATTATATTGAAGACTCATGAGAAATTGAAATTGATTTGAAGGCCGATATAATCTTCCTGCAGTAGAATACAGTATTATATCTTCTTCCCGTACACAAATGTATAAGAGGCAATAAAATTTTATTGTTTCAGAAAAGATGTGGCATAAGTGGAGGTGGTAACAGAACAGAGTCAGATTGCTCTGCTACTCTGGGAACTTTTGCTCATGCACTGTGGGATTGACCAGCTGCCTCTAACAAATGTGGAAAAGTATAGAATAAGTTGTGAACTGCAGTGATTCTAGATTTTTAAATTCCGAGAAGGGTATTTTGTAAGTGCCCAAACCCAAGAAACCCAGAAAAGGATGTTAATAATTATCTTAATTTCTATGGGAGGAGACAGCTAAAAATATTACTTCTGAGGAGGAAGACAAGTGAGTATGAAGACCATAACTATAACAAATTCAAATTCATTTGCATGAAACTGTGTCTTGGTGTGATCAGATGCTTTCCTGGTCCAAGCAAGATTAATTAAAATTATTCAGATTATTTAGATTTCAGTATTCCTGTACTATATTGTGGTGTACAGTAAACCTGTATGGGATGTGTGTGGAGACAAAGCCCAAAGTCTCAACTGTGACTGTGTGGAAATCCACAAGACACTGTCTTAAAGAACAAGGATTTCCATCTCATGAACCATACTAGGATAGAAATCATAACAGTGCAAGGTTCAGAGAAATGTAGAGAGGTCACATAGTGAGGATGTGCACTTAAAACATCCCAAGTACATCTGTCCATGATCAGATATAAAAGTCCAGTGCAGGAGATGCACCTTAGATAACCTTGTCTGGAAATGTGTGTCCCAAGCCAGAGGGCTGTGAAGGAAGGCCTGTTATGTTTTAAGAACACACTCCAGCACATTAAACATGGTGTCACTTCTCAACATAAAACACAGTGCATAATAAGGCAGATATCATTTCCCCCAGATTTGTGGTGTAAGGAACCAGCTCCAGTTCCTTGACATTTCCCGAGTACACACTATCATCCCTGCTAGGTGGACAGATACTGGGCCAGTGCTAATGTCAGTCAAGACATCTCCACCTGCTTCGTGAGTCATCCTGACATGAATTGCCACTGTTGGCTTTAATGGCAGCTCAGGGTGACTAGCTCCATCTTCTTCCTCTGTCTTACAAATAGCTACACTTGGGTAAGACACATTCCATCTTAAATCTTTCAGTTCTTGTTCATGATTACTACAGGAACACAGCACTAGAAGAGATCTTCTGGGAAATGGTGCCATTTCTGTTGCTAGCAACAACATCACCATATGTCTATCTACACAAACTGATCAGAGTTGCCAGAAAAGCTATTAGACTACTTAAGAAAATATTTCTTTGACACTCCTTTAACAGGTGACAGTATTTTGATGTCAAGAAATAATTTTCCAGTTTCCACTCCCTTGTTTGACTCTCTCCTGTGCTGTGCATAGCTGTTTTTCTCCATCTGAAGGTTATCTGCCAGGTATACTACTGAGAAGAAACATATTTGTTTTGGTTTTGCTAGGCTAAACATATCTTGGCACAGTGTCTCCAGTCACCTTGCTCATCCTGGCCATTCTTCTTCACACCTGCTTGAGGTACTGGACTGATAAATCTCGTAACAACACTGGATTTTCTCATGGTAAAGAAGGGTGAATTTCAGGTCTGATTCTGGTGGACCCACACTCCAAACCTCCATCAAGCTTCCAGCTGTTTCCCTCAGCACTACTTGCTGTAATCTTTCTTTGAAGAAGCATAAATGGCTGTTAGGGAGGGGTTTTGACTCATCTACCTACATGTGTTTTTCTCCTTCTTAAGTAGCAGCACTGAACAAAAGGTGGTCATTAAGTGCTTCCCAGCTTCAGGGAGATAACTGAAATATTTTGCTTGCTGGTGACATCAGAAGATGTGGATGTCATCACACCAACTTAAGGAGCCTGAAATGGGGGTTCAGTCAAGGATAGGTCTATAAATTACTCGTCAGGGAACAGCTTTCTGGGAAGACCACAATGATGCACATGGCCAAGTGGGGAATGCTGTACCAGTATGCACACACACAAAAAAAAGCAATATGAAGAGAAAGAAGTAGGGGACAACAGAAGAAAAGGTAAAAAAAGGAAAGGAAAAAGTCAGGGAAAAGCAGTGGTGTGGAGAAAGGGAAATGAGTAAGAAAACAGAAACTTCTTAGAGAGATAACTCATCATAGCATGAGCCAGCTTCAGACAACAGGCCTGGACTTTTCTCACAGGACAGCTCTCTTCAGCTTTCCACATTTCTGCCAGATGAGAAGTGGGTGTCTGAGGGAATGCCTTGTCCCAGGAGAAGAAGTGTGAGGAGTCAACTAGCCAGACCCTGGTTCCTCGCTTCTACTGCTGGGAGAGAGGCAGGACTTGGCCTCAGTGAGGAGGATCAGGGAAAGGTGATGTTGATAAAATTAATACCTTGGTGAGTAACATCTTTGTACCAGAATGGATGCTGAAAGAGGCTCCTTGGTCCTAGAAATAGTGTCATAGTTGTGTTTTGGTGATAACTTCTGGCATAATTTAAACATGTCACTTTTTTAGCCACAGAAAATTGGAGTAGGGGCACAAACTGAAGGAAAGGAAAAGGGAAGCAAAGGGAAGGAAAGCATACATCGGTGTGGAAATGAGGATTAAGGGGAAAAGGAGAAACAGTGGGCTGTACAAAAAGGTATGAGCAAAAGAAAAGGGACAGAAGAAAGAAAGGGAGACAGAGAGAAAATCTTATTCCTGAAATCCAGGAAGGGAAAGCCATTCCGTGACAGAGAGGAATACACGTGCTGCAGTTAGAGTAGCTGTATAGCAAAGCTTAATATACACCAGTATATGACTATGATTGCTACATAAACCAAATACAGTGATGCGTGTTAGAGAGGTAGAGAGGGCAAGAGGGCTTGAGACACTAGCCTAGGAGGGTTTTCTCAAATGGGAGCAAAAAGGAAGAGAGTTAAGCCTGTTGACACAAACCACGTTACACAACTTGCTCTCAGAGTGAAATAAGAGACTCTGGACTGTTCTCTTTACTTGTTTAGATGTAGAGCCAGTGACATCAGGGGACGGTTTGAGTTGAAGTACTGATTACAGTGGACATGTCTAAAATAAGGAGAGATGAAGCTGCTCTGGTGCACTGGCAGCCTGCTTTAAACTCTCCCCTTTCCTCTTCTGTCCCAAGTAAACTCTTTCACTTCTGCATTATGTGACCTTGAGCCACTCACTTAAACGTGCAACATTTTAATTCTCCCATAAATAAAATGCAACAAGTACTATGAACAACTGTATTACTTTAAACGGCAACTGTAACACGAATGTCCCCATTCTTAAACTGTGCATGAAATAAGAAGATTTTTATCAGTGCTTGAAGAATTTCAGCTGGAAGTGGGGGAGAGTACACTTGGTCTTCTTGCGCCAATGTGTAAACTCTGTGTAGCTTCACAGAAGTCAGTGCTGCTTCAGATTCCTACAGGTGAAACTGAATACAAAATGTGAGCAGCCTTGTAGAGCTGTGAATAAAAATTACACAAATCCTACTCCAACACATAGACTTTTAAATAAATTCATGCTCATAACCACTGCATGCAGTCTGGCATTCCTGAACACGGTTTTTCAATAACGCAATACAAGTTTTTAAAATACAGCCATCATATAGCAGCAGACAAAGCGAGCTCATATAAGCAAACCTCTAGGTACAGATGACATCACCAAGCTCTTTAAATGATAAACTTTCACCTTTCTGAGCCAATACAAGAGAAGCCTATCTTCTTGCTAAAAGTACAATGTACCAGCAAATTGCATACACTCAAGCTGCACATTAAAGTGCAGAGTGAGCCCTCTGGGATTTGAGGACAAATGTGGTCTTGTGTCAGTGCTGACTGATTTAAAGCTGTTAAAGTGATGCTCTTGAGCAATTAAAAATATCCTCCAGTCCTGTCAAGATGTTCTGCCAGGCTCTTCCAGCTCCCTCTATGTTAGAGCAATTCCACAGTGATGAGATGATGATGATGATGCACAGTGACATATGAGAGTGGAGGTCTGAGCTCTTACATTTCCAGTCCCCAGCACTTCAGATGGAAGACAAGAAGAGAGGTGGTTGCCATCAGTCTGAGTCCTTGTCCAGCACAAAGCTTGGAAATGTCAACACATCCAGAAAGATTAAAAGAAGTGAAATTCACAGCAAGGCCTCAAAACTCACACCACATTTTCAGAAAGTAGATCTTTCAGGTTAAGTATTGAGGACGAGAATTGTGTTCTCCTGTGACAGAGCATCAACACAAATTGGCTTGGATTTATAAGCTCCTTCTTTCAGAAAATTATTGCAGATAAATTCCCAGTGAACCGGGACTCTATCCAGGCCTACCCTGTAAAAATGGTCCTGCACAGGAGCAGGGAGGTGAGATGGTGTGATATTGTCTAGCAAAAGCATTCAGAGCTTACCTTGGTGGTCTAGGCCATGGCTGCCAGATATCATGAATTTTGGACCAAAAATAGCTGGGTGAAGGTGCTGTGGCGATCCTGAAAAGCCCAAATTTCACTGTTGCCTTGTTGCATTTCCAGAGAAACTAAGTCCCCAAAGACTGTGAGATCAGAGGCCTCGCTGGGCCAGAAGCTTTCCTAATAACACCCATCTGAGAGATGGGGTATTTTTATATTCAGGCTTCATTCCCTAGGAACTCTCTCCAGACATGCCTTACATGGAAATGGAGCAAAATCAGTCCTTTAGTGGAGGCGCTGGCAGAGGCACAAATGACATGACCTCCTACTTAC
The DNA here is from genome assembly GCA_035583155.1 of Acropternis orthonyx. NCBI lineage: Eukaryota > Metazoa > Chordata > Aves > Passeriformes > Rhinocryptidae > Acropternis > Acropternis orthonyx. The sequence goes on along the minus strand of JAWWEU010000001.1, from coordinate 55,022,875 downwards.
ATGACAATGCCCCAGTCTGGTATGGCTTTCTTTACTTCATATATATACATACATATATAGATAAAGAAAATAATTCATTTTGCCCTGTCCCTAGCCTTTCAGCATTTGCATCAGGGGCAAGGTTCACAGGACTCTGTCCACAAAGATCAGCACAAACCTCCAGAGCTCTCCACTGATAGCAGAAAGGAGAACCTGACTGACACCTTCAAAATCCCCAACAAGCTGAAATGTGTCCGTGACTGAGCTCCCTTGGCTGCTTTGTTGGGACTATTCATGTCTAACTCAGAGCTCCTGAAACAACAGCAGCACAACTGGACTGAACTTGGGGGTCAGGTAAAAGCAAAAGGGGCTGCACAGGTAAGTGAATCCCAATTGTGAAGGTTACTACTTTAAATAATAATGAGCTGTAAGGATTATTGCTTTACTACTTGCGACCTTGCCTGTGGGGGAAACTAGGGTTAGCTGCATCAACTGTCACCAGGTGCAGCCAATGTGAGAGCTGCTGACATCATTCTGGAGGGTGGAAACGTATTTTTTGGTGTATTAGTGATGTATTATCTATTAGCTGGGAAAGTACCCAGGTGAATAAAGACTCTTCATTAGAAAATTAAGTGATCAGGGAGGAGAAATGCATTGTTACTGTCACTTTTAGGGTCATTTTGTTCTTGTGCTTTCAGTCATATGCAAAAGAACTCTGCAAGGAAGACATACAACTGAAATGTATAGGGCTATGAATTACTGATTATCACAGACAAATCCCATTATCTGCAGACTACAGCCCTGGAGGGAGGAGGAGCAGAAGAAGTGTGTTAGGAAATGGAGTTGAAGGAAATATCTTCAGTTGGCCGTATGTCACTCCTGTTACCTGCTCATGGTCGGAGGATTTTGAAGATACTCATGGGTGCTTCACAGTTAGAAGCTCCTGTAAAAGATGATCCAGTGTCTGAACTCCTCTAATGGAGGATGCAGAGGGATGAAGGAGGTATCTGAGTACCTGCTACAGCTGGTACCTACATCCCAGAATCTTTCAGAGCTGCTAAAAGCCAAGGACCCAGGAGATTTATTGATGGTATTTCCCAGCAGCCCCTTTGGGGATAGGTTGGGGGTTTTTTTGCCCTGACTGTACCACCATCACCTCTGTTTCTCCCCAGGAGCTCAAGCAAGTGCTTGTTGTCATCTGTAATTTTACCCTGCTTCATTATAAAAATAAAGTTGAATGACCATGTCATCAACCTGTCATTTTCCTGTGCTAACTTCTGAATGTGAAGCCAGTTTTGACCCCATTTGACAATGGAGGGGTGAAGGGTTTAAGAAATAAGTCTTTGTATTAAAGGCATGTATGTTTTATAATGGCATTGGGTAGATGAGAGACACCCAGATTCACTGCCCCACAGAGCAAAAGGCTGCAGCAGAGGCTGAGTGGTAACTTGCCCTGCCAACTAGACCATCAACATTCTGTTTTAGAAAGGGACAAAAAAGGAAGTGGGATTTTTGCTCTGGAAACAGGAATCTGTAGGTCCCATGGCGAAAAAATGCCAGAGATTCAGTGTTTCTTCCTATTACAAAACATCTTGTTTTCCCACAATACAAGGGAAAGTAATTTTCTGATAAAGAACTAGTAGATGGAAAGTCAGGACATTTTCGTGTTTGTTTGGGGATGCTACTAGATTTGGTAGATAGAGGAAGCCTGGAAGAATTTCTCCATAGGGATAGTGCAGTAAGGTCTCAAATCCTTCCCTTACTCCCCAGCATGCACACACACATACAGAGTCATATGTGCACACACACATGAACTAAGGTCTCATGAGTGATAGTTCAAAATGTTTTTCTCATGAGACACAACTGGTGTATCAGAAACTTTTCACTGGTAGGATAGTCTCCTAGGCATGAGTCCATTTCCAAACAAGCCTGATGGTGCTCACCTACTGGTCATGGAGCTGCCATTTGGGTTTGCCAGATCTTAGGGTGCAGGGAAACCCCTTTCTCAACAGGTCCACACGGCTGGGGTAGGATGCAGCTTAGTAACACAACCAGATGGTCATGTCTCTATGTGAGTGAGAAGTCTAAATTTTCAGCAGCAGTGATGCAAGGCTCAATTTAGCCACTCAACGTAGTGCCACTAAGAGGTCCTTCAATATTGACGCGGGGCAAAGAGACATGACAAGGAGTCTTGGGATACCCAAGGGCATCCCAGGGTACAATGGATGTTAAAAGAGACTCCCCTCTCACAACTGGTAAGCTCAGTGACTCATTAGGCTTCTCTGTCTGCAACTGAGAGTTATCCAAACATCCCTTCAAAAATGGAGTCTTTTGAGGTGTCACCTCAGTGTTGATCTAAATTATGTAGGACATCCTATCTGGCTTACCATGGCATGGGCCTACTGTAATCACTGTGTCCTGGATGCCAGCTCTGAGGTGTCATGGGACAATAGGGCATCTCAGAGGGCATCAGGTGATGTGATCAACACCCAGCTGAGGCTGGTAGAATAGACACCTAGGTGGAGGAATCTAAGCTGAACCTGGACCCCACCCCAAATACCTAAATCACAAAGAAATTTGCAATTGCCTCTGAGTTTTCAGTACAACTTGATCAATATCAGCCCCAAATCAACCCAGAAGACACTCCGTCAAGCACTGTTTATTTGTCTCCCTCCCAAATTGAAATCCACCAAATCAGATTGGTAAATTGAACTATTATCTCCTAAGACAAAAACCAAACAGATGATTTTGGCAGTTGACCATCTAGGATTCTTCCCTAGTCATTTGACAAGATGAGCATGTAATAGCAATATAGTAACACTTTATATTTCAGCCGCTGTAACAAATCATTGGTATTACATCTGTACAGGTAATTCCTTTAATATTGATGAGTACAACCTACACTGCTCTGCTTGCACACAGCTCCTACTGCTTTTACCCATACTGTATTCCAGATAATCAAATAAACAAATCTGAAATAACTTCCTCCCCTGCTAACTCTGCAGTATCTGTTATTAATAGTTGTGATATTGGCTGTGCATTAATATCAGGTTCTATGCTCTCATAAGCCATAGGCTTTGTGCTGAAATTTTGGTCCCAGTACTTTGTGCTACTTACCTTGCTCCACAATTACTGCCCAACAGCCAGGGTTAGTTCAGCATTCCAGCACAGTCAAAACCCAGTGGGACATCTTTATGTGCACCTCTTTTTGGCAAAATATCTTGACTTTCTGTATGGCTGAGTTATGACTCTGACAATCTCATGCAGTAAATCTGTTCCTGTCTCATTTGGAACCTCCATAAGGACTTAAAAGCTGCCAGAAACATGCATTTGGACAGGCCACAGTGGACATGCAGAGCTCTCTAAGGATGTCTTTAATATGGGCTATGACAGAAATGCACATGGGGAAAAAATATTGCAGTCTGGCCTGCATAAGGGCAGTCTTGTGTCCCGCTGCCTTCATCACCATGCCTAAAAGTCTGTCTAGGTCAGAAAGGATTGGCCAAAGTATATATTTAGGAATTATAGTAGTAGATTAAAGTGAATGCTCTTTCCCTAGATGACTGAAAAAATAACTGAAAATATATAAGAATGTTGAACTGTAGTTTGGGTTTAGAAAAGACAATTGGGCTAAAGACCGTATCCTGCCACCTGAGTGTAGATTTGTGTTACCCACCAAGTGGTGGAAGTGGGAGGTTCACAGCATCTGGATGGACACTGCAACTGGGATGGACGAGATGACAGCCTACAGGTGGCTGTTGTTTGTCAAAGGCTGAGCTACTTAAAAAGAGCCCCAAACATATGTTCTGAAGGAAGCAGAATTAGCTTGCTGTCTTTTCTCACCACACAGCACAAAGCTTGTGGTTTTCTTTTTTCACTTAAGACTTGTCACAGTTGACTTTTCTGCCGCCTCCCTGCTGGAGGATGCTGAACAGCCTTGTGTGGCTATTTGAAGGTCACATGGAAATTTTTGTTAGCACAGGATGGATCTCCATGGCTGATCAGTTATATTTTGCAGCAGGCGCCTCCATTATTATCTGACTGAAAATGGAAATAACAGCTGCAGCTTGAGGTACAGTCCAACCAGCTTTTTTCAATTCTAGCCCTTTCTTGTTGGTGTCTTCTATTACTAACAACTTCATATTTAAGAGACAACTTAAGTGGAGATATTGTCAGCTCATCTGAATTACTAGAACAGAAAAAATACTTCTCCCCACATACTTAAAATATTTTCCTTCCTCCTAATTCCACCTTTCATTTCTCTGTTTTCTGATGTTGTATGTTCCTTAGTGGCAACTGTAACCTCTCTCAGAGTTTCAGAGACTGTTTTTCCGGCTCAGCTTCAAGTCTGGTTCATCTTGTCCATTACATGTTTGCATCTAGTTCCTTCAACGTTTGCTTTTGGATGTGTATCCACCATTCCAATGTAAATTCTTTGAGATGAAACCCAGATCTCTTCCCTTTGGCCTTTTTTTGCATCATATGTCACTGTGGACAAATGGATTTCCTTCTCTCTGTCTCTCTGGACTCTTCTTCAACCACACTAAATCTTGTCTTATTAAATCTTGTCATTTCTTTTTTTAATATAATCAAGATCAGTCTTTTCATTGTTATCTCCAGTCTTAACACCTGATTCATCTTCTGTCCTTGTGACAATAAATTCCTGTAATAGATAGATAGCTGGAATGCTGCTAGAATATTTCAGTAAGGGAATAAATCCTGCTCATCTATATTTTTTTGTTCAATCTTAATGATTTGTTCCCCTATCATAAACTGACTTTGCTTGTTTGGACAAAGCAGACTGCAGATGTAGTCCTATTCTGTGTGTTGTTATTTGTATGGCCAGTACCACTTTCAGCCTGAACTATTACTGAACAAAATTACATGTGGTATCTTGAATTTCCTTTAATACTCCACTGCAGGGTCATTTGATCTGTTTTCTGCTTTACAGTAATTATTTCATGCCACTCATTATAAGTGAAAAAATTAATTCAGTTTAAAATCTCTGAGTTTTCCTGTTGTCCAATGGGTTGCTTTCAGTTTGTGTTTTACCCTGAACCACCGACCGAACATGCCTACACCAGATGTCATGGAGAAAAAGATCTTTTTTGTTTACTTGAAAAGTGATTCTGTACTAGTCCTACTTGAAGGGGAAAGATGATGATTCCTCTACGATAACTCTTTATCTGAGCTCTTTTATTTGCACAATCTGTCTCTCTTCCCCATGTGTTTTGTGCATTGACAGTTTTAACCTTATGTTAACTGAAACTGTATTGCTCATGCTCAGGCATTTGCAATGTGTTCATTAGGAGCAACCTGGAAGACGTGTTAGTCAACACAAACTTTTCAGTCACATCGGTTACAGGCCAGGCCATCCTCACACTTCAACTCTTAGGAACAAAAAGATCCATGAATCTTGTATGTTTGTATGTGTATGATGCTATATCCTAGAGAAAACTGGTAGGGATTCTTCTCTTTAGGAGGTCTAAGTCTTCCTCACTGCAAAACCAATTTCTTTTGGCAAGTCCAGGATGAATTTTGCTGATTGTATCTGATTACTCCCAGCAGAGGTCAGTGGTATCTTAGTTGCCAAAATTGCTCCCTGTGTCCAGTCCAGCATGCACACACAACCCTGTGTGAGGCAAAGGAGCCCTGCAGAGGGATGGCTCAGGCAAATATTTACAACCAATATTGGGAAATTTGATATAGATTTCTCAGTTTAGGGTCACAGGCACTTCACATATACAATACTGCCTTAGTTTTTTTTCCTGAGAGGTGTATTGGACTTTTCATTTTAGCAAATAGCACCTCTGGGTCATAGCAGCTTCCCTTTCACATTAGTTCTTTTTCCCATTCAAATTGTGTTGTAAATATCACTTTCCCTGTGGTGGTCAATTTAATGTAAAGGTAAGGATTCTCAGAAGAATTTTATTTGCTGTTGAAAATGCATGATCTACTAATAAACCATTTCATTTCATGTTTTCTTGTCTCTTTTGCTGAAAATGAGAGCTATGTGAAATACACTCACTCTTTCATTTTTACCCCCATCTTTATGCCTCACTCCTCCTCCAAGATTCATGTGGCCCATATAAAGTGTATCTCAGATAGAAGAGGCTAGAGACCTTGTTTAATAAACAGCATTGCAGAAGACAATTTTGTATTGTATTTTCCAGTATCTCTTCTTTCTTCTTTCTGCAAAGCATTGCAAGTTTTATTTCACATTAGCTTTCAGTACAACCCAATCACCAGCTCTACAACAGGAAGTACAGGTGAAAGGCAACAAACTTTTAATTAGACCTAGTTTGCATCTGTTAGTGTATTTGAGATTTATCAAGCTTAAAACACTTGATATATGGCAATGACACTTTTGTAATTCACAGTTACTCATAATTTAAACAGCAATAAAAGAGATGCAGAACATTTCATACAGATCAATGACCCCCTAGAGGCCTGTCAACTTAAGGCCAAGGCCCAGTAACCTCAATTGATCATAAATTCCTAAAAAACTGCTTTGGCCAGAGTTCATCATTGCTATTGGAATCTGAAAGGCAGGGAACAAAATGTAAGATGTCTGTTTCCTCCCCACTGCCACGTACTGTGATGTGCATGGCCTAAACTGACCAGGAAATGCTGGGAACCAACTTTTCTTGTATTAGATCACCATGTTACCTTTTTGTATCCTAACTGCCCCATTTGTCTAATTTAGAGACTAAGTTGCAGTAGCCTGTAAAATTATTTTGTCCACAACCTTTAACACACCTTTCTAGTGGTGACATAACGTACATGGTATTGAACCTTGCTACAGTCTTAATGTTAAAACCAAAGATGTTGAAGTCCGATTACCTATTGATCTTTCTGCTTTCCTTCTGACATATATTTGTTGATAATTTTGATAGATGAGCTATCCTATGTGAAATAATGAGGATACCCAGGGCAGAGCAGTCCCAGGCAGGGCACAACCCTTGGGGACCAGCAGAAGCAATGCTCACAGCTGAAGCAACCTCTAAATTATTGATGGTATCAGAGCCATCAGGGAATCTAAACACTTCTTTAGGATGGAGTTATCAGTAAGTCAATGGCTTTGGCGTATAAGGAATAAATCATGGAAAACTTCCTGAGCCACTGCTAGGGCAAGGGAGCAGCGCAAGCTCAAGCTTGTATTGTAGTGTGTCCCATGCTGATTTGGTCCCTATGATGTCAGGTCTGCCTAAACAGAGTAAAAGATTGTCTCCATGGGGGCCTATGTTTGCAAATGTTTCTGTTTGACCTGGCCAAGACCCTTCCCAGGAGATACTTCAGTTGAGCTGATGAAGGAGGAAATTTCCACCAGCAAGCACCCTCATTTGCTGTTTTTTGCACCCTTCGTGCTGGACCCAAGGAAGAAGCAGGGATCACTCAAAGGGAAAAGAGTCTTTCAACACTGCATGGAGGAGCTGGAGAGATGTTGGAAGAGCAGAGAGGGGGACTAGGCAAAATCAGACTTAATTTCATGTAACCTCTCCTGCATTTTATTTCTGGCTCCTGAAGGATCAGTGAAGTTGCACCTGCTATTTAAGCAGAAAATCCCCCTGAGCATTACTGTAGAGCTCTTCTTTCCACCACTTGCTAGCATCATGTTTATCCTAATGATAAACACAGAATCATAGAATCATCCAGGCTGGAAGAGACCTTTGAGATCATCAAGTCGAACCATCAACCCAGCACTACCACTGTAACCCCTCAACCACTAAACCGTATCAGCCAGCACCACACCCAGATGCCTCTTGAACACCTTCAGGGATGGTGACCCCACCACCTCCCTGGGTAACCTATTCCAATGCCTGACCACCCTAACTGTGAAATTTTTTTTCTAATATCTAATCTGAATCTCCCCTGTCTCAGTTTAAGGCCATTTAATTTCATCCTCTCACTACAGGCATGGCAGAAGAGACCAGCCCCACTTCACTACAACCTCTTGTCAGGGAGTTGTAAAAAGCTATGATGTCCCACCTTGAGTCTCTTCTCAAGACTAAACAAACCCAGCTCCCTCAGCCTTCCCTCATAGGACATGTTTTCTAGACCTTTCACAAGCATTGGTTGCCCTTCTCTAGACACGATCCAGCACTCAGTGTACTTTTTAATGTGAGGGGCCCAGAACTGAACTCCATACTGAGGAACACTGAATGATGGTTCCTATTGGTCAGATACTTTCTCTCATGTGGCCCACAGTTTCTTCTTCATTGTTACAAACCTGAGCTAGGGTAAAAATTCAATAATAGTGTTTAAAAACTCAGTAAATTTCAGTAACAATAGAAGACTGATGGACAGAGACATCTCCCTTCCAATCCCTGGATTCTCCAAGACAGTACAGCAGCACTAAAGAAAGTAATAGAAGGTAGTATGGACACCAGCTGCATGGAAAAGAGAAGGACTTTGAAAGGCAGACTTTATGTCTTCCCCATATACTGAGTTGGGGTCACAACCATACAAGTATGAAACTGGAAGATGCTTCCTGGGGCTGGTTCAGCCCCTTTTGATTGCAGCCACTGAATTGTAAGAGCAGTGAAGAAAGTACTCTTTTATTTATGATCAAAACTTCATCTTAAAGCATTTGCATTTCTTAGCTACATGGTTTCTGTCAGAAAGCAGAACTCTCTTCCTGTTACTTAACACACTTGCTTAAAAAAACACACCAGATGAAAGATTTCAGCACAATTTCTCTCCAAGTTATCTTTTCTGACTGTTTCCTAATATTTCAAAAAGTGAAGAGCAGCAGTAAAACTGAGTTTTAGAAATTGCCCAGATAGCAGCTAGTTGTTTTTTTCACCTACTTTTCCCATCATAAATATACTGGTAGTGCAGCATAAATCAGATAGGGATGGGTTGTTAAAAGAAAAAATCTAAAAATAGATTGTCTATTACCTACAGTTTATTACAGCTGAAATCGTACCCCTTTTTGGCTGTTTTTCTGAAATACTTTTACAGGAGTTTCTGCTTGTGTGGATGGATCAGTATTTGGATGGATGGGTAAACAGATGTCTGGAGATTGAATTTTATTCAAGCAAGTGGAGATTCAGCATGTGAACAAGTATGTTCATGCCAGAATTGCTTTCTTGCTTTTTATGAATAGAGACAGGCAACTAAATATAGGTATGTATATGATTATTGGAAGAAATATGAGATAGAAATGAAAGGAATATCTTTCAGACTGATAGAATTTCTGATTTGTCAGGTGGGAAAACAGCTACTTAAAATCTGGGACTAGCATACCAAGAAAACATAACACCCTTTTTTGAACAAAAAAAACCCCTGATGAAATCAATGTTAATTGCTTGGATTTTTCCTAGGCTTATATTTCGGCTGTCTGTATCTGAACCAGTGGAGTAAACCCAAGCACCAACATGATGACTGGTTTTCCAAGGACTGGGGAGAGGGAAGCAGAGTGTTCCCACCTGTAGTGATCCCAGCAGGAAGGGTTGGTGATCCCCACATACCAACTGGCTCCAGGGCTGTGACACGCCACACATCTCCCTTGATACAGGACAGACTGAGACGGGTCATTGGAGTGGAGAAACTTGTAGGCAACTCCCACTCCTTACCACAATTACACCACCATGACCAAAATGGGGTAACCCTTTCCAAGGGCGGAGTCTGTACATTGTGCTGTGCCTGATGGGAGGCCAATTGCATGGCTGCTCAATTTGAGGTTCACAGCCTCTAAAGGTATGTTAGGTTATCTATACTATTACCTCTTTCTTTGTACTATTAGGCTTAATAAATAGTATTTTAAGCGATATATAGAGTCTGACCACCTTTCTTGCTGGAATCATAACAAATCAGCCAACGTGCCAGATAGGCAGCTGTACAAAGAAACCAATATACACACACTTTAATAAATGCACCACTCCAGGGTAAAAGGGGCAGGGGATGGGGGCAGCTACGTTTGCTGGGAGCTGAGCTTTGTTGAGCAGTCATTGCCGTGGAGAGAGGGGAAACCTGAGTCTGGGCTGAGAAGACAGCTTTGCTGGGGGTGGTCATGTCACGTCATGATGGCCATCCTCTCTGCACTGTCCAGCTGCTGTTCTGAACAAGAATCCTCCATTCTTTTAAGTATATGTAAAATACATATTGGCATTGCCCTCTGCTGGTTAGGGTCGGCCGCATCACGAGGGTTTGCTCTGGTGAGCACCCATGGACCCACAAATCACCCTTTGCCCCCAGCCCCTGCCTCAGTCTGCTGCAAACCTAGGCTGGGCAGGTGTGGACAGCTACCATGGCAGACACCAGGAGCTCTGTGGAGAGCATTGCCCTCTGCATTTTATTCCTGTATTTATTTTTAAATATTTTTTTTGTTTATTCTAAGGGACATATTTTTTAATTTATTCATGATTCACATTTGCTTAATCTGGCTGGGATGGCTCCTCAAACTTGATGCCCTCTGGAGAATCTGGGCTGTGTCAGTAACTTCAGTCAAGGGTGTTGCTCCTATTCCATGTTGTGATAAACACTGCCCTGCTCGTCAGGAAAACTGCTAGAGGACTGACAGAGAGAGGGGGATGATTGTCCCACTAGGAAGAAAAAGAACAAGATCAGGAACATCTAGAGAAATAGGATTTAAATGAATGAGTGTCAGTTTAAACTGCAAATTTGTCCAGCCTTGTTCTCATACAACATGTATGCAGACGTATCAGAAACACCAGAGAAAGGGTCAAACCTTGTTATTGTTTATAGTGTATTAAGTTATATCATGTTATTTATAGTTACAGTTATGATATAGTTATGATATATATTTATATTACCAATTCAATTTATATTATTTATGTTTATGGTCTTTATATTATTATCATCTTAATTTTGTACTATTATTTTTTTGTTGTTTTTATGTCTTGGAGGAAGCATTCTGAGAGCCCTGTCTCGACTGTCCCCCACCAAAGTCTGAGGTGGTTAACAAAGTCAGAGCTGATAGATCAATGCATACACCCCCACTCAGTCATTTGAAATGCTGCTGGACATAGAATAGATAATGATTGAAAACACATTTTGAATGAAATAAAAAATGAAGGGGCAAGCCCCTGCATTATTCTGCCAACTTCCACAGACAAACCAAGCAGGACAAAGAGCACCTTAATGCACAAACTTCCTAAAAAGAATCCCCCTGACAATGCAGCAAAGCCAAAACCTAAGTGCACCAGGCCAAACTTGTGATGCAAATGCAATAGCAGCTGTGATGTGTTTTAAGTGAGTTGTACCTGCCTGCAGGACTCTGTGGTGCCGTAAAACCGGCAAGTGCAGAAGATTGGCAACAAATAAGGAAAGTGGGGAGGAATGGAGGGTCAGGTGCCTCCTGGGCTGCATTCAGGGCTTTGCACGTGCACAGCTGGGCAGCTCAGTGCAGGTCTCCTCTGTACTCGTGTGCTGAGAACACATGTATTGTAGGGATGCACTCACACTGGTGAACACATTTGTGCACCAGGATAACTGCCTACCTTGGCTTGTGCCAGTTCACCTGTATCCTAAGGAAGGGGATCCTTTGAGGGCCAAAGTGATACAAAGGTTCAATTTCCTTAACCTGACTAGATTTTCCTCAGACTCAGGCAGAGGCCATCAAGGAAAATGCTGGAAAGGTAAAAATGCACCTGCTGGTGAAAAATCTGTACAAGTCTGTGTTCAGTCGGTTTGTTTTGATCCCAGGGTTTAAACACTGTGGGTAGTAGGGCAAACTGAGATCTGAGAAGTGCTCAAATTATACTTTTTTTCCTAGTATGCCATGAAGCTCAGCTAGGAGATGCATTCAGGTTATGGGGTGCTGTGAAAAGCACACTTCAACCAAGTGCCATGATGCTAACAACACCATGGGCTTTGAAGGGGTGTCTGTTGGATTTTGGAGCTGATGTCCAACTCTCCAGTCACAGGTGGTAGGGTGGCTGCAAGGCTCTTTCCAGGTATGCCATAGGGCACCTTTTAGTAAAAAAAATTCCAATAATAGCAAAAATTAACCTTGGGACATAGTATTGTAGATGCTGATCTTCAAACTGTTTCTAGAAGTTAATGTTTGCTCACAGACATTTGCCTTAGAAGCACCAATTTCTGAGCTCACAGGCTAACATACTTAACTTCGTGCTACACAAAGGGTTTCGGTGCAGTTTACTGGGGAAAACACATGGTGCAGAGGCCATGCCTTTGCCTTACAAAGTCTTTCAGTAGCTTGGGCACAAAACTCACCCTTGTATCAGGTACACAGGTCTTTGCTTGCAGGGATAGCCCCCATTGAAAGCCTTTCTCTCTTTGCAGGGACCTGCCATGTGAAGAGCCTGCTAAGCCTAGGGGAGGAGGCTGTCATGTTCGGTGTAATTTCCTTTACCACCACTGGAAAAGCCAGAGGGAAATTGATAAAGCAAACTAATGCCCAAAGGGTTATGGTTTGCTGGTATTTTGGTGCTGTGGTACTGGGACAGTTTGTTTCATGGTGCATAAGGGAGGAGGCACTTCTCTTCAGTGAGATACGGTATTTTGAGTCCATGTGCTCCTTCAGTGTACCTTAGTACTTTCCAACCAAAGGAGTACAATACCCAGCAATTTCACTGCCAGGAAAGGTCTTCTTTTCATCTCTGTTTTAAAACATGGGGTTCAGTAGGTGTGCATTTGAGATGCCCCAATGAACGAGACTATCCCCTAGCTGCTGCCCCATGACCTGGGCCCCTGCTACTATCCCAAGTAGATATCTCAGACAAGCTGGGACATTGAAAACAGGATCAGGTGCCTGTGCATAGTGCAGGTGAGCTAAGTGGGGTGTTCAGCTTGACAGCTCAGGCAACAAACACTGGACACCTTGAGAAGTAGAACTCCCCAGCTTGCTGTTCCCAAAGAGGCCAGTGGTTATGCTGGACACCAGCAAAGACAACTTCTCCTAGCCCAGGGCAGACAGGGCAGCAAACCTGCCTCCCCAGGCAAACTCATTTCATCTGCCTCCTCTGGGCAGAGAAATTCAGTTTTGCATAGAACACTGTGAAGCCTGGAGCCAGTTCTGAAAGACAACCCCAGATGTACCATGTGAAGGCACATGAGCTTACAGCAATCACCATCTTTTGCCTTCCATCTGCTCTGATTAAACATGTTTGTGACAAACTGGCTGTACATTTCTCCAGGAGAATAGTCTTTTTAAAAAGAAAATCTTAAATTGAAATGAAAACAAAAATGACAAGGTAAACCTGTTTGAGAACTGGAAGTCCTATACCATGCCTTTTTGATGAGTAAGTCTTTTTCCTTTTCAGCTTGCCCTCTCTCCCTTCTATTATTTTTATACAAGCAGGAAATTACCTTGAGAATCAAAATTGTCCAGTTCCTTTTCAAATGGACCCAGACTATGGTGCTATTTTAATCTTTCAAGATATGCATTGTGACCAGAAGGGAGGCAGATCCTGGCCACCGCCTTGACTGGTCCAGCAGAGCCCTGGTCCCCAGCTGGCCCAGCAGCCTCTCTGTCCATCAGGGCAAAGACCTCTCTGCCTTCAGCACAGCTCACCTTGCTGACACCTGGGGTACTTTGTGGCCAGCATTTTATGGAATACATCAGAGGGGGCTAGGGAGTGGGTGGTCAGCCATCCCCTAATCTGTCTTCACTGCGAGTATCAGTCTTGGCAAAAGCTCAGACTTGAGGGTGTTTGAAGAGGAGGAGAGTTATACATGATGAGCCCCATGTGCCTTAGTTAAGGATGTTGTATCTGTGATGTATATTAGATACCAGGTAGGAAATAGACACAATCCAGTTTTTCTAAATCAGGCCTCCTGTGGGAGTGCTGTTTGCTGGTTGTGATATAGGAGCTCTGATGCAGCATGGATGTTTTCACCAGCCCCTCTCTGCCCCAGGGACTGCTGAATGCCACCAGACTTTGTGATGAGATCTGCACCTTCATCTCCTCCTACTGCCTCCAGCCCATCAGCCCATCCACTGGTAATTGAGAGCTACCTGGAAATTACTGATTGTTTCTGCAGCAGAGCAGAGGCTGCTCTTGTGGATTTCCTCCATGATTTCCAGCAGCCTCTTGTTATGAATGTCAAACCTCTGCATTTCCCATGAAAAGACTTAGCAAAGCCTTCACATGGGCTGTTAGTTGTTCCACTACTTTTTTACATCCTTTACTCCAGCCCCTTTGAACAGATTAAGAAACTCTCAGATACTAGTACCTGAGGGAAAACTCAGCAGCTCAGCTTATATGCAAATTCTGCATGTTTATAATTCAAACTGTGTTGATTAGGTACAGTAAATAAGTATTGATTCCAACTAGATGGTTTATGTAACTAAGCAGCACAGCAGGAATGAAGCATTACAACTATTACAGCTGCATGTGCAAATTACAGAGCTCTCATTTATCGGAATAGTTGAAATGAACTGTTCCTGCTGTGCTGATTAGTTAAATAAGCCATCAAATCAGGGAACATAACCGTGTGCCACAACACTGCAGTCAGTCTGGAATTATGTATTGGACTGTAACATTTGTGATTCATACTGACTAGTCACCCATCTAACCAACTCAAGGCAAAGAGAGATTTTTCTTATCCCAAACATATAATGTGATATTTATTCTCCCCTAATATTTAAATGCAGAGTTAGCCTGTGGTGACTGGCTAGGGCTTTGGAGTGTTTGTGAGCATGAACTGCACAGTTATTAAATGTTAGCAGAGAGCAAGCAGGCAAGATTTTGTGAACAGGAGCCACATCTAAATTCCAGGCAGGACCAGCCATGACTCTCATCTCTGCCAGATCCGAGTGCTGTCTATTGGTGCCCTGGCAAAGTGACTTGCATCTGTCAGGTGTGGTTGGTCCCCTCACCCAGCTGGTCCTGCAGGAGAGAATTGCATTAGCAGCTCCATGGTGATTTTTGTAGAGAGTTTACTTTTAGCATTTTTATTGGGTTTTGTTGTCACACCCACATGACATGTTGGGAAAAATAGGCAGCAATCAGCTTGTGTGCAGGGGTGAGTGAGATTTGTGATTATTCCTACTTTTATGATCTTAGATGGTTGTTAGCTGCAGTAGGCTTGCTATGGCCTCCAGCTGGGAAGCTGCATGAGAGGCCCTCACATACCATTTTTGCACTCTTTCCTATGTATCGACTTCTTCCTCCAACTACAAACCATCAGAATCCTGCTTAGATGGACTTTTGGTCTGGCCAGCTAAGGCTTTCCTCGTTTTCTTGCCTCTTGGACTGTCCCATCTTCAAACTGTCCTCTGCTTCCTGAAAAATTTGCAAACAGGGCAACGTGGAGAAGAGATACTGTAGAGCTCTGCATGGTTGGGTGATATTGGACTGAGGACTGTGGGTTACATGAAGGACCAGGATGGATGTGAGTTGACATTTTAGGCAAAGCTGATGCAGAGAGCAAAAAAACAACCCTGTGGTCTCTGTGGCAGCCCTAAGGGACGCCCTGAGAAACTCACTGATGTGCACACACAGCCTTATACTGGGGTTTCAAAATGGCGAGCTTATCCTTTGAGTCCATCCTCCCTGTTAATCCTTCACTTTGGCTGTGTATTTCTCCCATCAGCAGAGGATGGAGAGTTGGGGTACTGCCAGCCAGCACTGGTCCTGCTACAGGCTCAGCACTACACAAAACTACTCTAGCAAAGCTGAGTAACTCGTTTCATCACCTAGTTATAGTGCTCCTCTCAGACATTCAGCTGGATAGCCCACTATACCAAGATGGGCAGGATACTTTAGTAGGCTTTGGGGGTGATGCCTGATGGCCCTTGCACAGCCTGTGTGAATGAGGCATGGTGTCTCAGAGACAGGGAGCGGCACACACTCAGCCATAGCAACAGAAACATGAGGCATCCTTTAACAGGCTGGATCTGATTTTGCAAAATCTGCCCAAATCTTTGGCTTAAGCCTTACAGAGATGTGATGCAAGCTGAATATCAAATAGAGTGGAGTTATATAATGTTTTACAGTGACTAGTAAGATTGATGACCTGGAAAATAAGATTTGGCACTGCTGGCAGCAATTGATGAGAGTGCTGCTGCCGCGTGCAAGTAACGGTGGGTCTCTCAGCCAGGCTGCATCTACCTCACATCCTGGCTTGGGTTTGCTCCTTCCCTAAAATGACGTCCCTCCTGACTTCAGACTGACCTCATGTTCAGCTGTTTTCCCACTTTCTGTAAGAATCCTGTTGGATGCCTCCCAGTGGCCTGGGATAGTTTGTACTCCACATCAAGTTTATGAATGACAAGAAACTTAGTGGAGTGGATGTGCTTCAGTGGTCCTATTCAGTCTGAGTGCTCCTCTGGCTCTGTAAGTCAGTAATACTGCACTTGCTGTGGAAAATGAGAGTTTGTATTTTGCAAGGCAAATCAAGCTTTACTTCTGACATCCTTTGGGAAATTCTGGAGTTTGCCTCCCAATCCAAGCACATTGCCAAAACAAATCAACTCAGGCTTAACCATGGGTAACTCCTGTTATCTCTTGATTTACATTGCCACAGGAAAGAACAGGATCCCACTTTTGGTCTATTAGCCAGGCTTCATGGACTACAAGGTGACCTGCAGATGTCTCTTCCATCTTCAACCCTTCTGTGATACTGCAGTGGAAGCTGAAGGGTCTGGAGCACAAGTCTTATAAGGAGCAGCTGAGGATTCAAGTGGTTGTTTAACTTGGAGAAAAGGAGACTGAAAGAAGACTTTATGGACCTCTACAACTACCTGAAAGGAGGTTATAGCAAGGTGAGAGTCAATCTCTTCTCACAAGTAAGAAGTGATAGTACGAGAGGAAATGGTCTGCTCTGACTCCCAGGACAGCTGGGACAGGAAGCATTGTGATAACGTCATGTCCTTGCACGCTCTTTGCTCTGGCGTAGAGCACACCGTAAAACACCATGGGCGATAAGTGAAGACAACAGGCTTGTTTCAGGTAGCTGAAAACAAACCTTGCTTTTGCCTCTAGGCCTGAGCTGCTTCCTACTTTGGGGAGCACAGAGGAAAGACATGACTCAGCTGCTCTCATTTCACATGTTCCAAAGTCTATATTATTCAACAAGGATGTCACCAGAGGAAAGCCATTTCAGATACACAGCCTAAGTAAATCTTAGGCAGGGGGTTAGAGGTGTGGTGATTTTGAGAAGTGGAGCTGTTAAGGAGATCACATCTGAATGCCTCTTATGGGAGCCCAGGGCCTGGCTGGACAGAAACAAAATAAAGGAGGTTGCCCACATGGGGCCACTTCCCCCAGACAGCCTCATTCCTTCCCCAGCTACTTTGTCCACTCCCTTTTCACTGATTTTTTTTTCTTCTACCTGTCTCCATGGGATCTTCCTGTGGCCCTTCCTGCTATATTGGATTGCAGCACCTAGGTACTGACTGGCTGTGGTCAAGCTGCCATGTCTTGTAAAATTATGCTCCCTAAGCTCTACTGTAAAAACGTGGTAGAAGATACTGTATTTATTTAAAAAAAAAAAAAAAAAAAAGGAAAGCAGACAAAATGAAGAAAGATCAGAGCATATTGTAATCAGGAAAATAAATTCAGAAGTGTATGAATTCCTCAAGAGGAATATGATGATCATTCTGGTTTTACTACTGTTGCATATACTTGCTGGGTCCATTTAGAAAGTAGTAGGGGGTTGCCTCATCTCCGTTGCTATTCATATTACCTGAGCATTTCCCACAGAGCAGGCAGAGTTTTGCAATTTCATTTTACTTTTCATTTTTCCTTCCTGGTCTGCTGGGAAATCACTGCTGAAAGCACACATCTGTGCACACACACACCCCCCCGAGATCAGTGCATCGTAGGTGGCCAATTCCAGCCCTGACTCGTGGGCCAGGGAGAAGGGCATCCCCAAGTGCCTGCTGCATCATGCAAGGAGTCTGTATGTAAGGGGATTCCCACTGGAGGCTTTGCCTTCCCACTCTAAGCAGAAGATTCAGTGGCAAATTAAATCCCAGAGATGGTGGATATAGTCAAATACAGGTTCCATTTCAAGTGCTTGATAGAAGATCATGCAGTAGCTTTCCTCTTCTGGTGTAAGCCATGGTGTATTGTCTAAGACCTCAGGCTGTATCCAGCTCTCTTGACCTCTGTTCTTTGCTTTTTGAGGAGTTCTGTGGGGCACCTTCCCAATAGAGATGCACCAACAATGTCTTTTGGATTCTCAGGTCAGCCACTGTCCCTGGGAAAAGCATCTCATCCTGTACCACGGCACCACTTCCATGATTAACTGCCCTGCAGAATCAACATGCCAGTTTTTTCTATACTGTGTGTGGTGGCAGGTCTCGCACCCACTATCACCACACCTGGAAGACAAGAGGTGACTATGTGGTTGTTAGGGGTTTAAGGTTGGAGAATTTTCTCTTTCCCTCATCCACCTGGACTGGGAGTGAAGCCTGGAGCGGAGGGGAGGGGGGAGCTTCCGGGGGAGGGAGGAAGGAGGGGAACGCTTTTTTTTTACTTTCGGTTTTGGATCGGTTCCACACAAACACACGCAGTTTCGTCGGCACTGTGTTCAGAGCCAAGGTCTGCAGTCTCTGGAGGTGCCCCGCTGCATCGGAGCGGCTCTCTGCAGTTTTCCCGTGG
>JAWWEU010000001.1:54928128-55003486 GCA_035583155.1 Acropternis orthonyx | reverse complement strand
GTCTTGGTGTGATTAATCGGGTGGAGTCCTCTGTTCTATTAGCCCCCAGATATCTTAGTTTTCTCTTTCAAACTAAGGCAGTGGTCAAGGAACAGGAGCAGAGAGAAGTGCACAGGATGGAAAAGTTGACTTTTGTTGTGATCAATGGCACAGTCCCTGCTGTGACATTCTCTGAACTCCTGTCTGGCTCTGCGAAGCTGCTGGACAGCAAAGCAGTGCGATCAAGTCCCATTAGCAGGTCTTCTGCACCTCTTCCTGCCTGGTCCCTCAGAAGGTATTACTCCACAGTTATTTCAGGCGCTACCACCTCCAAGTGCTCTGGCAGGGCACACAATGCCCAGGTTTTCTAGCCTGACTGATGCCATGCACACATCTCAGGACCTACATGGTGCTGTGTGTTACGATACTCACTGTGCAAGCCCTGACTCAGATGGACTTTTGCTTCTGAAGGTACTCAAAACAGCAACTTCAAATGCCACCTGTGCAGCTGCAGAAAGGCAGTAGCCTTGGCTAAATAGGTAATGTTGAGTCCAGAACAGCAGGTCTGCATCTCCTGCTCCTTTACCTTTTGGTCCAAGGCTCCTGGTGTCTTGGATCAAAAAGAGCAGGCTTGCTTTTTCCCCCATCTTTTTTTCCTTCAGCATGTATTCTCCAATGACATAGGGTCCCTCTGGCTACCCAGCAGCCCTCAGGAAGCTGCAACTGCCACAGCTGGCATCTCCTGACAACACCTACCACTCTAGATCCATATCTGATGATTTTTAGTGATTCTTCCACCACCTTTCCTGGGTTCCCAAATACAACTATTGTGGCTGGTTTGTGAGCAAAGGAGCAGTGTGAGAACTTACTAAGAAAAACATTGAAGACAGAGGCCAAAAAAAGAAGCCCAGAATGTGTCTCCTGGCATGTAGGAAGGAACCAGATCTGCGTGGAGAAACAGTGGGAGCTGGCAGAGGCAGCCAAGTTGCATGCATCACTGGATTGAGTGGGGTCTCACAGCCACCAGCAGATCTGATGGGACTCGTCCAGGGAGGAAGCTCTGCTTGAAGCATGGGCAGCAGGTATCTGGACTGAAAACTCTGGGGTGTCAGACAGTGAAAAGACTAAATGTACTGAGTTTAGGCAAGGAAGAAGAAGCAGGAGATACCACCCTCACTGGGGGCTTACTGGGTCCCCATCATCTGTGCTGAGTCCTGACCCTTGCTCCCCCAGCTCAGTGTGTGCTGAAGTCAAAGGCAAGGGTCTGATGCAGAGACCTAGTCTTTGGGCACCATTCAAGTGAAAGAAATGCTGCATGGGCCCAAGATTGTATAGGGTGGGCTTGAAAGGGTGGGAGAAAGCATGTGTGACACATGTGAAGACACATCACAAAGAGGGAAGGAAAAGGCAGAATAGAAGCCTGTGGTAAAGCTGCAGGAGTTCAAACCAGGGAAAGGCAGGGTCTGCAAAAGCAGAACTGGTTCAGTGTCAATTACATTGCTGGATCGATGGGCTGAGACCAATAGTATGAGGTTCAATAAGGCAAAGAGCCAGGTCCTGCACTTGGGTCACTACAACACCATGCAGCACTCCAGGCTGGGGGCAGAGTGGCTGGAAAGCTGCCTGGCAGAAAAATACCTAGAGGGGGTGGTTGACAGCAGCTGAGAATGAGCCAGCAGTGTGCCCAGGTGGCCAAGAAAGCCAATGACATCCTGGCCTGCATCAGAAATACTGTGACCAGCAGACATGGGAAAGTGATTGTCTGTCTGTACTCAGCACCCATGAGGCCACACCTCAAATCCTGTGTTTGGGTTTGGGCCACTCACTGCAAACAAGACATTGAGATGCTGGAGTACAGCGTCATCTGTGTAATTGCATTTTGGTACAATATTAGGGTTCAAAAACCTGAACCTTTGGAGCTATGATTTCTTTTCTTTGTAATTAAATGTAATTACATGTGGATGTCTTATTAATTGCTCACATCACAGGAGTGCTTTATCCCATGGAGTGCTTAACATCGGCTGAAAGTGAGTTACCCACTCCCTGATCCTGTTGGCATTGAAGCAAGGAGGAGATTTTGCCTTGACTCCAGTTACAATTAAGGCAGCTAGATTTTCCTGACTTTTGGTATTCTTTGTGTGTTCTCAAGGCAAGTAATTTTTAGGACCATACTGCCTTTGAGTGGGTAAGTGTTATGAAAACTTTCATTCTCCTTTTTGGTTGGAGTTTATTGCAACACTCTGACTTTCAAATAACAAGGTAATTGCATCATCACCTAATCAGTTGCCTTAGTAACAGATTTCCTAAATTTCCCTGTTGTATTTGCATGTTCATAACTGTGAAAATCAGACGTGGGAGAAGGAAAGGAAACAAAAGAAAATACAAGGTTTTGTAGGATGTGCTCTGTGATGGGAAGACACCTGTAAGGCCATTTGCTGATGGCCTGTACTTTGTTTACTCATCTTTGTGGTGGCTGTAGCCTTTCAGTGATGCGGCAGCAGGTGGTGTTAGCTAAACAGTGGAGTGGGGGGAAGAAGTCTGGAAAATTACTGGCATCCTGCCTGCAAGGTTTGGAGACAAAGAGAGAAATAGACTATGTGCAAACCTCTGTATTTGAAACTTCCAAGGAAGAGTTAAGGCAGAGCTGGGAACCCAGTAGATTCATAGAATCATTCAAGTTGAAAAAGACCTTAAAAATCATTGAGTCTAACCATTAATTTACAATTTTAAGAAAGCCTGGGATGAAAGTCTTGGGTGTTGGAGTGCTGCTTATTCATTGGTGCTTGATTCAGCAAAGTTTACAACAGCAGAGGTCATTTCCCTGGAATTTGCAAGAAGCCTTCCAGATCAATTCCTGCTCAACCCAAACTCAGATGGCCCCAACTGCAGGAGGAAGAGGAGGCCCTGGAGATGATGCTGCTTGCTATTTCAAGGGCATTTCTCCAGGTATTTCCACTGCAGCACAGTACCAAGCAGCCTCTCAAATCTAACACTGAGCTTCAACAGGCAGCTTCAGCCTTTCTTTAACTAGCAGCAGATGAGGGACTGTGCAGCCTGCACCAGATAGGATAGTCTCCTTCTCCTCTCTGGCAAGCTTCACAGTAGACATGTGAGTAGGGACTAACATGGAAAAAATGGTAGAGGAGAAGGTGAAGGTGGCTGCAGACAGCACTGGGTGCACATAGAACCAGAATCTAGGCCACTTGTAATGGTCTGAGAGCAGCAATCCTTGAGGCACTGTGGGAAAAGGTTTCTGTTAGTACTTCTCACAATTTTTGACGTATCTGTCTTTTAGGAGGGAGCTAAGGGCACCAGTGAGGTGTCCAGACTCCCCATCTTGCTCAGCATTGCCAGCACTTAGCTTTGAGACCTTCCCCATCAAAACCAAGAAACTGACAACAGAGATATTTTTCATCATGTAAACACACCACAGTTGATAAGGTTGAGCTCCAGTCATAGATTATAAAGTACAGCTGAAAGAAGTCATGTTGCTGCACCTATCCTGTAGCTACCCAGTGCTGCTCATATGTGGGATGGGAGCAAAGGCTACAGTGGGAGGTTGGCAAACACAGCAGACACATGGCCAGTGTGATGCGGCTATTATATCAGGAGTCTTGTTTTTGATTCCCATGTTTAGTCTCAAACTGCGTAATGTGCACTTGAAAATTAAAGCATGTCTTGCTAAAAGGTGATTGTTGAATACAATGAATTAAAAAAAGCACAGTATATAGTGAGCTCTGTAATTATATCATCAAGGAATATCATGTGCACTGTGCAATACTGTGATTCATGATGTTAAAAGTAAATAACAGGAGATTAAAAATGTTCTTGGGTTCTCATCTGTAATGTAGCCCAGTTTAAGGTTATACTTATCAAAATTATCAGTGCAAAAACACTGCTTCAGAGCTGAGTCACAGACAGTCACACCAAGTCAGAGATGAAGGTCTTGCTGGGACAACTGAGCTTTGATACCAGCAAGGTCCTGAGGTATCTTCAGCAACTACCACATACTGAAAATACTAGGGGAAACATTACCAGATCTTTTGGGCACGGCTATGGGAGGTGGGTTTACCCCATTTTACAGACCAGTCACTTGAAAATCAGTTCCTCATGGGAAAGTGACTCCCCAAGCCAGGAGAGCAGTGAGGCATATCCCTGCCCCTGCTCAGTCTGGCAGAGCATGCTGCCTTTGGTGGGTACTCGATCCCTTCACTGGAATGTGCAGCCACTCTTCTCTCAGCAGCACTTCTCTTTTCACACCGAATACTCAGTGACAAGTGGCAGGAATCATCATTCCTGGGAGTTGCTTTGGTAACTCAGGCATGTATGTGAGGAAGTCACCTTACAGAAGGGCAGGAGGTAGAAAACAGAGTCCTGAACCTACTCACTGATTTAATCTCCCAGTTGGAACTTGTAAGAAATCATTTCAGTAATCCAGGCACGAACTTGATACAGAAAAAAGACGTAGTGCAAACACAAGAAACCTTGATGGTATGGGACAGGATTTCCCTGCATATTAAGCTGAAGAAGGATGCTATACGTGCAACAACTGATTGCTGAAATTAGACCAGAAATGGATTTGAGTGTAAACAAAGGAAATACTAGTACAGGATGTTTAAAGAACTTAATGTTCATATGAATTTTCATTACTAATTTGAGAGGTATTAACTCCCAGCTCTCTGTTTTTGTCCATGACAGCAAGGCAAGATTCTGAGCAGGGGAGGCAGAGAGCTGAATGCAGGTGGACTGATGACCTGTGTAGCACCTGTAACAAGTCTCATGAAGAGCAGTACTGGCAGTGAGCCAAGTATCAATGAGTTCTTTGTAGCAACACCTGTGGGAGAGCCAGAGATCCCTGCCTGTGCTGTAGCACTATCCCTCTGGTCACTGCAGCGTGACAGAGAGCCCTGCTGGTGCTCTACCATCCCACATGTCAGGGGAAGCATTGTGAAAGAAGGTCTTGTCTGCACAGTTAAGATTTAGACACCTGATTACAACTTTTTTTACTGCCAGAGATGCTCACTACTCACTAGTCCCTTCCAGACCCCTCAGTATTACGTACCTTTAATAAGTCCAAGCCCTTGCACAGATTCAAGGTGCTTAGTTTCACCGGTGGTCCAGTGAAATCATCTCCCTTCATGACAAAGCTATCTGTGGATCACTGGATCCCTGCACCCTTGCTCTGAGGTCTACCAGTGTTGATTGAGAAATTCAGAGACATTTCAACCAGGCCCCATCATTGCTATTGCCAGCAAAAGTGATGGATATTAAACCAGTGAGGGGACACACTTCCAGCCTGCTTACAGCCCTGGGCAGTGCGTTCATCCAAATAGGCTACAGCATTTGTGTGTGTGCTAAATCCATGAGGAAAGATGCTAGCACAACTGGACATGTTTGAAGTAGCAACTGAAACTGTGCCCTTCCAGACAGAAGCTGGATGCAAGCTCTGGGGCCAGGCAAGCATGGAGGGAGCTAAAGTTCTTTGGTTGCTCCTAGATCTGTAGGGGAAAGTATACCATTTCTGGTGGCTTCCTGAACTAATAGGATCTGGTGATGCTGTGCCAGCCAGTACAACATGCTCCTGAAGGTACACAGTTGTGGCCAGCAAGCTGTGAGATACGCTTCAAGGAAAACCTTTCTGCCTTTGCCCTTGCTCCCAAACTAACCTACAGGTGGAATCATGAAGGTATCAGAAATCAGAGCTCAAGATGAACCCCCAGAGATTGCCAAAGAGAAAGACAATAATGTCTTCCCAAAGGCAGCACCAGAATCGGATAGCCAAGGCAAGGGTGTTCCAGGTACAAAGGTCTTCATGGGCTTTCAACTCCATACAAAAGCTGTATTTGACTCCTCTTGACCTGAGGACAGCAAAAAGAATAAAACAGCATCTGGGGTGAAAGCTGTAGCAGAGCTTTACTGATGGAAGTTAATGGTGCTACAGAGAGGTCAGCAGTGCTGGCTCCTATTTCACCTTCAAGTTTTGATTTCAGTGTTCAGTGTTGCTACAGCTCTCTCTGTTGATAAGAAAGGGCTCAGGGCCAGCCAGTGCTGTAAAGTGAACACCGGAGGACACTGAATTTGGCTGATGCTGGCCCAAGGCTCTGCCCCAGCTCTGTATTATCTCACCACAACCCAGTGATGACTCTGAGGAAAATTCTGCTCACTCGATAATACCAAATAATGCACTGGAAACATTGACGTGTTCATCCTTCATGCAATTAAACAATTAGGGGAAAATCTATTTTTATAGACAAGGTAATGAATAGTTGCTACATTAAACCATAAAATAAAACAAGAGCTGGATTACTAAAGTAATTTACCAAAGTCTGCTATAGTTTCATATACAATAAAGGAGATTATCATAGGAAAAATGCCATTTTGGAAGAAAAAACATAAGGGGATGGTTCCCCCTTGTTTGTCCTTTGAGAAATGGCCAAGACTCCACCATCACTTAGATGTGGTTGTTTTTGGGAAGAGACACCACAAACTACACAGCTCTGAGGCAGAACACAAAAGGCACTTAGTGCTGGGACAGTGCTGGGAATGATGCACAAAGGCTTGTGTGCAGAAAAGATGGCTCCAAGGTATTTTTAAAACCCTTCCCAGTGAAATAAAAACGAGCCTTGGAAAGGGAAGAGAGGGTTCAGTATCCTTTATGTCAGCCATAATGTCCAAAGCAATTTTTATTAACCCAAGAATCTTACATTGGATGAAAAATTCACAAGCATGAGCACACACACTTCTTGCAAGAACCCAGTAATTTGGGGTGACTTCTGCTGAGTCAGACCCTGCTCTGCTCCTCCCAAGCTCCCTGCCAGAGCCATCAGCCCACCCAAGAGATTCTGGAGACACAGCAGCATCTGGGACAGCCTGGAAGCAAGGAGAAACGAAAGGTGGGAGAGGCACACTCAGTAGCCACGAGTGAGTGGAGTCTGAGTGTAGCATCTGGAATGGGAGCAGCATCAGAGGGATGTGTGCCTGGGGTGACACCATGGGAGAGACCAGAACTGCAGCCTGGGGAGCTCACATGCCTGCATACCAGACATTGGACAGATCAGGATCCAGAGGGTAGGCTGGGCACCTGAGCCAGCTGTTGCATGGATTCACACCCTCCATATGTATCTATATATAATTCCCACTGATGGACTGTCATCCTGCTCAGCCAGGGAGGAGAGCAGGGTGAGGCTGCTGGCAATGTTTGTGTTTACATGAGTGCTGGCCACATTTGTCTGTGTAGATCAGAGTGTCTGGGCATGCATATGGGTGTGCTGTATGCATGTGCTTTATACATGTGCTTGTGTGTGCACCTATGGGGAACACATACTCAGCCTTGTTACTAGGACCTGGAAGCCTTGGAGCTGTGACAGTCATCTGTGTCAGTTTGCTCCTTAATAACTTATATGTTTCTCATCAGCCTTTTATGTAAAGGAGGGGATTTCTGTGACCCATGGATGCCACATGGGGTTGCTATGTGTCCTCCAGCAGTGCCAGGAAGAAAAAGGAAGATTTCCCCAGCAACGGGGAATGCTTGGCCACATTGCAGGGGAGTGCCTTTCAGTGCCTGACCTCTCTTTGTGCAGGGAGCAGCCAAGGGAGAGAGAGCAGCAAATCCCCAGCCAGCCCTCTGCTTGCCCTTCCCTCGGTGCAACAGGCTCTCCAGGCCCCTCCACACAGCTCCTTTCTGACAACCAGCAAAGCCCATGTTTGGGAATGGAGCTTTAGCGAGGTCAGACAGTGGTGAAACTGCTTTTTTGCTGCATACCACATAGATGTGAACTGACACTTGTGCTGCAAAGCATCCTTCCGCTTTCCCCTGACTTTTCAGTGTTTTCTGCTCATTTTTATCACCTAAAATAAAACTTTCATGGCAGGAAGGGGAAATGTCAGCCCTATGCCTCATAAACCAGGCCTTCAGTGCCATTTGGAGACATCCTGTTCCATGATTAAAGTTCGGCTGCATATTTTATTCATAACAAGAACATTAGGCTTTTTCTGTGATGTTTGTGCTACTCCCTCCTCAGGCCCTCCCCTTTTGGGGCATTGACATGGGTAATGATTTCCTCTCTACAGGAGCAGAGTTCATAGTATGAACTAGGAATAAACATGCCTTTTAGCCAAGGGTGAATTCCTGACTGTAATTCATATTTTAAAACAGTGCAAGTCTTTCGCTTATAGACAGGCAGATCATGTGGTTGCACTTGAAATTTAGGCATCAAAACAGTACACATGACATTTGCAGAGCAGGATTTTAATGGAAGTGGTAAAAAGGGAGCAGGGCACAAGCTGTCCCACTCCAGCAGCTACTTGTCCAGACCCTGCCTTTGCCATTAGTGTCCTTACCAGGACACAACCCTGCGATGCTTTCCTTGTTAAATGCATGGACTTTATTTTGGTAAGTTTAAAAAGGCATGGAAAGGAGATGCACTCCATTTGGCAGGGAAGCTGAGGATCTGCAGTGGTTGTTGAGTCACTTTGTTTGAAGGAAAAAAGCATGAAAATGAAATGACAGGATTTTTCATTGTCTGCCAGTCACACAGGGATCCTGGAAGTATCTGAGTGGGATTACATCCTTCATACCTACAAAAAGGCAAGGCAAGACCTGAGAAGGAAGGAAATGCCCTGCAGCAAAAGAAATGTAGCTTTGAAAATAATGAAGAGAAAGAGAGGCTAGTAAAGGGAGAAGACACAAACCATCTTGAAATCTTTCAGAGCCATGAGACTTGCACAGAGCAGTCTCATTCCTGCAAAGACACAGTTAGCATTAGAGGTTGAGCAGCCCCAGCAGACAAACCTAAACACAGATTTATATTCCTGCCAGACTACAACATCTGTTTGTGGGATTAAATGCTGCCTCGGCAGTGTGAGAAGGTGGACAACAGATCAAGTTGGCATCTCTGGAAATATGGGATTGGGACTGATCACTCAATGCTCCTGCACAGACAGCAAATTGTCTGTGAGATTTTCCATTCCTCTCACACTCAGATAGGTGTGTGGTGTAAACACAGACATGCAGAGCTTCAGGAGTCACATCAAATAGATGTCTGAAGCAGCTCTTGCAAAACAGCAAGCAGCATGCAAACACACAAAATCAGATCCATCCCCAGAGCGGAATCCTTTACTTGTAGTTACCCAGGGTTACAGATGCAGCGGTTGCTCAGCAAGCTGCAGACATGCAGACATCTTGTTTATCCAGAGAAATGTGTCCTTCATCCCTTTGCCTTTGCATGTCAATAGCCCAGCTGCCCTGTGTCCTTTAGGACATCAACCGACAGACAAGAGACAGCACATGTTGTTTCAGGTTTAAAGTGTCGTGTGTTCCAGTTGTCTGTTAAGTAAGCACATGTCCAGCACCCACCAGATGCTATCACAGACAAGGTACCAGCAACTGGATTCACCCTGCGCTTCCCTTCAGCAAGAGCTGCACTGTTCCTTTCCTGACTAGTAGCCAATTTTCATGGCACATGTAGTATAATTCACCTGAGACCTCGATCCCACCATCAGGCTGGACTGAGAAAGGTTCACAGGGCTTTGGGGAGAATGGACAGATGGGAGCAATAGACAGCCAGACAGATGGGCAGCCTCATCACATCAGCCTTGTTTCTCTAGCAAGCCAAGCTAAAAATAATAGCAGCAGGAGACATATATTTGAGTAGCTGAGAACAAGGCACAAATGTCATGTGAATCACAGGGCCTTAAAGGATGTCTGGGCTATCTCAGGCAACTGCATTGTGTTATTCCTTTCACACACCCTCCTCAAGGATGGTTTGATCTGTCATTCCACCTACTCAATGGAAAGCTTGAGTTATCCTTTATTTGTCTGGTCATTGAACACATCCTCCAAACTTCTAGCTGAATTTGTCTTACTTTCTTGGAAAACTTAATTGAAACAAGAACTTAGACTGCACCCAATGAATTTTAAGTTAAAAGCAAAAGTATGAAGTCAGGAAAAATAAGGTCAGATATAGAAGAGTTGAGACAAATGTTAGGAAAACACTGACTGCAAAAGGCCTGTTGGTTTGCATATGTGTGAATGTTTATTTGTGTTTGTCAGACAGTGTGTTCAGGAAGTTAATGCTGGACTACCACCTATGTTTCTGAAGCCCAGTCTCACAAATTGATTTGGGGGTTTGCACCCTTTCATTATTCCTGCTACTGATGCTATTTCTAGAGTTCACACAATTTTTGCTCTGCAGTGAGATCCCATTCTGAATGGTGTTGGGGTTAGAAAAAGGCCACATAACTGTTCAAAAATCCTTGATTGTTGCAAGATGTCTTAAATGGAAAGTGAGGCTGAGGGTGAAATAGCATGAAAAGACAAACAGAAAACACTTCTTATATGCTAGGAAGTATTAGCTTCTGCAATCATTTTTCTCATCAGCCTTCGCTTGATTCCCTGAGCAGCAGTTTTTCGTACAACAGCCACCACCACACCTGAAATCCTCAGAAACAACAAGGTTGATGTGTTAGTGTTAGTTTGTCACTTGGGCTGTTCAGCCTGGAGAGGAGGGGACTGAGGGGAGACCTCATCGCAGTTACAATTTCCTCATGAGGGGAAGAGAAGGGACAGGCACTGATCTCTGCTCTGTGGTGACCAGTGACAGGACCCAAGGGAATGGCCTGAAGTTGTGTCAGGGGAGGTTTAGGTTGGATGTTAGAAACAGGTTCTTCACTCAGAGGGTGGTTGGGCACCAGAAAAGACTCCTCAGGGCAGTGGTCACAGCACCAAGTCTGACATAATTCAAGAAGCATTTGGATGGTACTCCCAGGCACATGGTGTGACTCTTGGGGCTGGTCCTGTGCAGGGCTAAGAGTTGGACTCGATGATCCTTGTGGATCACTTCCAACTTGGCATATTCTGTGATTCTGTGTAGTGGTTCTGACGTTGTTGCCTGGAAAAGACAGACCCAGGCTCAGCCTGCAGGCTGTCAGAAAACATGCATGTCAGATGCATGCCATATAGTCAATGCACAAGCTGCACCTACCTGTATTTTGGTGTGGATCAAATAAGGCACCTTTGGTCCACCTACAGCATCAGCTGGACGTTGCTTTTCCTCTTACATTCTGCAGCAATTCATTTTGTAGCAGCCTCTGAAGAAAAGGGTCAGACTAAAGTAGCTTCTCTAGCGGGTTATGCTAAAACACAAATATAGTCTGTGTTGTGAAAAGCTCACCAGGTAACACATCAGGCACTGCAGATGGATGAAATACTATGAATGGAAAAAGAAAATGATGAAGAGATGGCATAAGAACAGGAGCAGAGGGATTAATTTACTTTAATTAAAGCAGTTGGACAAGGAGAAATAGAAAACTCCACAGTAGTCCTCACCTCCTAAGGTTGTAGGACTTGAGGGTGGATTATTTAAAACCAAAAAGTATAAAAAAAGGATTCCTGACTCAGTGTTTAGGCATGACAAGTAGGTGCTATGTTAGTCAAGGACTTTCTCAGGATGGAGCAGAGTCATCTAAGGATACTGAAGGGGATGCGCCATGAAGGAGAACATGGTGGGGGAAGACCTGAAGGGGCTTCTTGAGCCCATGACCACAGCAGCCACACTGGTCTGGACCTGCTACAGTGGGTGCAGTGGATATCTGGCAGTGGATACGGACTCAGATTTGCCCAGAGTCTGTCATCCTCATGCAAAGTCTCTTTTATTTGCCTAGAACTAAAGCAACAGTCCATTCCCATGCCACAATGACTGCTTCTGATCAGGAAGGGCACTCTATGCACTTCCCAAAAACCAGCGGTTCCCATTAGAAATGAAAGACCCACTTCTTCGTTCCAATGTGCCAGCACCATAAGCATAAGGAGCAGTGGCAGCACTGGCAGAAGGCAGTGAGGTGGAGGGACCACTTGAGCACAGATCCTGAGGAGACTGACTTTTGTTTGCTTGACAGGACAGAGGTGATGGGGAGAGGCTGCAGTAACGTGTCAGTTTATTATCTGTCAGAGAGGCCAACAAGGTGCTTTGCCAGCAAGGCCACATCTGGGTTTGCCCATGTTTTGTAGCCTGTTGGCATCATTGCCCTTATCCAGCTGTAAACGCCAAGCTGGCCAGGCCACATGCAAGGAAGAGCCTGCCCAAATCAGGGCATGTTGCATCTGTCTCCATCCACACAACATGCCAAGCAAGGCTGAACACACTCCCTGGACTCCTTGCTTGCAGCAGCGCATGAGATGGCTGATTTCAGCTCTTCTGCAAGTCAAGCAGTGCTTTTGAGGTGGAACAGGTCCAAATACCTTTAGAGGGTTACCTTAGGAGGAGAGAACTTGAAACCTAAAATTGCGTTTATGCCTAATAAGAAGGGAGATGATGAGCAAATCCTGCTCAGGAAAGGCGCAAGGAGAGAGGTAGGTCTCCTCTGCAAGCACCACCATTGTCCCCTACCACCATCCACTCTTGCAGCACCATCCCCATTGGTGTCCCACAGCGCTGACACATGAGAAGAAGGGCTGGCAGAGAGCTGCATATCTGCCACTTTGCCACAGACCCTTATGTCTAAGGAACCGAGAAACCCTACACCTGGAACCTTCCTCTAACTAGTGCATTGTCCAGTTGAGGGATGAGAATGTGGCTGACCAACATTGTACAGTTTAGTAAGGCAAGGGTCAGAGACAGTCTCCGTATTAATGAGAATCTGTTCTGCAAACAGAAAAATGAAACTACCCCTGAAGGTCTTTCTTTAGTCAACATGCAGTAATTCCAAAAAATAATTAGGCACTGTGAAATTACAAGTTTCTCCTTTCTTTTTTATTTAAATAAGAAATACAGCTGATTTCCTTAAATGTAAATTGGATTTACAGAGGTCCAAGAGAAAGTTTTTCCTTAATGATTCCTGCATATTTTTGTGTCTCATTGTGAGGATGTCTTCTGCTTCAGCAGTAGCTATCAAATGACATAAAGCCAGAGACACAGCAGCTCAGTCCTTTGTCAATTCTATATCTCTAGTTAACCTCGGATGAGGACACACTGCTGGGCAACATGATCTCCTGTTTCTCAAGTGATCAAACAAATTGTTCATCTTTCTAGACTGAACCTAAACTGACAGCAACCTTTTAATTTACAGCAAATTGAGGATCTCAGACTACCTAACATGAATGATGATTTTTTTTTGGTTTTTTCCCCCCTTAATTAAATGAAAGTGGGTTCTGTACTTTAAACATTCCCATACACTGTTGAATGAATGCAAATTTTTTCTGTGATTATTCATGCAGCGCAGCAGCAGGCTGAAAACAGCAGTGTTAATTCCCCAGTGATTCCTTCAGAATGTATAGGGTGCATACAGAGAATTACAGTAGCTCCTGGAGACCTGCCACAGAGGGCTTTATTGTGCCAAGTCATGCACAGAATAATAGGAAACAGCAGAGTGTGCTCCAGCATTTCCACTCTAAATCTGAAGCTTAATGTGATGGAGAGGCTGGGTGCAACAAGGGAATGCCCTCTTTTCCCCATTGCATGACCCCGCACAACATGTGCCTGGTGATGTTTGACAAAGCAAGGCCTGGACCACTGCACAGCTCCCCCTGCCCGTTATGTCTATCCCTGCTTAGTGGCAGGATAAGGCAGGGCAGAGGCAGAAGGGAGATGGAGGATGCAGATGAACAGGCGAAGAATCCAAAGGCTGGCTAGGCTGGGCCAAAAGGGCTGGTCACACTTCAGAGTACAGCGGTCTGTAGGGTAAGTAATGATCAGAGTGTACCTTGTGCCAGTGCCACTGGGTGGGTTTGCAGAGGAGATGAGGCTGGAAGGACAGGGCAGTTCCTGGCATTGCTGGTCCTGGTCTCCACTACCGGTCTCCACAGTCAGAGACCTGCATAGTGAGACACTACAGACTGCACCAACCTGGCCACCTGAGTGGGATGGGGTGTTTAATGTCCTCAGATGCAGATAACTTAATTTTTCCTCAGTGCCATACTAATTGATACAAGCTCCCTTTAGGGACAGTGGGATACAAGAGTCAGTATGGGTGTGTGGCTGTGGTGTCCCACAACACCTGCTGCAAGGCTGACTATATACAGAGTGCCCTAATGAGTCTTGACTCCCTGTGGTCCTTCCTTTGTCATTTCCCACCACCAGCAAGACTCCCCACAATGCCACGTCTGCCTCAGGGTGCAGCCACAGCCCTGGCAGACATGGCCACTGCTAAGGCAGCCATGTGATATCACCTGGCTAGCAGCAGCCTCTGCTCCACTCCAGCACACCATCATGCTGTCCTGGCTTTTCACATGCCAGCACTCCCAATTTTGCTCCAGCAGAGACAGTCAGCTTTGTCTTTGCTCATGGCTTTGGAGCATCTGTTCAAGGCAGAAGAGCACATACTCACAGAAGTTGTGCATTTTCTGGTTGAAAGGAGTTCATTCCTATGGACAGCAAGGATCCCAAACACTGCTCCGCCTCCTTTCTGGAAGAGAAGGATGTGGTTCACTAAGAAAACAAGCCTTGTGAGATTGCCCAGACATTTCCCTTTTCACTAAACAAACCAAGGTTGCATGTTGTACCTGTCATTTCTTCCATTTTCTATGCAAGATACTGTTCTCTGCCCCCTGCACAAGGGCAGACTTCTGGAGACAAGAAAAGGAGCTCTCTACAGCTGTCCTGTGAGCACAGAAACACTCAACAAAGCAATCAGGATAAGAAGAAATACAAGGGTGCCCAGAAAAATTGCATAACTGCCTTCCTCAAAAGCAGCTCCCCCATGAATGATGGTGGGAAGTGGGAAAAATATATGAAGAGCAGCAGAAATGAGGGCTAAAGTTAGACAAGTGATCTGTCAGCTTTGTAACTCCCACCAAAGGAGGGTTTGCATGCCAAGGTTTTGGTAGTGTGGGGGATGACCACAGGGGAGACTCCTGTGAGAGACCTTCAGAATCTTGTCCTATATCTAACAGAGCCAATGCCAGCTGACTCCCAGACAGACACACAACTGGCCAAGGTTGAGTCCATCCATGAAGGTGGTGGCTCCTCTGGAATAACAGATTTAAGAAGAAGTTGGAAAACCTGTGTCATTGCAGATGGAAAGAGAAGTGAGGATATGTGAGAGAAACAGGTCTGCAGACACCAGAAGGAGGAGGTGCTCTAGGCACCAGAGATTCCCCTGAAGCCTGTGGTGCAGGTCATGGTGAGGCAGCTGTGCCCCTGTAGCCCATGGAGGTCCATGGTAATACAGAGAACCACCTGCAGCCTGTGGAGGAGCAAGTGGATGCCCAAAGGGAGCTGTGACCTCATGGGAAGCCTGCATTGGAGAGGTTTCTGGCAGTATCTGTGTCCCTGTGGAGGGAGCAGCCCACTCTGGAGCAGGTTTGCCAGCAGGACTTGTGATCCTGTGGGGACCTATACTGGAGCAGTCTGTTCCTGAGGGACCTCACTCCATGGAAGAGATCCGTGATGGAACAGTTTGTGAAGAACTGCAGCCCATGGAAAGGACTCATGTTGGAGAATTCATGGAGGACTGTCTCCTATGGGAGGGACCCCATGCTGGAGCAGGGGAAGAGTGTGAGGAGTCTTCCCCCTGAGGAGAGGTGTCAGAGATGTGTGAAGAACTGACCACAGCCTCCATTTCCCATTCCCCTGAAACTCTGGGGTGGAGGAGGTAGAGAAAACTGTCAATGAAATTGAGCCTGGGACGAAGGGAGGCAGGAGGGCAAGTTTTACTAAGATTTGGTTTTGTTTGCCATTACCCTACTCTCGTTTGATTGGCAATAAATTAAACTAATTTCCCCAAATTGAGCCTGTTTTATGCATGACAGTATTTGATGACTGATCTCTCCCCATCCTTATCTTGACCCATGATCCTTCTATTATATTTTCTCTTCCCTGCCCAGTCCCCTGCCCCTCCCAAGAGGTGTGTAGTGATGGAACTGTTTTGGTGGACACCTGACATCCAGCTGTAAGGGACTGGGGACCTCATGAGCAGGATTGTATCTGCAATATCAGTCTTAATTATCACAGTCAGAGGTAATTTTTTCAGTCTGTCGTGAATGTTTGTATGGTCCTCACCTTCACAATTACTACAGCAATTAGTTCCATCATTTTATAGGCACTCTGTGAAAAAATATTTTTTATTTGTGCCAAATTTGCTGATTGCTGGAGACCATCTAGCTCTTACAATGTGAGAAACAGTGAATGACCTTTCCTTCTTTCACCTTCTCTATGGCATCCTAAATTTGATGGATTCCAATGGGATATATGGGTCACTGTAGCATCTCAGCTGCCTGTATCCCAAGGTGAGGACTCCTGGTCCACTTTGTTTCTTTTAGTCAGGAAACCACTTTATACTCACATCTTTCTCTCAGCATTTTCTAGCTCTGAGGTGGAGGGAACAAAACTGCATCTTGCGTTCACAGTTACACCACTCACTACTTAGTAACATACTAACATTTTCGGACCTATTCCTGATTCTTTGCCGAACAATTACCTTACAAAATCTTCAGGTCTATTGATATAGCACTGTCTTACATCTTGGCTAACAGTTTCAGACTGAATTGCCTAATATTACACCTCAGTCAACAGGAAACTGTGACCTGACTTTTCAGTGCTTCCCACAATTCGCATTGAAGTTGTTCTACCCAAATTTCCTCTGAAGTGCAATCAGGTAAAGATACATACATTCCTCTGGGGAATTAACCTACATATTTCTAGTGAGCAAACAACCATCTGTCTTTATCTGAGATATGCACACTCCAGAACATGCCTGACTAAGCCCTGGTGGTGCCTATGTCTCCCCTGTGACAGTCTTGAACACTGGAGACCACCACACTAAGGATGGAGTACTATTTTACCCTACAGGCACCTGTTTGCTTCAACAAATGTTAGCCAGAGTTTAAAAGAAGTCCAATCAACTAGAAATTATTAAATAAATTCAATAAATGTATCTATCTTTCTATTTATTAGGAAAATCTAACATCTAAGCAAATGCATGATGAATTTGAATTAGGCTTAATTGTAGTGTTAGCCTTGGTGACTGACATCTGACTTATCCCAGTACACTGCAGAGCCAGATTGATTTTGCTGTGTCCACATCCATGCCTGTATTTCCTTGTGTACTCTGCTAGGCCATCAGAAGAGGTAAATCCATGTTTTTCTGGGCTTCAGCATCTGAATAACTCTGGTTCTTCTTCATTCAACTGCAGGAAAATGCTGTTGTATGTTGTTGAGTAGAGGAAGGGGTCATGGGGAGGCACGGGGAAAATGCATGCCAAGTGAAGCCACAGCACTACACCAGTTTTGATCCCTCCATATATTTCTTATCTGGGGCACCCATGGAGCAGGAACCTCAGCCTCTGTTCAAAGACACCATTAGGGTTAGGGTTAGGGTTTGGCTTCAGAGAACCACAGTGCCTACAAGCTCCAAGGACCCTGGGACTGAAAAAGGGATGCCAAGGAGAGCACATCACTGCACCAACATTGCTCCATCCACACCTTTCTTATCTTGACAACCCATGGTATCAGGAACTTCAGCCTCAACCCCAAGCCTTCATTAGGGTTACGTAAGAGTTCAGAGTTCTGCAAAAGCAATAGCTCCAAGGACACTGGGGCTTGGAAAGGCATGCCAAGGGGAGCACAGCACTGTACCAACAATAATCCATCCACATCTTTCTTATCTGGGCCACCCATGGTGCTGGGGTGCTCAGTCTCTGTCCAAAACCACCATTAGGATTAGGGTTCAGGTTCAGCATACCACAAAAGCTACAGCTCCATGGACACTGGGACTGGAAAATGCACGCATGTAAAACATGGCATTGCACCAACATTGGTCACTCCACGTCTTTCTCACCTGTGCCACCCATGCTACCTGGGACCTCTGTTTCAAACACAAGCCACCATTCAAGACACGAGCTAGGGTTGGTGTTCAGAGAACCACAAAGCCTAAAGCTCCAGGGACACTGGGGCTGGAAAAGGCATTCCAAGGGGAGTGCAGCCCTGCAGCAATATTGACCTCGTCGCATCTCTCTTATCTGAGACATCTGTGGTGCTGGGAACATCAGCCTCTGTCCAAAGCTGCACTGGGGGTGGAATAGGCAAGCCAAGGGGAGCACAGCACTGCACCAACATTGATTTGTCCACATGTTTCTTATCTGGGTAACCCATGGTACATAGGACCTCAGTCTCAACCACAGGTGAAGGCTCTCAGTGGTTGCTGGTGAAGTATTTCCATCCCTCAGCTCTGGAAATCTTAGACCTTCCCAGTCTGATGTCAATGTCCTGGCCCTGAGAAAAAGGCTATCAGGGACTTCAGAGGAAGAAGCCCGAAATTGCATCAGAACATTGTGGAAATGCTCTAACAGAAATGGCCTTTTTGCTCCTATTTATTCAAAGCACCAACATGCCTTGTGCTAAGGATACTCAAACTTTCCAGAACTCACAGAGGTTTTATTTATTTTGTAATCTTTGCTAATCAAACTGGGTATTCCCACTGTCCACAAAAATATCCAGTTTTCTTTTGATTCATACTAAACTCTTGGCCAAACAGTGTTATATTAAAGTCTCTAGAATAATGCAGCACAAATTGTGAAATTTACTTTGGAGTTAAATTTTGTAGCAGGGACATACCTCATACAAGCATTAAAAAAAGCCTATGCAAAATGATGTCTAGCTCTTACACAGCACTTTTCCATAGACCTCAAAACTATTTGCAAACAGGGTCTACATCGTTTCACTTTTCTTTAAAACTGAAATGACTCATTTTTATCTAATAAATCAGGAAATTAATTATGTCAAACTTCTGGTCTTACTCCAGGGATCTACCAAACAGTCTACACAGTCTTCCATGAAGAAGACGAAATTACAGTGTGACCATTTGTAGACCTCCTAGTATACATACATTTTATGTATGCCATATGTACGTCTCCCGGCCACCTCTGTGTTGCACAGCCACATGATGTGCCTGCACTCACCCATGCCATGGCACTGCTGTGTACTCTTGAGTAGCGTGGGTCTTTATGGCAAAGACGAGCAAACACTGGGCTGTGTTAGCAAAAGTATAGCTCACAGGTCAAGGGAAGAGGTCATTGCCCTTTACTCAGCTCTTGTGGGACCACATCTGGACCAAACATTCTGATTGTGGGCTCTCCCATAGTGAAAGGTATGGGTATAGGAGAACAATCCAGAACAATCCAGAACAATCCAAGCTAGCCAGGTGACTAGTCCACAAGGTACATGAGGGGGGCTAGGAGACGTGTGCTTATTTAGCCTGGAAAATACTCAAAATTATGTTTCCATGATCTCTAGTTCTGAAGACCCTAGAAATTGTACCAGCTTAGCAGTGGGTAATAAATCCCTGGATATGCTCTGTACACCAGTTAGCCAAACATTTGAGAAGCCTTTGGGATGAAAATCACAACATATAAATTTAGATAGTTATCAAGAGCTTTTGAAGTCAGCTCTGATGTGAGTTTTGCAATTTTCCCAGCCCCTCCCTGTTAAAGATAATAACTTCCATGTTGAAGTGAGGAGCATTCAAAATACTTAATAATCTAGGCAAGATGTCTGACGCCATATTTAGCACATCAGTTTAAAGAAAGCTTGAGCCCCATCTGTCTTTTATATAACTCATTGTACTAAATCCCAAAAGGTGGAATAAGGCTACTAGAATCAGCTGATACTAAGTGAAAATGTGAGTAATGCTTGAATGTTTTAGAAAATATATTTTTTTCTCCATAGTTAGCAATGTATGAGTCACTCAGGCTCCCTAGCTACTGCACTGCATGAATGACTCAAAAATCCACGGAGAAGGGAGGCACAAGCAGTTCTTTCTTTGTGCCAGATTTTCTCCTTTTAAATCACCCTTGTTGTATCTCACCCACTTCAAAAAAAGGAGAAACTCTTTCCCTATTACTTCCTTCCGCTGTCCCCATGTAAGCTCAGATAAAATATTGTGCACAAGGATGGTCAGTGCTCATTGTGATTGAAAAATCACAGGATATGATGTGTTAAAGGGAACTCAGTTAACCTTTTTAAGAAGTGAAAATGTACATAAATTAGCTGCTTTGCTGAGCTCCTCTGACGTTCTTGGAAGAGCATGGACACTACACTTTTAATCATGTTGGACTCAATTATCTTCTATGGAATTTTTCTCTATAGCAGAGCTCAGTCGAGGGTCTTGGAAATTTTAGCCAGTCATTTTTTTGGGAGAAAGTTTTAAATTCAGTTCATTGTAGACTTTGAAACACCTCAGCCCCTGGGGACCTGTACAGTTTTACAAACTAGTAAGCCTTGTTTAATTTAAATGGGATAAATTGCTGCTGAGGGGATCCATTCTAACTTGTAATATGTGCCTCCAACAGAACAACTGACACAACCCCATCTTTAGTGATTGCTGGCCACATGCCTGAACCCAGGTTCCCTCTGCAGAGCTTTGAGAAGCTCTTCAGAGTCACAGGCAAATCTGTTTTTGGTGTCACATTCCCACTGTCTCATCACTTGATGCATCACATGAGTCATTTTCCAGGGACTGAAAGATGGAGAGGGAAAAATCATGTTGGTCTATATATAAATTGTGACTCTAAAAAAAATATGCTGCATAATCTGACTATTGCCTAACTCCATTACCTCACTGCTAGGCTGATCAGTAGCCTCTTATTCTCTCATCACAGCTACGTTGCAATGACCATGGGGTATTTTGGACAGTGATCATTTCCTCTTCGCAAAGTCCTTCCTCCGTAAGACCAGTCTGACCTTTTGGTCACATAATGGGGAGAAGTGTACAGTCATTTGTTAGAGCAAATATCAGTAAGACAAGCCACTGGTTTAGTTCTGCAGTCTATTTCCTATTTATGAGAAAGTTACCAAGTTCAGAAGGAATTACTGTGAATTGTTTTCCTAAGTCTTCCCATTACACATTTACAATTCAGCTTTTTCAGAAGTTATTTGAGTTTAATTCTCTTTGATTCTGCAGCCTTCTGGATGCAACATCTTTATACAGACAAAAGCAACAGCTATCAGAGAGTCAGGAGCTCTTAATGCTGTTAACACAAAGTCTGTTGGCTTGAAATTCTCTTTCAAAGTTAATCATTTCATTGGTGGCCACCTTAACCATCTGAAGTCAACAAAATGATCCAAGAGTGGGGAACTCTGCTAATTAGGCAAAAGTCTTCACTTCCAGACAAACTTGCTTTGGATGACTCCCTTCAGCTTATGCAGAGTTTCTTCTCTTGTCACCTCAAAACACAGCATTCTTCTGAATCTGTCATTCATTCTTTTATCCTGGAGCTTCTGAAACAGTTTTTGATCACAAGTCTCAAATTACGGTCAAGGACCACTGACTTTGTCCTCTGTATTGGCTGGCACAGGTTCATTCTGTTAGTGTTTAGACACCTAATTCAGGAGCCCAAGTTATGCTCTAGGTGACTGATGAAGGAGATACCCAGAAGAAGCACCTGGATGGAATATGAGAAACAGCAGATGGAACTGAGCTTGTTCAACCTAAGGAAGAGAGAGGTTGGAGTATCTCATTGTTGACCACAGCTACACTATGGTATGATGCAGAGAAAGCAGAGAAATTGTTCTCAGAGTTGTAAAGCAATTGGACAAGAGGCAACAGACATAAACTGCAAGACCAGAAGCTCCAATCAGATTTTAGGAAACATTTTTTTCTTATGGCCTAATAGTTCTCAGATACGGAACAAGAGTCAAAGCCACCATGTTAAGTTGCCTTTCACTGTGTAGCTTAAGAAATTTCACACTGGTAATTTGCACACCACTGATAATGAGTTATTCTCTCTTCTGACTAGTTCATGGAAGTTTAATTTTGTTTCAGGTGAGGACCTATGTATTTTGTAGTAAAAGTACTTTAGTCATAATGCTACCTGAAATATTTTGGACATAGTCTGAAAACACTCATTTCTTTCTTTTTCCCTTTTTAGCTCTGTTTAGTGGATCTCATTTTCCCTTGCTCATCGTTTTACCAGCTGAATTATTCCTATACATAATCTCTTCCATTCACTAACTTTTGCTTTCCTGTTGGTTGCAGAAAATATTTGGCATTGAAAATTGACAGAATATCAGTATATGTGGCCTTTTAACATGATTAATTACCATTTGGAAAGCATTTTGTAATCAGTCAAGGAAAAACTGCAAGGCTGTGAGGGTTAACAGAGAGGTCTTTTCCCTTACTTTTTGCTTGATTTGTTTTATAAACAGTGACACAAGCAAATACATCAGGACTCAAATTGGAAAGCCACTTCTTAGTATGTTGGATTAAAGGAAGAGAAGATGAGTGCAATGATTTCACTTGCTTTTTGAAAGATATGACAGCCCTGGCTTGCTCTATACATTTACAGGCAGCTTAGTTCTCATCAGCCTGCATTTTGTCAGTTAAATGCTTATCTGAAACCCTTGCCCAGCAATCTTAACTAATGATGCCTTTCTCTCTACTTTTGTTTTCAGAGCAAAAACTCACACAACCTTTCTTGGCGTGTTATCTCCTATCAGCTCTTACTCAATTGAGAAAAATGTCTTCGAAAACAACAGGAAACCCAAGACGATGTGATAACAAACAACGGCATGTCAGGGTTTAGGAAAGTGCGATTACAAGCACCATGGAGACCATTGTAAGGTCAGATCTGCCTTTTTTAATTAACTGAAATAGTGAGAAAATAGCAAGTTAAGAAATTAAATTACCAAATTGTAGGTGTTAATATCACTAAGCATCATTCCCTGTATTAATTCAGAAGATATCACCCCCCAAAATAATTTTCTTTTCGT
This sequence comes from Acropternis orthonyx, assembly GCA_035583155.1. NCBI lineage: Eukaryota > Metazoa > Chordata > Aves > Passeriformes > Rhinocryptidae > Acropternis > Acropternis orthonyx. The sequence continues at coordinate 54,980,807 of JAWWEU010000001.1, read as the reverse complement.
TTTTTATCTGTTTCTCACTTCTTTTTTTCTTTTTAATCTATCTCACAGAGATTTGAAAATGTTCTGCGAGACCCTCCTGAGGACTGCACTGGAATTGGCCTTCTAGTTCTTTAGTTCAGAGATCAGACTCTTTTACAGGGAAGAAAAACTGTGCTTTTGGTTTTCTCTTTTTCCTAATGTACCAACTTAAAGATGTCCATACTGACTTTATCTAGATCCATTGGGAAAAATCCTTGGCTACAATATGAAGCTTCTCTGTTTCCTTTTGACATTTTCAGAATCAGATTGCAAAAAAATTAATTTAGGGACAGGAATTTTAAGGATGCTTTCATGCCATTTTAAAGCTTCTTAGGATCTTCCCTTGGAAAAACGGAAAAGAAGTATCTTGGAGAGAGAGCACAGGTACACATTTCTGTGCAAACTAGTGAGGGTTTTATTGTAGAACCTTTATCAGTGATTTGTAGATATCTAAAGGTACTGCTGGCAAAAGTCATGACTAAGGCAGTCACTAACAGGTAAGTAATGAGGAAGACAAAGCTTGACATAGAGACGGATTTGGATAGTTCAGCACATCTGTACCATTAAAACATAGTTTGCAGTACACTGTAGTGAAATTAAAAGATAAGTGTGTGTCATTCAGGAAGAAGACATATAAACCTTTTTTTCCATATTGAGAAGTTCTCTAGTCACTACACATTTACTGGTAATATTCATGCTTATAATGAAAAAATAAAAGATGCCACTGCAAGCACTGTCAAAGACTGCAGTTCTGCCAACATTTGATAGGAGACAGTGTGTAAACATAGAAAACTACAGAGAAGGAAAAGACTCCTGCCCCTTTGATATCTGTGCAGCTTTGGCCACTTCCTTAACCACATGTTTTGGTGGGACTTTATAGTCAAGAGCAACAATTCTATTTCAGTCTCATTCATTGTTCCTATTTCTTTATCCCAGATGGAAATGACTGGCAAATCATAACATCTTAAAAAACCTTGGCAATGTCCATACAGATGCTAGTAACTGCTCCTTTCACACGTGCAGTTTTGTTCCCAACTCACTCTAGCAAAAATTGACTTTCCCAGTGTTTTTTATAGTGCACCTCACAAGGGCTTACACAAAGAAAAAGTGAACAGCTGCAACTATAAATCATACAATTCCCCTAAACCAGAGTTCTTTTCTTCTCACTGGTTTCCTAAAAGAAAGCTATGAAGCAGGTTTTTCTCAATATCAGAGAGCTAAATACTGCCCTCCATCATGCCACACTCCTGGTTTTCAGTATAAGAGAGACACATGACAAATACAAATACAGCATGGAAAACATCTCATTCAGGTCATTATGGATATAAGGGGCACATAAGCCCTCTATGTTTCAATAGAATTCAGAGCTTTTGCAAACACTACAGGAATAGCAATGCCAACCCAACGCCAAAAGCTTACAGAGGGGTTCTCACAGCTGAAAGGTTAAAAAAGGCTACCTCCTTCAAATAGATTCACTGGTCAGATAAAGCAATACCAAACCTTTTCCAAGAACTAAACCTCAGTATAAACAATGAAAAATCCATTTTCACACTGCCTTCTACTATACAAATGGGTTTGAAGTAGAGATCCCATCCCAGCAAAAAGATTCACCTGCTACCTCCCTGGGGCCCGGTTTAAGGATATCGCTAAGAAACTTCCCAGACTGGTACAGCCCTAGGACTATTATCCATTACCACTCCTTCATGTGGGTGGCAATGAAGCTGCAACACATACTCCAAGGATGATCAAAGGAGACTTCAGGGCCCCAGAAGAGTTGGCAAGGGAATCAGGAGCACAGGTTACTTTTTCCTGTCTCCTTCAATTTGTGGGCACCAACATGGAAAGAAACAGAAAGGCCCAGTCTATTGGGCTCTATGGCTGTGTGGCTGATGTTCCCACCACAATTTTGGGTTGGCCAACACAGCACCAGGCAGCACAATGAGTGTATGGGGACTTCAAGAGCAGTGCATACAAATCACACCAATTAATATGACCGCAGTCACCATCACAGTGGTGACTCAGGACACCCACCTGCCCCCAGCGTGAAGGAGGAGATACAACACAGAAGGTCGTAAGTCCCTTTTCCCAGGAGAGAAACTTTTTGAAATGAACTCTCCTTCATTCCCCTCATGGGCGATATTTTTCCTTTCCTGTGGCTGCAAGAAGCTTAACCTGGGATTCACAGTGAAGTCAGCAGGGCAATGTGCTCACTCCACACTGAAAGTCCTTGAGTTGGTACACAAGGATTTGTTTATGGGCACATGAAAGGCATCTGAATGAGCCAAGCAGACACTCTCACCAGAGTTCACAAGTTCAAGCTCACAGCATCCCAGGGAGTGACAGAGGAGGAGGACATGTCCCAGAGGTCCAGCTTCCCAAACAGCAAGCGGCTTTTCATGGTTCAATGACTTTAAGACAACAAATTAAGTCTATACCATTCTTTTTTTTTTTTTTTCTTTAGTGGTATTTAATCTGTCTCCTCATAGACTCACACAGAATTTCTAGTTTAATGTGATTCATTATGAGTTTGTCAGCATGACATTTCTTCTTGATTTGAATCCATCATTTTCATCTTCTCGGTTACTGTTGCCCTGGGACTCTGTCACTGGCTTAGCTCTCCTGTAGTGATACAAAGCCACCAACTCTAGTCATAGCTCTATGGAAAGCAAAAATGACTGTCAGCTGCTTTCTTGGAGGCATTTTTGTTTTATGCAGGGTGGGAAAATTTCCTGAGAGAAGCACTCATTTCTTTAGTAATAAAGTCAGCCAGTAAGTTAAGTGCTTCTGACAGTAACTTATTGCAGAAAAGAAGACTTTTAGCTTTGAGAATGAAATTCCATGAATAAAACACTTTTTTGGAAGCCTCGTCTAGACAGTCTTCTCAAAGTAAAGCTATATATATATATAAATGGTATCAAATTTTTCTCAGTTCCATAATTGCCATCTGCCATTAAAATCAATGGGAATTATGCAGTTATACCTGAGGAAACATATGTCTGGTAGTTCTTAGAAATAAGAGATGAATGAATTAAAAACAGATTTTGGATTATAAATATCAGAGGGATCATCTGACTATGTGCTATAGAAAGAAAAAGAGCTGACTTAGAAAGCCTTAGGAATCTGGGTTATCACAGAATTCTGCTGAGGCATCTATCTATAGTGGTAGATACTGCTATTTTGACTTGCACACTGCTAGAGAAATATAAACTGCTTTATTCCCTTGTTGCAGATAGATTAGTCAAGTATTTAAGAACTTTATCTTTTAATTAATTGTATCTGCTAAGTGTGTATTTAAAAACTGAATTTCTGTGCACAAATCCTCAAAATATTCATAATTTCTTGTACACCTCTCTTCTCCACAGTCTGCCAAGCACTGAGTCATAGTTCCATTTAATTCTATTCTTTCCATTGCTGCACAACAATTGCACAATCTATGAGAAAATTATGTTTGTTGTTTAATCATCAGAGGTACCAGCCATTCATAAGAAAAGGAGACAGCAGACTGTGCAGAAAGAGAATGATTTAAGGGCAGGTTGCAGAACATGATCTGGTTAAAAGTCAGCTAAACTCAGTAAATGGAAGATTTGGAAGCTGTAGTGGAAGGTCATCTCTTCTGGCAGTCTATTTTAAAAGAAAAATTGTAGAGGAAATATAGAGTGTACTGCTGATCTCCTGTTCATTGTGCCAGCCTGCAAACTGTATTAACCAAATCTTTGCTAAACTAGAAGAAACAGAAACTGCACGTGACTGTTGTTGAGGGTTTGGATTGTAAAACAAAATTCAAAACAAGGCTTTCCTCACCATATATTGTCTCCTTTGCCCGTTGTGGATGGAGCAATATCAGTGGCTTTACATGGGGATGATTCCAGTCAAATGACTTCCCACCCACATTCATGCCAACATGGGTTTGTAGCACTTAGGTTTCTCCAGGCAGTTTCCCCAGAAATATAATCCTGAACTTATCCCTAGTTAGCACTGCAGGGCAATCTCTCCCTCCCAAGCACTCAAACAGAAACAGGAAAAAGGACACAGGAATGTTTGGCCACACAATGCTCATTTTAACAAATGTTAAATATATAAAATTTATTTTCAAAAGCTCCAAGGTTGGACACAGTGATCTACTTCAAGAGAAGTCAGATTGCCTTGGTGAAAACACAGGGGTTTAGGTTGTGCTTCGCAGATATAAACATCAATTCATCATGAAACTGTTCCTGACCAGACAAATTAAATGCCCACAGGTAATGGCCCAAGGCAATATGCCCAAGTCACTCTGCAGGGCTGTGCAGATGAGTACCATGTCTTGCAGCGTTGTGCTCAGGGTGTAATTGCTCTTTTACAAAGCACAGTGGAGGGTTGTACATGACAAATAAATAAACTCTATCTGTAAATTTCCATGGAGTCACATCCAGGATGTGACTGCTCTCTTCAAGCCAGACCTTGCAGTTGGCACTGAGCTTGCCAGACCTGCCTGGACCAGCTGCCAGATGGTGTGCCAATCACTCCTGTCCTGTGCCGAGGGTGCTGGCTGCATACAGCACCGAGGGGCACTGGCTCACCTTCACTGCCTGCAACCTGGAATGGTGCTGATGAAACAATGGAGAATGGGCCGTCAGTGCATGCTGGATAGACACCCTGCCTGGGTCAAACCCCTCTTTCTGGGAACTCTGCTGCAGATCAACAGTTTCTTCAGCCACTGGAATCATGCGGGTTTAAGATAACAGAGGTCACACTACCAGGGCTGGTTTCTGAAAGCATTGTTAGGACCAGGATCAAGCCAAATCCAAAAGGAGGCCCCAGGTGAGAGACTAAAGCTCTGGCAGCCAGGGGCTTGCAGTTACAACTTTAAGCCAAACTACTGACTCATGATGGATGTGTGAACATGAGCAATGCGGTTGGCTTCTTGCTATCTAAATCAGCTAAGCTGGACAATTGAGTCATGGCTGGACCTCCCAGAATCCAGATGCGACGTCTGAAGTGACCTTTCTAGAATAAATAAGAACAAGCTTGCCTGCTGCCTTCAAACTCAGCATAGAAGTGTTAGTCTAGTGCTAGACAGTTACAGTGAGGAGGATGGGAGAGAGCATGACATAAGCTCCCCCTTCCTCAGCACAGTGGGGAGCTTCTTGTAGAAATGAATGGGGCCTTTTCTCTCTTGCACTGTGGGAATGCTGCTTTCCAAGGGATTCGAGCTCATCTTGCCTAAATATACACTGGTCCATAACACAGCATATATCAGTGCATCCAAGGACATCAGAAAGAGGAAAACGCTATAGAATCATGCAAGAATGGAGGCTGAAGTGGCCTCTGGAAGTCACCAAGGCTGACCTCTCCTCTCTTCACTCCCGAAGGACTATCTTAGTTAAAGTTAAATAACTTAAATCAGCTGCCTTACAGCCTCATTGAGTCAAGTTCTTAATATCTCTAAAGACAAAGATTTTGTGGGCTTTTTGAGAAACCTGCTTTAGTGTTCAACCACCTTCACTGAAGAAATTTTCCATATGTCTAATCAGAATTTCCTTTGCTGCAATTTGGTTTTCATCTTTCTGTGCATATCCAGAGAGCTGTCTGACCACACCTTCTATGTAATTCACTTTTAGGTTAGGAAAACAGTCATTGACTTTGTCTTCTCCAGTCTAATCTCAATCCTCTGGGCGTCTTAGTGGCACTCAGCTGAATTTGCTCCAACTTTTCAGTATCTTTCTTGCACTGGTGTCCCTAAACTGGACACTGTAATTGATCTGAAATCTCACTAGTGGCAAGTAGTGGGGATTAGTCTCTTCCCTTAATCTGTTGGCTATGCTTTTCTCTTGCTGTGTATTCCAGTATGCATCCGTCTCTGCAAGGGCCCACTGATGACTTACTCAACTTGGGGTGAACTAGAATCGCAGGTCCTCTTCTGAAGAGCTGCTGTCTAGCCAGTCAGTCCTCATTTGAGAAGTCACATCTGTTTTTCTGTCCCAGGTGCAAAACACCAGGAGTAAATCCATGCTAATCAATATACCTGTTGCACTGGTCAGAGCAGTTCGTAGTCAGAACAAGTTTTCGGCAGTCAAGGCAAGGGATTGTCCAGGACAGCAGACTGCAGGGAGTAGCAAAGGTTCATGATCCTGCTGCCTGCTTTGCTGTTACTAGAAGAACTTTGGAAATCCAGCCTTACCGCTGCTGAAGTTTGAGACATACATGTATGTGTGGATGTATGACTATTGCTGGGCAAGATGGACTCCTGTAAAGCTATCACTGTTACCTTGTCTCTCTGGTGGCAGCAGGAAGAGCAAGTCCAACTCTCCAGGACTCTTGTTTGGACTTCATCCCAGCTCAACTCTTCCCCCTAACAGGGGGAAACATTCTCCCCTTACACAAACCTGAGCAAGTTCTGCCAGTGTTTTTCTGTTACATTACTGAGATTCTTCTCCTCTATAAAAATATTCAGCAAACAATAGTGGATTAAATTATTATTATAATAATACACAAATGCTGTGAGAAAAATATATTCCAGATTTAAAGTTTGTTCTTCTAAATATGCACTAAACAACCACCTCAGTGATGCTGAACAGCACTGTAAGCCCACTAACCTTGAAAACTGGTGCATATGCTCAAGTCTCTAGATGAGCTGTGATATTCACTGAACTATATAACAAAGCAAGGCATGTCACGATGAGCTGCATGTGGAGGGTATGGGGACTTAAAGATGCTCTTCTCTGCTTTACTAGGCAGGTTGCAGGGGAACTGGAGTTCAAGGCTCTGTGTGGCAAAAGGGCAGAAACATATTTGAATAGTGATCACAAGAGAGGGGACAACAGGTCAGCTGGATCAAAGATTTTGCCTTTTACTGCTCTGGCTCACTCCTCACTCTAGATGGGCTCCTGAGAAAGTCCCTGGCTGAAGAGACCTGTGGCTGAAGCTGCTTCTCGAAAATGGGAGGAGAAGACCAAGTATCACTAAATATATACATGTATATATTCCCCTGGAAGCTGAAATCCCTGTTTTACCATCCTCAAATGAAACAAAGTGTGTTAGAAGAGGAAGAAATCTCTGATTACTGCTGTAACCTATTACAAATTTCTGTCTATGTGTCATGTAATGTTACAGCTGTAGAGGTGGTGTAGAGGCAGGCAGGGTTTTGACACCTAACTTATGGGCATCCTAGGTGGATACAGATCTGAGGATAAGGCCTCTGACAAGGGATATGCAGTGAGCAAGGGGGCATTCAAAGTTGAGAGGTGTAAACTTGTTTCTCAGCTTTCGTAATCCCGGTGACCTGTAAGACACAGAAGGGACTTGTAATAGGCTCTTCTGAACAAACATGGGAATTAATTTCTGCTGCAAAAGCTGGTGAGCATGTCCTGCCAGCACCTGGTCAGAGAAGACCTGAGGAGAGGACTCAGTGCTGCCCATGAATTATGAGACAATGTGAAGACTGCCTTTCCCAGCTGGCCACTGTGAAAGTGTTTCCCTTCACATCCTCCACTTTTCTTCCCTGGAGTGTCTCACGTAAGTCAATGTTATGTTTCTACCACATCCTTTAAGTGTCACAGCAGTGACACCCAAGTTAGACTACAAGCACATGAGCCCTGTTCCTAATGTGAAGTCAATTAAAATCAAATAATGAAAGGAACACATCTGGTCTTAGATGTTCATTATAATAAAGAAATCCCATTATGTTACTTATGCAATATAATTACTAAATAGCAATTCTTGAGATCACGATGTCGGGAAGTAGCATGAGCCACAAAACTGAGACATTTGTTTTTAAAGTGGATTTCAAGCCACCTTAGGGTTTGTAGATAAATAGATTCCATTTTCTCTTCAAATTATTAAAAAGGTAGATCTTAAACACAGCACTGAACTATACAATTAGTTCTGCACTTTGAACACCCACTTCCCAGCAACGTACCAGATACCATTACAAAGAAGGCACCTGTGGTTCTGGTTCAGGGGAACAACAAAAGTAGGAGTATGTGGAAGGTTTAAAGCTGGTATCCATCAATTCAGTAACACAGAGAAAGACAGCAACATCTTAGTGATCTGAGGCAGCTAACTCAGCCTGATTCTTGTGAATTTAACTTAATTTTCTCACTTTGAGCTTTTTTCTTTTTTATAATGTCTATGAATCATTGCACCATCCAGAATGAATACGGACTGAATGCTTCCCTGGCTCAGAGATAACATAGCCCCTTGCTTAGTCAGGAAAATGACTTAAGAAAATCAATGGCTTTGCTTTGGTTATGAAATAAATTTTAAAAAATAAAAGGGTAAGAGTTAAACAGTTGGGATGGAAGCAGAGGGATGTTTCATTTGACTGCCCTTTCATGCCAAGAGTTTGCCTGACTGCAATTAGATAAACATGTTTCTCAGCAACATTATATCTTAGGCAAAGTCCTATAGTTATTACTCCATCACTAAAATATTATGAGAAAACACATTATGGACTTGCCTTGCTCTCTAAGAGAGCCCCATGCAGCCTTGCCATAGCCACCCTAATATGGGGCTGTAGCTGGGACTATTCAGGCCACATGATCTTTATAGAATGAAACCATTAACTTCCAAGATGCTGGCAGTCATCTAGAGAGTTGAATGTGGGTGTTAATAATTTTTTAAGCTGAAGCACAATTCTGTCCTGCCCATAGATGTTGACCTTGAGCAGCAGCACATGCAGTAATTCTGGGTTTCCCAGCTCAGGGACTCCCATTCTTTGTTTTATGGGGTGTCATGGAGTGGTGATGGCAACACAGCAGTACTTCCTATCCTCCTCCTGATTTCAACTGCCAATATACCACAAGAACATAACTGCAACACACTTTCCTCTCCTCCTTTCTGTAGTGGGACCCTGCTAGCATTTGTTTCTGTCTACACTGCTAGCAACAACGAAGCCTGGGGGATTGTTTCTGACTCCTTATCCTCTCTTCAGGATTAAATGGTGCTAGGAAGTTGTTCTACTCCCTCAGTGTATATTGTTTACGTACATTGTTCACAAGAGCTTTTCTCCATTCTCTATGAGTTTACACTGTGAAACACCTGAGGAAGCATCCATGACAAAGTAGAGCAAACCATGGAGCATTCAATAAAGTTCTCAGCTTCTCATAGGTTAAAATCTATCACTTAAGTTGATTATTTTCTAAGCAAAGACAAACTTTAAATTTGCACAGCAAAATAAATCCTTCTGTATTCCTATCTTTCTGCAATCCTTTCTGGCACGCAGCTGGTACAGAAGCTAAGAAAAGTTTGTTTCCCACTGCTCCAGTTTTCTGATGGAAGAGTGCAAACAGTCTGCATGAGCAGCCTCCACAAGCTTGAACAGGACTGAAGGACAACGAGGTTCATCCTTTGCCTTGCACTACTCAGTGTAAGCCATTCCAGTGTCTCTTTTTTCTCATCATTTTGCCTGGACACAACACACACAGCAGGCACTGGATTACCACCAGCTCCTGGACTACACAAGTGATCTTGCTCCAGAAGATACATCCACTCCTACTGTAATTCACTTAACTGAGGTCCACTGTGGCATAACCTTTCACCATGAGGTCACTAGCACTTCAACTGAATCACCTACGCTCTTTTAACATAAGTCACTGAGCAACTGTGGCTTGGCAAAATATTCAGTCACAACAGATGTGGGCAGAGTTTGAATTAGTCATGGAGAATGAAAAGGCTTCATCAGCCTCTCACCCTTAGAAATGACATTTCCATACAAAATAAATTCAATTTAGAAAGCAATTGTTTTCTTATATATGAAAAGCCTCCTCCTAACTGAACTTTTGTTCACTGTAAGCGTCAGTGAAAACCAGACTTCTTCACACCCAGGGCAACATGCACCTGTCTTTGAAAAGGTTTCCGATACCCTGTAGTCATCATCTGCTTCCAGTGGGTTTGCACAGGAGAGACAAAAGTGAAGGAAATGCTTGGTTCCCTGACGGTAACCCAGAAAGAGCTTTTGCCTGAGGGAAGTGTCACCCGAGTTAGTGGAGATCAGTCCAAGGTAGTGGTTATATCTCCATGATTTTACACATACATTCCCACTAGAGGAAGCCCAGAAAAATCCCTTGGGGCTCCCAAGGACAGTAGGCTTTTTGGAGGAATGGTAGAACTGAAGGGAAACAGAAACAAATGAGCCTGAACATGCAAACACCCTTAAACCTTGATGTCCTGGTTGATGTATGACTGAAAGTGGACATCTGCACTACTGTGCTCAACAATGGAGCAAATTATGGAAAAAACAAACAAGAAGGCTCAGTCGGAATCTTGTCTAAAGTATTTGACAGCTGTCCACTCAATGTTGGAATAATTGCTCCTTGCATGCCTCAGGCACAAATCCCACCCAACAGAGGCTGCAGAGCAGGGGCTGCCAGTCATGGCCACACGACTATGGGTCCCTGCCATTTCAACACCTCTGTTCCTCACTGACAAGCACAAAGGTCATAACACAGGGGCTGTCATTTTTATCTCCAAGCACTTCTACATCACAGTGACTCCCACAGCAGTGTGATTCCAGCTCATGCCTCAGGTAAAAGAAAACTGACACAAAGCCTGTGTTTGCAGCCCACATTGACAGTCATGGTGTGGACCATGGAGGAAATTCATCTGAACAGCAGCTTTTGCTCCAGAGGTGTCTAAAATTCAGCTTAAAGTGGAATGTAACTGTCTTTCCTGCCATTAAAAAACAAAACCAAAAAGGACCGCATGAACTTTCCAGGTGAGCACTGCAAGCTGGGTCCTGTGAAGAATTCAACAGAGGCAGATGGACATCTGTAAAGCAAAATCATGGCTGGGATCTCACTCTTTGTGACCCAAATATTCAGCTAAAATACATAAATGAAAAAAGTCAGTTCAGTCATCAGTCCACTGTGGATTAGGGAATCTCCAGTGGGAGAAAGAAGCTTATTAAACAGATGTTGCAAAATACAGCAATATGGGGCAGGAAGGAAAACAATATTATGAAATTACTTCTGTCTCAGATACCCGATACAGTTTTTATTAAAGTCAACAAGAATTGCAGAGAAGGTTCCAGGAGCAGGCACACCCCTTCAACAGAGTGTTAAAGCACAAGCTATAGGGAAAATTGAAAGGTTTGAATTCAATGATGGCTAAATCATTGCTTTTTACAAACAATAAGACTTGCAAATCTTATGTGTGCAAAATCCCAAGTCTGACATCTCAGAAGAAGAATGTTTCACCATTTCCTATGCAGATAGGTGCAGGAGACACCCCACAGGCAGTGTCAGGAGGAGGAAGCAGTTTGGCACTTCTCCTCACTATGAACAAGCAGAAGCAACTTTGTAGATGCAAGCAACAATAAATAAAACTTGCTGAGATTTTTTTTGTACATCAAACAGGGAAGATATGTATTTCATGTAGTGATATTAGATTGTGTTATGCACTCTCTTTTGTTTTTTCCCCCAGCCAGACCATGCAAAGTATTTAGGGAACTTTTGAATTCAAAGACCCATGGACTATGCTGAGTGCTCTATATTAGGTAGCAATTAAGCATCGTGACAAACTCCACATCACTTTGTAAGATTAGCTGCACAAAGAGATCTTTTCTCTTAGCACTGATGCCCAGACCTCTTGCACTGCAGCTGCTTAAGAGTGCAAGCAGTATTTCCACACCACACCAAACCACACCACAACCACTGACAACAAATGAAACACACTTCTCTAAATCCACCAGTAGAGCTACCAGCATCTCCAGTAGAGACACCAGCACCAGCCCCCACCACAGGACAACAAGAAAGCTGTGATATCACAGCATGTCCCTAGCCCACCCCCATGGCAAGTAAGGCCACCCAGCATTAGCTACAATTAGATCCCATCACCGGATGTCTGAAGATGACAACATCATGCATATACCCATATATATAGATGATGGTAGCTCAGCTGATATGTGGAAAATAATGAAGCTATTGAGGGAGCTTAGATTCAGGGTCCTGGTTAGATACCAGCCTGAAGAACCAACTTTTTGCTCTGTAGGCAGTTGCCCAGTGAAATGTCTGAGACAGAGAGTCAAGTGCCTCTCTCTCTCCCCTACTGCAGTAACTGCAACAACCCTGCCTTTCCACACTGCACAAGGTGACTTCCTGAGTCATTCCACACTCCCTTCCAAGGACTCCCACTTGTTTATGCAGGGAAAAGCAAACAGAAGCGCTCAGTATGGTTTAATGACATCATTGCACACTTGACTTGTTTGCTACAAATACTTGCAGGCATGGATTTTGCCATCTAAGTTCATACCGGATTTGTAATTCACACTTGAAAGGCAACAGCAACTCATACCAGTGAACTGAGTGTGTCCCAAATGGAGGACTCCATACATCTGATAAAGAAAAAAATCCCCTTAACAAAGGAAACTTCTATTGCTATGGGATTTCTTGCCTATGGCATAAAGAGCTTCTTCCTTGGGAGGATAGTGCAGCATTGGAACAAGAACCCAGATAGGCAGTGGCATCTCCAGCCTTGAAGGTTTTCAGGACTTGGCTGTACAAAGTTACTTCTGATATGACCCAGCATTGACGACATTCCTGCTTGAAGTGGGAGGGCAGACTTGAGCCCTTTGCAACCACCACTTCTATGATCCTATAAGTTCTTCCTGCAACCTCAGTATATTTCTGATGCAAAGAATTTTCCACATTAAAAATGAAAGGGAATGCAGAATTGCATGGGATTAAAGTATACTTGATTTTTAAATGACCTTTAGAGGAAAATGATGGGCTTTTGAGAGGGATGTGTTCATGGACTCATGCAACTGTGCACAATGGTGAGGGCTGTTTAGGGACAGACCCCAAGAAGAACATGACTGTTTCCCCATGCAGTGATGCCAGTTCTCTTACTAAAGAAGGGAATGTCAGAGAGGAACAGTTGACCTTTAAGAGGCCAGCACAGTTGTGTTAAATTTCCCTTCACAGTGAGAAGCCTGTCAAATGTCACCATTCATTGTAGAACTGGTCAAAGTACAGGGCAAAGCTGCTCCATTTTTCACACTAGAAACAAGTGATTTTTATTTTTCATCTCTCATTTGGGCCAGCAGTTTTAGCATGGAGATTTCCTCTACAAAGCAAATCAAGTTGTAGAGACTTTTTTTCATCTTTGCTAATTTCATGTGCTTTAAGATATCCATGAAGCAGAGAACATCTGTATGAAGACTCTGTCCATAACAGAGATAACTGCCAACACCAAGTCACATGTTATTTCACATGATGATGAGCACTGTCATCTTAATTCAATTTCGTATACCACAAATTGATTTCTCTGCAGCAGAGGATCAGTTGTTAAGTTTGCATATTCTTTCATGTTAGAGCTGCCCCTTTTACCTTCTCATTGAAAAGCATCCTCTGTTAATCCAGGTTATGAATCAAGCCTCATATTAGTCTCGCCACACTGCTCTGCACCAGAATGACTAATGCTTGCCCTTAAAATTTCCTGTGACACTTCTGAAAAACTTGTCTGGTACTGATCAAATTCAGCTGGGGAAAGGCAAGGCTGCATAGCCTCTACATCACATAGCTCTTGATTACTAGTTCAGTTCCTGTCTCTTTCAATTCTAGGGTTATTTAGGTTTGGCAGCTCCCAAAAACTGGCAGAGTGGGGATTCCTGCAGTTCTGTCAGCAGGGTAGCAGCAGGGAGCCAGAGGCAGCCTACCCTGGGGTCGTACAAGCCAAGGCACAGGGAGCAGGGCTTCTGTAGCTGTGAATCTCTCTAGGCTGCACCAACACACACAGGCAGCTCCTACCAGGCTGAAATGTTATTTTGCTCAGTGTGGTGCATGGCTTTCAGGAAATACAACATGACTTCTACTTCCCAAGGGAAACAGAACAGTACCTGGATGCAGTCCTATAGAGATTCTCCAGCTTCTGCTTTTTTATTTCATTTGGAAGCAAACTTAATACGCTTTAAAAAAAACTTGCCTTATTTTCTTTTTTAAAAAGCAAATTCTCTCTTTGCGGTAGCTTTGGAACGACCTCAAAATATGAGATGTGGATGCCCGATGCAGAAAGAAATGGAGTTTGTAAAGCACCTGGAACTTCAGTTTTTGAGTTTTAGTTTCAGTGGTTCCCAGTCAGATGCCTGCCATATTGATTTATTGTCAAGAGTTGTTAACAGTTTCACAGCTCAGAGAGGGGATAAGAATTAGAACATTGAATTTCACTCCTAGTCCTCAAAATGTTTGTGCGTGTGTGTGCATGTGCGTGTGTGTGTGAGGAAAAAGAGAGGAAAATTAAATAAACCATATAGGCCACCACCATATATATCACAAGTTCAGAGGGTGATCGGTTTAATTTTCTGTAAGGAATTTTCTATAAAGAAAGGGCTCAACTTTTAAGAAGCTGACTTTTAGGCAGCTTTGCCATTCACAAAATCTGGCATGAATTAAAGGGTCTCAGCAGAGGTTATGAACCAACAACTTCAGAGGGGGTGGTAAAATTAGACAAAATCAATCTTTCCATCCCTCAGAGCAAATATGGCAGCAGGTGTGGGTGAGGGACTAAGGGGCACCACAAGAGAACACAAACAGCCCCAAAAGCCTTTTGCCAGGAACAGTGATATCATATATTGTTGTCAACACTGACATAATGTTCATGCTGTCTGCAAAATTGTTATGTTTCAAGCAACCCCTTCTCAAACCTCGAAAAGAATAGGCCCTGAGAAAAGAGACAACCTTTTCAATTTTCTTCTGTCTCAGTTCTAAAGTAAGCACTACGGAAATAGCCAGGTCTCACTGAAAATTTCTAAAAAGGATAAACGTCACCTCCAATTATTTTGCCATGTACTGAAAATATCTTGATCTTAAAATATCTTGAGAAAGACCCTGAGACTGAAAAAGTAATGCCTTTGCTCTCTGCATGTGTCAGTGGTTCTTCTCATCCCTCACTTTGTGAAGTTAAAATTCAAAGAAAAATCTGTAAGAAAAGAAGGATGATGACAAAGACGTCAATACCCTGAAAATCATCTCCCTGCTTCTCAAGGAATATCACTGTGAAAATGGCCACTCTGAAATGGCCAGCTCAGGAGAAGGTAACAATTGTGTCCTGTATTTTGGTCCTAGTAGATACCACAGTGAGGAAATGTAAGCTCCTTGAATTCTGCTATACTGCTGGTGTGAGACACCATCTTTTCTTTCATATGCATTAGTGAAGGTGGTTAAAAAACAGTGTATCTTCACAGCATCCTTTCTGTAGCACACGTTATTATTCAGTTCCTACAGGCCTAGGAGCAAATCATACTAACACAATCAGATTACAAAGAGTCTTAAATCTTTCCAGTGATGTAGTGGCTCATCCGCAGGTATACATGCCAGCAGCACATCTACTGATCTGCCTGTAGTAAATGTGATCTTCTTCGTAGGTTAAAAACCGTCTTTCAAGTGCACTGAACTATGCAAAAAAATTGCATGCAACCTCATATCTATCATACATTGTATGTAACTTGCAATATCTCTATCATGCGTGTTTTATAGTGTTCAGAAATTTATTAAATGGACCGTAGGAGACATAGAAAGTGGGTATGTCCTGGTAAACCACAGAGTCATAGAATGGTTTGGGTCAGAAGTGATCTTGAAGATCACCTAGTTCAAATCCCCCTGCTGTGGGCAGGGACACCTTTCACTGAACCAGGTTGCTGTAAGTATGTAAGTGTTAATGCATGTAAGTGCTTTCATAGGGAGAAAGATCCTTTTTCTCATTGCTTGGCAGGTACGTGTGTGCCTGGTGAAAGGGACAATCCCAGTCAGAGAGGGCTATGTCTGGCCTTACCCAATATATCAGCCCTTTAATCTAACAGACTTTAGGTCTTCCTAAACGCTCTGGATACAACCTCTCACCTGGGTATGCAAGATCGTAATAAGGGTTAATAGCTTTTTCTTTGGCCAGCAAGAGCCTCGGCTCCTATTTTTTGAGTCCTGAGCTGAACTACAGAGAAACTTCATTAATGGTCAAAAGTCACGGGAGTAGTCATAGGGAAGTGGAACCAAACAGGGCTAAATGAACCCAGTGTCCAGATCACGAGGCACAGCCCTAAAGAGTTTACACAGCTCACAGCAAAACAAGTGAGGATGACAAATATTTCTGTAATGGGTATTTGGAATGCAAATGGTATGCATTGGGTAATGCAGTGCAAAAGTTCCCTGTGATAACAGTAGGGTTTGCTTAAGCAATAAGGATACTCATGCTATAAGGTGGTAGCTACCACTATTTTATTTCATGTGCATTCCCCCATCCCCGGAGGTGTCCCACCCCCCAGGCACTTCTGTCACTGTAGAGCTAGTAGGCAAATAAAAACTCAGTCTCTCACTGACAATCCATTGAAGGAAATTGTTTGGATTTGGTCTTTGAGTTTGCTTGTTTTCAAAGGGATGATGTGACTGTTATTGGAAAGATGAATCAGTGAAATGAGTTTTCCCATTCTGGAGGCGAGGGTTACTGGCTGCTTTTTTGCAAAATGCAATCCCAAGGGGCCTCAGGACAGCCTCTGAACAAAGTTTTGGCTCCACATTCCAACATTATCCTCAAAAAAAACAAATATCCCGAGTCATTTTGTCTGTGACTGTGTTTAATAGATCTTTCTCTTGCCTCAAGAGGGGTTTGTTTGATCAAAAGCAGGTGAACCATAAATATATGACCCTAAACTGTATTATTTCATAGTAAAAGAGTCAATAAGCAGCAGCATAGTTGAGTGCAAGGTAATGCTAACTTTAGCTGGTGCATTTTTCTATTTTCAGTCTTCATAATACTAGCCATGTGACATGTCAAAACTTCCTTTGACTCCAAACAGCCGTCTGGAATCTGAAAAAAGAAAGCAGCTAAATATCAAATGAGAGAAAGTACTTCTTAAGTGGACATAGTTTTTAAACTGCTTGCTTTTAGGCTATTAGAAGAGTGCTTTTCTTGGATCACAGTTACAACACTGAATGCAGTTATGCTAAAATGAAAATGCCTAGACTTTGAAAGTTTAATAACAGAGTAGTTACAGATATTTTCCAACATTTGTGCTCTCTTAATAACCTTCTGGGGTTTTTTTTGCACCTAAGCCTCAAAGTTTCTTCCTCTGCTGCAGAACCTCGTGTGGAATACTGTGTGTGATTTCAGGCTTCTGGGTCCAAAACAGACACTGGTAGTGAGTCCTGCAGAACACCCCCAAGGTGCCTGGGGTTGCAGTACTAGCTGTATTTTGGAGGTGTGCAGAGGACCTTTTAATTTAAATTATTTTATTATTCTATTCTTTTTCCCTTCTTTTTCCTTCTCCGTGGTTAGTACATACTATTCTGGTAAGCCTATTCCCTTCATCTCCCTTTGGCAAATAGGATGTATAGCCCAGGCAGTAGTTTGATTTCACCCGATTTCTAGGTGTGGTTTGAGACACTGGTTTTGCACCTTAAAATGAAACCTGACCCCTGTGTCTGCAGAGAAGGCCTGATAAAAGGCACTACAGAAGCTTGCAAAGGCCAGCAAGGCTTACTTGCTGGGCTTGACAATTCAGAACCACCTTTTCCTCTCCCCATTACAGACCTTCAGCCAGCATCACTGTCTTCTAGGATCAGCCAGACTGGCTTCCCCAATCCTCCCAAAGTTCTCTTGGTATTGTCTGTCCAATATATTAAAGACACTTTATATAAAAATAGGTCAGAATCAACTTTCTAGAGCACAGAAATTCTCTCTTTTGACTTTGTTCTTTTCTCATTCGCTCTCCTCATGAATTCTGCCTCATGCAACTTTCTCTTTCACTCTTACATTTTTCTTTCTAATACTTTACTTACTTACTGCTTGATCTCCAAGAACATTTATTTGAACCCACATTTCTTACAAAATCACTTTTCTTCTAACTGTTTCTGGTTTTAGCCTCTTTCTTCACTGCTACCATTAACACCCTTATTCTTTCTTATCTTCTCCTCTCTGGAAATAAATAACCATCCCTAAAGTCCCTTTTCCTACTTTCTCCATCCTCTCATATTTTCTCACCTGTGTGTTCTGTCTTCTTTTGTGTTGTAAACATTTTTTTCTTTTGCCCAGCTTCTCATCATTCTTATACTCTAGGCTGTTTCTCCACTGTCACTTCCTAGTTCATTTGCCGTGGCATTCACTGTGTCCCTAAATAAAGGGCCAAGAGTTTAAAGCTTTTTCTGCTTTCCTTTTCCATGGAAAAGGGTGCAGAGGAAAACATATCTTTTGTCCCACCTATTGGTATTGGCCATTTGACATAATTCTTTTGCCACCAAAATGTTTCTAAATCCTGAGTGAAGTTGATAAATGCTCCAGAAGCATTTCCCCTTCAGGGAACTCCACCGTGTCTCCTCTCCAACTTAGTTACTCCCTTTTTACCTACACTGGCCTTGTCAGATAACCAAATGGTATCTGCATCTGTCTCCGTAATTTAGAAGCTGCAGCTCACCTTGTTCCAGGTGGCCACCTTTAAATGGTAATTAATATTATTCAAAGCCTTCCCAAAGACTCATGAGTAAAACATAGAGTATCCCCCTCCCAAAAATACAGCAACAACATTTTGAGAAGTGTTTTCTCTAGACAGAAGATGCAAACACACATCTCCCTGTTCCCCTCCAAGACAAGCCAAACATGGCACTTCTGCACACCATGCTTTGAGGGAGGGACTGGAACCATCCTCTCTGTATAAATCACATCTTAATTTTTTTTAAGCCAGTCAGCTAAATATATTTCCAGAAACCCTCCTCAAAAAATGAAAGAACACCAGGAAAATAAGAATTTCAAATCTGTGCTTTGTTTTCCATTCCAAGGTTAATTTTTTGATTCTCTGAAACCACAGACAGACAACAAGAAACATAGAATATTGAGAGAGTGCAATAATCTTGTGCAAACCTCTCACACCCACATACTCTCCCTTTTCTGGGTCTGGCTGACTCATACAAGTCAACTTCAGGGAAAAAAATTACTTTAAAAAAAGTATACCCCCCGGCAACTAATCTCCCCTGAATGTAGGGAAGATGCTTCTCTGATCTTACCTTGCTCAGACAGCCAAAACAGCACTTGCAGGCACAAATGTAGAACTAGGGAAAGAAAGCCTTGGTCAGTAGCTGATCTCTCTTCTCAGATGTATTTGTTGTAAGATGGCAGTCAGGGTTCGGTGATCACAGTAGGATTAGAAGGTGACTCAAGTAAAAGTTCAGGGCAGTTTGTAGACGATCTGCTGTGTACTGTTTTAAGCCAGCTGTCTCATTCTTTCTTGGCAAGATCTGTGAGAATTTCCCTCATGCAAGTCTGAATAATTAAGGTGCTGGGTAACTCCATCAAAATTTCTTTCATTCTCTGAAGGAACAAGGCAAACCTTTGAACCTGATGAGTCACTTCCTGTTAGCTTCTACCCAACGGTTTCACATAAAAATCTGGGAATAATAAGTCTGCACAATGGGAATATGTGCACAAAGCATGCTGGTGGATCAGCAAATCAACCGTGCTTACACCAGATCTGGAGCCAGGAACAAGGTATTTGCACCTGCAACATTCCTTCCAAAAGACGGACAAGACACTGCAGGTGCTCTGCTTCTGGGACTCAAGCTAGTGCCTCCCCTTGGCATCACACTGGTCCCTGTGCACATTCCAGCTACACAGACCTAAGGCAAGGATTTTTAACACCGTGCACAGCCCAAACATGCCCTCAGATATACCCCTTGGCAAACTCTCTTTCTCTGAGTTGAACATTCTAGTAAATTCATTTGTGTGACCTCTGATCTCAAGGAAAATAGGAGGATATGTTCAGTAATAGCTAATAGTAATCAGTTACTCAGACTACCATTTAATTACACTGTGAGAGATTCAGGGGAAGCCCTCAGTAAAAGCAGACTTCAATAATCTTTCAAGTCTCTTCAAAGAATTTTCTCTAGCAACCAAAATAAACTTTGCAGGGTAGAAAAAACAAACTTTCTTTTTCTTTTGCAGAAAAATACAGTTTTCAATTAAGAGAGTACCACTGTCATACAGACTTGGACATGAAAACAACAAATTGCTTTCCATGTTCATTTCTTAGTAACATCTTCCATTCACCTCTGCGTTTCCCTGCAATAAAGGAGATAATTGAGTTCCTTCTGTGCAAGAGGGGTAAACTGAAATTGTGGATCAGAGCATCTTTTCCCTACACATTCCAAAGTGCTCACAGAGAGCATCAATCAAGAAGGCTGGGCCAGGAGGAGTGTATGTCTTGCTGCATTGCACAGCAATGGGTGAAATCCCAATTCCAGTGAACTCAGTGTTCCAGAGTTTGGTGGCACCAAGATGTCAGATCCAATTTCCTGCTCAAAACTTGATGAGTCCTCATCAAGACCATTGTCAATAAGTATTTACTGGCCAGCATATCTTATAGGCAAATTCATAAGAACAAATGATTTCACAAACCACAATTAATAGAAATCAAAGGAAATCAGGTAAAGTTAAAATGAGGAAACACATTAAAACACTCTGTGTTGGTCTTCCAGCAAACATGACGAAGGAAACAAAATTTCAGATGCAACTTAATTTGCCCAACCAACCTTATCAATACATCATTGACCATGAGAGAACATTTTCCCTTTAATTATATGGTCATCACAAACAACTTCAGATTTCATTAAATCTCTAGAAGAAGGTACACTTGTTAAGTTTGCATTAAATAGCACTCTGCAAATCAGTATTCTTACCCTTCATTATTTTATTGCTTCTTATTCTTCATACACTGCGGCTGCTTGCAGTTTTTTAGGAATGACTAAACCCAGAGGAAGAGGTTTTACATATGCAAATCTCCAAATCCAGGAGATCACACAATAGCACTGATGCAAAAAAGAGGCAGGTGAGATAAAAAACACTGTATTTACCACCAGTGTAATGCATGCAGGCATTTAAAAATATTCTAAGTGTAGAACCATCTCTACATTTGAGCATTCCCACGGTGCAAAGCTTGGGGTGAAGGAGGAATCCATAAACTCTGGGAATGCAGCCCCATAAAATGAATAATACCAAGTAGGATGTCTGAGCATTGCACCCCAGTCACTTCTGGAAGTTGTACCAAAGTTGTAGGTAGGTACTGCAGCTCTGAGAAGCTTTGAGCTATACCTGGAATCAGGCAGGAATTTACTTCAGGACCACAGAATGAGAGAAACTCAGGGGCAGAAGACTCTGAACTTTCTCTTTACAGTTACAGAACGAGCCATCCACGTCTTTAACATGTTTGTCTTCAGTGTCGGTGAAACATACCCAAGAAGTGCCCATTCCTCCCCACTGACCATAAGGAAACCTGGAGTGCCTGGCTGGTGCAAAGAACATGCACAGCTCTGCCACGGGAACCCCTATCAGATGCCCACGGAGCTATGACCTTCACAGGCATGCACTGCTCCATTCATTATTCAGAGGGATGGCCCACTGTCTGCCAGATTAAGGAGCTATGTTGGTTTTTATAGAGGCTTTTGAGCAGAGAATCTACAAGAAACAGAACTTTTTCAGGAAGAGTGGGAGGATAAGTATACATTTAAAATAGTAACTAATGAGGAAATGAGTCTCATGTGTCATGCTAACTGTGAACCCAGCCATTGAAGAAGTCTAAAAAAAGTAACCTCTCTTCCTACCAATGAAGATAGTCTCAAAAGCACTTTGAAATCACAAACCCAGATATAACAAACCCTAAGAAGTACGGAATTGTCTTATACACTCCATTTTATTGATCAGAACTTAGACCTTTTGCACTGTAGGAATTAGTATGTAAACTTCAGTAATGAAACAGAGCTTTTACGTGTTTTCTCACAGAATTCTAACAGAAAATAAAATGATTACTGTATTTTATAACTTTTAAAGGACAAAATATAGACAAAATAACAAAGCATACAAAAATACAGAAATGCTATGTACAGATGTATTACATCATCTCAGAATATTGTCTGAGGGTGACAGAATGGACCCATAAATAATGTTTCAAAACCTTCCATGGCAAATGACTTCAGTAAGTTGGTTGCAAAGTGAAGAAAATATTACAGCTGAAAGATGATATAGTGGAGATGGAAACTGTCACCATATAAAGAGATATTCAGCTTAAAGCCAGGTTAAATAGTTTAGTCCATTAAATTTATTTTTTTAATATAATAAGGAATGCCTAGTACATGAAACTAAAAGTTTTATTTTGGTCTCCAGCAATATTTGTGCATGCTTCCATCCTCCAAAAAGAAGAACACCAAGTACAGGAAGGCCTTGTGGACTCCTCACAGGGTCCAGTTATGTACCCATTGCCCTCTCAACTGTAATTTATCTTACTGCAATTCATCTGACTGCTGTTCTACAAATCAGCTAGCCATTTTAAGTCCCCTTTAAACTTAGTGAGAAAACAGACATTTTCTGGCTGTATCTTGATATACCAACAGTCAGGTGGCAAATGCTGGGATACAAGCACACAGCAGTCCACGAAAAATTTGTTTACATGTGGATAAATAACTTAAAAATGGTTATTAATATTATCTACACTCTTCTCAGAACTTATTAATCTGAACTATCTGATTAGTAGGTATCAGAGGTAAAGGATGAAAACTCCTGCTCCAGGGGGCTGCAAGTTAGAGGCATCTCTACTTGTAAGTTATGACTGGAGCAGTGTACACCCTCAACAAGAAATGAAAATTGCTGTTACAGCTAATGACCTGGCTCAACACTTTTTGGAGAAGTGCTGCTTCACACTAAGGAGATATTGCCCTCAAAATGAGTGGAAACCCAGTGCACACAAACCAGGTAAGCACAATTCTCTGAGTGGTAAAAAAAGGTAACTGTACTCATCATTTCAAGTGATGAAGTAATACAAATGCACATACACGTATGAGATCATGACATAGCCAGGCCCTGAAAAAAAAAGTCAATCAGGTAGTAACATGGACCTGAGACAACATTAAGAATGTAAAGAAATTCACATGGTACTACCAGGAGAAAACAGTTGAAATATTTCATCAAAGTGTCCATAGAGCATGGGTGGGCAACACATGGTGCCCCCAGGAAAGGATCACAGGGCTCTGCTTCAATCAGCCCAGAAGACGGGTCATACACTATAGGAAGTGGGAGCCAGACAATGCTGTGAAAGTCTCCTGCCTCAGTGCTGGAGACCAGGAGGTCTGTGCAATGTCATCTTCTTAGCATAGCCATGTAAACAATCACCAGACCCTTTGGTTTCAAAACTGGTATTTTTCAAATATAACAAAGTCCTTCTGTGGGAACAACTGTGTCCATGATTGCTGTGCTCTGGTAAGCTATTTTGATTTACTGACTGCATAAACCCATAAGAATATATGTGTGTGTGTGTGTGTGTGTGTGTGTGTGTGTGTGTGTGTGTGTGTGTATTTTTAAAGAGATGTTACTTCTCCAAGTAGTAGAATGGTTTGGCAGAGTTCATTTTAGTGCTCCACGTGGAAAATAAATTCACTCTTCAGAGTGATATTTTACTATGGAAAAGACTAAGAAAGAGAGTGAAAAATAAGAAAGACTCCTGTGATTTAACTGTGGATGATAGCTACGACCCTGTATTTAATCTACCTAATAAAGTATGTGATATAATCCCAAATGGTTTGACCACCCAGAGGTGCAGCTCTATTGGTGTACCAAACCCATTGTCTGCACCACAACTTTCATGACTTGAGGCTTGCTGTACAGACCAAAATATGTGTGCCATTGCCAACATATTGATGGAGAGATCATAGAGATCAAGGAAAAGAGGATGCTTACCGTGTGAACAAGATTTTTCCTTCCAAGTATTTCAGGGGAGGTGCCATACATATCCTTCATATTTGCCTTTTAAAGCAGATCAGAAATCAGTATCTCCGAAAGACTGCTCTTAATATTTTATTACTTAAAAAACTGGCTGCAACAGTTTTCAGTTGATGTGATTTTGTGGAAAATGACAGCAGATTTTCTCATACTTAGAGGATTAATTTAGTTTTTCTGCTTTCTGCACTGATGACTGCTTGATGCCCCATTAGTGGGTTGTCAGAAAACATTCATTTGCAGCTGTCCATTCTGACAATGTTCCATCCACTTCTATCTCCTCAAGTCAGTGCAGACATGAAGGTGAGTCAGTAACCTCATTAACTGGTGGTTTGCCCACCCATGGTAAGTACCAGAGCAAAAATGTAGGAGTGTTTTACTGCTCTCAAATGTACAAATACACTGGTACTAAATTAGAGACCTCGGCTTCAATTTGGCTTTGGTTACCCAGGGTGGATGGAATTTAACCAATGGTATTTTAGGGAAAAGAAATCACAAATTGTCTCCATACACACAGACCTAATTAAACAAGTTAGTAGATGTGTATTCACATCAGCAGGGAAATTATTTCCTCTTCTTTCTTATGCTTGTGTATGACAAAATAAAAATAAGAATTTTAAGGCAGCAGGGTCTGAGACATTTGAAAAGGGTGTTTAAAGAGTGTTTAAATTTAGAACAGGGTAGACTAGCAGTTACCAAAGAGTGGTTAATCTAGTGAAACTCTGGCACTGACAGTATTTGGCTTGAGATAGGAAGCTGAAAAATCATACAATGGACAAGTCCTAATAGTGTATCTCCAGAGGAAGTGTCTTCCTGACCCTAAATAGGAAATGGCTGACTTTCATCCTGGAACATGAAGTTTTATAATCTTTTGCATGCTATTTCTATTTAAGGTAGCAGAAATTCTTATTCAACTCCTGCTAAAACATTTTCTTGAGTAATGAGTTCTGAAAGTCTGTGTGCTTTATGGAGAGACACATTTAATCAGTTTGAGGGGTATTGCCATTTTAACCTCACTGGGAACTCCCTTGAGCTCATGCTTTTGCAGAACCTAAGGAAAATTTTGCTTATACCTACTGTATCATCCCTTGTTTGTTCCTTCACAGCATCTGATAGCCTGACCTTTCTCACACAGCAGCCTATTTTTGTTGCTTCCTCTAAACTTTTTTCTGCTGTATTCTTATTTCAGAGAGGATCAGAGTTCAGCACAGTGACTACAGCTATAGCACCTTCCAACAAGGTTTTCTAAAATGACTCTGGACATAGTCTCACTTTCCACTAATGTAAGATTCTTTGGCAGGCTGTCTACAAGAAATAAAAATGTGCCTGTAAAAGTTAAAAAGTGGTCTAAAAGGTGTGTGCAAGACTCAGTGCAACAGTCCACAAGTTTAGTCTTGCAGATATTTGAGGGTTACTCTCATGGTATGCACAAATCTATCCCACAAGAGGCACCGATTGATTCTGCAGCAATGTATTATAAAATGGTCCACATTAGCCTTTAGCATTCCCAACATAGTCCCACATCTTTTTGACACACAACTTGCATCAAATGCCCCTGTAGTAAGAAATGTTAAAATACCTAATACTAGAATAAACATAAATTCTTGATTTATTGTACATTAAAATTCTTTAACGGGAATATGGAAATTCTTCCTCCACTGGAGGCAAATTACCTTAGCGAGGCTCACAGCCCTGAGCACAGAACCTAAAATCTCAACCATACAACGATTTGTAGGGGGTTGTGAGACTAGAGGAGCATGATTACTTCTCATAAAAATCCTTGAAGAAATAAGATGTCATCACTGAAAATATAAATATGCACTAAAAAATTGGAACAGAACTTTAGATGGGCAAAATAATCTTATCCTGTGTGCTGAGCCAGATCAGTCTAGACTGCATTCCTTATCTTGCAGCCAAACTGTTCTCCCTATAGCAGTCAGTTATACCCTTCAGTGGGCTCTCAGTCCAGACACACAAAAACATCCAGGGGAGGAGCTCTGTAAAAGCATATGTTCTGTTGGGCAAAAGATGGTGGAACTGTGTCACCAGATAAAGATAATTTTTTTCAGGCACTCTGGGTTGTAGCAGTTAATGAACATGCCATTGTGCTAGCAGCAGAAATAAATTAAAGACAGTAATCTTAAGTGGAACTAGTGAAAGTCCCAGAGGAGTTGAATCCCTACAGACATACAGAATGCAAAAAAAAAAGAAAAAAAAGATTTATACATTTCATCATTCTTTATCTTCTGTCAGTAACTGCCAGTGGAAAGGAAGATTGTAAGAGACTTTTATGTCTACACCAGACAATTTGAGCAAATTTGTCTGCTACCCATTTTAGCTTAAAAGTCAGAAGGAAGTCAAAAACACAGAATAGGAAAAAAAATGAGGTGGGCTGCACCACAGTGAAAATAAAAAATAAGACTATTGGCTTAACCAAAGGTACAAAAAATTATACAAAATTGGGAGGATCTGCGACTGATCTAAGAATGAAGACTCAATATCCTGGGTGAAAAGAAGAGAAAGAGTTAACCAAGTCTTCAATGACAGGCCACACTGTTACTAGAATCTGAAATGGGGAAAACTCACATAAATCACACGCCTTTTCCCAGGAAACCCAAAATTACCATTTCCCCAGACATCTCAAATTTTGCCTCAAACAAATTGCTCACTCTAGAATAAATGTTTCTGTAGTAAGGACCATGCTTTAATACCCTCAACAAGATGAAAACCCAAACCACAACATGAAAAGAGGTCTGAAGCAAACTTTTTTCATTTTGAGCATAACATTCATGCTTCATTCACTTCAGTTAGTGGTGAAGAACAGAAATACATTTAAAAGATGATGAAAGATGAAGAAGGGGGAGAGAATTACCTAAGAGGCATTGTAGTAATGATGAAGTTCCTATACTTTTGGTACTTACCAGAGAAAGAAAATATTAATAAAGAGAATATGCACAAGATAATTGCTGTTTCTTGTGGACTTGATGCCTATTTCTCAGACAAAAGTTTCAAATCACAGCTTTGCCCACAAGAGAGCTCCACTGCATCCCAAGTTTCATCTTTCTGAGGGAGAATCTGATCTGCAAACACAGACAGCTATTTTTTGCACAATCCATGGTGAGACAGTGGTGGACCTTCCCAGCATACCCGGCACAGAGCTTAAGTGATGTCCACTGAGGCAAGAGGGTCATGCTGACTAGTCCATATCCCTGGACTTTTCTCACTTGCCAAGGCCTTCCGAGTGGTGCTCATCTACACTGGAACAAATGGGGAGTGAGTCTTACAAGACCAAAGACAATGAAGAAAAAGTATATTTTTCTCTTTTTACACCATCAGCAAAATTTCAAGCTGTGTGACCCTTGTTTTCAAAGACAAGTCCTTCCAAGAATTGCAAGGCTGCTATCATTTGGAAGGTCAGCATACAAGAAATCTGCTTGAGTTACCATCACTGAACATACCCATTGCTTGGATTCAACGAACACTAGAATGAAAAAATACCACATAGAAGCACAGACCATTTATTTATATTCCTTTTTGTTTATTATTCTTAATACTTTATTTGGAAGCACTTGTCAGTTGTCTATTTCTTTGTAGGAACATGCAAAAAAAAGCCCAGAAGCTGCTCACTTCTACAGTCAGTGGATTCTTCCAGTTTGCAAAGTATCTGCAGTAGTATTTAGAATCAGTCACACAAGGTTTAACTGCCTACTGTCTCTGCTTGAAGTGCATGGAAAGATTACAGTCTGCTTGGAAGAAAATTAAAGCAGAATTAAATAGTTTTCAATGTTAAAACAAAATCAGCTAGAACTAAAGAGATGCTTCAAAGTAAACAAAAGGATTTCACTTCATTAAGCAATTTTTCCTGGTAGGAACTTAAGACCATATCAAGTAGTTAAGTTTTCTGGTCATGCCTCACGTACATTAGTGGTCATCATCAACTATACCAACATACAGAACAGGACAAAACCCTGGCTGGGGCCTTTGATTTCAAGGGGTAGTTTTTCCTTACAGACTAACACAACACAATTTAATTTCTTTGTAGCCTATGCTTTGTTACAATTCTTTTGCACAGACAAAAGACAAAAGCAGATGTAGATGAAAAGGCATAGTAGGTCAGACCAAAGAGCAGTTCTTTGTAAAAGCCTGGCACCCTGTCTCCAGCAATGGCCAACAGCAATGCAACGGGCAGCTGCACAAGAACACTTCCTAACAGTATTTTCTCATCCTTTAGCAATTTGTGTCTTAAAGACTAAAAGTCAGAAGTGACTTTTAAGACAGAAGTGGTGTCTCTGTTTTTAATAGCCCTTCATGGTGTAGGTTACTTCCATTTTTCATCCTGCCCTGTTCCAAACTTTTCACCACCAATGCAATTTCATTAGCCAGGGGACTGGCTAAATATTTCAGTTTGCCCAAAAGTTCTGGGTACGTTAGCCATTCTTACCAAATGAACAGAGATCACACAAAAGCAAGATATGTTTCTTCAGGGGCTAAAACAAATTCACTTACAACACATGATGATTAAAAAGGAGGAAACTCCAATTCCAACAACAGTTAGGACAGTTTCTACTTGCTTGTAGCACTGAGCTGCCTTTGCTATATTCTGCCACAGAAACCAATTGCCAGTTGCTTGACACTGCTAACATCTCTGAATCACCTTATCATCCATGACTTGAGCTTTTTACTGCACAGAACTTCAGAAGTCGAGACTGTTCTTTGTGCCCATCCTGCTTTGAAGATTTTTCAGTGGTTCCATTATTCTGAAGCTAGTGAAATATATTTGATTTCCACTCTCATGGAGTTTTTAGGTGTAAACAGTGTTTGTCTAAACACACAGATGGTGCTTTTGCATCTTTTGGAAGGAAAATTCTTGAAATAAATATGAGGTGCACTGACTTTCTACAAGCCACCATGAAGAAGCTAAATTCTTCTGGAAAACCACAAAGAATGTTGGCAACATGCTAAATATTCAGACTTTGTGGGGGGAAAAAAACCCAATCAAAAAACCAAACAAAATCAAACTAAAAACACCCCAGAAAAATCTGAATTAAGAGATTAATCAGTATTCCGCAAGCACATTGAACTCAGGCTGTTATCTTGCCAGACAAGGACTTGCACTGTGAGGTCTTTTATTGAACAAGCTTGAAATACAACCTTATGTGAAAAGGTTGATGAAAACTTTTTTCAACTTCTTTGTTTTCAAGCACAGCACGAGTCCGGTATTTCAAAGGGCTGGGGGGGTGGGGGGGAAAAAAGAGTCACAGCAGAAACCCCAAACTCAGCATTTCAGGATGAGATAATGGAAACCTTGTGCTTCTCAAAACTCCTCAAGATAGGGGCATAGCTGCTCAAATGGGACAGGTAGCTTCCTTGCAGCTAAATTAGGACCTCCATTAGGTCAAAAAGTCCTAAGCACTGTCAGTCCATACTAAACTCTGCCAGCTTTCACCAAAAGAAATGTGATCTTACTGAAAATTTGTATTTGACTCTCAGTGATCCATCAGATGAAAGCTACTATTTATCCAGAGAGTAAATCTCCTGGAAAAATCTAAACCTGGGTATGAAATTCCTGAATATACAAGAAGCAAAATGGTCCTAAATAAATGTAGATTGGTAACCTATCTACTTAAATTCTGCACCTGAATTTTTTAAGCCTTTCTGTTTCCATACAAAGGATCTTTTAATGTCTAACTTTTCACCATGGTTTGAAAAGGAAGGCTATAAAAATATTTCAATTCAACTGCAAGCAGAAGCACAAATTCAAAGTACACTTCTGGTAAACATTTTGATTACAACCAGGGCTGGCTGATTATTCAGCTTTATCTGTCACAAGTCAACTGTTAACTAGGAGATCACTAAAGAACAATTCAGAAATATCATATTCATATATATATTCAGAAATATCTCCGCTCACAAAGCTGAAACAAACATCAGTGTTTTCTGAAAGACATGAGGCCAATAAATATTGCTTTGTTGGTGTCTACAACCACTGTTTTAAACATCACTTCAAGGCCATAAATAATATGAAAGCACAGCTTTAATGATGGGAAAATCACAGTCCAAATGGTAGCTGATTTCAACCAAATGAAGATTTGCAAGGTACAAAATGATCAGTTGCAAAAATGTCAAGGTGAACATAACTGCTAGGCATTTTTCACAGTATTTTAGTTTTTTGACATGAGTTTGAAAAGTAATATTATAACAAGTAGGTTTGTACCATGTATTTTTTCCATTTTAACAAAGTAAGAAAAATTATTTTGCATTCTAAACCATGTATTTTCTCTTTTTGTGTATATAACCCCTGTCTCTGTTTTGCTCTTCCTGTTGGCAAATAAACATACCACAAAAACAAATGCCACACAATTAGGCTGCTTTGTCAGCAGGGTTCCAGTGAATGTTTTTGAAATCTAAATTGCAGCACTAAATTTGAAAATTTTTGACTAATTAATTTTTCTTGTAGAGTTTGGTTTGGACTTGCGCCTGAACACCTTAAGTGCACAATGCCATACCTATTCTTCTTAATCAGCATTCAGTTCTGCAAGCAATCCCAATGAAATCAGTGGAATTTCTTCCAGAAAACGAAATAAATGAATAAGAGGGAAATGGCAAGTTCCAGCTAACCTCCAAATTTAACAAGCTGCAATTCATGATTCTCAAATTCATGAATCTGTGTTAGAGTTACTTCTGTAATGCAGGATTTGAATGGTTGAATTTTGTTGCCTCTGATGGTATTAGTATATTTATCCATTTAATCCTCCCATTCAATTTGGTACCATCATTCTAAAATTTCAGCTGGTTTAATCCTGTCATAGAATGATTTACTTCATCATCCATGTCCTGAAAAACAGGTAAAGAAGACAATGAGTTGCAGATTTGTTGTCTTTTTGAGGTGCCCATCAGAATTTTGAGAAGAGCATGGTAAAATATATCATACAACACTAATTCTATGACAAGTGTCAAAAACTAGTTATAGGCATGATAAAAATTTTATTATATGCCACTATTCAATTTATTTTGAGTCCTACTCATTTACCAAATTGTGATCATATCAATAAATCTCAGATTCCGTTTTCCCTACAAACACATTCTTTACCATTTAAGTGAATCAAGCCTAGCATTAAACAGTTCTCATCAGACTTTCATTTTGATACATCATTCTGATATTAAGGTGGTATTTACAGCTCAAAACCTTTCATACAAATCAGAAACCAGCAGATAATTTATACTGATTGGCAGTCTCTTTAAGAGCAATCTGGACAAATACAATGACTTCTATGCAGCTCAGGTGAAGACACTGTATGCCTGAGATAATGTAGAGGAATCAGTAACTCAGTTTTGTAATAATAAGGTTTTCTGCAATTATTTTACCAACACATCAGAATTAAACCTCATTCACCTTATAAAGCTGTTATCCTCCTATAGCTTGTTTATTTTAGGGTAGTTATTAGTTGCTTGTCTTAGGAAAAAAACCCCACTTGTCTGTATTTCTTTAATTCCTGCATATTATACTAATGTTGCTTGTCTGATAGAAGACAGCAGTGCTGCTGAACCCATGGCTTTCATAGTCTACAGTCCAACTGCTCTCCTTGTGGCTTGTAAGACCATGGTAAATGTTCCCACTAGTGTTTTCAAATGAAGTTTGGATGACAAACCTGTTTGTTGGTGGTACACAAGACACTGTAAAGTTTGACTGTGGGTCTGCTGATCTGCATATGGCAACCATTGCCCTTATAGGATCAGGAAGCTCCCATGTGACAGTAGCAGAGCTGCCACTACCAAGACAGGTCATCTTTCTCCCTTCTGGCAGAGGTGCTACAGGTAGTTACAAATTCAGCTGAAGTGTAAAAACAGATCATTCACTACAGAGGTAGATGCTGTGTATAAGAAACTTGAGGAACTCTCCAACTTAAGTTACATTATTTTAACTTTAGAACTGGAGGTTTTCCTCATTTCATTATAGAATGCTTCATAGAATAGTTTGGTTTCAAAGGGACCTTTAAAGTTCATCTAATCCATCCCCCTGCAATGAGCAGGACATCTTCAACTTGATCAGGCTGCTCAGAGCCCCATCCAACCTGGCCTTGAATGTTTCCAGGGATGGAGTATCTTGCAAGGATGGAGAGAATTGGAGAACTGGATCAAGTGATGTACATTTTAAAACTAGCATGAGTTGCTCATTTCTGATCCCAGCACCAGATTGCTACTGATTTTGCTGAGTAAATACAACTTAATGCAAACCTGAAATAATGACTGAAAAAATGAGAGCCAAAGAAGGGGGGCATTGCTCTACAGCCACAACTATATCTTAAGAGGGTACTCTGCAATACATTTTGTATTTCTCTCCTCACCTCTCCTCTACTGTAGTTAGCTACACTACCAATTTCATAAATGTTCGTCATTAGCACTTGGATGTATATCTGGTACATTACTGTAAAAAAATTCTGTCTCTATGAGTCCTTCTGGGAAGTTCTGCAATGGATGAAAGCAAGAGCATTTGGTCAAGTTGTTGAGAAGTGCCTGAGAACTGTATAGGCAACTCACACCTGTAAATAATTCCATTCTAGTTTAGTTTTGGTTTAGAAAAATCCAATTATTCACAAACCACTAAAAAGAAACAAAGAGGTCACTATATTGGTTCCCCAAGGCCTTCCACACACTTTCACTATTATTCAGAATGATTTCTAGGTAACTTTAATTGGTTCTCCAGAAGAAAATGGAATTTTATATGCTCTTTTTTATATATCTATGACCTAAAAAGGAAGGAAGCAGATGAAGTACTGTGCCATGCAATGCAAACTTACATACCACCAGGACCAGCATTTGGATGGGGAGAAGAGCCCTAATCACTCTTATCTGTCCCAGCTGTATGTCTGCAGCCATACATCCAAAACATTGCACAGAATTCATATCTTCACATACAAGGGTTGCAAGCGGGGAAGGTAGGAGAAGGTGGGAGAAGGCACAAAGGACACTCTCTCCCAGGGCAGTGGGGCACGTACAATCAGTGCTGCATTCATCAATCCAAAACTGTACAGCCTGACACAAAGCCAGGATCTGTGGCTGCCTCCAGTGGTGCCCAAGGCCACTGCTGCCACTGCTGTTCTTGGCTCCACCACCAATGAGTGGGGCCTGACACAAGCAACTGTGGAAACATTTTGCTGTATTCCACCGAAACTGCTGGCTGATTCTGGAAACCCGTACTGAAATTGGAATAAGGTAGGAAAGTCAGTGATCTCCTCACAGCTGCAATTGGCAAAAATCTCCAGTTTATGCCCCTGGATGGTACAAGGCACAAACGCTGTGCAGTGGCATTTGTTCAGCCCTGACTCATAGACAGACGAATGCCATTGAATGAATCACCAGCAGCATTTTCCGCAGTATCTAACGAGGTAGCTCATCCAAATATTGATCAGGCCCATGTCTCTCTAGTTTTTCAGATCCGAGATACCAGAGCTTAGGATGTTATTCACCACTGAAATTATGAATTTTGGAAAGGGGGCCTACAGTGAGCAACCAGGAGATGGCCAAACATTGTTTAGTGTGTCCTTTGTTGATAGGACCTACCTTCTGCCTGCCATGAAGCTGTAAAAATGATATGAACAATGCTGAAACACAAGAGAAATAGCAACTTATTAACTTAATAACAGAGAACTTTAAGGCAAATTAACAAAACCACTTTATAAAACATCTCATTCTGTTTGGTCCACTACTGCAGAAGGTCATTAAGCCAAACACTGTAGTAAAAAATTCCAATCCATAGCAGCTGAAAGGACAAACATTAAGCAAAGGATAATCACGAATTAGCATTCAGGACACCAGCTGAACACTGCAGGTGTTGAGGGAAGATAGTTGCTCCCTGCACAAAAAGGCGCATTTCTCCTCCTTTCCTCTTGGATGTTGGACACTACATGCTTGGGCAGTAGGCAGGGGATACCCCAGGCACCCACACTCTCACATGTGGGGCTCTGCTCAGCTTCAGTTCTTTGACTTTCACTGCATTAATGACTGTACAGAAAAGAGGCAGCCCTTCCCTTCCTATCCTTCATCCTACCCAGCAAGGGCCCAGCCTGGGCAAGCCCCAGACCCAGAACCATGAGTTGAGTTTCATGTTACAGGAATTACCACGGCAGAAACCACCCAAACTGGTGGAGGAGAAGCCTTACAAGAAGCAGCGCATCAGTGACTCAAGCTCAGCGGACTTTGGTGCCCAGTAAGTCCATGGAACACACCACCTCTCCTGTCCTGAGTGACCACCATAACTGATGGAGATCAAAGCCATGGAATAAATTAACTCAAAGGATATTTTGTGTACATTTGTCATCATTTTATGGACATTTTACAAGGGTGGTCCATTGACTAAAGGAATGACATCTGTGTATTAAAGTACGGCAAGAAGGGTAGTGGTTAAAGTTATGTTGAATAATGTGGAACCTGGCCATGATGTAAATGGTACGGAATAAGGGGTGGAGTGTGCCGCCGGGTTTGGCTGGGGCAGAGTGAGCTTTCTTCACAGTGGCTGGTATGGGGCTGGGTTTGGGATTCGTGCTGGACACGGGGTAGACCAATACAGAGATGTTCTTGTTATAGCTGAGCAGCGCTTACACACGTAAGCCCAGACCCCGGGCCTCAGCACCAGGGATAAGGTCAAGGCCCAGGTGTCAAGGCCCTGACCCCAGACCCGACCCCAGACCCAAACCCAGACCCACACCTTGGTGCACTCTGACAGTCCCCGCCTCGCCCCGCCCCCCGCTCAATGGCCCCGCCCCCGGTCCCCACAAGCGCCGCCCACTCATCACTCACCGCCCCCCCCGGCCACAGCCGCCCCCCAACACGGGAGGGTTCCGCGCAGGCGCACTGCGCGCCGGCGCCACCGGCCCACTGGCGGCCCCCCCGCCGTCCCCCAAGATGGCGGCGGCGCGCCGCCGGGCAGGGCGGCGGGCAACGCTGAGGCGGCGGCGCGGGGGCGGGGGCGGGGGCGGCGGCGGCGGCGGCGGCGGGGGCAGTGACAGTGTCAGGCAGTGACGGGCGCGGGGAGGCGAGGGAGAGAGGCAGCGGCGGCCGGAGCGCGGGTACGCCGAGGGGGGCGGGCAGAGGGGTGGGGGAAGCGCCGCCCCTGGCCGGGCCGCGGCAGCGGGCCCTCCCCCCGGCGCCGCCCGGGCCGGCGCCGCTGGCGGCGGAGCGCGGACCGTTAGCCGGGAGCGCCGCGGGGCCATGGCGGTGAGTAGGCGCTGCCGCCCCTGCCCCTGCCCCTTCCCTCGGCGGGGCGGCCGCAGCGGAGCGAGGGGACGGGGGCGGCGCTGCCCCCGCTGCCTGCGGAGCGGCAGCACCGGGAGCACCGCGGAACAAACTTTGAGCCCCCGTCTCCGCCGGCCGGGGCGGCGGGAGGAGGGAGAGAGGAGCAGCACAGCTGAGCCGGCCGTGACAGGCGGGGAGGAGAGTAGCGGTGCTCGGCACCTCTCTCTCGGCGTTGGGGTTGTTCTTCTAAGCCCTAAAGGTTCCCTCCGAACTCCCAGCTCACAGGGGTTGAGCTCCTCTATGTAGGTAGGACAGTCTTCCCGAAAGCACGGTGATCACCTCGCCCACCGCCGGCAGAGGCATTATTCTTTCAGCGAGATTTACGCTCGATTCCTCCTTCCCCGAGTATCGCCCGAGACCGGTTCTAACCTAAACAAACTTTTCTTTGCTTCCACGCAACTTAGAAAGTGAAACCAGCTAAAAGCAAAAATGGAACTTTTCGGCCGATTTTTGTTGTGGGAAGTAAAGAAAATAAACAGCAGAAACGAGGGAGAATCTGTTGTGTTGGGGCAGACGCTATATGAGCGGCACCTCAAGACGTGTTACCTTTTAGTTTAACCCTGTCAAAGGCAATTTGTTAGCCACGTTGGATGTCAAGTGTTATTCCAGAACATTTCACGTTATGAAGTAATTTCTGTGAAATGCACTTTGTTGTTAGAATTTAAGTCTGCATTCGATCAAATACATATCTGATTATGAATGTCTTAAATTATCGTGGAGTCTTAAAATTTCATAATGTTTTCCTGCTAAGTATTCGGTAGCTTCTGTCTTAGAATCTATAGGACCCAGTCCTGCTAAGCTTTCTGCTTAAAAGAAGGTGTTTTGTTGTTATGGCAATGGGAAACTTTCTGCTTTACACAGCATAGAAATTTTAACTGTAGCCGTGATGTGAATCTGCATCCATAGATGTGTTTATTTTCTGTGTTGTGAAATAGTATGAATCACAGCAACTCAATGGTCCTTAAAATTCAGAAAGGACAATCAGTTACTCTTTTTTCTGCCTCCTTTTTTTTTTTTTTTTTTAAAGGAAATAATCCCAAATAATTATGACATTTAATCACATGATGAATGGGGAAGTAGCAAGCTTTCAGGTAGGGAGAAAGTTGTGCACGTATGTGAAAGGTGGAAGTAGCTGAGTTTCTGTGGTATTTGATGTTGCAAATTGGATAGAGCTCTTGGCAGCTGGTGTTTCTGCTAAGCATGAGGGAGCAGGAAGAGTGCTGATCAGGTCTGAAAACACAGCATCTATTTCTAGGCTCACTCTGTGTATACAAGTCATCTTGGTGCATAGGCATTGAATCTAGGATTTGTTTTAGCAAACTACATCAGAATGGTTTTTCTAGTGACTTTAGGGGAGAAAACTGATGTGCTGCATCAATTACATTGGGACATTGGATTCTGAGTTTTGGCAGATGAAGCCTTAGTTAGGAGAAGTGCAAATCCTTGTTCTCAGAAAGGCCAAGACTCGGTGATCGGTTGCCTAGGTCATTTGGTGTGGAAGAGAACAATCTGCTTTCAGCAGAGTCAGAGGCTGAGTACTGTAGTTGGTAATATTAAGACACAATTAGATGAGTGTCTCAGGGGCTTTTTGCAGGGCAAATGGAGATCTTCTGAGGCTTTTTGCTGTATGACAAGCTCTAGATGTATGAGTTACGTGAGGCTCAGGTCATTGCACCCAGCACTTAAGTTACCTGATTTCAGTCCATTTGTGGCTTTTCTACCTTTTTCAACTTACAGTTTCTCCTAGTTTGTGAAGTTAAAACTCAAAAGCTTTAGATTTTTATAGGTATAATGTAATGGAGTTGCAGAAACTTGAATTATTATTTTGACTAATAACTTCTTTGCTTTGGGCTGTGAGTCCTGTGGATCTTGGGATGTTTTTCTTTTTTATTCTTTGCCTTGCGGCCGTTTAATTTTACTTGAATTTGGACCTACTCAGTGTTATGCTGATGATCATTTTGGCTCAAGATATCTCAAGGAGATCCTTCATAATTGTTATTGCAACTTTAACTACTTATCTGAATATGCTTCTGCAGTGTTCTATCTTAGGACTTACCAGGAAGCAAAACTCTTAAAGCCTGACTTTAGGAGAGGTACAGTTTTTCATTGTCAATACTTTATCATAAATGGTTTTAACTTCTAAATGCTTTTAGGCAATCCACTATTTCACCTTGCTGGCAGGTCACTTCTGAAATAGCATATGCTACTGTAAATGTGTTCGTCTCTAGGAATACTGGATGCCTGGAAGGTGTTAAGTGCTAGTGTTCACATTGTCTATTGATACCTCTGTCAAAGTGGCAAGTCCAGTAACCCAGCCCAGTCCCCCTTTTTGAGTGGAAGTGGCAAACATGCGGTCTAGTTCAGACAGACAGATACTAGAGAAGAAAGTTTTTGTGAGGATGCAGGCCCACTTTCCAGACAGAGTTATTGTCTGCAGCCACTGATGTTCCTTGACAGTGTCTCTTGGAACCTGAGGAATTCTTATCTTCCTCCAACAACTTTGTACTTTTTTTTCACCTCCATCTTCCAGTCTGTATGGGATTTCCAGTTCAATCTCTGCTAAAATGTCTACTGGTAACATGTTGTGTTTCATCAGTTTGTTTCTGAATTGGCTTCTCTCTATTATGTGTCAATAAAATTTCTGGATTTTATCACTGATTTCTTTAAGACTCTTGGCTTGGGGAAGTTCCCATGCAATTTGTAGCAAAATTCAAGTTGGCTGCAATTTACAGTGCATGAGTTGAATTGTGAGCCGTTGCTTTTCCTGTAGGACCAGATCTAAGTAAAAATAGATTTGACTTGCGTTGTCAACTCTTCAGCTTAACTAAAAGATACTGTCTATCTCAGGAAAGCGATAATAGTTTGGAATGAGTACACTGCTGCTTTTTCTCTTCAGCAAACATGAACAATGTTTATTTTGCTCATGGGGCCAATGTTTCCGGAGCTACAGAAGTAACCGGTTTTTTGCTTGCTCTTTGCCATATACAGTAAACTTTCAGCTTCCTTAATGCTGCTGTTCACTTGATGCCAATAGAAAAGCATTATCAACCTTTTTCTTAAACTTGTCTATCCATGAGATTTAATGGTTTTGTTTATGCCCAGTAATATTTTTGGATTGTTATCCCAAGGTCTGTATTTTATAGGGCCAATAAGGTAGCAGGATTTTTAGAAAGTGTCTGTAACACTTAGTACTATTACATGTTTCTTGTAGGTTGTCATCTTTAATTGTTCCAATTAATTAACATTTAGTTACAAGATGGAACAAATATTTTTTAAGTTGTTCTGTTTGCCTTGCAGAGATTTGGTCTAATTCTAGCTGCTCACATACTCTTGAGCCTTTTTTGCTAACCTGTAATAGATGACTTTAATAAAATGTAAATTAAAATAAAATTTGCTATGCTCTTTTGTCAATAATTAAATAGAATTTTTAGCTGTTGTTGCTTTAAGCCTGGACGCTTTTTATACTCACTTTCTGTGTTATGCACCTTGGTTTTGTTGGTAATCTGTTTTGGTTTTAATACATGCTGCGGAAACTGTTGGTCTTCACTTTGATGGCACAGTTGTGTAGAGGACAGTGTTACTACTCTTCCTGGATGTGTTGGTTTAGAATGCTTTTGTTTTCAGAATTGTAGTACCTTGGGAATGGAATATCCTTGTGTTTTCCAAACACTCTGTTGAAACTTTAACACCATGTTCATTAGTGGTGTCTTCACAGCACCTTTCAAATTGAGTTAGAGTAGGCATATTTTGCCCTCTTTGTAGTTGTGACTCCAAATAAACTTTGACTATTTATGTCTAAGTGAGCATACTTGTTGGCCTCAGTCTTACCAGACCTACCTGTCTATCTACCAGTTTACTTAACCATATTTATTTATTTGTCTCCCTCTAAGCTTTTGACTTTTCAGGATGTGCGAACCTTCTTCTCATGCTGTTCTGCATTCAGAACATCACCTAGGTTAACACTGGTACCCACTCTCTCAGTTTAGTATCTTGGATGTCAAACACCGTCCCAACAGCAGTTTGCAGAAGTTACATGAGAGCCCCGAATATGCCTATAGTGTACCTCACCCAGCTTTGCTTCCAGAACGGCTCGAAAGCATTTAGGACAGATGAAAAGATGCACTACAAAACTTCTGTATTTATAGGCAATGGAATATGTTGTACCTTGTTGTACTTTTAATTACTTGGGGCATAAAGAGTTGTCAAAAATGGAATTATCTAGAAGTTTTCAATCTCTGTGTGACCGGTAGAGCTAATTTTTATTATATGTTAGTAAGAGAAGCACAGCACTTTCTAAGATGTAATAAATGTCTTCTGCTTTCCAGAGGAACTAAAACAAGCCCTTTTATTTTCTGGCAACATTCAAGCTTCTATAATATAACATCAAAATATATTGTTTCAAAACTATGAAAATTCACTAAATTGAACCAATGTCCTCCACGATTTGAAAAAACTATTTACCAGAGTCTGGGAAATTGTCCTCAGGGAAAGAGACAAGGTCCAAATGGATTTATGCTGTGACAGGTGTGAATAGATAGTAACTTTATTCTGTGACTGGGAGTGAAAAAAAATATGCGGGGCACAAATATTAACTTTCCCTTCTGCATGACGGTTCTTTTTAAACTTGCTTTGAGTTGTTCTTTGTACATGGGTTGCATTTAAGTCTGTGAAGCTCAGTTGTTAATTGCTTGTGATTTTGAATAACTTGAAGTGAAAATTAACTTAGTAAACCTAGAGCTTTACTGTTTCCTGCAGTAAAAAGTAAAAAGAAAACTCTGTAGCTTGGAAGTGTAAATACTTCCTTGTAAATGGGATGGAGTTTCCCCAATGTATAGATGCAGTGTTTGTCGTACGCAGGATCCTACCAAGCATGAGCTGCTGCCAGGCTGTTGTCTCATTTCCCCTTGCTAACACAGTATACTCAGTACCATATCTTACTCCTTTGATTATAAAATCAATTCTCCTTCTCTGACTTCTAGGGTTTTGAACTGCAGGGTTTTGTTTTTCAGAGTTTGTTGTCCTCTTAAGTGGAAGAACTGTATCTACTAGGTGACTTGAGAGACGGAAATGGAGACCTAAGCAACAGAATCGCAAGTGAATTAATTTTACTTTGTGGCTGAGGAACATGTTTTTAGATAGTGATAGCAAATCAAGTAGTAGTGATCTGCAAAAAGCATGCATGTAGCTGGAAACTAATCTGTAAGCAAAAATTGAATGTATAAGAACACAAACTTTGGAGAGTTGCAGTGAATATCATAGCAATGAGAGAGAACCATGACTGTAACAATTCATTATTATTTCAAAATACATATTGATAGGCTGTTAGAGGACTTTCTGCAGTAAGAATAAATGTTGTAAGATACATAAGTTCCCATGCCCCTTCAAAACCTATGGATTCTCCTAAAAATGGAAATAGGGAAGACCATACTTCAAGACAAGTATTTGCCCATTTAGTCTAGTATGAAAGTAGATTGAAGATGTTGAAACAAAGTACTAACAAATTAGGACTAAAGGAAGCTGTGGAAGTGAGTAGTGACTGTTAACAATGATCAGTCTTAGATGCAGCTGCAGTATAATTTGTTTTAATTTCTTCAGGCTTACTAATGACTTCACTGCCCACATAAAATAATATCAGTATGTATGCACATTCCACTGAATGGTGGCATTTCAATGGTGAGGATAAGTTACCATAAATGAAGCAATAGATCTTAAAAGTACCCCAGTACATTTAATTATGTACATCATAGCAATTCAGCTCCAAACAGATCAGTTTCTGATTTTTGTGACTGTATTGTTGTTAACAAATTGACAGCTATTTGGTGTTGCAACTTCACATGTAAAAGAGGAAGCTGAGAGCAGCTTTGTCCTCTTGACTCGATTGGGCAATCCAACTAGTTGGTTCCATGGTGTTTTAACTGACTAGTACTTTTCTTGGAGTATGGTGTGGAACTTGGGAGAAGAGAGTGCTGATACGATCTGAGAAACCTGCTCTTGTTTTACTTGTCTTCCCCTTTAATAGTTGCAGACACTTCTCCATTGGAGAACTCTTGCATGAGTAGCACATTCAGTCTTCGAAGAGTTGCATTCAGGTTGAGATGGTATTTTACTGCTCTGCTTTATTTTTTTTTTCTATGGCATATAGGTAACCGCTTCAGTACCATTGTGACTAATTTTAATATTAGGAAAGTGGAGCACCTGGCAGGGTGAGTGCCTCTTGACCCTCTTTACTGTCATGGTCTGTAGCTTCATGAATGCTGTTCATTGATGCTGGCAGAAACAGTTCCTCTCAGAGCACATCCTCTCTGTTATTCCTATACTTGGGATTCATTTGTGTATTTGCAGAAAGGAAATTGGTGAGGAATAATCAATCTTTTTTTATGATTAATTTTAAACTGCATCAGTCCTACAGTTTAATTCACTTTGTTGACCAGTTCCTAGCAGTGGTGCAAGTGAGAGCTGCTAGGACTATTTAGCAGAACTGACTTAGAGTATTTTAAAGTTTTGATAAAAGATTATCCTCTGAATGTGCTTGTTAGTCCTCAAAAGACCTTCCTTTTTGATGGATTTTTGCTCTTGAGAATTATTTTCCATATGCTTGTCTCGACCTGTCATGTTCTCTGCTATTGTCCTGTTCCTTATGGAAGCTGAGACCTACAGGTTTTCCAAAAAGAATCAGTGGAGAGAATTTTTTAAATCTCCTAGACTTGTAGCCTCATCAATCCTATGTCATCTTGCATTTGAATAGCACAGTTTTCATTTTTCAGAATGAGCAGGAAAAGCTGTTTCATAAGAGTTCTTTAAAAGCTGCTCATTCTGCTTGAATCATGCATTTTTTGTAGCTTCAGCACTGGCAGCTGTCGCTGCAATAAATTTATCTCACTGACCAGTTTCAGGCATTAATAAAAATATGTCCACCTTTTTAGTTTACCTTAAAGGAATCATATGAAATATTATTTTGGAAATTTGTGCTTGCTACTCAGAGCCTCTGAAAAAGAGGAGTCAATAACAAATGAGGAAGTAGCTAGATTCTTGGCATTGAATTTGCTTGTTTTCTCAAAAAATAAGCATGTTGTTAAACAGAAATTAAGGCAAGAGTAACAGTTAACTGGGAAAGGCCAAGTTGGTTTTGAAGCCATGTGATTTTCAGAAAACAAACTGAAGGAAATCCAGTCCTGGCAGAAACTTAGAAGAACGTCATTTAGCTGGTATAAAAGGAAAACTAGGAGGGTTTAAGGAAGTTCTTGAGAGTAACAAGAGTGTAAAACAAAACAGTCCCATAGTTCAGATCAACGTAGCATAAATAAAGTGGAATTGCACTGCAGATCTTTCTAACTGGTGCAAAAAGTACACTACACAGTTCGCTTTACTCATTTCTTTCTGAGGATGATTCCCGAGTGAATCTAAATGGGAGTTGTTCTCTAAACAAAGGAGGTCACAGAACTGCTGCCAATGTGTGTCAGTGCATTGGATTAATGTACCTGCTAAAGACTAGGTGTAAGTTTGCACCCAGCTGCTGACAGTTTGCTCATTAATTGTAAATGTACAGTATCAAATTAGTTCCGAGTGAAATTAACAGTTTAATTCTGATTTGTGGTAGGGTTGCACTTACCACTAACTAGAAGTTACAGAACCAGTTTAGACTTCTTTGAAGGTATAAGAGAGAGGGACAAATAGTTGGAAAGCACTGAATTCTTCTTATGCAACCGCTTCAAGTTCGATGTACTTCCTCCAGATAAGGACTGTGGATGGTTTTTTTAATAATCTAATAATGTGAAAATTTAAAACCAGAATGTGGTGTTTTCAAGTAGTCTTGGTTGCACTGGTCTTGCTGTGTACAGTCAAGCGTTTAACACTTGTGCTGGACAAGCTGAGATGGTGAGTACCATGAACATATTGTGTCTTTACGGATGACTGGTATCTCAGTGGTGAGATTTCTGTCTAGTCTTCACCTTCAAAAGTTTAGTTTCCTACATCAGCTACTATTAAGAACTTCGCCTCTCTGGCTCAGATTCAAAAACTGCTGGCTCATAAATAAAAATACATTAAGCTTGAACAGCTATAGTATTTGCAGTTATCTACTATGCATCTCCATTTATAACCTGCATTAGGTTATAGTACCAATGGCATGAATGCATGAACTGCATTTGAAACTACTTGTAAATGATTGCGGTTCATAGCTTGCAGCATGAAGGTAACCAGAAGTATATATTAATTTACTATATATCGCTTAACTGCTGCACTGCTAAGGTTTGCCATCATGTGGCTTGGCCATTCTTGCTTTGAGTAGATCAGGTGGTGACTATAGGGTGTGAGTTAGATCCAGTAACTGTTTTGCCTGTTCATGTGCAACTTGCATTTGCTCATCAGTCACTGTTTCCTTTACAAGAGTATTGCATTAATTTTACAACTTCT
Organism: Acropternis orthonyx; assembly: GCA_035583155.1. Taxonomy (NCBI): domain Eukaryota; kingdom Metazoa; phylum Chordata; class Aves; order Passeriformes; family Rhinocryptidae; genus Acropternis; species Acropternis orthonyx. The sequence goes on along the minus strand of JAWWEU010000001.1, from coordinate 54,937,373 downwards.
AGTTTTCACTTTCCAGTGGTAATACAGTATGAACAGAGTTGTGTGTTGTATTTCTCAGACTTTGAGAATTATGTTGAGTGAGTGTCTGGGACAACACTGGACAGCTACAGTTGAAGTATTTCTGTATTTATGATAGAGTTGTAGATTCTCTTTTCGACAGGGAGTTCCAGTGCTTATTAAAATGTTTAGCATATCTTCATCTTTTAGTGAATGTCAGACTTTATTGATTTGCTTTATGAAACTGTACTGGTTTTGTAATTTTCCTGTATCACTTGTCTGCAGCTTTTGTATTATGACCAGCACTGAAGGAAATAGCCATTTCAGTTTCACTGTACTTAAAAAGAGATTATTTCAATTTAGTGACAGCGAAATGTTCCACAGAACAGCTTTCTTCTAATAAAAAATAACACTTCTCTGTTCTGTTGGAAAATGTTTTATCAAGTGTCCCAGGAAACACTTCTAAAACAGGAAAAATACTTTATTGATAACAAACCATATATTTTAAATAAATTGCATATTAATTGCAATAATTAGTTTGGAACTGAAAAAAAAATCTGGTGTACTGTAATTGCTGCATCTGAAATAGTGTGACTAGAAAATGTGGTAAATGTATAGGGGGGAAATTAAAATCCTTCTGCTCAGTTCTGATTCTTAAAAACAAACACAAAACTCTTCAGCATACTTCATAACTTCTAATAGCTCAGCTACAACCTTATGGGTCTCTGGGTAATTATATTGTAATACATTTCTACACCAGCTACATCACTCCAGCTGAACTTTTTCCAGTAGTGCATTAAGTGATACGACTAACATCTGTTGTATATTCTTTGTTCTTTCCTCTTCACCCTAGGGCTGCATTGGAATGTTCTAGAATTTTCCTCATTTTAGCATATTTTTACATCTTGGGCACTTGTATTTGTCCACTCTTGTCTGATAACTTCTGAACTGGATAGCCAATTTGACAGATGGGAAGGAATTATGATAGTAATTTTTACAAGTCAGGCAGGAGATATGTTTTAAGGACTTTGGGAAATAATAAAGAATAAATTTATCTCACAGTAGCTACCAAAGAATGGACCTGGTGAGTATTTACTTATAAATGTCTCTCAGTCTCAGAAAAAGTTTAAATAGTAGCTTGCATCTTCTTGAAATGAAGAGTCACTCAGATGTGAGGCTCTAATCTATATAAAATAGGGCTTTATTGCTTCAGCTGTTTGAAAGATGTTTGTTTTTCAAGTACACCTGCTGTCTTCATGTTGGAGACAGCAGAATCAACGCATTTCATGCATTAGGATTGGGCAATGGTTTTATGGTCTTTCAGGTTCTGTAAACTTATTCCTTGGTCTTTGGCAAAACTTGGGAAGTATTGTCTCCTGTTCAGAGAAGCCTTTCCTTCTTACTGGAAGTTATTTTGGACTGGAGAGTGAGCCTAGACAGTGGTTCCTAGGGGAGCATAGCTGCGGGAAGAGCCAGGTGAAGGAGGAATGCCGACCTGCTCTGCTGTGCTTGAACCCACTGAGAAAACACCTTATGACAACCTTGAATTGGCAGCTGTAACGTGACACCGGTTGAAGCATGTATGAAACTGCACTACTGACAAAGCATAGAATAGCCCTGGTTTTGTCACTGCTTGTGTAATACCAATATGCAGTTTGGAAACATTTAGTATTGGTTTCATTAAGCCTGTTGCTTACACCCTGCCTTTCTGTGTTAGGCACTTTTGTCCCTATTTAAACTTCTGTCCTTGTGTTGTATAGGGTCAAGGCTTTTGTGAACAGCTCTCAGTCATAATAAAAGTTTGTGCCTGTTGTTCACCAAATTTGACAGAATTAGTATGGGAAAGAGTATTAAGTTGCTGTAAGTATTGTGATAGTAAGTAGGTAAGTAGAGAAGCAGCACTCTGTACATCATAAACACTGAGGGAAAAAACCAGCAATGCAAGTTTCTCCTTCTGCAGGCACCAGAGATACCACTGTGGAGTGTGGCCTTGTGAGTCTTCCAGCTGTGGGAAAAACAATTAATTATGTATTTGTATCAAACTCAACAACCAGAAGCAGTGAATCTCCAGAAAAGGAGGGGTCCATATTTTTCTTGTACATAGCATTGTTAGCTATCACTATATTTATCAGAGTAATGCCTGCAGCCCAACCGAAGCCTTTTTGTGTAGGATATTTAATACAGGAGTATAACTTTTTTAAATTCATAACTATCCTCTAATGCAGCCTTCTTCCTCTTTGTAGGAGAAAGGCCAGATTACAAACTAATTCTGTTATGGGCAGAGTTATGGGTATGTCTTCCAAAGTTCGAGCCGTAAGTCTCTAAAAGTTGAAGTTTTGGTTAGTGTTGTCATTGTTACTTTGAAATTTGAATTGAGAATCTGACAGCTTTTAGAGCTTGCAGGCAAACTAGTGTCTTTTCTGTAGGTTCCAACCTACTGAAGACCATTTAACTTTGGCAATATGTGTTGTATTTTGATTGACTAATATTCTGGAATTCACAGAAGAATTCTGCTTGACAGGGCCTTCTTCAGCCTTTTGCCAGGACCTTGCACAGTCAGGTTTTGATTTTCTACAGCACTGGTCTCCAAATTTTTGGTCATGTATTCCATCAGTAAAGATGTTTTGAGCATGCACCTCCAATATATGTAAATTTTTTAATTGTATGCATATGCTATTCTACTAATATATGTATACTATAAAGCATACACACATGCACAAGGAAAAAAGAGGGTAAGATAAAGATGAAACCCACTATTTTAAAAGGGTTTATTTTCAGTGACAAAAACTATTTTCTTCTCTTAGCCCAAGGGTTTGACTTGTGCTGGGATGCATTTACCCCTCTTTGGAGACTGCTGATCTACAGGATTAAGATTTTTGTATGCTCTCAGGGCAGCGTATGCCAGTGCTACACCATTCTCATTGTGAAAGTGTCTTTTTTTTTTCCCCTTATGGCCAGGCAGAATTTCCAGTTGTGCAGCATGTGTCTGTCATAGCATCATAGGATATGCTGTGTTGGGACCCATCATGATCAGAGTTCAACTCCTGGGTCTGCACAGGACACCCCAAGGATCACACCATGTGCCTGAGAGTGTTGTCCAAACACTGTACTTTTTCAGCATTGCCTTCAAGAAGAGATTGATTTAAGGCTTTCAACAGACATTGTTCAGGTAGTGGGATCCAACTAGTAGGTGACCCCTGGCTACTCCAGTGCTCTTAGCTCCTCCTTGTCTTTCACTGCCTTAAGCCCAGTAACAGTCTTCATTGCATCTCTCATACTGGGGAGGAGGAGGTTGGTGGGAAGAGCAAAACTGAATGTGGAATTCCAGATTCCACCTTATTACTGCTGAGTAGTGGGGAATAATTGCCTCTCAGCCCATCAGCTGGCATGCTCTGCTAATACAGCCCTATGCTGCTAGCCTTAGTTGCTACCAGGACACGTGCTGCTGACTCGTGTTGTTTTACCTTGGTGATCGAGCTGATTTAATGCTCATGTGTGTTTCAGAGACTATCCCTAAGATTGGCTGCTAGTCTCTTCGAGATGGGAACACTGATCCTTTGCATGTGCAGAGGAAATGCACTGAATGCACTGCCCAATGATCTCAGCCTTACAATACTCGTTAACCCATAATGAACAACTGACTGAGTAAAAAACAGTTATATTGTGCCTTACAACAAGAGAGTAATGCCACAGAAACATTAAGGGACCAAATCTGAAGGCATTTAAGGATTGAGTTAAATTGTCATTATAGTTCAAGAAGGCAAATTTGCTTACTGAACTATGGAGTGGAACAGTTTTTGAGCCTTAACATCGCTTAGCCCTTTGCCTTGTTAGTGTAATCCATTCCTTAAAGGTTCCGCAGGCATAAGCCCTGGAGTCTAAACAAATCATATCCAGTAAATTTAGATGCCCTCACTTTGTTTCAGCTTTGATAGCCTTCAGAAAAATCTTTCAAAATATTCTCAAATTCATATGATGATAAGGAAAATTAATAGCATTTCAGGTAGGGGTGGTGGGGAATAAGTACTTTGCAACTTCAATTTCATACAAAGCATTAACCTATACAATTTGGTTGAAATCATTGGAGACCCTGTACTTCCCTTGCATCCTAGGAGAGAGTCAGTACAGATTCTGAAAGAAGAGTGTCAGCTGAGTTAACAATCCTGAACTGCACTTCGAATGTCTACTACTGGGTCAATATATGCAATAGCAAGACAAGAAATGAAATAACTGTTCATGCAGCAGTTGTTCTGTGCATGAATCAGTATAGATTTCTAAATAACCATGCATTTAATGCACCTCCGGCAGCAAATTACTTCTCAGCTTCTTCTGTTCTTAGCAGCTGTGCTGTTAATTGCCTGTCTGTTCATCTAATATGTCCTCTTCCTTGTCTGATGCCTTTTAATATATCCACAAGAATGGTGCAGCGAGTAGGCCTTAAATAAGCCTTTACCCCTTCTGAAGGCTGCTGCATCCATTAGTTTTCAATGGTGGAGGAAATCTGACAGTAGGCTAATGAATTGTTTGTAGTGGTTCTACAAGGCTGAACCTTAACTGTTGTCCAAATACAAGTTGCTTTTCTTGTGCCCTTTTCAAGACCTTACTAAATCCTGAGTATATCTGGAAACTGGGTGGAGTTGGAGGACAGTTATATTATCCAGTACAGTTTTATGAGGAGTAAGGCTGAAATTACAGTATACACATTTTGCTTTTGATATTTTTAATATAGAACAATATTTTTAAGAAGTTGCCACTCATACTACACTTTCAAAAGTTGTCAACAATTTTAAGTTAGAAAATTGTAGACAAAAGCTGGTTAAGTTATTCTGGTAGAGATTGTAGGTATTTGCAGCCAGAGGCAGGGAAAACATCCTGAGTTGCTAAGGGAGGTAGACCTGTTGATATGACTGATAAAGCCTTTTAGCAAGCTTGTGTTTGGGTGTCCGATTTTATTATTCTATTGTTGTCAGAGTCAACCCTTCACAGGGCTGAGTTCATTCTTTTTTGCTTTAGAAAGAATAGCTTTACCTTTATGTACTAAAATCTTCTGTTATGCCTAACTTTTTAAGCTATTCATGCCATTTTAGTGGAGTGAAATTACTCGGTCTCATCACTGTCATGATTTGTCATTTCCACACTTTCTTTTGGCTCCCTTTTTTTCTCCGTTGTTTTTTTTTTTTATCCTATTTTTCCTCCTTTATTTTTGCTTTTTTTTCCTCTTTGTTTTTCTCTGACAGCTGGGTTTAAAACATGTTCTGTAATGAGAAGCCAAGAGCTGATACCTTTCCTTCCTACTGGAAACTCGCATGCTCAACAAGTCTGTTAATATTTGAGGACTGTGTGCAGTTTTAATCCATGTAGTATCTGTTCAGTGTTTTTATTGAAGAGAATTGTTGTGTAATGGCAAATAAGGTTTAAAGATTGTTTTTCCAGTTCATTTATTAGTACCTTTTTCAGCATTGTCCATCACCAGAAGATTCGCATCAAGTTAATTGGACAAGCTTCTTAATCCATCTTACTTATATTTTAATTCTTTACAAATAACAGTCAGTGTTGACTGTTCATTTTTATTTGGCCTCAGATCACTGGTTGCTAGATTGTCCCATTTACCCTTTTACAGCAACTTACCCTTTTACAATACAGTATTTAATGCAAAACTTCTAGGTTTCTTGCATGCCTCTGAGACTTTCCCTGGACCTAAGAAATTTGCAAGTCTTTTTCAGAGATCTAGGTAGTTCTCTTCCAGAAGCCCTGAATACAAACTACTGGTATCCGCTGATCTAAAGGCTCTGTCTGCACCCAGTTGAGGTCATTGTGTTGAATGTGATATAATTTATTTCCAAGATATGTTTATTGACCATTTCTGCTTGTCTTGATGCCTGCCTTTTGTCCATTTTAGCTGACTTCTTCTGCCACCCAGTAATTCTCTTTTCAAATCACTGTCTTTCTTTGTTCTCATAGTGAAAAAAAGAAGAAGTAAAAAAGGCCCCTGCAGTGCATGGACATACCATGTCTTACTGTCTGACCATATTATGCACACTGACTTATACAGATTGTTGCCTCTTGACTACTGATGGTGAAAAGTCTTTTGATGAATGTGTAGTATAGACCCATATTGGTGTGAAGTTTAAACCTTTAGTCTTTGAGACTAGTTCAGTGACATTGCAGAGAAATCTAATATAGTATTGTCAAGAAAACATTGATTTATTTTTTCTCCTAGATTGATTACACAGTCTGACAGGTCGCACTTTTATTATTGTTGTAGAGGGTGTCAGAAATAACACTATACCTAGTACCTCCTGTCAGAGTTTATCGATGAGCAGCATGCTTTGTCTCCAGAATAAATCAAACACTTGGACCCAGACACGGAATTTAGCTGTGCCCCAGTTAAGGCGTTGAAGGCTGTGTGCCAAAGGTGGACTACCCACCTAAGCATTCATGTGCCTGTGGAAACCTAATTTTCATCCAAGTCAACTAATTAAAAACCTGTGCAAAAGAAAGGAAAGCTGCCTGGTGGAAAACAACCCAAAGGTAGTTGTCAACAGCCAGCTGAACAGGAGCCAGCAATGTGCTGAGGTGGCCAAGAAGGCCTGTGGCATCCTGGCCTATATCAGAAATAGTGTGGCCAGCAGAGCCAGGGAAGTGAGCATCCCCCTGTACTTGGCACTGGTGAGGCTGTACCTTGAATCCTGCATCCAGTTCTGGGTCACTCGCTACAAGAAAGACATTCAGGTGCTGGAATGTGTCCAGAGAAGGGCAACAAAGGCCTTTGGGGTTGCTCATTACCACTACCTGAAAGGAGGTTGTAGTGAGGTGAGTGTTGGCTTGTTCTCCCAGGTAACGAGTGATAGAACAAGGGGAAATGGCCTTAAGTTGCACCAAAGGAAGTTCAGATTGGGCAGTAGGAAAAAATCCTTCACCAAAAGAGTTGTCAAGCATTGGAACAGGCTGCCTAGGGAAGTGGTTGAATCACCATCCCTGGAGGTATTTAAAAGATGTGTAGTCATGGTGCTTTGGTCCATGGTTTAGTGCTAGACTGGGCTGTGCTTGGTTAGCAATTGGGCTTGATACCCCAAAGGTCTTTTCCAACCTAAATGATTTTATGAATGAATGAACCTCATACCAGGTGTTAGGCATGTCCAGAGCAATCCTGTCTTGGAAGGCCTGAACAAGTTGTAATGACATTTGTATTTTGAGTCAGTTTGGGTTATGTTTAGTTCTCACTGGAGTTCAATTTGATAGACATATTTTGGTTCATATCAAATGAATGGTGATAACACTTGAGTGCATTATAAGTTGTGAATTCAGTCAAAAGTCATTGTGTGTGATAAAGGCAGTTGGTACTTTCAGATACAAGAGGCTAGTCATTAGGATGGTGGCTTGGGAATAGTGAGCTGCATTCAACTTAAACCTGGGAAAATTCAAGCCAGCTTACTTCAGAAGTGTTGTTGCATTATTGCTTGGAGTATTGGAATTACCTTTCTCTCTGTGATGCTTTTGATAGCACAAAATATTTTTGGAGCTATAAGATCTAGAAATGGCACAGAAGCAAGCCTGGTTTTAGCTGTTGTGGGAGGAGGAATCAGTGCCTTGATTCTAACCTCTGCTTCCAGTCTGTGCATTCATTGTGCATTAAACAGTCATTGGATAATATCCTGAGAAGCTTATCATCAAACTTGCTGACTTGATGATCCAAGTAAGTTTCATCAGCCCTCTGCCCACCTGCAGAAGCATTGGGGACTGACTGTAGCCCGGAGGATTTGTTTGATGAGGAGGAAAGTTTTTAAAGTAAGGTAGGAATAAAAACCTCTGCTCTTACTGTTTGAGAGACTCATTAGCCTGGCTAAGTAGGTATAAATGACTTAGCATAAGTGTTGATGAATTCTTAGTAATCACAGTTATGTTTCAGTCTTTTAACCTAGAGGGATTTTTCTTCCCCAACTTAAATCTTTGCAGATTATACCAGGAAAGGAAATGAATCCTATAAAATAACATCAAAATGGGGTTTTTTTTCAAGTTTGTAGTTTTACAATAGGGCAACCTTCAGTATGGAATACTTAAACCATCCTCTCTATGTACTGTATATATACTGTATAGGCTGTACAAGAGGCTTATAGTGCTTTATTAGTGTGCAAGTCCTCTTGGTAGTAACAGCACTGTACTACAGATTTTAACTCACAACAGAGGTACATCTTAGAGGGGCAAGCAAGTAAAAGCAGTCAGTTGGGTGGGATGGAGTTTTTAAGACATCTCTGAGTAATAAGCTGTAACAGCAGTTCTTTAACCAAATATCTCTAGAGCTTGATATTGAAGTCAGTGTCATTAAGCTGATTTTGTCACTCTTTTCTTTAAATAAGTTACATGCTGTAACTAGTAAACATCTCTCTTTATGAGCAGGCACTATATGTGTTAGATGTTTGGAAGTCTTCGCAGAGAATTTTGTTAGCCAGATGATATCAAGGCAAAACTTGTAATGCCTGTAGCATTAGTGACTCAGGCTGTGTAACTTTAAAATTGTACCTACGTTTTTAACCAGGCTACTGTAAGTACTGGCTAAGAGAGGCAGTTCTACTTTAAAAATACTGTACAAGCTTCTTCTGAGCTAAATGTTTATGTCTACGTTTGATGTTAAGCACTGTTTTCAGATGCAAAATATGATTAACTTGTGGGAATTCTGAATGTGCTATTCATCCCTAGTGAATTTTTTCCATCTGTCTTTCTGTTTTGTTAAGAAATACCAATTTCTCAATTCTTGTTGATCTAATTCTTCTTTTATTTCAAAAGCTAAGTGTATGGAGTCTAGCTGGGATTGAGTTAAGACCAGTGCACTAAACCAGTGTAACTTAGCCGTTGGGGTTTGGGGTTTTTTTTAAAACAAAATGAAATGCAATTTCAAAAACCGCTTATCAGACTTGCAATACATATTTCCAGCATGGAAAAATGTTAATCTTCAGCTTTTCTGGTCTTAATTCTTGCATCCAGTCTTCATATAGCATTAACACAGAAAATACCAGAAAAGGCGTTACTTATGACTTGTTAATGTAATTGAAAGGAATGCTAGGCTGAATCCTGCTTTGTTATGTTGCTACATGATACTCTTCGGAGTTGAAGTGCATCACTGCTTTCATGGGCCTCCTGCCTCTGTGACTTTTTTTCTTGTCATCAAGTTTCATGTAACTTTACAATGTGTGCTAGCAAGGGCTTTTTTGTAGTATAGTTATGAGGGTTATAATTTGGGGGGGGGGCCG
>JAWWEU010000001.1:54886186-54928078 GCA_035583155.1 Acropternis orthonyx | reverse complement strand
TTCTGCGGGTTATTATTTGGGGGGGGGGCATTACCTCTTCCCTCCCCCCCCCCCCCCCATGTTTTAGCTGCTGATTAAAGCTATTAAAGGACCATATTTTCTCATAATTAGTTGTTTCTAAAATAAGAATTCATTCGTTATAATAATAGGAAAAGTAGTAAAAAAAGAAAAAAAGTAACAGTGTCCCTGTTAGCAGGTCTTGTTTATTTTAACAGTTTCATATAAACAAGAATGCTATATATGTAGGTTCTAAGGCAACTGCTTTTGTCTTTTCTTTTTTTTCTTTTTACCTCGGTAGGCATTTGTCGGCAGTGCCAATCAAACTTAAACAACAAAACCTTGCTTTGTTATCAGAGTTAAAAGGTTTGGGTTTGTTAGCTCCAGGTCTGTGATGTGTCTTCTGAGGTCGAGCCGCTAGAGGGGGTGTAAGCCACCATCTCTGTATAACCAAGGCTTGTACTGGCTTGACAAAACATATCTTCAGGGTTGTATGGTTGCTGGATTGTTGTGGAAACATACTTTCTAAAGGTGTCTAGTTTCATAATATTCTTTTGTTATTGTTTCTGAAGGAAAGGAAATCCTTGGTTTTAAGGATAATTATTCAGAAATATTTAAATAGTTTAACCATTTGAGTAACTTCTCTTTACAGGTGATCTTGTGAATTGGTGTACCATCAATAATGGCAGAACATCCACCATTACTGGATACCACTTCGATTATAAGTAGTGAAATACCTCTTCTGACTTCCCCTATTGTTAGTGGAGATGGAGCACAACAGGTAAGGAAACTTTAGTTGGTTTTTTCTCTTTTTTTTTTTTTTCCTTCCAGTTGACACTGTGAAAGATAGTAATCCTTCATCTGGAGTATATTTGTGCAGCTTTGGGCATGCATGTATGCTAAAGATTGAGGTAAAGGTAGAACTGGTGCAGAGATGAGATTTGTAAGGAGTGTGAAGCAGAAAACCTGTATTGTGAAAGAACTTCTTCATGGAAGAATGGGACTAAGCATCTGCGAAGTTGTCAAACCATGATTTACATCTTAATTTGGAAGCTGTATATTTACATTACCATATGATCTTACTAAAATATTAATAAACCTTCTCCTATGGTAGAACAAAGTAGCTGAGGCACAGCATGTGCTAACAACTATGTTTTGATTGATATTGGCTTACAACTGAGTACCTTAAACAGTGGGATTTGCTTTTGTGTGTTAGTGTCTGCCTGGACACTTCTTGAATTTATATTTCTGGATGGCAGTGCAGTCCATCTAGTGCATCAGCCACACCTCCCAACTTTGTCTCACCTGATGGTGCACTTTGTCCCATCATCCAGGTCTTTAAAGATACAGTAAACATTGTCTGCCCCAGGGTCAGCCACTGAGGTAGGTGACTAGTGGATGGCCTCCTGCTGGACTTTGCACTGCTAATCAGAACTCTTTGAGACTGGGACTTTCATCCAGTTTTCATCTGCCTCAGTGCCCATGTTCAGTCTATGCTTCATCAGTTTCTGTGTGAGGATGCTCTGCCAGACAGTGTCAAAAGCCTTGCTAAAGTCATGATAAACAGTATCTGCTGATCTCCCCTCATTCACCAAGCTGTAATTTCAATGACAAAGGCAGTCCAGGTTTATCTGGCGTGACTTCCTCTTTGTGAATCCATACTGACTACTCCCAGTCATCTTTTTATCTTTAATGTGTTTGGAGACGGCTTCTTAGAAGATTTGTTCACTCATCTTCCCAGAGTTGAAGGTGATGTTGACCAGCTTGTAGCTCCCTGGGTCTTCCTCCTTGCCCTTTTTGGAAGATTGCGCTGACATTTGCTTTCTTCTAGTCCTTGGGAACCTCCTCTAGTCACCATGACCTTTCAAACATAGTTGAGACTGAATTACTTGTTCTGCCCTCCACAAAAATAAGGCTGTCAGGCTGTGCTGTCAAGCTTAGTCTGTAATCATGCAAGATTTTGAGTCAGATATGACTTTAAATGTTCTTTTGGATATACCTTTTCTTTAAAATGTCTCTTTCTCCTGCCAAGTAAGATCAAAACTGGAAAACAAGCAAAGTGTTTCTTCAAAGAAATGAATTTGGGGGGGGGGGTTGTGTTAATCTTCTTAAGAGAAAAACAACATATAGACTGTTGATTTCCTTTTTTATTAAAAACAAAAGGCAGCTCATAAAGACTACTGTCTTAGGTGAAACTGGTAGTGATGACATATGTGTTAAAAAAAAGTTCAGAAAACATTGGGCAGGTTCTCAGTCATCAATAAGGAATGTAATTGTTTTTCCTCATTTCACAACAACTAGCAGTTATACCACAACGTTGTCTACTGTCCATGTTCCACAATGTCTAGTGAAAGTTGTGACTTCCATTTTCTGTCCTTCCTTCCCATCTGATACATGATTCATGAAGAATCAGAAAGTGCATTTGTTCAGTTGAAGGAAACTTTACTGGAAACCCTTTTTGCATCTGGTGATTTAAAAGCCATCACTAAGTAGAAAATACTTTGTATACCTGAAATATGGGAAATCCAGAATTGCAGGGACTGCTTTCTCTGTCAGAGTTGCCCAATTAAGACTTAGGCTGCAGAAAGGTCAGGCAGGTGCTTGCTTATTTGAGAGTCTTAAAATTGTTTGTTTTATATGGTACACTAATGAAAGGTATGCAAATGAAGTGTGATGCATTCAAGTACAAAACACTGTAATGCTGAGCCTTTTTCATCTTTTTTTGGAAAATATTTTTAACCTGAATATTAGTTCATGGTATTCTTTTTTTTTCCCCTTGTGACTTTGAAACTACAAGAAGGGAGAAGACTTCTGCCTTCATGATGGAGCTGCTAATTTTTCTTTAAGTCTGTTTACTTAGCTACAGTACACACATTTGGTAGGGGTACTTCCTTAAAATATGAAAAGTACTTCTGCAGTTGCTTTCATAACAGCATTGTGGTGTTGGACTGCATAAACTATAACTTCATCTGTAGTGCTGACAGAATTTAATTGTGTTCCTGCAATCAAAATTCAGAGCTGTTTTGTCGATGCAAATAAATGTGCATGTCTTCTATCTTCATAGTGTATAGGTTGGTCTGTAGCTATTCTAATTAGTTAGTTTTAGTCAGTACTGACTGAAAAGGTACTGAAGACCCGTAGAAAATTCTTTATTTAGCTTTAGCTACTTTGTTTATATGTTGGTATTATTAGTTAACTGTTTCCTAAAGTTGCAAGTTTTTGTTCATCTATAAAACATCTGAGGATTTTTCTATTCAATGCATTTTACCAGAATTAACTATTTTAAATATGATGACTTATGTTGTATATGCTGCATAGCTGAGTTACCAAATGAATCCAGACTATTCAGTACTGAAACAGTTCATATCTTCAAGATAATCTATTTCAAATACTTGAAGTTCTGCTAGCAGTGTAAATGTGAAATAGCTGTGCAAATATTTGAACATGTTAAGATGAAAGGTCATATGCTTCAAATAGTGGAAGTGTCTGATCAGGTTAAAGCTGTAACTTTCCACCATGTTTTAAAACGAAACAATCCACAAAGTTAGAGGAATGTGAGTGTTCGGTCAGAAAATACGGGGAACTTAAACTAGATGTTCGTATGTCACTCAGTGCTGCTGTGGGAGACTGCCTTGTTCCATGTCCCACAGAAAGGGGGGCTACTGTTAGTTTCATACGATAAAACCAGTGAAAAGCAAAAGTGAAGACTTAAGCCCATTGGCTCCTCCTTCCCTGTTAAATGCAGAAGTACTGCTTTTACAGCTTCCTATCACTGTGTTAGCCTGAATGGATAATGTACTTCTTATATCTGGATGGTCAGTAAGGCTGTGGATGAGGAATGGAGAAGATTTATAGGAGTGGATACAAACCAAGTGACACTGAGAAAACATGGTGTGAGGACAGAAATGCTTGAGGGTTTTTTATGTAAGGGTAACTGCTTCAGTCATGCTTTACTGATTATTGTTGAGGCTGGACAGGAAGGATGTGCTTGATTATGTGAGTCCTGATTCGGTAGGAAAAGAGGAGGCAAGAGTTCAAACTACTTCAACACAATGTCAACTTGTTTTGGAAAGTTTCTGCAGCACCCAGTGCTATTCCAAAACAAATCAGTAAATTGCTGACACAATCTTGCAGCAGCCCTGGAGTTCTAGACCTTCGCAGCACCTTCCCACTAAAGCTAGCAGTTGCAAAGTGGCCTCTGTGTCCTTTATTACCAGAAAAGGTCGATAGCACTCTCAAAGTAACCTAGTACCTGTTAACCATTTCCTTTTCTCTGGGGAAGGGGACACACAGCGTTTGACCTTTAGTCAGCTTTATTTCTTCGCAAGCTGTAGGCATAAAGTAATAATTCTAGCTTGGGAAGCTGGTTGTTTACCCTCTAAACTATACTGAGAAGTGTAGATGCTTAGTGGGTTTTCCAAAAATCCCACTCTGTATGTATATATGTGTAGTGCATGTGTGTGTATATACGGTGTGTGAGTTCAAGTAGACATTTAGCATTAAATCTTCGAACTAGTGATTTTAAAACCAATTTCTTCTTTAAATATTTAAACCTCTGATCTTGAAGTTATTATTTACCTGTTATCATAAGAGGGAATCTTTAGTCAGCAGAGCAATAGGTGGCTGTAAAAACAAATGAAACAGTCTCTTTCAGCTTTCAGCTTGTTTACATATGTGGCCTCACAGGAGTAATATAATGGTGGAGATGTAGACTACATTGCTAAATGCATTTCCTCATTTTTAGTTCTGACACTTCTGCTTCTGAAAAGCATATGGTACATTATCAAGTTCCAGCTTGCTTTGTTTTTGCCTTCCTGCAGAAAATCAAGCCTAGAACTGCATATGTTTCATGATCTTTTCCTCTACAAGAAAAAAAAAATCTGTGCTAACATATACTGTTATAACAGTTCTCACTGCTTTCCATATTGTGCAGTTTTCCTTTCTTGTATCTGTGTTTTCATTTCATAGAATACAGAGTATGTGCATGGCTGCTTCTGCCTTTTTTGGCTGAGTTTTTTTGTCTTTTTTTTTTTTTTACTTCCCATTTAGCTCCATCGAATTAGCAGACATGACTAACTTCTCATTTTGGAGATTCATTGAAGTTTTATTTGACAATTATTCTTCCATCCTTCAGTAACTTCATAGCACTGAAGTGCACCAGAAGTGTGTTCACTGGAACCATTGGAACTCTCAGGCATGCAGTGCTTCAGTGCCAGATTATGGAAGCTCATTATCAAGCTGTGTTTTTTTCCCCAGGATTGATTCGTACTTTGTGTATCAATCATCACTGGAAAATACATAATCAAACTTATAGAGACATTCCACATACAAAAAAATACTGTTCTATAGAAGTTTTTAACGAGTTGTTGGCCATGATTTTTTAAAAAAGCAACATCACAAAAGAAAAGCTACAAGGATATGAGGTTTGATGACTCAAGATTATTAGATCCTTCCTCTATATAACCGTTATCATATTTTTTTAGTTAGGAAGGATGAAGTTTGGTATTAGTTAAATGTAAATTTTTTTTTGCCTTAGAGATCAGAATTTTTTCTAAATATATTTAAACTATATCCTTGATGGCAGGTGCATTGAAAACCTGCTTTAAAATTTCTAGAAGAAGCCATTACCCTCATCAGAACGTGAGGACTAAAAATTCTTTGGTATATAGTAATGTATGAATACTATGCTGATTTTGCCTAGCAGAAAGCAGCAACAGATTTATTGCAAAATTTATGCTAGCATTCAGATATATTTATTTTAATACTTGCTGTCTGAAAATGAATGTAGAAACCAGAGTGAAGGCTGTGTAGTTCATAGCCTTTTATACTTGTATTTGGTATGAAAATTCATGGAATGAAGCATCCACATAAAACTTCTGAGTAATCCCTTCTTCTCTAAAATGTGTTTTCATGTGCATGATATAAATCCAAGATGAATTTCGGTCTCTGATACAGTAGATTCCTCCCAAGATACTTGAGGCAGGATTTCCCCTGTTGAATGAATCTCTTCAGAAACTGAATTTGGGAAAATTGGATGACATGTGAAAATTGGATTTTAAGTCAGTTAGTCACTGTAGGTTGCCAATACAGTCAATGGGGAGAAATAAGCATGTCTAGAAGATGATCCCTTTCATGTTTTAGGAAGGTGACTCAAGATACCTACTTTTTCTCCTCTCTTTTATGAGGTGAGAAGGTGCAAATTGGCTGGAGCTACAAGCATTGAGGTAGCCGAGTTCTTCTCTGCAGTCTGCTGCAAGTAGACCCAGTTGCTGAGTCTGTGTGCCTCTCTATCAGTAAGGTTTGGAAGGGTACAGTTATGCCTAAGTGGTGTCCTGGACTCAGGGCATGTCCCCATCTCTCCCCTTCTCTGTGCCATGGGAGACTTAATGCTGAATAAGCCCGGATCTGAATGCCAGAGTTCAAGACCTATGAAGTCATCGCTAGTGCTTACCTATGTTTCATCAGAACACGGGCTACTGTAACCTCTCTGTAAGTTGTGACAAAAATGTAACTGCTTTGCAAAGTCATATTTTTAATTACAGAAACTCCACTCTTAAAATATATGAGAATTACACACTTGGCAAACAAGTAATCTGAAGTATATCCTCTGCTAGCTGAAGCCTGTTTTTTTGCTTGGAAACATCTCTTTACTGAGAGGGTGGTCAGACTCTGGAACAGGCTTTCCAGCGTTGTGGTCAGTGCCTCAGACATGTCAGTTTTAAGAGGCATTTGGACAATGCCCTTACCAACCTGGTCAGCTCTCAGTTAGTCAGTCTGTTGGACTAGATGATTGCCATAGGTCCTTTCCAACTAAAAATAGTTTATCATATTCTACTCCATGGTGACTGAGACTTTGCTGTAAGTGGGCAAAGTCCATCTAACTCTCTGTGCATTACAGAATTATACACTGTATAGAGCAACCAGAATGACATTCTCTAGAAAGAGATTATCTCAGGTTTACATGCTCTAACAAAAAATGGCTGTTGGCTTTAATTTTTCTCCTTTTCTTTTTGAAGTAGAACAGGTAATATATGAGAAAGGATTGGAGTTGTAGAGATTTTTTCCACCAAGCCCTTGGTCTATTGCTGACTGAGCCTTCCCAATCTGATCTAATTGAGGATGTATCCTTTAATTTCTTTTCCAGCTCAAGTTCATGTGTTCTGATATATAGTGATGCCCAAATTTACACAAATCTGGGTGTATAGGGTACTTTATCCAGGTAAAAAAGAGGCTACATTAGAAGTGCTGTTGAAACACTTAACGTTCTAATTTTTTTTTAATGAAAAGCTTTTTTGAATAACTAGAGAATACAGTTCTTCCTTTGACACTTCCTTTTGTGCTCTGTTTAAGGGAAAAATGTTAGACACATCCAGTAGTTTTAAATATTGTGGGCTTTTAACTTGTATCACCAAACAGGACCCTGAGCCATCAGAAGCAATGTTTGGAAATATAAAATTCTCTCCTCCTCCATAATGCTTTGTAAACCAGTGTTCTTTATATCTTCTAAACTCTTCAGAAACCAAATGTCTGAATTCAATTTCAGCTTGCTTATTTTCCTCTTAATTGTTACAATTGCACTGCAGAAAGGGGATTGTTTATAAATGATATTTATGACAAGTTTTGATTTTGAGTTGTGCCTCAGAGTTGTTTAAAAATGGAGAAGATGGTCCCTTTTTCTCCTACTTATCCCATTGACCCTTAAAACAACTGTATAAATTCCAGAATACTACACAGCCAGAGTGAGCTCAGGTGAGGCGTGCTTGGTGAAGGTCTCTGCGGGGAAGCCGATGTTCGTGGCATTTACTGGTTGTAGGGGAGAGAACGAAGAGTGTCTGTCCTGCCTGCTTGGCTCTCCTTTTATACTTCAGAAGAGTGAAAGAAGTCAGGACAAGGGCTGAAAGGGCGCAGCCTCAGCCTACAGAGGGGAAATCAATTGTAGCTCTATGACCTTTCTGAAATAATGTTGTTCAGCTTTTATCGTAGACCACAGAATATGCTGTGTTGGAAGGGACCCACAAGGATCATCAAGCCAAACTCCTGGCCCTGCTCAGGACACTCCAAGAGTCATGCCATGTGCCTGAGTGTTGCCCAAACGCTTCTTGAAGTCAGGCTTGGTGCTGTGACCACTTCCCTGGGGACCCAGCACCCAACCACCCTCTGGGTGAAAAAGGTTGATCTGCTTTATAATGTTGGCTACTGTTTCTTGGTGAAAGCCAAGTGTGGTTGTACACGCTTTCAGACATGATCAGCAAATCTTTTAACTGTCTGCCTCACTTTGTTTATCTTGGCTAGCTTTCATAATGTTTGTAAGATTCTGGTTTTTAGTTATAACTAGGTGTTACATGGAAGGAAAATACTAACAGAACTCTAACAATGACACAACCATTCAGGTTGTTTCAAATATGAGCTAATCAACAAAATAATTCTTCCCCTCTTCTCATTAAAGTCTTCACAACAGAGAGCCTGGAAGTAGACAGTCTTCAGGAGTATTATTTTTTGCAAGAGGAAACTCCACATAATAGCTGTTCGACACAGAGGACTTTGTGGCACCTGCTAGTACGGCCTGCAAAGTATGGGAACTGCAAAGGACATACAGTTGAAGTACAACTGAAAAGTGTCTTCACTTTTGATACTCAATTGAAATGATTGCAAGGGTGTTTTGATTCCACAAGTGTTGTGAAGAAGACAGGGTTATTACTGGAAGAGAAGATTTTTATTTTTTTATTACATTATGTAAAAAATTGATAGGAATCAGATGAAAAATCTTCAAAGCACCTGGCTTTCTTTGAACAATGCCACACATAGTATATTACAGTAGGTCTAAGTTTGGGTTGGTTGGTTGTTTTTTGTTTTGAAATGAGTTTTTATTCTGTGTAATATTTAGTAGCACCTTAAGCAACTGGGGGGTTGGGGGTTTTTTAATTGTATTTTTCACTTCAAACAATCTTTGTTAAATTTGTAGTTGTCCAACATTAAATTGGCAGTTTTATATTTTCAGTGCATTTAGATAAAACTTCTGTGAAATTTTACTCCCTGATTCTGTTTTGGACTGTTGCAAATAGTCAGTTTGATCAGGAAAATGCCTTCTGAGGGGACTACCCCCTCCAGAGTATTAGTTAGCTCTTGCTACCACTTTGCTGTGCAGTATGAGCTCTGTTCCTCATCCACTTTTGCATAGCATTATGAAACTGAAGTCCTGTGGGCTTCAAACTACAAGTCATTAAATGAGAATAATCTGATTTAAGTCCTCCAGTTTTTATTTTTAGAGGTTGATGTGTCTAACCACTGGCCATGACCAGATGCCTCAGAAGTTCTAGAGTTCAGTGACTGCTCCTAGCACTGCTTCCTTCTAATTCCCTGTAAACAAGGATTATCTTAAAACTTTGAAGCACAAATGTTTGTCCATTGCATTATCCAAATTCTCCGAAACACTGCTGTTATCCTTATGTGTATGCTTTTGCTGATTTAAAGGTACAATAGGGCTATTATTTTAAGTAGCACATTTTCCATGCACTATCTGCTAACCACAGACTGTGTCAGTACTGATGAAACAGGTTGGGTTTGCTGTAAATGAGACAAATAAAACTTTGCTTAGCCAAGCTGGGACAACTGAAAAGGCAAAAGAGATGAGACAAACAAAGCAAAAGCAAGTAAATTGTAAGTATTTGTCAGAACGAGACAGACATTATGGAACGTACGTTGACTGACACTGTTATATGTGGGCACTAATAAGCCTGGAATGTTTATCAGTCGCATTAGATGCAGATTTAAACATTTATGGTTCTTCTCAGAAAGCTGTATTCTTGCAAAACAAGGCTCCCCATCATTTTTCCCTGCCCTTCTTCGCAGTAATCAGCTTTCTGCTGGTTATCTTCCACATGAAGAGTAGAGGGAGAAACACAAGTACAGTAAGAATTTTAAAAACTTTTCATAAATGAAATAAATTTATTTGCTAGAATAAAAATAAAACCCAAACAAACAGCTATCGGATCTTTCCAACTTGCCTTTCTAAAATAAGCAATGAAAACTATTTGAAATCTATAGTTTTTGAATGTCACTGCCAATGAACAGTCTAGTCATCTGTCCAATCTCCCTGTTTCCACTTGCTTCTAGGGATTTTCTGTCATCTTAGCACATTCAGTACTGCTGACAGTATCTTGTCGCAGTGGTTAAATATGAAATGTTTGCTGATTTTATTATCTCTCAGCTGCGTTTTAAAAAAATGACGCAGAGTTGCATGGTCTGTCCTCTGAAAATACAGGCCTTAGGAGCATGTCAGCAAAAAGAAGGCTTTTTTCTCTCGCTTTTTTCAGACACGCTGTTATAGCCTGTGTAAGCTGAAATAGTTTGGTTTGGATTTGTTTTTTCAAAATCCCAAGAATGTAAATTGCTACTGTAGCATATTGTGTAATGCTTAGTTAATTCTGTATGAATTTCCTCCCTGGTCCCGAGAACCAAGATTTGTTAGTGGCCTTCACTACCTGTATGTTTAATATTCTTCATTATGAAAGTGTTAAACTCCATATGTAGGGCGGTTAGATCCTTATAGTCAGTATTAGCAGATGCTAAGGTAGAGAATCATGTAGTCATGGGAAGCCTGTAAGTTGGAATTTGTGGAAAACAGAAGATTTAGAACTTCAGTGTTAAGAGTGTTACATTGTGTTATTTGGACAATGGTGCAAGTCTATAGGTAGCTTTTATAAATAATGGTGATTGCCGTTTTTTCATCTGTCACCTGTACTTAAAACAGAAGATAATGTAAGGCAAAAAAAGAAAATGCTAGCATTACTTTTCCTTAGAGATAACACAGAAATGTTGTGTGCTGAGTCTTGTGTGTATTGGTGTGGTGTAATGCAAAGCTCAACCTAAAATTTTCAGAACTGTATTGATTAGTAGCCCACATAAGTGTGGAAAGCGGAAGTTTTTAAGAGGTCTAAAAGAAGATGGGAAATAGATCTTATGAAAGATGACTTAAAGAATTACATGGAAGTAATGTTTTTCACAACCGTGAAATTCATAAGCCTTCGGCAATTTAAAACAATTTAAAGTGCTGTTTTAATTCAGCTTTTATTACTCATGTCAAGTGTTCCTATTTAATAGTCATATACTCTCTGTAACACCTGTTACACAGATATTTTACATTTTTCCATTTAATATGTTTTCTAAGCATTAGTGGGCTTGATTGTGGAAAAGAGTAGTTCACAGCCTCATTAGCCTTGTTATGATATAAACAGCAGATTTTGAACACACAATCAATGGAAAAAGGACGTGTGCAGTGTTTGCAACTGACATCACCTTAGCGCGACCACAGATGTGATTCCATCTGGCAGTTCCTTTGCTGCTAATGAATAACAACACTCAAGCTGCGCAGTATTCTTTGATCAGGAGCATGTAGGAACTTTAAAATACTGTTGTACTGGTCCTACAAACAGGAATTCTGGCATAGATGAGGTGGCAAACCCAAAAATCACAGCAAGTACATGTTGGAGCCATGGCAGAGTTAGTATCTTGAGTCTGTGTCTAGTTTCCCATGGTCTCTGAACCACGCTGTGTGGAGCCAACATAGATGTAATGATTTTCCTCATAAAAAACCAACTGTATATGGGTGGAAAACCATATGCTTCAAAAACTAAAAGATGCTTTTAATAACAAAATGATACTGGATACAAATAGCTGATATTTTTTGCTTTTATTTGGTAAATAATTTCATTCTGATTAAATGTATGAATATACCTTGAAGTTAAAATAGCAGGAACTTACTTTTTTTAAAAAAGTAGACTATAACTTAGAGTCCTCTTATATAAAAGTGTGTGTGTGTGTGTGTGTGTGTGTGTGTGTGTGTACACTGATTACCTTTGAAGGCATCAATGTCCAAGTAATGTTAAAGTTGCTTTTATACCTTAGAAAACATATAATCAGTAATCTCATGTTGTCGCATTCTGAATACCAAAACAATTTCAAAGCAGTTTCATGTATCTTGTCTGCCTGTGGGATAGGAACTTAAACCAGAGTGATGCACAAGCGATATTTGACTAATTTCTCACGGAAGAGAGGGATGTATGTTTTGCCCTGTGTAACTATCTTTCCTCAGATGAGGGTGTGCTGATGGTCCCCTGCTGTTGTTGGGATTAAGGACCACAGATGTGAGATTGTCAGAAAACAATATTTGATGTTTTCAGTTCAGTTCTCAAGACTAATAGAGGGAAACTGTCTTTTTCAGCCATCTGAAATGTCTTTAATATTAAGTAAAAGGTATTTATGGCTATAATATTATTTAGGGCAGATGTATGTAAATTATAAAGCAAAGTTGGGAAACATACTTCTTTCTTTTCATGTCTCTTAATAAGTGGTATAAAGTAACACAGTATTTGAATAAGAGTGCGTTAGAATCCAGTTGATATCTCCTTGCTGTATCTTTTTATTCTCTTATGAAGTATTCTTTTCCTCCCTTCTTTCTGGCTTGCTTGCAAAATGAAGTCATAAGATGCATCACAGATTATAAAGTCAGAAGTTGGTTCATTCTGAGTTAGTATATCCTATCTGGGAATCAGGAGGCTAAATTAAAAATGCAGTTATAAAATGGCATATATTTGGAAGCTTTGTTCTCTTAAACCCGAACCTTCTGTTGACTGACGTTAGATGATCCAGAAGCAGATGCTGCTGCAGCTATTTGTTGATTTAGTTGCTATGGTGACGTGATACATTCGTGTACAGCAGGAAGCTCACTGTACGTTGGCTAATTTGATAGGAAGGAAGGCTTGAGGTAGGTATTGCTGACTATATTGTTAATTGATCCTACCTTTCACATCCTGCCTCCACATGCTTCGTGGATGCACAGCTATAGAGGAAGGTAAAGTGAGACACTCCGGCGTGGCGTTTAGGTTAAGGTGCCCTGTTAAAAGGAGGGGGGGCAGTATTCAACACATCACCGAAGATTACCTCAGTGTTAAGTGAATGGAACAGATTGGAGCAGCCGGAGTGGTGACTGTTGAATCTTCCTTCATCCTTTGTCACTGTGGTAGCACCAGTTGAATGAGAGAAATAAAAGGATGCGAGCAACAGTAAGTCAAAGTGCTAAGGCTTTTGAAATGGGTTACGAGATAAAGCATGTCACTAATTAACATCTTGATTGGAGCTATTAGTGGAGAAAAATGTATTTGTTCTGAATACGTGCCCTAATGACAGAGCATAAATGTGGCTCTGCCTGGAAGTTGCGTTGTTATATTCATCCTTTTCTAGAAATACACCTTTTTTTAATCTCGTTGCAGACAGACTTTTAAAGATACAGTGTACATCCTACAAAGAGCTTGGCTGTACCATCCTCTTTAACAGGTTCAGTGTTTTAAAAATTTTGAAGTCAGAATGACCAAGAGTATGAGCTACAGTGTTTTCCAAAATTTGAAAAAATTTTCAAAAATTAATTTACCTTTGTTCTTTTGGTTAAAAATCTTCTCATGAGTACTGCTGAGCTGATTTCAGTTGCAGTATATTTACACAAACCACTGCTGTTTTTATTTTCTTTTTCCATGTTGATGTACATTAGTAGTGCATTTGGAAATACGGTTTTGGTAAAGTCTTTCCATTATTTGTGGGATTTGCTGACAATCATTTGCTACTGACTCAACACATATAACCATATAATGCTAAATATAGATGTTTTCAGATTAATAGTGAACAAAACAAAAACAAACAAAACCCCTCCTGAAGCTCTCTCCTCTTTCCTAGTAAAACATCTCAGAAAATAATATTGTTTCTGCTAGTGTAGAAATGGTTTGCGATTTGATTCTCTTTAAATTGTGATTTTAAAGGTCCAAGGAAACATTTTGGAACACTTTACTCTCTTGATATTTAGGAAGTTTGTTTGTAGGAAAGAGCTCAAAACTCCTACAATCCCGAAAAACACACATATGCCCCAAAACCACTACAAAATGAGGGAAAAACAGAACTCTGCTTTTTGGTAGTATTGTTTTACTCCAACTTCTAATCTTTCTGGTTGTACATGAACAGTCTCTTACTACATGGTTACATTTAAGTATGCTTTAACCACAGTTGTAATGTAACATACTCTTATTTCTTCATTTTATATATCTGACTGTGGCTAAAATAAATGTAACATGTTCTAGCTTCCCCTTTGCTTCTCCCCACCTTCCTCCTTCCCTTCTTATTTCCCCACATTTGTCAGTATTTTATTATTATGACAGACTGGGAATCAGCTTTGTTGGCAAAGGATTTTTTTTGGGGGGTTGGGGTGGGTGTCCTATTATATATTTAGTGGTAGATCTTTTAGCATTCTAGTTACATATATTCAGAGGCTTTTAACTTGGTTGGAAAATTTGTCCCAGATTTTGCTCATTCTGGAAAACTATGTAAATTCACAAAGCGTAACTAATTTATTTTAGAGGAATATACCGAGTAACCCCTTCAGAGTGAGGTGGTGGGTGGATTGGGCGAGAGAAGGATTCAAAATACCCTTTTATACTGAAATTCGGTCCAGTTCCTTTGGTTTTCTTGCCTTTATGGCTGTAGACATTGCTAGCCTGTGGAGAGAACAGAGTGCCAGTTCTCCTGTGGGCTTATCCTGCAACTTCACACGACACAAATATTGAGTGTGTTTTGGTTTCTTCAGCCTCAGTCAGGATTAAAAAACTTAACCTTTTTCTTTTCCCCTTCAGCAGGCTGATAGTCCTTGATACTGAAGGAAGTTTGAAAGCAAAGATATTTTGGAGAGACAGAATAAGCTAGATGTTTATAGATTTTTGTTGGGTTTTTTTTATTTCAGGTACACAAATCTTTCTTATATCCCAGGAACTCTAAAATTATAAGTTTCAGTCTTTCAGTTAAGCTTTAGCTGTTTAGAAATAAACCAGTATGTATTAGGAAAAATGAATATTTTTAAATTTTCTTGTGTATTGAGTAGCTAATAACTTCTTCTGTGAACTGCTGGGCTTTTAGGTATGAAATCATTTATTTAGGCAGCAACGGTTTGTTACCTGCTACAAAAGATTTTTAAAATGTGGCTGTGAATACCAAACTTGTAAAGAAAATTTTATTGTATCTAACTTGATTCTCTTGATATTTTGATGTTTGTTCTGGCCTAGAAGAATTAGAAGCTCTGTGAGTCAGTCCTGTCCTTTAAGAAATACAGGTATTGTTTGAACTGTGGCTGTAAAAGCTGTAATACTTAGTATCATCACTATGTGGTAAGGATAAGCTAGACTCTCTTCCATAAACCTTATTCAAATCTGATCTGCAAAACTCCACCGAATTAGAAAGGTCTTCATAACTTTATAGAGCAGAGTAGAGCAGAATGTTAGCAACTGTCTTTATTCTGGATGTGTTTTGTTTTGTATCTGTGTGAAAGAGTATCTAATACACTTTAAACACGATTATTTGTTGTTTGGGTCTTGAATTTTTTGTTGGTTTTTTTTTTTACTTTGGCCTAAACTTAAACTTATAGAACCTAAGGAATAAATTAAAAATACTATTAATGTGTTGCATATGTAGGGTTTTTAAAAATAAAATCCTTTTTGCCTTACAGGTCCACTGCATATATGTAATCAATAGAAATGGCAAAATAATTTTGAGACACTAGTTTTTGGCTGGCTATATGACATACATTTATTTGGGGAGAAAACCTCGTTCTTCAGCTTTTTACATTTTAATTGAAGAGCTGCTTTTGCACATCTATAATGGTGAGCAAAAGAAGAAGTGTAAAACTTGATATGAGATTTTTTATGAAGTTAGTTTTTCGAGCTCTTCGACTTATTCCATGGTTTACTTATCAGCTTTTTTTTTTTTTCCTCCGTAGGAACAGAAATAGTTTGGACTTCTAATTACATTTACAGTTTCTACTATGGAAAGATGTTGCCTTGAAACAGTAAAGTAACATCCTTGTGGATTAGTCCTAAGCTGCTTTTGTTTTCCTGCTCTTCAAATCGTTCACCTCATCTAGGGTCTTTATCAATTTTGTTATTGGTACTTCTCAATAATGTCCATAGGCTTATTCCCATCATGCCTACTAGCCACCTGATGAAGAATAGTTAATAATTATGCAAGCCTATTTATAGTTTATCACTTTCTTTGTCACTGAAAATATCAGGGAACTTTTCCTGTCTTGTTGTAACGTAAATGTGCATTTGTGAGGATATCACAGGTCTGATACTGCCTTTCTTTCCTGTTACCTCGCTGAAATGATTTTGAAACCAATCAGTCTGCTAGTACATCACTACTTCTTTTCGGAGGATGGAAGTTCAAGTAGAGAAGCTTGTAGAAGGGTATATCTTAGAGAATGAAGGCTTGGTTTTAATTGTTATTTCTGTGGAGTTAATGAGATTTTTGGCCTTAATTATTGTGGAAAAGAACATACTCAAAACAAGATTAGCTAGTTCTCTGTTTTAAATTCCATTGTGTCCCTCACTGTGCTCCAGTGAAGTAATATGTTAACTACACAATTCATCTGGCACAAATAAAATCTTAGGCTGCTTGTGAAAGTGTTCTGTATAACTGAAAACAAGGGTTAGTGAGATATAAGCTGTATTTTGTATTGTTCCTGTTTTGCTTTTAAAAGACACTGCTATGATCATATTGGCAGAGTGAAATACCTCTAAGGATCTGCAGCCCCTGCTTCTTGCTGATAAAAGTTACTTCTAGACCTTTTTGGAGATGTGTTAACATTTGGCCTTAAGTTTTTCCTTTCTTTGGAGGACAGCCCTCTGAGTCAAGGTGGCTGCAGCTCTGCCTTGGATGGATCTCCCTTCCATCTTTTGTTGTTTGTATTCTTAGTCTGAAAAGTTTTTTTTCTCTCCAACAATTTTTATTGAATTCATTTCTTCTGTATGAGAAATGAGACTTGAAAAAAACCTTAAACTCCTTTACTGCTTCAGTCTGCAGAAACATCCTGTAGTTTCTCTTGCTGATAGTGTTTACTGAATAAAACTAAGAAACATTGAGCATTCTCCTCTTTGAACATTTGTACTTCCGTTGATTCTTTAGATGCAAGATCTGAGTACTTTCCCCCCTGCTCACACTGATGTAGTAATAATTCATATATGAGATCTTGAGGCCATTATTTTTAAATTATCATATCTGTTGGTGAGAGTATGTCCAAGTCAATGTTGCATATCTCTGTAGGATGTGATCATGCTACTTGAGTTGCAATAAAGTTATACTTTAATTTGGAATTCTCTGAAGGGAGAAATATTCTATAATAATTTTATAAAAGAATTGTTGTATTCTGAGTGTATTTGCCATATCAGACTGGCTCATATAGTGATTTAAGGTGAAGAACAGATTTTCAAAGCTACTTAAGAGTGTGTCCCTTAACTAGTCCTTCAAAGAGGCAAAATATTGTAATACTTCTTAAGGCTACTGTCAGGAATTGTTTATCTCAGTAATATAAGTGTACTCCAAATGTTCACAGAAACTGAGACTAAGTGTCATGAAGCAAGTCAGTTTTAGTAAATCATCTTTTCTTGCAAACTGCCTGGTAAGAGTGTTCTCAAGAATAGTTTCCAGTTTTGTGTGGAAGAAGATTGCTCATTGGCATTGGCCTGTATTGTGCTCAGGGCTCCTAGAGCATATTCATTATTACAGGTGACTGTTCCAGCACCTGGGAATATTCCTGAACACTGCTTACTTTCCTAATACAGATGTGGGTTCAGGTATCACTGATGCAGTCAAGAGGATGTAGCAGTTCTTTGAGGAGAGATCAGAAATATCAGGACCCCTCAGTTTGCAGAGACTGGGGACAAGGAGGCGGGAATTGCCAAGGCTTAAAAAAAATACTGAAGGACGTGGATGAAATTTGCTCATAACTGTTTTACAACAAATCCCATAGCAGAGAAACTAGGGAACATGTAACTAGTAGGAGTTAGTTTTAAAATGTCTAAGAAAGTAAACTTCAGGAACTTGCTGCTGTAGGAGGTTGTGGAGGCAATTCAAATTGTAAGTGAACTCATACAGTTTAAGCAAACTTAAGGACAGTAACAGAGTCCAATATGGGACTGCAGAAAGTGGCCTGGCTCACTTGCTCTCCAGAAACAGCATCTCAATTGATGTATTAGAGTCAGTTCTGGGCTGGATGGACTGCTGACCCAGACCACCAGGACATTTCCTATGCTCTTAGTTGGCTTGAGCCACTGCTCGAGTTCAAACAGCAATTTCATGAAAAACATACTGAGCTTTCTAATATATGGCATGATTAGTTTTGTTAGAAGGATAGTCTTTGCCAATCTGAGCAATTTAATTAAACTACTACAAATCTTGGTATGTTGCTCATTTGGTTCAGATGTATCTTCTAAAATAGCCTTTGTAGAGTAAATTAAGTACTGTTGCAAAGTATGAGATGTCACTGTTTAAACCCTGACAGTCTTTGGCAACTGATGTTTTAGGTATTCTAAACCTAAAGCTATTCGTCTGGTGGTTGTGTTTTATTTATGCAAGAACTGTTATTAGCATAAGTATGTAGCTGCACTCTTGTATTGTCAACTTGTATGTTAATATCTGGAAAGAGATTTTGAAATGTTCTTCATGAGGAACTGTATTGAGGTCATGTGTATCATCATTAAATAACTGTTTAAAGGAAACAATTTATTGTCCCAGTGGAAATGACACAGAACTAGTTTTTGACCTAATACTCCAGTTTCTTAATGGCAGTGCCTTAACATGTTTTGGGACAAAAATATGTGGAGTCCAAGTTCTGTTAGCATTGAGAAATTACATTTTTAGATTTTATTAGCTTCTGTTATAGTTGGTTATGCTTTAAAAGTGCATGTAAGCTTCTAGAACTTGTATCAAGACCTCAGTTCAGAGCAAGTTCACATTATTTTGTTAAGCTTCAGAAGTCCTTAACTAGTGTTTTGTTGATTTAGTAGGAGAAATGGCACTTGAAAAGTGCCCATATTAAAGGTTACTCCCACTGAGATTGGCACATTAGAAATGAATCTTTAGGTGCTGTGAGTAAAGCAACAGAATTTGTCACAAAAAGATTGAGGCATTGGAAGAGAGTCTGAACCATCAGATTTTTCTGAAGCTTTTAATTTAGTTCAAGTCAACATGAATGTTTTGCCCAGAAGAGGAAGGAGGTCAAGGTCTAGAATATTCAGTGTGAAAGACTCAGACCTTGGTTTTCAGAAGTACTGATGTCAGGGTTCATGAATTAACATGTTTGCTGATGAGAGCAAGCCTGCACAAAGCCACCTAGAATGAGATGAAAGAACTATAAATACCAAGCAACCCATAGATTTTTGTTTTTTCCTAAAATGTGTGCTGTGAAACATCCTTGTTACATTTAGAGAAATTTTCTTACGTCTGATTGTGTGCTGCAGACTTTCATTAGATAAGAGGGGATTCCTCTGAGTGACTGTCTTTGGTAATATCTCTTCTGACCAGAAAAGTATCAGTCTCTGTCTGTTCATAGCTTTAATTTTTCTTATTTCAAATCACATCTACTGAGGTGGTGTCAGAAATGCACTTCTCAAAGCTGTGAACACTCCATGGGGTTCAGGAGTGATAAGGCAGGTCTAGCAACCAGTGCTGGTCACACTCTGCCTCAACGCAAAGACTGTTGAAGCAAGCAAGCAGTTCTTCAAACTTGTGAAATTACTTCAGCCCTGATTCACTCTCTCGTTTGGCACACTTGGAAACAAATACAGCCTATCTTGGAACAGTTGTAAAATAAAAATGTGAATGCACATAAAAGCAATGTTGGAAGTGGGAGCCAGTGAAATACAGTCAGGCATCAAGTAGGCTAAGTGTCCATTGACAAAAAGGATTCCATTGCCAGTTTCCAGGAACAGAGATCTAATTAAACTGCATTAAGTTGGTGAGTCTCCCGACCCTTTTGAGTGGAAGTCAGATGCCATTAGTAATGTGAAAATCTGATGGCATCCTGAGTGTCAGAGTGGAACTGGACTCCATCAGGAGACCTGTTGCCTCAAAGCAGCACCCCTCTCACTGTGCCGCACTGTGACCGAGCCTTTACCTTCTCAGACCAGCTGTGAGGTGAACAGCAAAGAGTCTCACACAGGAGAAGTTGCTATAAACCAAAACCATGAGGCGCAGGGCCCGCTTGCTGCAGCTGCACTGGCGCGTGTATTCTCACACTCAGCACCACTCTGCTGGCTGGAGCCTCCGGTTCACATGTCTTACAGCAAGAGGTCTGGAGGAGGAAAGCCAGGAGGTTCCCAAGATGTTATTACCTAGATTACCAACCTCAGGAACTCACACAGGAAAAATGGGAACAAAATGGGAATACCAGTCAAGCCCCATTCCCTGTTACTTTAAAAGCGGGATTCAAGGACCATTTAGGGCCATTACCCTAAAACTTTTCTGCTCTCACATTTCATATGATGGAGACCAAGAATATTGAGCTGAAAATGATACAGATTGACATGTCAGCTGCAGCCAGAATGGCACCTCCCAGGAGTTTGGGTATCTAAATCAGCCAAAAGACTT
Organism: Acropternis orthonyx; assembly: GCA_035583155.1. Lineage (NCBI taxonomy): Eukaryota > Metazoa > Chordata > Aves > Passeriformes > Rhinocryptidae > Acropternis > Acropternis orthonyx. Next base: position 54,907,627 of record JAWWEU010000001.1, on the reverse strand, counting down.
GGGCAAATGTAGCTATCCAGCCCACACATAACAGATGGAAGGGCATGCTCATGTACTGTGAAGCTTGTAGGTGCTTTTATTCCAGACTAAATTTCAAACTAAAACTTTCAATTGTAGAAGAGAGGGGAGAGTACATCAATGAAATACGTCTTCAAAAAGTTAGGCCTGCCTGGGGAATCTGAAAAAGAAATTTAAGAACTCATCTGTTCCTATTTCTCCCCTTCATCACATTCTGAAGGTGATGATAGCTGGTTCTTAAAAAGCTATCATCAAACTCTTCAAAGTAAACTCTGGCAGTAAAATATTTTCTGAAGTCCTGTACATCTTACTTGAAGCTCATTGTTAAAATCATCTTGTTCCTAAGTTTAGATTATATTATGGATGCTAACTCTTAGTCAATTTTATATTGAGGCACACTTCTGAAGATCTGGAAAATTTATTAACATGATAAAATGTAAATAGTGATATAGTTCATTATTTTTTCTCAAAGAGTCTGAAACTTCTGAAAAAACCACATGAAACAACTTAAGCTGGCATTCCTACAGTGCATGCTCAAACCTGATCTAAATCATTGTTGAATCACACAGCCCAAGCTTGAAAATGTGAATGTCTATCATACCTCATCAAAGTTGCAGCTTGTTAGAGTAGAACTTGCCGTCTTTTCATTAATTTGTGAAATTGTTCAGAAAGAGAGGAATGTATGTGAGTTCTGCCTTCTCTTTTCTCCCTTTCCTTTCTCCTTAGTATTCCTAAGACGAGTAGGACTCAAGTTTCCTGATTTGGGTTTTTTATTTTTTTTGTGGGGGGTTTTTTTGTTAAGTTTTTTTTATAAATCTGACAAATTTTATTTTCTTTTAGCAATTTAACAGAGTACATTTTTGGCCATAATACTCAAGAGTTGTGTTTATAAATATTTCTGCGCCTCTTGATTTGTACAAGGAGTAGTACATAGGCTCCATTTAGACACGTGCAAACAAGACTGAAGAAAGATGTGACCAGAAAGGAAATTATGAAGTATGCCTGCTCTTCTGTGCTTTTTTCCCCCTCCTTTTTTCATAATTTTAGCTAGGTACTTCATGTGTACAAGCTTCCTTCTCACAGAAAGGCAGGTTTCAAATAAGAATACAGAAATCTAAAATGGTAACAGGCTTCTGCTTTGGTACATGTCAGACTTTCTCTGTTTATTTTGGCTGATAAGTGTGCTTTGCTATCATTTCTGTATTGCTTGGGTTTACACAATTAGGATAACCAACTTTCCACAAATAAAATTATACATATTGTTTCATGCTGGGCATCTGGTGCACTTACTTTGTCATGACTTCTAATAATGTTTTATTGTTAATGAAGGTACAAACATGCTTGGGTCATGTAAAGAAGGAAATGACAGTATTTGCCATATGTTGAAAACTGTGTGTCAGGTGGTTGATGAAAATTCAAACACTGGAAATTCTAGGCTTCCTTCTGGAAGTTTATGCAATGGTTTGATTAATGTTGAAGTTAATGCAATTTGTTGAAATAATTTAAGCTGTACAAGTAGCTTTTTAATTATACTAAGTAGTTGAGAAAATTTGTACAGGTACTGTTTTACTTGTTATTTTTTCCTTCTTTGAAAAATGTTTGTCTAAAAATATCTGTGCTTGTTCTTGCTCTTATCTCTTTCTCTGTGGGATGAAGTCAGCAAGCAGTGTGAAGTGAAAAATAATGTATTTACTAACTGGAAAAAAAAATATGTTTTTTTCCCAGTAAAATTTTTTTTTTTTTTTTGCACGTATCAGACTTCTGTAACATATTCCCATGTAATGGTTGTAAACACTCTTTTATTTTTAAGGTTATTCTTGTGCAAGTTAATCCAGGGGAAACATTTACAATAAGAAGAGAAGATGGACAGTTTCAGTGCATTACAGGTAAAGCTGATAAATTTATTTTATTATTTCCTGAGTCTGAATCAGGATTAATAAAAGGCAATTTGTAGTGTTGACTGCCAGAACTTATTTTAAATACAAGAGCTGTTTAAAAACCTAAAGGACTATATGCTAAGCATCATTGGTTTTAGATTTCACTACCATAAGCAAAGTACTTTTCCTTATATTAGATGAAATTAAATTTCTTGGAGAGGGGAAGGGGGGAACATTTTCAGCTTGCAAAGCGAACAGAGAAATGCTGTTGTGGCAACTTTTGACTAACCTCATTTATTGCACAGACCTCAAATTAAAAGCTACAGTTGTTAATATGGTTTGAGAGGGTTTTTTTATTTTTTGCTGTCATGTGGACATTGTTTCCCACTACTAGTTTCTCATTATCTCTACAGGTCAAATTGAGTTATTTCTGAGTTCTAGCAAGTGCAGCTTCAAAACACAAATGCTTCATCTAAGTATAGCACTCCCTTATGCAATGGTCAGTTTGGGTATTGTTTCCTCTTCTGAATGACAATAACTACCAGTTAGGCATCTTTAGAAGAGATACTGCAAGAAATGAGTCAGCTGTTGCTGTTTAAAATACCATTTTACTATGTTATAAGAGAGTATCCACAGATTCAGCTATGGGGGTCACATTTTTGCTTCTTATCTTCTGGGCCAATGAATGCTGCCTTCTTTTTTTTCTGGATATTGGCTCAGCTTCAGCAGATACTGTCTTGGGAATTTGAAGCAACTCTTTTCCATCTTCTTTCCCTCTTCTCTCCAGTCTGAGAAGAACTGACAAGTCTGGTTTCCAGTGTCATAGACAGGTCCTTTGGCTACAAAATAACATATTAAAAGGAGGCCTTGTATCTTAATTAAGTTTATATTGACAGTCCTTAAAGTTTCCGTGTCTGTTAGCAGCATATTTCAAAATTTGGTGCTAATTGCATGGTATTGTTGCACCCTTTGAGGCACAAATGGATCAGTGTTGCAACTCATGGTTCTATAGGGCTTATTTGAAAAATGGTATGTAATAATTACTTGGCAGTACCTGAGGGAAACAGAGTGAATTTTGTCTTGCAATTCAAGTTAAAGAACAGATAAGATGTGTTTTGCTTCTCTTGCACAAAACACTGAGAAGAGTGGCATGCTTTGCATGTTTGATTCTGATTTTTGGTTTGTCAAATGGGCTTAGTGGTGGGGAATGAATTGACACTTCCCTTGCGTGATCATGTTCAAAGCAGGAAGTATTTAATGAACTGCAAAAATACTGAGATCATATCTTTATAGATATGCTTCTAACCTTTCATGTTACAGCTTTTATCGTTGCCTGGTCCCTTTTGCTTTCCAAGTAGGCAGCTCACCATAGTGATTTGATTCAGCTCTGGATTTCTTCATGCTTTTAATATGAAAGTGAGCATGAGCAGTTGTAAGACAATTGCTCCTGGGACTCACTAATTGTAAGTTGAGGTATAGTCTTTGCAACTTTCCTGAAAAGTGGCACTGCCAATCTAGAAACCTACATCCCAGATCAGTTCCACACCTTCTGCCAACCTCCTGTCATATAGACATTGTCCTTTTCCTTCCCCCTTCCTGAAGATGAAATTGTGGCTTACAGTTTGTAGTAAGATAGGGGGCATAAAGGTTTTTTTCACATCTGTATGCTTACTAATCTTTATACAGAATCGAGTTGCACATGATCTTGTGAATATTGCTTCTCTGGTCTATTCTTGCCATGCCGGAGACATTTGTGTATTTTCAGTGCTATGCAATAGATCTTTCCACCTTTTGGTTTGTTGGGTCTGTGTGGCTTGAAGAAGAAATTCTCTTAGTAATTGAGATGGTGTACCTTTTATATGTATTGCAACTATTGAGGAGTGTCTACTGTCCTGTTTTCTGTATAGAGATTTGAATAAAGTGAACGATTTCAGATGATGTAAACTGTATACAGTAATTTGATATTGGTGGTCCTTTTTGTTCTGCTACACCTTCTCAAACATAGTTTGCCCTTGACTTGTCTACAAAATGGATGACCAGTCTGCAAAATGGGTTACAGCTGCAGGAGTCTATTGCATTCTCGCTAAAGAAAGAAAGCTCACATCAGTTTCTTGGTTTTTTCTTCACTGTAGGCAGCCAGTTATTAGGTGAAATCAAAGTTAAAGATGGAGAAATAAATAATGAGAATGGTTTGGATAAATGTACAGAGATGCTTATTTTAACGAAGGCATGAAGGTGACTGAAATGTAGTGGAGATGCAGTCAGTGGGTAGTTGATTTAGTCATGATAATGTTTCTTAATACTGTTCAATCCTAGTTTTCCCTGTAAAAATTTACCCATCTTTATACCCTTTTCTGAATATATTAACTTAAAAGTCTCTGCAAAAAACGCATGTGCAGCTATGTGTACTATATATAAAATTGAAATTATGTAAGTATTGTACTAAAATGAAAGAGTGGAAGTTGAGAAGTAGCAAGCTGCTTCTGGATTCCCAATAGAAGTGCAGATAGCCAGATACATTAGTTTGGATGATTTGGTAAGTCACACTTTGATGATTCTAGATCTCTCTTGTGCTGTATTGCTGGTCAGTTCACCTTAAGACTGTGCTGTCTGCTGAAGTCAGTGTGAATTGTTAATAAATCTAGCCATAATGTTAATTATATTCTCTTGCATCATATATTTGTCTGTTGGAAACATGGAGATGCTCTGTCGATCTTTGTGCTGCTCTTGTCAGCTGTTCTGTTTGTAAAGAGAACTATCCTTACTTTGGGGACACTATACATAGGGTAGAACTTCTCAACCTGAAAATAATGAGTCAGTGTCTCTTCAAGAGAAAGGAGAGGTGTGAATAAAGTGACTATTTAGACCTGTCCTTGAATCAATGAAGTAATGAAAATTTAAAGCAGCAGTAATTAATGGAGAAGCACATGGTGCATTTTCTGTGAGCTACACATCTGAAGAAAATGCTGCATTTACACACAGGCCTTTGTACTGACTTACCATCTGTTTGCTAATATAGCTCTCACAGATGATCTATACAGCTTTGACTGTTTTGGAACTACATTAAATGAGTAAAGAAGTGGCTTCCTAATGTGGGCCTCTTCCACGGGAGTTAAGATTGGGTGAAAATACCCTTAAGAATATTTCCTGGTTTGAAATCTCTTAAGGATGGCAAAAGAGCAGTGATGCTTAAGGGACCTTTTATCCTTGGTGAATCCCATTCCTTTATTTTGGTGGAGTTTTGGTGACTTAAAACAGCATGTGCATTTTATTCTTGATTTCTCTAGAATAAGAATCATGATTACTTTATATTTCTGTAGTTAGCACTATTGGATCATAGTTATTTTTTGTTGTGTGTATTTTGACCTAAATACTGCTTTGAATGAGCATTTGTGTGTGCCAACGGCCCTTTTTCTGATTTTATAAAATATTTTCTCGCTGGCCTAGTGATGTGTCTGATAGTGATAACTTCTCCCCCTTGATGCAACTTCAGTTAAACCATTTGTCTGTCTCTAAATTTACAAAAACACTGTGCTTTTCTTGCTAGATAAATAGGAAGGTACCTGTCTGTGTATCCATGTGTTAGACCATAAGGTTTATTTTCAAAAGAGCTCTTTGAAATCTATGAAAATTTTCTCACATTCTAGAAATCCACAGACTTCTGTGGAAACTTTCCTTAAGCCAAAATTTTCTTCTGTTAAAATGAAATAATCAGCTACATTACAGTGATTCAGAAAACCAGGTTTGAAATGTATGAATGGGCTCTCTTTATAGAAGTGAATTACTGCAGATCACTCATTCATGAATTCTTCCTATTGCAGTTTAAATGAATGAAGATGACTCATCTTGAGCACATTTTATAACAGTCCCAAGTTACAGCTAAAGGCTATTAAATGTTACTTGACAGAATAAGAGAGACCATGTTCTATATGTCTCTGCAAAGGAAAATTGCATTTTCATAATAAAATAAGAAGACTTATGTAAATTAGAATGAGTCATAAATACTTCATGCTTTGAAATTAAATGAAGTATCAGTATTAAGATTAGTCTCTGGGATAAAAGTTAAGCAAGTTTAACCTATTTTTTTCCTCTTTGAGATAAGAAATGCAATACGTTCGAAAAGGAAGTCAAGAGGAAAAGAAGATACATCAATTCTGAGACTACAGTAGTGAGACACAAACTTTAATTGATTGCAAGATTAGCTTCAGCTTTGCAGCACCAAACCTGCTCATTACCCAGAATATTATGTGAATAAAAGTTAGAGAATCATAGAATGGTTTGGCTTGGAAGAGACCTTCAGAGGTCATCTAGTTCCAACCTCCCTGCCATGAGCAGGGACACCTTTCACTAGACTGGGCTGCTCAAAACCCCATGCCTGGCCTCAAACACTGTCGGGGATGGGGCATCCACAGCTTCTCTGAGCAACCTGTGCCAGTACCTCACCACCCTCACAGAAATTTCTTTCTTATATCTGATCTAAACCTAACTCTCTTTCAGTTTAAAACCCTTGCCCTTTGTCCTGTAAAAACAGACTCTGGTAAAAAGTGTTTCCCTGTCTATTTTATAAACTCCCTTTATATGTTCAAAGACTGCGTTAAGGTATCCCCAGTACCTTCTCTTCTCCAGGCTGAACAACCCCAACTCTCTCAGCCTGGGAGAGGCACTCCAGCCTTCCAACCACTTTTGTGGTCCTCCTCTAGTCCCACTCCAACAATCCATGTCTGTCCTGTGCTAAGGACCCCAGTACTCTAGGGAGGGTCTCACAAGAGTAGAGTAGAGGGGCAGAATCACCTCCCTCGACCTGCTGGCCACCCTGCTTTTCTTGCAGCCCAGAGCATGGTTGGTGTTCTGGGCTGCAAGTATATATTGTCAGCTTGTGTCTAGTTTTTCATCCACCAGTATCCCCAAGTCCTCTGCTTGGCTGCTCTCAATCTAATATCTGCTGTGTTCTGTTGTCAGGTTTTGTGTGGTTTTGATTGTTTACAGATACTGTGCAAGCAGCCAAACTGAACATCTTGAAATCCAAGCTCCTATTTAACTACTTTTGAACCAAAAAAACTCCTAGATTTATATTTTTCTCATATTGTCTGGTGCTTTGGTGTTGAGTTTTATTTAAAACTAATTTATTAATATTGGAAGTTGTTAAAGACTGTCATAAATTCTGTACAAGTTGCCACAGGTCCCTCAGAAGGGACTTTGTTAGTTGCTAATGGTCATTGGGAGATGCTTCTCTCACAAGACCACCACTGCTTATTATCAAATACTAAACCACTGTGTTAAGTGGAGGAAGTGTGTGCTGTCATGCTCTGGTGATTTTAGAATGTACAGGGATACCTGACACTGCAGTGGTGAACCCATGTATTGACTTGAAGGGTGACATCACCTCCAAAAGTACCATATCCTGTTTGTTAAATTACTTGATATCCACTGGGCAAAGTTTAGAAATAAAAGCATGTTTATTTAAATACATAGCTCTCTAGTAATGGAACAACCTAGCAAAAACAATAAAACCCTGCTAACGAGAGTTATCTCTTTGAGCACCTCTAGTCTTCCAGATGGCCTAAGAGCCTAGAGGATGAATGCCTTACAAGTAAATGCAGATGTGTGTTGCAAAGTTCTAGTCCTTGGTTTTCCTGCTTCTATTAAGAATAGCTTACTGAAGCCACCAAGGGAAGCTGCGCTAGGTGACCTTTCTTTTCTTTCCATAGCCCAAAAAGAAACTAATTCTTTATCCTCTTTTCCATTTACCTGTTTCTCCTCTCAACTGAAATGTTGCATGGTGACATGTAAGTTTATTTGCCTTTGTTTTCACCTTCAGTGATACTTGACAGCTTTTCTTCACTGTAGCCTTCTGAAAACACAAACCTAAGCTTTGATACATCAGTTCATTAAAAAAAAACAACCTGAAAAGAACCTCAAAACAACCCCACCCCAAATGGTAAATAATTTCAGTTGTCTTCTTCATTCCTTCTATCTGAATGCTGTAGAAGACTGAACATGTTATGTAAGGCTAAAACTAGATATGGATACTTAGATTAACATCCTCTTCTATGTATTAATTTTAGGATCTCCATCGGAAGTATTTAGAGGCCCTTCATAAAAGGCATTGAGGGAAGTTAAGACAAGTCAACTGAAAATACAGGGTCACAGCAAGCTACAGTGACTTACAGCTACTTAACTCTTGCTTGAAGGTGTCCCTGTAGAGGGTCAGAGCTGAGTCTAGGAGTAGCTTAACTTTAAAGCACCTCTGTTTGGAAATTACCTTCAATATGCACAATTTAAAAATTGTTTTATTTTTGTATTTCTTGGTATGTACAGTCAAATTTAAAATAGTGGGAACATAGTATTGGCCAGCTATGTGGGCGTATGACTGCAGAGATGTAACTCTGGTGTTGCAATAAAATGATGAGAGAAAGTGGCCACAAAGCAGGGTTGTAGCAGCTTGATTTGGACCTGTCTCATTCCAAAATAATTTCAAGTAGGAGCTGCTGGTTTTATAGTTCAGACTGCTAAACAAAGTGTGTGAGTGCCCTTGCAAATATTGTCAAAGACTTTACCCTTCTACCTTTTGCAAAAGGCATTAATTCAGATTTCTTTCACAATGTTGTTAGGGAAAACATAGTTTTTCTGCCATTGATTTCTGTTTACATTGTGTTAAATTGATTCGATTTCTTTATATGGACAAAACATAATGATAACATTTTTGCCTTGACAATTTTCTCATTCTTCTATTAGACATTTTTCTGACTTTTGTTCTATCTTATTTCATTCTGAGATGTGAATGAGTTCATAACATACTATATTCATCATAAGGTGTTCCTCCTTTTCCTGTTTGATTTTCCTGTGTACTCAGATCAGTGAATCTTTCCCTTGTATCTTTTTTAATCTTCTTCTTTATTCCCTCTTTTCACTACACTGCAAGCTCCACACTGCAAACTCGGCCTGACTTTAGGAAGGTTCGCAGACATTTGTTTGAAATATCAGTGCTTGAGCTGCTTACTGAAGTCATCTAATTTTAGGTGTCTAAATGTGTGTTTCTATATGTGGCCTTGGATCTAAGCTCCCGTTAAAACAAAGATTTAGTCACTGCCTATAGTACACTCAGTGCTTTTCAGCTGACATCAGTTTGCACTCATGGCTGTCCAAGCTCCACTGTCTGTACCAACTAGACCTCCACTTGCTATAATGGGAGTTTAAAGTCCTAACCTGCATGCAGACACATAATTTTAGATACCTAAATGACATGTCTCAGTTCTGGAGCTAAAGCCTGACTGTTACAAGCTGAAATAAATAAGGCTGCATCCTGAAGACACCTCATCTGGATGTGTTGATTCACAGTTGTACCCACGGTGAATGCCTTTGTCTTCAAGCATTTGAACATTTTGAGCTCATCCATTTCCATGAGCATTTAACATCTCATTTTACATGGAGAATACTGGTACTTGGAAGTGCATGTTGAGAATGGAGTGACAGCCCAAAGTTGCAGCTAGAGAATATCCCTAAAACTTGGTTTCCATGACTGTAGTTAGGCATGCCTGGCTCAAGGCTGTGAAATATTAACTTAAACTGCTGAGATTCAGATGCTACTGTTGCCTGAGTCTGAAATCAGTTGGATGAACCTTGTATGAAGCATGTTAAGCTTGACAGGTCTGCATCTGGCAATATTATGGCAGTCCTGTGGCATTGCAGCCAGTTAATATGATTTCTTCCCTGACTATGCTGTTGATGGGTTAAAAATAGCTCTGTATTACTTGCTTTTGGGGGGCAAAAGAGGGGAAAATTTATGTTGGATCTCTTTTTGGTTTCTAGTTTAAGTAGAAAGTTTGTCTAATGTAAGCAGTTAGCAGTTTGAACTAAATAAAAAATCAGAGATGCAGGCATTTTACTTAGTATTGTCGCTTAATGTCCTAACATTTAGCATAGCTTACACTGATAGCATTTTCTTTATCTTAATTGGATACAATCTGCTTGATTGGATGCACCCTGGTTGATTGAAATAATAAAAGATTCATGAAGATTGCTAACTTACTAAATGGAGAAAGAAGTTTCTTAATTTAATTATCTGATTATTTAAAAACAAACGGTGCTTTCATTTTATGGAACCTCGAATTTAGTGTTTTTAAGTTGAGTTTCTGTTGGGTTTCATAAAAATGGAAAGGCTAGAACTTTGTGCGTAAAGGACTTCTGCTAGATTCTCTTTCACCACTGTGTACAGTATATGTAAATGCTGGTGTGTCATCTGTTGGAAAATGCTGCACATTTTTAGATGAGACCTCAGGAAAGTTCTTTATTGTTCCACCCTGTGAGATTCAAGTTATATTGCTACATTCTTAATGTATAGCTGTAGCTGACAAAGTATTCATGCTTTTATCACAGAATTACTGTTAATAAGAAATAGCTTTGAATTAACTTGATTGACTCTTGTCCTATTTGTCCTTCAAAAAGTAGTCATGGCTGCCTTATCTTGTGAACCACTGTCAGGCACTTGGTAGTTGTGAAGGGTAGCAGGCAAACTGGCAAGGAACACAGTATTCATGGTTGTGGAGCAGCTCTCCTGGCCATTGTTTTTCCAGAGTTCTCAAAGCAGAGCAAGTTCCTCATATGTGCCCAGGCTGCCATTGCTCTGCCTTCATGCTTTCTCTGATGCTAAGAGTTCTTGAGTACCCAAGAGGACCATGGTAGTAATGGAAAGAGGCTAGGAGGTTATTCTCCCTATCCTTAATTTTCACCTGTGCAAGGCTACTGTGTTGCCTGTGTGGGTCTAGGTACACTTTCCTTGCAAGGATGTAGTATCTAACTGTTGCAGCTTTGAGTCCAGGGATTTTTTGATTCTGTTCTTAAGTTAGCTGCTTTTTCTAATAGATGAATCATCAGCACATGGCTTGATAGATATGGCTGTGCATGTGTTATTAATAGTAAATTAATGGTTGTCTTTTTTTGACTGTCTGTGAAATGACTGAGGTTTTGTCAGCTTGCATGACTTACATGATCATTACACTCTTCAACTTTATTTAAAATCATGGCAATAAAACTTCCTATCCCCTTCTTCCTTTTGCAGACATGCAGCAATCTGTTTTACATCTAAAACAGTTTATTATCCAAATGAGGGAAAGAAAGAAGATGCAGAAGATAACAAGGTCATTACAAACATACAGCCTAGCTGTGCACAAATATAAACAGCTCCTGTGTAATGCAAGTTAAAGACCAGTTACAAACCATGTAAATTCAGCCACTTAAAGCCTTTAAGAAATGATGTAATCACATGAGGTTTCAAACAAAGGAGGGCCAAATTCACTGGTAGTAAATACAGCTATCCACACTGCTGTTATTTCTTGTTTATTTTTGTCAAAGAGAAGCTCTTTTTCACACTTCAAAGGGCTTTCCAGTTGTATTTCTAGGAAACAGAGTTACCTATAGCAGGTGCCCTAGGACACCATTCAAAGAGCCTCAGATTTTTTCAAGTGACTGTACAGCACCCAGTAACTTGTAGATGGGTCTCAGGTTAGTGGTTTTGGAGCTATTAGAGAAGCTGACTATTCTTTCATTCCCTTTTGAATAATCAGATATTCTGTGAGGATATTCATCTCCTCTGCCTCTTCTCAGTTCTTCCCATAGGCCATTCTCTAGCAGTTCCGCTTATCCTTTCCCTTTGGTTTCCTCTATATGGGCCATTTTCATAAATACTGTGTATACTGTGTTTCCCTTAGATAATCTTGACAGTTATATTCAAAAGTAGAATGGATGTGCCTTCCAAGGCAACCAAAGGAAGAGGTGCAGTAAGAACTATAAATGCCAAACCGATAGTCTATATTAATAATTTGTAAAAGGAGTTAATATGGAATTGTGGTTTCAATAAGATGTAAGTTATTGTGAATGGGATAGTGAGTATTCTCCACAGTGACCTCTTCCTAATGAAGTATTTCAACAATCCTAGAAAAATCTTACAGAATACAGACAGATAATTTAATGTTGAAGGATTGCGCTGAACAAAGACCACAGCTGGACTGTGGGCTAAGACAAAGTCTCAAAGTAGGAAAAGTCATACTCCTAAAAGACAGCTTTAGCAGGCCAGTTCCCCAAACAAACCAATAAATCAAACCAAACAACTAAAGCAGGTGGAAACAGTCAAATTCATGGTAAGAGACAGGCAAAGAATTGTTAGGTCCAGGAGCTGTAAATTAATGATACTGCAGCCTTCTAAGAATGAAAGTTGAAGATAACAAATAGAAGGAGAAAGAACTGTCTACAGAGAGTTGTCAGCCTTTCTCTTTTTCTCTCTTTTTCCCAAAAGTTGCCTTTAACATAGTCTCTTGAAAGATAGCCTTTAAGTGAAGTGCGTCCTCAGCTGCTTTAGACTTGAAGAGGTTGTCCTCTGAAAGGCACCGCTCTCTTGCCAGAGTTAACTCTTACAGTTTATGCAACCAAGAGACAGCTCAGTAAAGCTTTTAAGTAGCAGGTAGATCTGGAAAATTCGTTAAACATATTTAAGTTTGCATTTATTCTTCTTGTTATGCTTTCCATATATTTTGGGTTTTGTTTCTCATTTTGTCATCAGGCAACAATTTGTTAGATGTAAAAAAAAAAAGAATAAAAGGTACTTTGACTCTTGCCTGGTTTTTAAAGTCAGTTTAACCTGAAATCTTATCTGACTTTTTACACTTATTTTTCAAATGATAGTACATACAGGTAAAGCTCTCTTGCAGGCAGATCCTTGGAGTGCCTAAAGCCAAAGAGGAGTTGGGGAAGTTGAGAAGCTAAACTATGTTTTTTCTGAAAGAGATTTTTTTTTTCTGAGTTGGGGTCAAAAGCAGAGTGACTATCTCCAATTAGAATGTGACACTACTGGCAGTGCAGTTTTGGGGAATGCATCTGGTGACTATACAATGTATTAATGAGTGAAAATACTTAGTAAGTTACATGGGCGGTCTGAGCAACTAGAACTAGTTAAAGTTCTTCCAGCATGAATGAGTTTTAAAAGTCACCTGCTAAGAGAGATGAAAAATGAAAGTGAATATCAGCAAATACTCATCAGAGATGCAGAGGACTGTCTAGTGTAAGTCTAACTTCCACTCATTTCCCTGGTTTGTACTACAAATGAATACAAGAGGACTGGCAAGCATGAGGTTTTGAAATTGATTACTGATGGTTTGATCACTTTTCACTTGTGGCCCATGTGCTTTTCTACACAGGTTGTAAATTTGACATGATATCTATGTAACCTTTTCAATGAAACATTTGTGAAATATGTTCTTATGCTTACTACACCCTTCTAATTCTTATGTAAAGGAAGATCGCATGAACAGGAGGAAAATGTACCTTGGAAATATCCTATCTTTTCTTTTAATTGCAGCTATATACACATTAAACTTTCTTTGCATTCCTTTCCAGCAAAGATGTGACACACAGTAGGCTGTTCATATGCCCACACAGCTTTATCTGTAGGTTGATTCCCCAGTTCATCCTCTAGCAGGTTTTTTAAATGCCGTCCAGAGCACTGACTTGTCCATAATAGCTTTCCAACTGTGCGTTATGTTTGTTGAATTTCAGTGGTTTTTTTGTTTTGTTTTTTTCCGGTTGCTGAGCCTTGTCCTCTCAACTGAAAAACAGATCCATTATTTGTGATGGGAAAGAATCCGGTCTCATGTTGGTGACAGCAGTTAAATAGAAGAGTGTTGGATTGGGAGTTCTTTTCAGAAGCATGTAAATGTATGTTGCTGGATCATCTTCTTGTGTGGCACTGTTGTGCTACTGGGTCTGGACAAGTAGTACATTTGAAGATAAATGTTTCTGTGCAGCTTCAGAAGGTCTGAAGTGCCTGGGAACAAAGCACAGGAAAAGGAGGTTTAATGTTTGGTAAGGTTCATCTATATGGGATCTAGCTTTGGGGAGATATGAGGACTGTGGGAAGTAGGTAGAAGGACTAGAGAATGCAGGTGTGCAGTAGAGTCTTGAGGCCAGATACCTGCATGTTGCCTTGTCTCCTTAAAAGCAGAGCACAGAATATTTTTTGATTGCTATCTCAAAAGCACTTCAACAGAGTCAGTATAACCTTCCCTTTTGGTTGTGTTGGCTTTTTTTTGTTTGTTTTTTTGGTTTGTGGTGGTTTTTTGTTTGTTTTGTTTTGTTTTGTTTTGTTTTGTTTTGTTTTGTTTTGTTTTGTTTTGCAAGGTTCTAAATAGTGGATGAAATAGGAAAGGATTGAATGCTAAAAAGCATGGTGCACAGCTAGCCTAGAATGTAAGTGTATCTCTTCTTAATCACTCAGTAACCAATGCACTCGGGTATCTTTCAGCTAATGAGATATTCTAGAAATACTTGGCATTTCAGAAAAATTTGTCATCCAGGCAACTCTAATGGCATAGGAAATCTGTATTCCAGAAGTGTCAAAAGATCACATTTATTAGTTGTCTAAAAGAGTATTGTTTGAATGGTGCCCCTGAACTAGGTGAAATGCAGTTATATACAATGCAAGGTCATGCATAGGATTAATAAATTATAGATGGGGATCTCCTCACTTGAAACTTGATAAGGAGGAGGAAGAAACAGGCAAGCTGTTTAACTCAAAAGATAGTACTTATCCCCAGTATAATGTATCTGTAACAGTTACTCTGATCATAAAATGCATCAGGCCAGCTGTTGCTACTATAGCTTGGGATGCTTAGTGGCATTTTACAGGAGTCTGCTGAGACTTCAACTGTAATTTGATAACTCATGTTTACAAAAGATTAAATGAAGCTGATTCCAGGTATTGTAAAAAAAAATTAGAATATTTGGGAAAATGAATACAAAAAGAAAGTAGAAGAGCTTCGTTTGTTTGGCTAAAAATGAGTTTTGTTTAGGAATGGGCAAGAAAACACCAGGGATTAAAAAAAAAAAAAAGAAAAATTAATGCCAGAGCTAGTTTAGAACCCAGTTGGCTGTCAAATGGCTGTGAAATAACTTCAATGTGATTACAAGAAACCTTCTGGCTACATAGGTGAGTGGTGCTTTAGAGGAGTAGTCCAGTGGGAGACGACATATGGGTAAAAGAACTGTTTTAAGATTGGCCTTCATGCTTTTCCATATAATCCATTTTTGATGGATCTTGATGTATGATAATGGGGGAGAAGAAAGAAACACAACTGCAGGTGAATAGACTTGATTCATGAGGTGGTTTTCAGTCCCTGAGCCCTCACGGTCCAGCAACAGATAATTCAGATCTCCTGTATTCAGACAATAGTAGTGAAGCAATAAAAAGGTTTCTGCATAAAGAACACATTTATTTTCCAGCTATTAAGCAGTTTTCTTGTCTTGACTCCTTAATAGAGGGATATATTGATCCATACATAGTGTATGTTAAGGAAGTTCCCCATATGCATGTGCCTTTTTTCCTTTCTTCTGATTTGGAATGACAGCTTTTGTATGTCGAGTCTTGGTTGTTTAATCCCTGGCCTCTTGTTTGGCACAGGTACATAGATTCCTAACATCGTTCTTTCCGGCTCCAAGTTAATTTTGGCTGCTGAAGCAGTGGGTGTGTTATTTTCTGAAACATATTTGGTTACAGAGCAAATTGAATTTGAAGAGAACACTGCAATGGTATAGGCTTCTCTTTGTGCTTGGTCCCTTCTTACTGCTTTTCCAGGTAACTTTCTTTCTGGATATACTTATTAACATTGTTGAAAGCTTTTTATCAACAAAAATCTTTGTCATAGATGCGCTTAATACTTGAGCTTACATAATTCCCCTGTGTGATAACTTGTTGGAGATTTGGAGAAAATACTTCCTTGTTGAAGGGATCTATAAATGGATCATTGTGGAGAATCAAGGAGCTTCTGTCACATAAAACACAAAAAAGACTATATTTGAATTTTCAAATGGTAAAACAAGTTTAAAAGATGTAAATCTGTTTTTTAAAAGTCTCTATTTGTTAGCCTGAGATTTTTTTTTTCTTTTAGCTAATGCAGACCCTGAAAAACATTTTCAAATCACTTTCAGTAGTAAAATGTGAGTTTTGCAGTGGGAATTGGTTGATAGTATTTAGTGATTTGTGTGACAGCAGAAACATTCCACTACAGAGGAGGCTGCAGGTGTTCGTAGTAAGCATGGTGCCTTTTTATGTTGCTAAGTCTGACTAAGAATTTTTCTTTTTAATGTATACTCTGATTTGAGGTTAATTAATTTGGTATCAAATTTCTGCAAAGTTTTTAAACATGAAAATTCTTGTGTGTGGACCTTAAGTCATTAGCAGAACCAGAAATCCTAATCTAAATGTTTCAGTATTTATCATGTAGTTTGCAATGTTAAGAATTTTCAAGATCAGTAGTTTTTCACAGACTTTTATTTCCACTGTCGTCAGAGCATCCCCTATTGTAGCTGCATTCATAGGCTTTTCTTTTCATTAGTGAAAAGACATAGAAAAGACAACAGAGAAAAAAAGCCAGAGGAAAGTATGTCTGTGGGAAGAACTATGCAAGGAGTCTTGTTCAGGATGTTTGATTCCACCTTAGCTGTAACTTAGATTTGGCTGCAGATGTCTCAGAGGCAGCCCAGGTCACCCACTGAATCATGATCTAATCCTAGCAAGTATACTGAATCCATTGCTTCTCCTGTTTTGACCATAGAATTCCCTCCATTCCTGTAACTGTAGAAAACATGAAACTGTAGGGGGCAGTCAGAAGCCAGACATCAGAGACAGAAACAATATAGAGACAGTATATAAATGTTGCCTTTCTGTCTCTCCATAAATAAAGGCTGTTTGTTTACAGGCTATATTAAGTTTATCATCCAATGCAACACTATCAGCAACAGGAAATTGGTTAAGGCACTTGCCCACAACCAAATTGATCCAAGCTCTACAAGTACCACAGAATCTGAACTTGTAGCTCCCCAATTCCAGCAGAGTGCCTTAGCCATGAGGTGCTGGGATATTCTAAGTTAGGCTTTTTTCCATATTGTTGTTTAGAGATGGGAAGCTTCACCTCAGAAAAAAATTCTAGAGGAAAAATACATGGCATAGCAAGCTGCCTTTTTCTGTCGATGTAATGGGGATTACTGTATCATTCAGGTGAAGTCCTGTGTTCTGGTTTCTGTTTTAAAGGCTTGCTCTGTATTTTCAATTCAGAAGTTCTTGGATTAAAGGAGTTAAGCATCTGCATGTTCCATTCCCGTTTCTAGTTGTCCATCTTCAGCAGAAGTGACCCAGGTTATTCCTAAGTCTGGTGTTTGTAGCACTTTCCTAGGCAGAAGCAAGCTGTGGGGTTAGTCTGCTTGGGCAGAGCATGGAATTTATTTAGCCTACCTACTAATTGAACAGGAAGAGCTTTTTCTGACAGTAGGAATCCACTCTGAGAAAACTTCATGTACTCTACTGAAATTGGACAGGGGACTGACTAGAGCAGGCCTGAACTAGACAACTGCTTCAGGGCACACGGTTTGTGCTTAATGATTTGTGTCATTCAGTATCGGGTGGCTCTGTGATAAATGTGCAGAAGCAGAGCATTGTTCTCTGCAGGTAGCCAGTGAATCATCCTGGTGAGGCCAAGTGTTTCCTTCCGATGTAGTATAAGGTAGTGCAGTGTGGTGAAATCAGATGTTTTCAATTTGTTCTTATGTCTCTCCTTGGTCATGGGACTCTGTATAATTTGCCTGGGGCTTCTTCCCCCCAGTTTGCCATGACAGAAGAATTTCACATTGCAAATGTCATCTCTTGACTTGTCAGCTTCAGAGATTGTTTTCTCCACTCATGATTTGAAACAAAACTGTGTAATAAAGTGTTACTTCAAAATTTATTTCATGTTTTAGAAACCTACATCTGAACATTTCTTTGTGGAACTGCAGTGTTGCTAGAACCTTTGTTGGTGGACTCAAGTGAACCCTTCTAATGTAGGCATAAAAATAATTACATGCAATGAGTGTGAAGAGAGGCAGTCCTTTAGGACTGAACTCTTTCCATTGCTTTCTATTGTTGCAGATGATCTTTTTATCTGACCAGAACGGCAAACTCACTTATTACAAGAATTCCATATAAGAGAGTAAAATTCAGTAAGACAGAGATGTTGAGTGTGAGGGTTTTTTAAAAAACAGCAGTTATCATTAACTTTTTAGCTTATAATAAGAACAAGACTTAGCCCTGGTTTTGCACTCTAGAACTCTAGTTGTGGAGCTGATGTCACTCTAGGTTTACCTATTTTTTCATCTTTCTGCTAACTCATATAGAATCCTGGATTATGGAATTTCCTGGAAAGCTGAGAGAACTCATGTCCTACCAACTTATTTTTATGTCTTCCAGTTAGGAATGACCATTTCCAAATTGACCATTCCCTTTAAAGAAAGATAGGTTTTGTATTTATTTTAGATACTAAGAGGGATTTCAGCTGCTTATAAACATAATTTTTGTTCTGCTTTGGTTTTAATTTAAATGGACAATCTGAATCTCCATTCTATTCATTTATATAATTAGCTTGAAACCTAAACAAGTCAAAGGTTTTCATATGAAAGTACTTGCTGTTAGTATATTCCAGGGACTGAGTAGTACATCTTTAGAGGTATCTGCCTCAGATAGAAATAAAAATTTGCGTTGGTCACTGAATTTTCTCTTGGCAGCCTTTTCTGATATTAATTTTTTGCTGGGTTTTCTGACACTGTATGTGTCGCAATAATGGCAGTTTTTTCAAACAGACTTTTTTTTTTAAAATCCACAGAGTCTTCTCTCTTATGCATAGTTTTAAATATACCTTACCCTAGAATTTGGTAAAATTGTTTAAGCACTTATATGAATGATGTCAATTTGCTTAATCAACAACACATTATACTTGTAGAAGTATTATTCAATAAGTCATAATCAAGTCATAGTCGTTATGTATATATACACACATATATATGCATGTATGTGTGTATAATAATCTGGGAAGGGGGAATATTAAGAAACTTGCACAAAGGAAAGGGCAGTTCTCTGAATGCCGTCTCTGAGGCAGCAAAATGTGCCATATAATTTTGCATTCTATTTCAAACCAGTGTAGCCAGGTAAGCATGCACAGAAGAAAAAGTAACTCAAGAGTACTAAGTTGAACATCAGGGTGCTGAAAAGGCCTTTACAAGTGATTATAGTATGTAATTTCATTCTTAGCACAATCAGGTGGTGGCGGGGGAGGAAGTTGAAGTTAATGCTTGTTCCTTCCAAGATCTGTCTTCTCTGGATCAACACACTGTTTTGTAGAAGCCACTGTCTACACATCAAGAACTTGCCAACTGTTGAGACTCACTTGTGCTTTTCACCTCTTAACCACAAGTAGCTATCAGTCTGCACTGCTATATGGGGACAAAACCCAAAAGCACCTGATTAGAAAAACACGAATTGTAGTGGTAGCAACTTGTGGATGATTAAATTATGGTTTATTCTGAATGTTGTGAATCAAATGGAACATGATTAAGCAGTATGCACAAATATTAAGTTATTCTGAAAAAGTTGCAGATCAGTACTGCTCAGTTCGGTGCTAGGAAATTAAGCTCTCCCTGAGGAAAAAGCTAAGCAAATAATGCAATGCAGTTAGATTAGAATGAGTGTGGATTATTTTTCCTGCTAAGAATAAAAACATTTTCATCAAAGCTTCTCTGTGTTAAGAATGGTATATCACATTTGATTCCCTTTGAAATGCAGTGATTTATGGTTCACCTGATACTTAAATTGAGAGACTATGAGAGAACGATTTTTTGACATAACTCTTGGACATAGTTACTAAATCATTACCCTAAACTGGTAAACTGAACAGAGCAATTTAACAGTCTAGGCTGCACAGTACAAAGTGTGTGTTGTATTTCCACATCTTTGCATCATTGGTACATTTTTTTTTTTTTTTTTAACAAAGTAGGATAGAGTTGGTCACTGTGCCACACAATTGCGGCAGAAAGTATATATAACAGCTGTTATTGTTGGAGTATCTCAAACAACTACAGTCATCCTTCTGCAAGCTTCCAAGTGTAACTTTGTGTTGTGAAGTTTGCACTGTTTAAAGGTGTGGACTTGCAGTCTTTTTTAATCGCAAAATTGCACCGTGGTCATTGTTTAGAAACAGGTGAAATAAAAGTACATTTGACATTTGAACACAGAAACCATTGTCACCTTTTTTCTTTGAAAGTACATGAGGCCATTATAAAAGAAAACTGATAGCTGTATTCACGATAAAGTGCTATAGGAACCTGTCATCTCCACACTTCCTATGAGAAGGGATTTCACATCCTTTTTTTTAACTCTCCTGAATATGTATGTGTGGTTTCATGGGAAAGATCAGGATCTCATTAGGATGTAATCTTTAGAAATACTGTAGTTAGGCTTCATAGCTTTCTGGTCTTTCATCCATTATTCCAAAGTCTCTGTGGATGAAACTGATGCTTTCCCCCCCTGCTTTTGAAAGGAACTATGGTAATGTTTTATCTTCAGTGTTTCCTTGTGTTTGCTAGCCTGCTGCCTACTGATAGATTTATATTTTTTTTTAGCCAATTAATGTATTTAAATTAAGGTTGCTGCTTCCACAGCCTTGATGGCAAAAGTAGACAGATGGATGGGGGAAGGGAGAGGATTGTTTTGTCAGGATGAGTTCAGAACATAAAGAAATATGTTAAATTGACAGCATTGCAAGCTGAAGTCTTCTGATTGCTTGTGTCCTTGCAGCATTCACAGTTCCTTCTTGTGTCTCTTTCCCAGCTCAGGCCTAAGAGTAAGTTCTGTGCTTGCTTCTCTTTTTTGTTATTACTTGCTTTTATTATGGTGCACCTAGTATGTGTAAAGCTGCTGATGTTGACTTAAAGTACCAATTTGAAATTGTTTGCCAGGCATGCTTTACAAAACAAATGTAGACCAGTTGGTGGTGGTTGTTGTTACCGCATTTTGTAATTAGTTGTAGCTGCTGGGAGCCCGGAAAAAAACTTTGGAGTCTTGGCCCTTATGTAAAAGAGAGAGTGGTGCAACTGTTTGTGGCATTGTGGGACTGTTGATTTACTGCAGCCCATCAGTGTTGGAGGGGTGTGCTGCTACGTCAGCTGCGCTCCATTGTTTCAGCGGCTGTGGCCTCTGTGTCTGATCCCGGCGGTGCTTGCGTCAGTGATGCATTATCATCGCCCGTGTGATGTCAAAGTGTGGGTGTTCGGTTATAGAGCCATAGTTAACCTAATGTGCTGCAGTAAATCCTGAATGCTGCTTCCTCCTGGGGATAGCAGTGATTCATCACCGTTCACATTAGACTAATGCTAAGTATAGCAGCGTTCATGAGCTGCAGCATCCACAAAGATTAGTATCAAAGTCATTGCAGCTTTCCAAACGCCGCGCCGGAAAGTGTTTGGGATCCGTTCGCGCGCCCTCTTTCTTAGGTGTAAACTGATTAGCAGCTCAGCATAAGGAAAAGCCTATGGAAGGCCTGGGCCGAGGTCATTCTTTAGCACTTAATGACGCCAATTAACGTAGCAGCTCTCAGCGGCCTCGTGTCGGAGGGCAGTGGGTAGCTGACATCTGGAGCCGGGGCCGGGCCGGGCCGGGCCGGCTGCGGCTCCGGGCGGGGGCGCTGCGGGGCTCGGG
>JAWWEU010000001.1:54834165-54886022 GCA_035583155.1 Acropternis orthonyx | reverse complement strand
CCCGCCCCGCCCCGCCTGCCGCGGCGCGCCGGGAGCAGCCGCCTGGCCCGGCACGGCCCGGCCCGAAATGAGCGGTAAGGACACCACAGCCACGGGCAGGCGGCCCCCGCCGCTGTGCGACAGTGCTGGATGGGGGAGAGCCGCGGTGGCTGGAAAAAAACCCCGAATGTGTGGGGCCGGAGCGCTGGCGGGCCCCCGCGCCGGTGACGCGGTCCGCGGCTCCCGAGCGGGGTGGCGGCGGCGGCCCCGCGGCCGTGAGGGTAGCGGGGCGGCCGGGCGCTGGGAGGCCGCGGGAGCCGCGGTGCTGGGGCGCAGGGCCGGGCGCTGGGTGCCCCGGAAGAGCATTCCCTGCCCCGGCGCTGGGAATCCGGTGTGTGCACCTCTGCCGGACGCTTTTATGAGACAATGAAAATGGAGCGATGCTTAATGGCTGAGATAAAAAGAAACGGTGCATCTGCCAGGCGAGCGGTGGCGGTATCCTCAGGTTTGCAGGTGTTGCTATGTTTAGATCAGCTTGTCACGACCCTAGCGGTGATGCAGCGCTGGTAATTTTGCCACACGTTTATGGTAGCTGTAATGAGCATAATGAGGTTTTTACAGTCTGCTCAAATAGACACATTGGAGGCCTTCACCTGCTATTGCTACGGGAAGGATGTATTCCTCCCGTTGTTGGGATTTTTAGGACAATAAACTGAGAGTGTGGTGAAACATCTGTCTCCTGGCTTGAGTTAAATCAACCTTTACTGAGTTTGATGAGATATTTTTCAGCAATAAAGTAACACAGTTATGTGTTTGTTTTCTCTCCCACAATACTTCTTTTCCTCTTATTATGTAAGAGAACTTACATACCTGAAAGTATATAGAAGATTTGAGGCCTCCTCTTACAAGATTCAAGTCATCAACATTCATAATACAGTGATTTGGAGTCAATTCCATTCATGTCCAATATAGAAAATCAGATGTTTGCTTAACATGAATTTCTCATGCTGTTATTTGCTGGTACTTGATAATAATTCTCACCTCATGGTAAAACACGCTGGCTTTGTCATGCAGCAGCCTAGCCAACACCTAAAAGCTTGAAAATTCCTCTTGCAGTGTATTTCACTGAAGGAAAGCCAAGATCTTTGCATTAGTGAAGAAAACAGAATGATTTTATAGCAGTTAGCATTTTATCTCTAGGTAAAATTTTGCAGGTTGTAATACACTTCCTGTCAAGAAATCAGTAATTTTCCTGTAAACCCCAGTGTTCATTAAAAATACATGTGAAGTCTACCAACTTTTTGTCCCATGCTTTCCATTTTTCTTTATGTTCCTCTGCAATATAACTTCATTTCACAGCCACTTGGAAATCTAATCAGAAGTACATCAGGTTTTGAATATTCAAAATATGTTTTCATTATTACTGGTACTTTAAAGTGCTAAAGATGGCATTTTGGAATTACTGATCTGTCTCTTCAACACTGCAGTATTTTTTCAAGTTCATGCATTCCCTTTATGTCTTTATTTTTGTGACTGCTGTATTATGGGTATATTGTGGCTTTGTGGATCAACCTTTGTACTGCCTTGGAGATAACTGCTTTTTATATTTGTTAGAGAGATTAAGGTGCTAAGTAAGCTTTAAAAATGTTGTTGAACATTATTCTTTAGATGTTTAAAGCAATACAAAAGAAAAAAGCCAAACAGATACCCGCCAGTTCACAAACAAACTGGCTGTTCATGTTAGAGTTCCTTCGTGCCCCAAGGACATTGCGTTCTGTAAAAAGTTCAAGTAACTGTGTTCTTTATTCTCAATTTACTTGAACCTTACATAGTTTAAAATTGTGAGTTTAATAAAAGTTTCAGTTTTTTGTATTCGCTATAGAAAAAACGCAAGAAAGCAGTGCAAGGCACAAGTCATGTAAAATCCACCTACTTACTTAAGACTTGAAGCCATTATTTGTTTGAATGACAACTTGCAATAAACATGCTTCATTACTGTTGATATTTTTTAATTCATTGTAAGCTAATGCGAAGCACTTCTTTAGGTTCTCTTTTGCTGCTTTTTACTTCACTTTTGTTTCTTTTTTAGCACTTCATACTCAGGAGAAACTTTTGCTAAAAATTTTTTGAGTTTCAAAAAAGCAAAAACACCAGAGGAATGTTCAGATCTCAGTTTATAGCTTACTGTAGTCCTTATATTCTTACAGTTCAGTTAATCATTCGGTTAAGACCTTGTTAAAAAGTCTCTTTGCCCCTTCCCCATGTTCTGTGTTAGCATTTGGTTGTCAATAAAGCTGTGATTCTTTTTAGGTAATATGCTTGAAAACTTCTGTATCTTATCCCAAACAAGTCCCTATAGTATGTATAATGAAGCTGGATTATGTTCTGCTTTTCTAAGGAGTCCTTTTCATTCCTTTTCCTTGCTCTTAGTAGTCAGACATAGGTACCTTTGTTTTCTGTCAAGTCCATACTTATCCAGAAGGAACTATGCTGGTCTTATATACTGTACTTTGTATTTACTTAGTGTTTTCCATTTGGAGATCCTAGCAGTTTAGAAAACACGAGGGTGGAGCTATGAATGTCCTTTCAGAAGTATTACTGAAACTGCACTCAGTTGGATTTGTGCTTTCAGTAGCTTCACTATACTGAGTTGGAAATTTGGAGAATGCATTCTAGAGTGTCTGAATCCCAACCTTATGATCTTGTCACAAAACCTGTTCAAATTATATTGTATTTCAGTTTTTCTTTAATAATTAAACTTCAGTGGCTGTTCTGTTGTGTGTTTTAAACACAATAATGTAAGAACATCCCTCTTGAAGCCTGTGCCTCTGATGGAGGCCAGTATCAAATACTAAAGGGGACAGCATAAGGATAGGGCAGACAAACAGGAAAACTTTCATGTTTCTAGCTTCCTGAAACAAAAGTGATGGGTGTATTTTTTACAGCCCTTAATGGATTATCTCTCCCAGTCTGAACCTAATCTTTAGTTTCTACAGTGTTCTTAAAAGCAAGGAGGTTAGACACTTTAGCTACACATTTTGTGATAAACGCTTTTATCTGTTTTAAAACTTACCTGGTGAATTATTTACTATCTCTGATTCTCTTAAATGAGAAGCTATAAATGATCTGTCTTTGAGTTTTTAGGCAGTTCATGAGTGGAGGTTCTTTATAGATCTTTTACTGTTTCTCTGCTGCCAGCCCTCTGAACCATTTTCAGATGGAAGAATCCTGCTCTGTTTAATCTTTCCTGGTAAACAGCTGAAAAGCCACTGTAAACTTTTTTTTTCTTTTATTTCTTTTTTTTTTTTTGGTATGTGTGTTCTTTTCTAGTTCTCTGTGTTCTTTTAGAAAAGTGGAGACAAATATATTGCTGAAGGTATTGAGGGTACAATGTGAATTTATATCACAGCATAATGATGTTTTCTGCTTGTTCTCTGTTATGTTAGTAGTGATTTTTAATGTTCTCTTTCTTTCTGAAAATGCCACTAAACAACACTTGGCTGGTATTTCTTTAGAAATATATGTAGTAGCTGCATAGTATGTTTATTTACATCTAATTTATGGCTTAATGCTGTAAATAAATACTTTTGATTTTGTCCAGGTGCATCACTTAACACTTACCAACACTACTTCTGGTTTATTTATCATCTGGTCATTGAAGTGCTATGACATCCTTTGCAGCTCTTTGAGAACAACAATTTATCACCTCACTGTTCATTTGCTTTTGTGAAAGTTTTGTTTAATACATAGAACAGGTTCCTTGAGTGCTGGTGGACTTCTTTGGTCACTCAAGTCAATTTGAAAGCTGTTCATTTACTCCTCTTAGTTTCCTATTCTTAAATTAGTTATTCATGGAAAGACCATTTCCCGTTTAACCAGAGCATTGCTACTTTAAGAGTCTTTGAGAGACATTGTCAAAAGCTTTTTGAAAATCCAAGTATCCAGCATCCCTGTGCTCTTTGAAGGTATCTGATTTTCCAGGCAATACTTTATTTACAAATACCACCTTAACAAAGTCCCATTGTGTTTCATATTTATGTAAGTGCCTCCGAACTTCATTCTTTATGATTTGCAAGGTACAAGGATCATCATGGTATCATGACTTCCCATTAGTAGGAGCAGACTTCCTAGTTGGTAACATGTTGGCTTTTCCTGGAGACCTTAAGTTAGTGTCCAGTTTGCTACCTCCCACTGCTGTGCTACTGATACTACTTTAGTAGGTTTTGGTTTTAAGACCATAGTAACAGAACAGCAATTTTGTAAGTAATTCTCTTTATAACAGTTAACTAAACACTATCTGGTTTCAGCAATTTGTTTCAAATATTTTTTATTTATCTCTGTTTTAAAGTCTCTTCTACTGTCTTTTCATCTTAGGGCACTTCTCTTGACTTGTCATCTGTTAAGTTTTGACATGAGCTCTTCTGTGCACTTATTGACAGAGAAGGGAGAAGTATCTGCCAGTGGGGGTTTTTTAGCTTGTTTCTCTTCAATTGATTTTAGATTTCAAAGAGTGCCCTTTGCTATAATTTTTTCTGTACAGTTCATTGCCTTTGTTTATCCATGTTATCTTGTTTATTTTTCACAGAGACTTTGTTGTTCAGTATGTTCTTTCAGCTTTCTCACATAATTAAGTGGTGCTGTACTGAATATTTCTGTAACCCACGTAGGTCCTGCTCAGGTTCCAATGATGTCCCCAAATGGTTCAGTGCCTCCTATTTATGTGCCTCCTGGATATGCCCCACAGGTATGTCACTTCTCTTGATTCCTATTTTATTCCTTTTCATGCAAATTATGGGAGTAGAACAGTAATAGCTAATTCAATAAAATATTTTTTCAGGTTTCAGAATCACTGTGGTCAAGCAAGTAAATAAGGGGAGATGTCCCACAGCATCTCTGAGATGGGAAATTTTTTATGCTGTGTATGTGCCTGTTTGGTTATATATTAACTACGTACATGACAATAACAAGCACAAGTTCCTTGTTGAGTTCAGAATCATAATGTACTAGGTGCCCTCAGAATATAAAATACAATCATGACCCAAATAGCTCCTTGTGCAGGACCTGTACTGATTTCTGTGTTAGTGGCTATTTTCTCTTGGCAGCAATATAGATTTATATATGTACATAGTTCGTGTCTGGGAAGTTCCCTGCAGATAAGGAGTAAAACAAGTCAGTTGTAAAAGTACAGCAAACAACATGATAAAATGTCAGCTGTTACCATTGGGAATAAGTTATAATATAATAGGTGTTTCTACCACTTATCTTAACATGGGGCTCTCACTTTTTCACTGCTGTGTGATTACTAATTTAGGTGCCTGAAAATTAAATGTGAGCTAGATAACCTGGACATCCTTTAAAGTAGATTAAAAGGATGATTCCTCTTGGCTGTTTTTGACACGTGTATTATAATGAGATGTGTGGCATTCTAGATGGTGCCTCTTTCTTTCCCTCAACTGTAGAACAAGTCTAGGGGTTAGTAGGTCAGACCTGAAAGTTAGAGCAGATCAATATCACTCCCTGTAATGTGGGGGAGCAGATCAATACCATTCCTTTCTCAAGACATTTTGTTGTTGTGACAAGTCTGCCTCTGACTTGTAATGCATCCCATGGTGTACACCAAGAAGAGGCTACAACATATAAAATGCAACCAAAAAGTCCACAGGAGATGACAGTCTAGGAGATGTTTGACTAGTTATCTGAACAGCATTAAAAAAAATTGTCCTCTGGCAAAAGAAAAGTCTGTTAGGATAGGCAGCCTACTACTCTGTGATTTTATCATTCATCTGTTGGAAGTTGGCTGGTAAGTTGATTCTGTGTGTCCTTCATAGCTGAGTTCCCAAACAGGCAGAAGAAAAATGAGTTAGAATCATGAAAGTCAAAAATCATAGTCAAAAGTCTTCATTCCTATTAGAATTCATTTTTAAAGAACTGAAAGAAGTTTTGAGATAAGTGAAATTCTGAAATTTACCATATTTCTTGAGTATTTAACTTCAGTTAATGAAGTATTTCATGTTTAAAAAGTTGTGTAACCTGTGCCAACCTGAATAATATTTTTAAAATTCATTTATCCTTCCTTTGAGGATAACTTGAAGCAAAGAGGCTAAAGGGCTGGGGCTTGCTGAGGCTTGTTCATTAGCCTTTCACTGGAGTTTGCTAGTGCAAGCAGATGTTGTGTTAGCACAGTACTCTGACTTTTGAACTGAAGGTGCCTCACATCTATCCAGCTCAGAGTACAGGTGGTATGAGCTCAGGTCTGCTGTTTTCATCTGAGTAGAAGTACCATAGTCCAGGAAAACCTGTAGTTTATAAGCCTTCTGAAGTGTTTGACAAAATATACCAGCCTTTGAGGTATATGATGAAAGCTCCTGTTACAAGGCAGAAGATTTGATAGTAGTCTTGCAAACAGGAAGGTCTAACGTTACTGAGCTAAGAGTTCTCCCAGACATAATGCAGTCCCAGCAAAGTAACTTACATGGTTTCTTCAGGCATACTATATTTTTAAAATATCAGCAGCTGCAGCTGTATTTTGAGATAATTTGGAAACCAGCTAAATGTCTAAACCTGTCAGCCTGGAAGAACAAGTTCGGCATAACCATCTTTTGTCTATCCATTTTCATTTGATTCTATTATGCCTCTGCTTGCTTCAGTTCCTGCTTGGCAGTTAAACAGCATACTGTCCTCTGTTAGAAGGTGGGGGTAACTACTGAATTAAGGATTTATTTTTCTTATATCACATAACTAAAAAGCAATTCATAAGCTGATTTTTTTTCCCCTTATTCTTCTTTTGGAACTGTAGTTGTAAAACTGAAGGAAAGCACATCTTTATTCATCCTCCATAAGCTGTCTGTATTCACTGTCTGTAGTGAGTTTTCCAGTGATATTTGGTTGATTCACTCAACCAAACAGACCTATGCCAGACTCACTAGTTTTGCTGACAGGATTAGGGTAATAGAGAGCTTGTTTACTTTTTTAACTTGAAATTATATGCTTGGCATGATGCTCTTACTGCTTTTTGGAGGGTTTTTATCTGTGTAGTTGTCCACTAGAGGCCTACCATTGAGCAGATGTTTGATCTAGAAGCGCAGTTACAGACTTGTCAAACTCTTTATCTTAAAATATTAAACTTAAGTTCCCTGCTCTTATGAACTGGGTGTCTATTTCTGAGTTACTTAGGCTATTAGCAGACCCAAGGAAACAAGTTATAAACTAAGTAGCTTGTTTATTTTTTAGTGGAAGCTGCTTCCTACATAATTGGAATCTGCTCCTAAAATCACAATAAATTGCAATGTTTTGGGGTTTTGTAAGCAAAAAGGACTTAAATAATTAAAACTACATTTCAGTGTTTACAGAATTTCATTGGACATCAGAAAGTCTACTTGTATTTAGTGCTGCTAATAAATTCTGCCTTTGGGATCCTGTACAGCTATGGTTACACAGATATGAATAGTGTCATCTTTAATGAAATTACTCTTTCACAGTAAGGAATAATTTCTGTATACTGAAAATAACCGATTTTTTAAAGCCACGCGGTATACATGTGTTTTAAAGCTGTGTTCACTTACGTAATTTCTAGTACTTTCCTACTCCATTTATTTAAGTAGGATCAGCTGCATTATGTATATGCTTCTGTGTCTTCCAAATGTAACTGCATATGCAGAGATCTTCATTCTACCATTAACCCAGAGGCATGCAGCCCTATCTACAGCACTGTCTCTCAGTACACTGGTGAAGTTTTGAAAGTTTCCTAGACCAACATCACTTACCTCACTTACTGGTTCAGCTAGCAGGATAGTTTTGGGGTATATAAGCTAGGTTGCTGTCAGAAAACAAAAGCAGAAGCTCCATTTCGGTTGTACTAGATGCATGTCAACTTGTAATGGAGATATGGTAAAACTGATCCTCCAAGCAGCCTTCTGTCATGGATTTGGTGGAAGCGTTCACACCAGGGCATGGGACTAAATCTAGCCAAGCATAATACCATTAAGCTTAAATAGTGAGTTGAAAGCAGCTTGTCAGTAAGTGTTCTGGTCTATTGATCTGCTCCTGTTGCACAAGGATGTTCATTGGTGTATGTATACATGTCCTCATCTTATTTCACATGTCAGTGAAAACTTATGTCGTACGGGTGCATTGTCCAGTGCTACTGAGTGTGGTTGTGGTATTCTGTTCTTCATCTCCCCCTTTTCTGGATAAAAGTTTCATCTAAAAACTTACATTGCAGTTGCTGCTGTGACATTCTTCTGCAGCATTCTACTAAGAAATGAAGAACAATTTTTTTGTTGGCATCGCATGCACTAAAGTTACTGACACTATTATACACACAAGTCAAATTATGCCAAAACTGTCTCTACATGTCACCAAGAGGGTCGTGTATTTTTGTGAATTTACCGGTATTGTTCCAAACTTTTAGAGAGAATAATGATGTGAGGTTCTTCAGGGAAGACTCTTGTTTCTGGTGTAGTTGATTACCCACTCATTCAGTGAAAAGCATTTAGTGCTTCAACACTTTGTGCAATCAGTGCCTGGTTTCCACCAGACCCATTGCATCTCCCATTTGCTAATTCATAAGCCTGTGCCACAAAGCCCCCCTCTTCTGGGTAGTTATGTGGCTTCCTTAAGGTTGCAAGATGTTTTAACAGGCATGGGGATGGGGGAGAAATAAAACAAATTTTTTAGAACTACCCTGACTTGTGATGGAGTCTTCAGAGGGCTGACTACCATCCTGCTGGTTTGCTTGCTAACAGTTTGATGCAGGTGATGGCTGCTGCACGCTGCAGGGGCTGTATGGAAAGTGCTTCTGGGTTAGTGTTGGAGACAGAGCAATAACCAGCCACTGCTTGCCTTTTTCCTCACTATTTATATGGCGTGAGGTCTCTCAGCTCACCATTTCATTTCTAGGGAGTAATCTAGTTGTTCTGCTATAGAACAAATCCTAGAAGCAGTGTAGCATACAAGCAATGTGCATGAGGGTAGAAGTGGTACCCTGAGGAGGAGCTAGGCTTGTGCCATAAATACGCCTGGTTGTTTATAAGATGTTGTTACAGTCAGATCTTTTAAACAGTATTTTTCCGCACCATGCTGAGAAATTAATGGCATTGCTGCAGTTAATACATTTAACCCTTTAGCTCTTTAATTGTCCTATATCTTTTTTCTTGGGCTCTCCTGTTTTCCTTTCCTCAAATTTAAGGGGTTTACTATTCCTAATTGTGCTAAAGTTTCTATAGAAACATGCTGTCATTTCTCTTTTGGTACATGATGTCTCTCACTGTACAGGTTATTGAGGATAATGGTGTTCGAAGGGTTGTGGTGGTTCCCCAGGCTCCAGAATTTCATCCTGGTGGCCATGCAGTAATACACAGGCCTCCACATCCCCCACTGCCCGGCTTCCTTCCTCTTCCAACCATGATACCCCCTCCACCACGTCACATGTACTCACCTGTGACTGGAGCTGGTGACATGGCAACGCAGTACATTCCACAGTATCACACTTCACAAGTCTATGGGGATGTAGGTAAGTAGCTCATCGAATGTTGCAAGTTCTGTCAAAGGGAATAACGTTCTTTTCATTTCCAGCATCTGTTATGCTGTTATGTGGGCTTTGTCAAGCAAGACTTATAGCTTGAATGGGAGCCATACACAAAATTTTTTATGAGGATACCAGCCTTGATTTTACTGAAACTTATTATTTCAGAAGTTCTTTTAATTTATTTGACTTGTCTCTTCAGTGAGCCATTAAATATGCAGATTACTTATGTGTATCAGTTATAGATTTGCCCAGGAAAGCAAGCAGAAAATGTTTGTAGTGATTCAGCATTTAAATCCATACCTATGTACTGTTCTGAGAGCTCATGTCTTGCAAGTGTCCTGTTTGAAGTATGAAATACCAATTCTTAGTATTGATTAAGGAAAAAAGTGTGCCATTTTTCATAAAATTGTATGCATTTAATTGAATGTCCCTTTGAAGTCCAATTTGAGTAATCAGGTGCCACTAACCTAAACTTAATACTGTAGTTGAAACTGTCTTTGATAGTGCTGTTGACATCTGCCTTTAGTATGGGTTAGTGGCAAAATGTGTCCTAACTCAGGGGTTGGCTTTTTAGATTAGTATTTACATTTCTGGTAGACTTGTTTTTCTTTAGATAAGGCAGGTGCTGACCTTGAAAGACTCTTAAAGAGCAATTCTAGGTTGCTGTTTTTAGACAAAGCTAGAAGCTATGGAGGGATAAACTAAACACAACTTCTCAGCATTCTGTGATACTACTAGATAACCTAAAAATGGCCTTCATATAGTTGCTGAGCTTAAATAGTCATGATGTACAAAGTGGTCAGCAAAGAATATACCAATGTCTAGATCTTCCTGGTATTCTTAGTGTTTCTGTATCCTTAAGTTGTACTTTATTTCTTCTTGCACTATTTTGATGACAGCACATTGCTAGATGCATTTTGGGTGCTTATTTGTACTTTTATTAATTTTCTGATTTCCTGGTGGCAGTTGTTTGCTTTTAATTTGCTAAATTAAGAGATTGGAGTATGATAGTTAAATGTATAAAAGGTAAAGGATACTTCTTAATGGAATATTTTTTACATTTCTGCTGCCAGGCTATATCCCTTTAAATATGGACTCATTGATAATTTGCTAAACTGCTGATGTAAAAAATTGATAAAGTGGAATTTTTTGTGTTTGCTTTGTTGGTAATATATGTGTAAGATCCCCTTGGGTTTAAGAAATTGGAGGACTTATACTGTAATTTGTTATTTATTTGCTACAGGTGTCATTTTTAATTTTGGATCTCTGACTTCAGCTATGACTTTCAAAAGTCAAAGCCTGCAGTTAGGCTCCTATATGAGAAATATGACTTTAAGGAAGAAAAGCAACTGAATAAACAAACCCCCAGCAGCTCATAGCACATGGTAGTTCTCTAACGGGAGCACTGAGCTCTCTAATGGTAGTGAAAATCACATTTCTAGATAGTAACAGCTTGTCTGGAAGTCCTCTGTCAAGCTTTCTGGGAATTAAGCTGATATTAAAAAAAAAAAAAAAAAAAACCCAAACCAAAAAACACAGAAACTGAAAAGTTCTCTGGTTTTTTGATTTTTATCCCTGCAAGGAAGTTTTTATTTGATCTTGTTTCAATACTTCCTAGCGCATAGGAAATAACAAATAATGAACTTATTCTTCAGACTGACTGATCCAGCTTACCTAAACATGAGCAAATTCTATGCTGTTTTGAAGGATGTTTGGTTTTTTTTTTAAAGCTTTCATCATTTGTCATAGGCAGGGTTACACTGCGGAAAGACTTGGTGCCATGTGGCACATAGTTTAAAAGTCTTGAGTCAGTAACCTGTTTCTAAGCATAAAAGTAAAATGAATACAACTCTTAGAATTGGACAGAAAAGTTTGCTAATCTGCAGTTTAGTGTTTTCATTAGTCTGATACTGACTTTTTCCAAAGCCACGTTCTAACTTAAAAGTGAGTCTTTGGTAATACTGCAGCAATGCCTTAGGTTCCTGCGTACAGGTATAGTGTACTTACCAGACCTAGCCATACTGTCTTCAGTGTCTTTCCATTGCCCTTAAGATCACAGAGTCTATGTTTCTATGCTTTTATGGGCTTTTTTTCCTGTTCATTTCTGCTGAAGCATCATTGAAGTAATAGAGCTCTAGTTGCATTCCAAAACTTGAAACCAATTTATTTGGCATTAGATCAAACCTCCTCCAGTGTAATAAAGTATCACTTTTTTTTTCAGTATTGACTTTATCCTGTACCTTACAGTGCAAGGAAGATTATAGAATAATTTTTAAGTAGAAAAAAGATGGGAGAAGGAAAGATTACACTTTCTCCCCTAACATGTTGTTAATTTCTAGTTACTGTATATCAGTTTACCTGCTGGACACATGAGTTTTCAAATAGCAGTAGAGATATTATTTTACACACAAGTGCACATATAATGCATGTCGCATTTTTAAGTAGATTTTTAACTATATTCTGTTCTTAGTGATTTCTTTTTCTTCTTTCATTTAGATACTCTGCCTGTTCACGGAAGATCCAACTTTAGAGATGAAAGATCTAGTAAAACATATGAAAGGTTACAAAAAAAATTAAAAGATCGACATGGAACTCAGAAGGATAAATTAAATAGTCCTCCATCATCTCCTCAAAAATGTCCTTCTCCTACAAGTGAACATAATGGACTTACAAAAGGACAAGATGCAGCTGGTATAAGCACAGGTTCTACCAAAAGCAAGTCTTTGGGTAAAGGAAAAAGCAATTCTCAGACGGACACAGAAGTAGAAGGTAAGTGTTATCAAAAGTAATGCATGTGCACACACATCTAAATATATGATGTGAGTTCAGTGTCTGGCTGAACATAGCATTGCAGATAGAAGACCACACTCTGAGAGTCTTGAAGTTGAGTAGTAGCCTGTAACTGCCCTGCCTTAATAGGATGGAGTAAAGGGCAATCAACGTGCTTATCACATTGGAATGATGGGCCTAAGAGAATAAAAACACTGACATGGAAGCCTCCACGTAAATTTGAGAAAATATTGAGTCATACTTCATAACACTGGTTAAAGAAAAATCTCTGCTTTGTCTAGAGTTACTAGTTGCTTGCATTTTAAGGAGTCACTGAATATTGATGGCCTGCTTGATATTGTAGGAAACATGGAAATAACCAGGTGTCTGATACAGGAAACCTACATTCGACTTGTTAAAGAAGAATATTTTATAAAAGAGTTACTGCTATTACATAAAATTCAAATAATGCCTGTCCCTACCTACTCTTTAATGGAAGACCCTGGTGGAAAAAGACTGGTCCTCACATTAGTCCATGGGAGTTCATGTTTTCTAAGACACTGTCATAGGGAGTGTGTTTATTATTAATATCTTTATTTCACTTGTGATCTCACAGATGAACTGAATTCACTCAGTTTTAGTCATCTTCACTGTCAAGTCTGAAGATGTGTCACTATGCAAATTTGAGGTCACTGGCATAGCCACTTGGATTCTGAACACATCAAAGGCTTGTTATCACAGCCGAGAACAGTTTTCTCAGAATAGGAAGCTGTAACTGCTGAGGTTGAGGGAAACAAAGCATGATTTTTCTCAATTTGATGAAGTTTGCTTTGAGATGATAATTTTATGCCAGTGTATATTAGATTGCTGTAAACCAAAGATACTGTGACGAAAGTACATCTAATCAAAATCAGGAAATGTCAGCCTATGAGAGCTGTTTAAAAATATGTGTAGATGATACCTTGTGAAAACTTAGTAGCAAAGGTAACCTTTGAGATACAGTCTGAAGTCAGAAGTTGGGAACTGTTGCTCCAAACTTCAAAAAATACTTGTCATTATAGTTCTAGAGTCATGTTTTTCTTGGTTTCAGTTTACTTTCTGTTAGCTGGTATTTATTTGTGAGCTAACTTTACCAAGGCAGAGGTGATAATATGTACTGTTGCATACATATGTTACAAAAATTATGTTAATGATTTCCTTGGAAGCGTTTTATGTGAAAAATGGAGAAGTCCACTTTTCAAAATTATTTAATTCAGAACGCATTGGGGAGAAGTATGTACTGAGACTTAGACTTGTCAAACAGAAGTCAGAGAAGCATTTCGTTTCAACAGCATAAACCATCTTAGAAACAAAGTTGTAAATAGATGTAGTCTGTGTTTTTTAAAGAATTTTGTCACTCTTTGTTTTATGTTTAGTTTAAGACAGGTTAAGTGAACTAAAAATCCCTGGTCACACCATCAAAACTGAGTGGTACACTATCGAGATAATAAAATTTTAATATTGTGTGAGAGTTCATAAAACACTTTCTGCGTACTAGGAGTCCTTTATAAAGCTCAGCTATACCTTCAGCTGTAACAAAACACCTTAGATTGTTTCCCTTGCAATTGAGGGAGGCCAGCAGTGTTACCAGTAGGCTTCCAGCTGATGTGCAATAACATTTTTAAGCTACTGTAACTTGGCTGCATCTACATCCAAAGAGAAATGTATGGGAAATATCTCATCCAAGATCTTCAGTTTTCCAGAGCACTAGTTGGCTTAAAGTTACACATTAATAAAAGATAACCAGGCTTTCTGTATTCCATAAATCATAGGACAAGTTTAGAAATGGTTTTATATTAACAACGTCTTTGTGAGCTTTTTTGGTTTTATGTAACCTAGATAAATGCAAGTTAGCAAGGTGTTCTGTTTTATATATAAATACTTCCATCCATGTGCAGTTGTTGATTGTGAAGAGCTATTTCACCGTAAAGTCACTGCACAATATTCATGGGTACTTCTTGTTTGCTTTGATTTTGTTTTTTAAGAAAAGGATGAAGAAACAAAAGCACTGGAAGCGCTTCTTTCTAATATAGCCAAGCCAGTGGTAAGTAACAAAAGCTTTCCATAAAATCAGAAGGTATCTGTTGCAACTTTACGCAGTTACACCTCCTTTTCTCTCTCCCAAGTTTAAAGGATCTTTACCTTATCACACTAAAGCAAATTCACTCCCAGTCTCTGAAAGGTGAACAACCAAAGTAATTTTTAGCATATTAACATTTATTAAGCTAAAATTATCTTGATACTTCTTGGTCACTCTGTGAATCTCAGTATTAACAGAATTGTAGAGAATACATGTAGAAAGAGATTGGGTTGGACCAGATGACCTTGAGGGATCCCTTCCAGCTTCAACCATTCTGTGATTCTGTGGTGCTCTAAGGGCTGAGCAGGGATTGTAGTTGTAGAGGAAGTCCTGAACACTTGGTGTCCTGCTGTGTCCAAGCATCAGAATGGGTTGACATCTCTTCAGTGTCCATGTGTCTTTGGTGGCTAAGCAGCATGGAGGTGCAAACTAACTGAATTGAATCTTATGAAAAAGGGTTAAGAGAGCTGACTTGAAGAAATGGAGAGGAGTTAACTGATCCTAGCAGTTGCTGTAGATAGTAGGTAGGACCGTCAAGTTCAGTAACACTTAACAGGATGACACTAGCAATTGGACCTAGCTGAGTGGGCAATAAAAAGAGGTTTTGGAGAAGAAACTGAGCCAGAAAAAAAAGCTTAAGGATATTAAGGTGTCGAGGAGAAAGGAATTGAGTGGATAAGAGAGCTCTGACAAGGAGCACAAGTCCAAAGGACAATCAAGACTTGAGAGATCTAAAATATATGAGAAGTCTAAGATGAGAAAATGAGGCCAGGAACAAACAGAATAGTAAGAGTGAACTATTGGAAGAAAAAGATGGAGAGCAAGTAGCTTTTCTGTTTGTTATTTTTACAAGCAAACTGATAGTGAAATGGTGGTCAGAGTCTGAAAGTCTTGTTGGTAAGACAGAGGGGTGGGAGTAGTGAGCAATAGCAGCAAGAGACTGAAAACACCTGAGAAGGGTGAAGATAGGTGAGACAAGGATACCAGAAATTTATTGACAGGCTAAAGGGCTGAAGTATGATGTGGAATAAACAAAGAGTAGAGATTGAAATTAAGAACTGTTGATTAGGACCAGATGTAAAGAGGCTGGAGAAAGGGTCAGTATAGAATTTATGGCTCTAAGAAGTGAATGTAACTCTACATCTGATACCACTGATTTTTATCCGGGATCTGGAGTATAATCCAGCTTTCCCACATCTCATCTTTCTTCTGACAGCTAGAACCTGCAAAGTCCTGTCAGCAGAGGTGTTGTTTTGCTGCCCATTATTTCACTGCCCAGCTGTGCATCTCGTCTCCACAGATGTTAGCAAACACCTATTGCTATCACTCTGGTGAATCAGGCAGTAGAGACTTGCGCAGGGGATCTGAAGGCTCTATCTAGGCTTGCTGTAAGATAATGCCAGAAAGCATTTAAGGGAATAGTTTGTTATTAAAATACTATTAATTACTAACTAGCATAACTAATCCATTACTAATATGTGACAACGTGGATGTTCCTTTCTGTCCTGACTAGAAAGACAGGGACCAGTTCTCCAGAAGTGTGCAGTCCTCTGTCAGTGGTCAGGGCATACAGACTGCCATACAAGTTGGGGTGTTATCAGTGGCTGCATTTCCAGGGGGAACTCTGAGCTTTCTGAATGAGACTGTGAGAACTGTGGATCAACAGATGTGGTCTTCTGCAGTGTTGCTAATAACACAGGGAAAAGCAGTGGAGTGCCAGTACTGCCATATTTTGTTTCGCTTCCGTCCGCCCCAACTCAACCATCCACACCTTTTAGGCAAGCACTGTATTTGCCTTCCCTACCATGTCCTTGCTTGAATGACACTTTATGTAGCTGTGTGTCTACAAGTGATCTCTGCAGACCTCAGAAGACATCACAGGCATAGGCAATGGTGGTCTGCTACAGACTACACAGTGTACACAAGGCAAAAAGCCAAACTGCCAGCACTTGGAGAGGCTTATGCTTTAGGAAGACAAGGGACTGTCAGGGCTGTGAGTGGGTGGAAGGCTAGTTGATGTTGCAGCTTGGAGGAGTGTGGTGTGATGTGATAGGAGTCTGTGTTACCTACTTAGGCCTTGCAGGATCACAAGCAACCCTCCCACAGTTTCATCAAGGAAATGTTTTCCTCATGCTCCCACAAGTGAACCAGGAGATTATTTTTTTCACACCTGTTTTTAGCTCTCATCAGAAATATTCCTGCATGTTTTGTATTGTTTTAGTTGAAGCACTCACTGTGTGGATTGTGGTTCCTGATGGATCGTCATCACTCTCTTCTGTGGGTGAACAGTGCTGGTACTGGCAGTACTGGCTGTGGTGGTGGTCATATGATCAGATGATCATACAAGGTGCTGCTCAGTGTGGTGTCCATTGCAAGTTATCCTGCTCCAGAAAGCCTGGAATAATGCTCTAAGACCTGGCTGTCCCATGACTCAATGTCCAGGTCCAGGGCATGCACATTTAAGTTGGGTGGTGGTCTCCATTGTATACTTCATTCACATGCATCTTTCAGTTCTGTACAGTATGGGGTTACATAAGTTTTGCTACCTCCAGACTCCTCTTAGGTTCTGATTTTCTTGATCTGCTCCCTTTATGGATCCCTCATCCTTTCATACATGGCAGTATTAAATCAAGGGAAAATTTTCATCCAGTCAGAGACTTAAAGAACATTTCACCCTGTTCTCTGTTGATGCTTTTTGATATATAATGATTTCCACTAATTGTCTGAGTGTAATTTTACTGGTCAAAGTCCTGTGAGTTGTCTATTACTCTGTAGTCTGTAATGTTCTCTTTGATCTCCCTCCCACTCCCCTTGCCCCTCTGTACTGAACATTGGAAACCTCTAATCTTTAATATATCAATGAGATCTGTGGTGGGTTGACTCTGACTGGATGCCAGATGCCCACCAAAGCCACTCTATTGTTCTTTTCCTCAGCTACAGGGGAGAAAAAATATAACGCAAGGCTCGTAGGTTGAGATAAGGATTGGGAGAGATCACTCACCAATTACTGTCATGGGAAAAACAGATTTGATGGAGAGTAGTATCATTTATCGCCAGTCAAATCAGAGTAGAGTGTGAGAGAATGAAAACCAAGTCTTAAAAACGCCTTTCACCACTCCTCCATTTCTTCCCCGGCTCAACTTCACTCCCAAATTTTCTACCTTCTCCCCACCAGTGGTGCCAGCAGATGGGGAATGGGGGCTGTGGTCAGTTCATCACACATTGTCTTTGCCACTCCTTCCTCTTTGGTGAGAAGACTCCTCACGATTTCCCTGTTCCAGTGTGGGATCCCTCCCATGGGAGACAGTGGGAAGTTTTTCCATCTACTCACCTCCAACGTGAGTCCTTCCCACAGGCTATAGTTCTTCATGAACTGCTGCAGCATGGGTCCCTCCCAGTGCAGTCCTTCAGGAACAGACTGCTCCAGTGTGGGTCCCACTCAGCATCACACTCCCACCAGCAAGCCTGCTCCAGCATGGGCTCCTCCCTTCACAGGGCCACAGGTCCTGCCCCAGGAGCCTGTTCCAGCACAGACTTCCCATGGGGTCACAGCATCCTTCAGGCATCCACCTGCTCCAGTGCAGGGTCCTGCACAGGCTGCAGGTGCATATCTGTTCCGCTGTGGACCTTCATAGGCTGTGGGGAACAGTTTGCCTCATCATGGCCTGCACCACAGGCTGCAGGGGAATCTCAGCTCCAGTGCCTGGAGCACCTCTTTCTCATCCTTCTTCGCTGACCTTGGTGTCTGCAGAGCTGTTTCTCTTGCCTATTCTCACTCCTCTTTGTCTACAGTTGTTCTTCTGCAGAGCTAGGGTCTTTTTCACCCCTTTTTAATTCTGTTATCCCAGAGGCTCAGTCACTGCTGGGCTCAGCCTTGGCCAGCAGTGGGGTCTGTCTTGGAGCCTGCTGGGATCAGCTCTGTCAGACATAAGGGAAGCTTCTGGCATCTTCTAAGAGAAGCCACCTGTGTAGCCCCCACGCAGTCCCCACTACCAAAACCTTGCCACACAAACCCAAAAGAAGTTGTAATGCCACCTCTCACTCATACCAACAGTGTTAAAGGTAGACTAAGATGTACAAAGGAAATGTAATCTATCAGGTGCATAAGGCAATTCGGCATTAGCAAAGCATTACATGGGATGTTCTGGGTAAAGCACTTAAAATGAATTGGTAGGAGATAAAGAGAACAGTGAGAAAGATCAGAGATTTGATGGGTAACTCAAATGCTAACAGTCTTCGAATACATAAGAAAAAACTTCAGAAGAGAAGGGGGGAAGATCTAATGTTCAACTTTGTGGTGGTAAGGACTAGTAGGCCTAGCTGGTAGTAAGAGAGACACTGCCTGGACATTGGGGGAAAAAATTCATGTGTTAAGGTAGCTAAATGTAGGAATAGATCATCTTAGAATGGATCTATTAATCCTGAAGTACAGTAGGTCCTCAAGGAACATATGTTTCTTTCATTCAGGAACTCCTGCCACCTTCTGCAACTCAAGAGGGTGGTGGTAGGATTGTCAGAGAGGGCATATATTTATTTTCTTTTAATACTTTTTTTTTCAAAAGAAAACTGAGTTGACAAGAAGGTATTAAAAAAAAAACCGTATTCCATTGACTTCAAAGAAATGTGTACCTGAGCATGGTATAAGGAAGTGCCCAATGTCCCAGATCTGCCTTGCTGTCTCCTCTGCCTCACCAACACTTCGGTCCATGTTTCAGCAGCCCACTGGGTGGCGTTTGGTACTGAGAGATGTGTCTGCCCTCAGCCACATGCCCAGGATTGCAGTTTTCTTAGGGCACTCCTTGTATTTCCAGCCTAATTTCATCTGTAAAAACTAGTTAGTAGCTATTGTATCAGTATAAATAGTCTGATTTGCTAATGGTATATTATTTTCTTTTTCTCTTCTTTGATCCTTTGTGGCAAAGTAACATTTATATATGATAGCACTTAAATGGCAGAGATCTCAAAAGTTGTGTTTCTACAGGTATCAGATATTCAGGCAAGAACAGCACTGCTTATGTGGTCCCCTCCATCCAGTGATACCAGAGAAGACACTGAAAAGAATGACATGCCAGAGGTTTATACTTACGAAGTGATGATTTCAAATACTGGAAAAGATGGAAAGTACAAAACTGTATACATGTAGGTGTTTGTTATTTTTATTTAATTGCTGCGTCATTGAATTATGTGGCCTAAATACTCATTTAAAATACGCTTGTTATCCTGAGAGTTAAATAATTAACAGCTTTGTGCAGCTGCTGTTTTGAAATGAACTACTTTTTTCAGTAGAATTTGTTCAGTTTTATTACTGAAGTCTCTGCCATCAATTGAAATGTAAAGACTTCATTCTTACATGTTGGAGGCATATTTTAATACCACTTTACTGTATTTCAACCAGCTGCATTAGAAACCATGGCTTCTCAAACACCTATATGCAAGTAGTGAGAAGTACAAATAGTATTTATCATTATTCATATCAGCACATGCTTCTGTTCCCATTAATGTTATTCCTCCTTTCCAGCAAAAGAAAACTAATTGTTACTTATGTGCTTTTTCTGTTTACTAGGCTCTAACAAGTAGGTATATGCAGTCAAATACAGTTTTAGGTAATTGTTTTTAAAGGCTGAACTGAGCTTCTATAGGCTCCAGTACTTTAATGGGGTTTTTTATATAATAACATACATATACAACATAACATATACAGGCAGCTTGTCTTACTGAGTAGAGGAAAGTTAATAATTATCTTTAAAAAGCATCAAACAAATGAAAAAGAGCCCCAAAACCACCAGGGCAAAATAACAGGAGTGGTGCAAGAAGCCTCTAAAATTCAACGGTAAACGCATTTACATTTTAGTATATTTAGCAACAGAGTTAAACTGTTAGCAAATACATTTCATACAAGGTGTGTTTGTGATTGGTTAGATGATATATGTCTTTTTTATAAATATATGGGATTCTGAAATAGTCTTTAACAAAATTGTGTCCCTTTGCAGTGGCGAAGAAAATAAAGTTACTGTAAATGATCTCAGACCAGCAACTGATTACCATGCAAAGTAAGTATCTCCTTTTCTCTTCATTAAATTCAGTGGAAAATTTTATAAGTTTCATTGTATCTGTGTATTTGTGTAAGTTTTCAGAGGTTGTTTTTACCATTTCTCACCCTCGTTTGGGTCACAAATAGACATTTTTGGCTTAGTTGACCCCTCAGTCCATTTTGGGAAACCTAAGAGATGATAGTGCACCCCTATCCTACCTCCATGCTCTGTTCTTCATGTCAACATGGTGACCTTTTTCTGTCCTTGGAGCAAGGCACAGACGCTGCTTTCTCTCAATTTTCCACAGGCAGCACAGGAAGATGCTCACTGTTGGTCACCTGAAGGCCACATCATGCCACTTTTGCTTTGCTCCAGTAGATCAGTGAACCTGACCCCATGTGTGCTACAAAGTATAGCCCCAGCTCAATGTAGTTTTACCCTTCTAGCAGAATTTGCTGCTTCAGGTCAGAAGAAATAAGACTGGAAATATGTGGTTAGGTGTTCTTCTTCCCTCTTTGTTTTTAAATACTGGAGAGTTATTTTGAGCTGAGCTGGGCAAGGAATGCAAAGACTATTAAGGGCTTCTGTAGCTATGTCAGCCAGAAAGGAAGGTTAGAGCAAGTGTATCCCTGCTTATGAACACAATTAGCAAACTGGTAGGAACAGATAAGGAGAAGGCTGAGGTATTCAATAACTCTTTTGCCTCAGTCTTCACTGACCACCTCTCTTCCCACTCCTGTCAAGTGGATGGACCACAAGAGAGGGTGATTTGAGACAGCCAGCCCAGCATGGCTTCACCGAAGGCAAGTCCTGCTTAGCCAGCCTATGATGGAGTGACTACGTAGGGGGCTACAGATGCTATTTATCTGCACTTCTGTAAGGCCTTTGAGATAGTCCCCCCCAACATCGTTCTCTCTTAACTGGAGAGGTATGGACTTGATGGATGGACTAATGGTGGATGAGGAATTGATTGGATGGTCACATTCGGAGAGTACTGGTCAGTGGCTGGATGTCCAGATGATGTCCATCAGGAGTCTGTATTGGACAACTACTGCCTAATATCTTCATCAGTGACACAGACAGTGGAACCAAGTCCACTCTCAGCAGATAACACCAGGCTGAGTGCTATGGTTGACATGCCTTGAGGGACAGGATGCCATCCAGAGGGACCTGGACAAGCTTGAATGGTGGGCCCATGGGTTCAACATGGATTCATGAGGTTCAACAAGGCCAAGTGCTAGCTGCTGCACTTGGGTTGGAAGAACCATGGGTAACAATACAGGCTGGGAGATGAAGGGATTGAGAGCAACCCTACCAGGAAGGATATGGGGTCCTGCTGGATGGGAAGCTGGAAATGACTTGACAATGTGTGCTCGCAACCCAGAAGGCCAGCTGTATCCTGGGCTGCATCAAAAGCAGGTCAAGGGCAGTGATTCTGCCCCTTTACTCTGGTGAGATCCCACCTGGAGTACTGCATCCAGCTCTGGGGCCCTCAGCACAGGAAGGATGCAGACCTGTTAGAGTGGGTCCAAAGGAGTGCCACATAAACAGTCAAAGGGCTGGAGCACCTCTCCTGTGAAGACAGAGTGACACAGTTGGGGTTGTTCAGCCAGGCAAAGG
This sequence comes from Acropternis orthonyx, assembly GCA_035583155.1. Lineage (NCBI taxonomy): Eukaryota > Metazoa > Chordata > Aves > Passeriformes > Rhinocryptidae > Acropternis > Acropternis orthonyx. The sequence continues at coordinate 54,863,977 of JAWWEU010000001.1, read as the reverse complement.
CTCCAAAGAGACATTTTGTGGCCTTTCGGTACTTAAAGGGGACTTACGAGAAAGATGGGGATGGACTTCTTGGTAGGACCTGTTGTGGTAGGGCAAGGGATAACGATTTTTGCATCTTCATAAGTTGGCAACCCAGGTCTTGTATCCATAATCAGAGGAGAGGGGGTTTTGGGGGGTTTGGGTTTTTTTCTTTCAAAGAAACAGACGAATCAGAATAAAGTAGCATGCCATTTATCCAAGGAAGAGACAAGGTGTAGCTACACAGCTTAGGGGACAGGGAGAGGCCAGAAGATAATAGCGTATTTCCTTTTGGAGACAAGCTGTTTGAAAAACAAGCCATTTCTCTTTGAAGCAGAAGCAAGAATTCACTCTTATGAACTAGGTGGAGAGATAATTCGTAGCCTTCCTAAAGGAGAGGACAGGGTGAACACACTCAGCAAGGTCTTGAAGGACTGCAGAGGAAACTGAAAATGTATCAACAGCTTCACTGTGCTCATCTGACAAAAGCGTGTGCAGAAGAGTTATTCATAATATCAGTTAATATGTCTACAATAGCTAATGAGTCTGCCAAATGTTACCGTTATTTCCCAACCAAAGTACAGCTAATAGCAGACATATTTCAAATATAATTATGGGACTAAAGCTGACTGATCATAATGATGTACACGCAAAGTAAAGGACTCTTTTCTTTCACATTACTTCTATTGACCAAGGTGTTTCCCCAGTTATTTATTTATAACAGTAATATTTTAATAATGAAGCAGCAAGGCACAACTTTCCTTCTGAATACTCAGTTTTCTTTGGAAACTATATATATAGATTTTGAAGCAAAATGTTAATGACTCTTTTCCACTTTTAGAGTCCAAGTAGAATGCAACTGTGTAAAGGGGAGCCCTTCGGAAGCAGAGAGTTTTACCACAACAAGTTGTGAACCTGATACTCCAAATCTGCCCAGGATAACTAATCGGACCAAAAATTCTCTTACTCTTCAATGGAAGGTAAGAATTGCTTCCCAGCCTTTAAAACAAATATTTTACACTCCTCAGAATTGTTGTGGATTTATCAATAAAATACCAGTTCATTGAAATGGAAAATTTTCATCATACATGTTAATTTCAGTCACAGTTCCATGACTGGAAATAGATGCACTGGGTTAAATGTGGGCTTCAGTAATAAGAGAAGGATTCACATAAAAGCTAAGCACCTTTGCAGTTAAAGTTACTGAGTTCCAGTCCCCTACTGTTCTGTGGAACTGATTTCTTTTTCTGTTGTTGAACATAGGCTTGTTTGTACAAAGCAAATTAAGTGGTCTGAAAAGACTGAGATTTGAGCAGACCTGCAGTCCAGCTGCTCAGAAAAATGCTATAGCATTTTACACAGCTGCCTGAATACTTTTTCAAGATCTAAATTAGAAAACGAAACCATAAACAAGCATTTATTGATTGGAGGCTGAACTAGGACTGTCTTGGCAAGTGAAATAAGTGTATAAGAGGAGCATCATTTGCTTTCTGCTGTTCTTGCCATGGTTTGGCCCATGCATACATTTTTTCCTTAAGTGGTCTTGTTTCCAGTTAGAGTTCTAATTTTCTTGTTTTCCTGTTGCAGGCATCTTGTGATAATGGTTCCAAAATCCACAGTTACCTTTTAGAATGGGATGAAGTAAGCAAGTTTTTCTATTGTATTTTTAATTTTGTAGGTTTTCGAAGTAGTTGTATGTGACTGTGCACATCAGCTTGTATGAAAATTATGGCATCTGTTCAGAGGTGTGTGACAAATACGAAATTCCTGAAGCAATTATCAAAATATAGTTATTGCTCAATTTTTTTCCTGGGGGATATAAAATAATAGGATCTTAATTGCATGATTCTGCCACTCTTAATAGTGGCTTTTTCACTTGTAGTCCAATACTGCATTCAAGAGCTGACACTGAAGGATCATTTTTCTGTAACAGTCTCTCTTTCATACAAAGAGGGTGGATCAACTATGCGCCTGCTAACATCTTGCAGTCCCTACCTGGACAGCTGTCCCAAGATGGCAGAGCTGCAGAAGCTTCATGAGTTTTTTTTTTCTTCCAGCCCTGTGGAGCTGGGAAGTGAAACCAAAGGAAAAAGGCCATTAATTTAATATAGATGTAACGTTTCATATACTACTACCTCACTATATGGGAGATTCTTGAGCTCTATTTAATTTCAAAAAATGAGTTTACTGCATATTTGTGTGTTACTTTAATTGATGGATGCATATATAATAGTGTGAATAATGTGATTCATTTATTCCTCTTTAGGGAAAAGGAAATGGAGAGTTTTGCCAGTGTTATTATGGTCAACAGAAGCAGTATAGGATCACTAAACTATCACCAGCAATGGGGTACACCTTTAGGCTAGCAGCCAAAAATGACATGGGAATGAGGTAAATATTATGTACATAAAAATAGAATGCATATGCATGCATGTGTGTACTTGTTTGGGAAAAACATATGGTGGCATTTAAAGAAAATAGTCTTTTGTCCAACTGGAATCAAATGAAACATGGAATATAGAGTATTTCGATTGGAGGGGACCTACAGTGATCATCTAGTCCAATTTCTTAGTAATTCACAGTATGTGATTGGATTATTCATTTTACAGATTACCTGTGTGCTGTGAATCACTTGACCCTCCTTGAGCAGGGGAGGTTAGATGAGATGACTTCAGAGATCCCTTCCAACCTCAGCTATTCTGTGATTCCCAGCATAATGCATTTTGTTCAGGCCTGACATGGCTACATGCTACAGTTGTTATGTATGTGCATACTTACTTTATAAATGCTACACATCTCAGCCCCTCTTCAAAGCAACATGTGCTGCTGCTGTGCTGACCAGAGGGTGCCTCGTTACCATGCTCTTTGCTGGTCTTGGTTCTGGGCAGGTTGATGTGGTGCTAGATATAAGATAAGGTTAGTTCCTGAAGCTGGTGTAGCAGTTTTCAAGGGCTTACCATTCCTCCTTAAATTTAGAGTGGTAGTGATGACAGTATAAAGAGGTGTCAGTAAGTCTGCCAGAGCAGGAAGTAAGTCTGGCAGAACCCCCATTCCACATGTCAGTGTATCTGTGGTGCTCTGTGCCATGCCCCCTTATTGGGATATTGTCCCCTTAACTAAGGCTAGTCTCCTGTTACCCTGGGAAATAGACAGAATATGACACTACCATATCAATGAGTTCTTTGGAAGTTCTAGAGCTTATAAGTACTTAGGATACATGGTTCCTGCTTTTAGTTACTACTTTTCAGAAGTTATAGAGCACCAGGTTTTGTTTTGAATTTTTGAATGGATGACATGTGCCATGTGCTCTAGGACAATGCTACTTAAGCAGAGAGGTTGACTAAATGACCCACTGTGGTCCCTTCCAGCCTGACCCATTCTGTGGTTCTGTGACATCTAACTTCAGTAGAGAATATAAGTAAGAACATGGGGAAAAAAAAAAACCAAAAAACCTACAACGTTTTCTCAACTTACACTTGCACTATTGGGTGCATTAGTTCTTGGGAATGCTTCTTGGTCATCAGGCAAAGCGGATTAACCTGGCTAACAGTCACAACGCCAGGACTTGTCATCTCTAGAGCAGACTGCTGGTGTCCATGCTGCCTAGTAGCACTTGGACCTTGAGGTCCTGTGTGGCATAAAAATAAGGTTTCTCTAGCCATCAGCCTAAAATTGCTATTTTGCATTTGTTTTTTTTAATTTACTTTGAAATATTATTAACACTGTGCTGCAGCTCATCAGCATGGTGTTTTTACAGCATTAAATAGAGGATGTGTGTTGTTTGTCCTTCAGCTGGCAGAAGGAGGTGCTTGAAGCAACAGTACCTGCTTGGACAATGTGGGAGGACAGCATGAAGAGTAGGGAGCCAAAGCTGGGGTCATAACTCATGCTGGGCAGAAGAAATCTTCTGCAGGTTATTAAGTATGGGGAAAATACAGCTGTCTCAGGAGATTGGAGGCATGTGTTGGGAGGCTTTGGAGAGTACTCAGAGAATGCATTGCATATAGTGCCTGTTCCTGTGTCTGTCCTTAAGCACCTGCTTTGGACCAGTCAGAAGACACTATAGTGGACTTTTGGTGTGCTCTAACAGTCTTTATTACATTACTGCCTTGCGGATGATGTTCCTGTAATTAATTATTCTTTTTAGTCTCTCTTGGACTTTATGGATGAGATTTAGTTGAAACTGTTAAAGACAGGGAGGGAGCTGTCAGTTAAGCAGGGTCCAGGACTAAGGCTCTCTTCCTGTTCTCCTTTTGCATCAGAGTGTAAATGTACACTCTAGGAATAGCTGTACATAATTACAGATTCCTCCAGTGTAAGCTTTGAAGACACTGATCAGTTAAGTACCCTCCTTAAACTAATCATGCTGAATAGATTTTTTAAATCAATATTTCATAGCCTTGTGAAGATGTGCTTTACTGTCTTCATGGTATTATTTAATTAAGAAGTCTCTTGAAATAATATTTATTAGTGTAGAGTGCCTGTTTGTTCCTTATAAAGAATGTTGAGAACATTAGGCATCTGGAGACAGAATTTTATCTAAATAATTTTACCAACAAGAACAGATAATTTATCTCTGAATTACTAATTTTTAAATTTAATTCTAACCTCACATGAAACAGTGGCTAAAGGATACTGGAAAAATAAACTTTATTTTAAAAAATTGATAGTATTGTTGTACTTCTAAGGAAATTGTTTAATAGTCATTCAATTGTGGGTATTGCTGGAACTCTGTTAGTTTATTTCAATGTATTTTGGAGTGGTTCAACCAAGTAAAGAGATTAAATCTTTTTAAAATGTGGGGTCTGTTACCTTATATCTGCTTGTAAGGTGAATCCTTCAATAGTTTGTTGTGGATGGAGTTACACATACTATTTATATCTAGCCTCTCTTCTTGCTTACTCTAGGCTACCTATAAAATGCTGGCCTTTTTTAGTAAATATATTGTAGGTATCACATAATCTCTATTTCAGAGATTTTCTTGCTTCTGACTCCTTACAAGAAAAAAATCACTTTTCCCATAAAGTTTTCTTGTTTTGTATTTTTTCACTTCTTGCTTCAGAGTCATGTCCACACAGACGGTATGTCTGTTTTGTGTGCTATCAACACACTTGATAATGTGTTGTCGCTAAGATTATTTTTCCTAAACACCAAAAGTGCTTTATTGCAGACCAAAATTTACAATATATGCATTATTATAATGTAGGTTGCGTAAGTGGTATCTTTATATTGAGATTTTTCAGGCAAGTCAGGTTCCAACACATGATATATTTAACTGGTACAGTTGTTTAAGCTGTATAGAGGATTTCATTTTCAGGGCCTCCTGATGCTCATTTAGGTAATCCCTAGCTTTCAGATTAAAATTACATCTTTGCAATTTAATTGTAGTTTCATATAGTTAAAAAAACTAGATTAGCTCTGGGCCAGTAAATGTTTCTTCAGATCTCATGCAGAAGCAGCAAATGCCAGCTTGAGAACAGGTGGGGGTATTTTACTATAGCTGGATACATATTAGACTATCTGTGCAGGTGCAGTACCTGTTTAATGAATTTTGCATCCCTCTGTTTCACAATAGGTCTTTTTATATAGCTTGTTTGTATTTTCACCACAAGGTGTATCTAATTGTCATCCAATAATGACAGTTGTATTAGAAGATTCACTGGTGTACACTCTTTCATTTTTTCTGCAATAAGATTTTCATATTAGCAGCTCTTAAAATAGCGTAACATTGAATGAGACTATTACTCTATTATTTTCTGAATCACTAGAGAAACTAGTAGTTCAAAGTAATCTTGGAACACAGGAACAAAGTCTGTTTTGAGGTCTTCCAATATATGGTTTCATGCCTTGGTGTTTTCATTTTGAATAGGAAGGACACTGTGGTGTTAGTATATTACTGCATATAGAGCTCTACTGTTTTAGAATACTGAGTTAATATGAAAAAGTAAAACATTTTGGTTAGCAAAACATTGTAATTATATCATATAAAGGAATATTTTAATTATGAGCATATTTTGCTTGTTCAGATGTTTTGTTACTGACAGGCTCATGGGCAAGTTAAGTCCTCTGCATGTACCTACCAGCTTGCAATTTCCCGTTGTGCTTATGTCCAAGAAACTGTCATGACTGTGTTTAGTAAGAATTTTGTTTTTCTAGAAATTAATTATTGTGTTTAGTTAGTTTACGTACTGTCTGTTTTAAACAGTGATTTTAGTGAAGAAGTCCTGTATCATACCTCAGGCACTGCCCCAACCACACCAGCAAGTCCTTTGCTGATTAATGCTGGAGTTACTTGGTTATCCCTTCAGTGGACAAAACCCTCAGGAACACCATCAGATGAAGGAATCTCATATATATTAGAGATGGAGGATGAGAACTCAGTAAGTTTAGAATACTTATTCTCAATAAGAAAAGAGACTAAGTGGTGTGTGTTTGATACATTATTGTGCTAAGTGTAGCAATGATTACTTTTGATAGAATATTCTACAGGGAATTGTATTTTCTGAAATTAAGCTAATGACTTGTCATTGTTATGACCAAACCACATAGCTTTCTTCTTTTTATTGTGTTTAGTGTTATTAAGCTCCATTCCTGCAAAGACTTTTAAATTACTTCTAGCTTTGTGAATTTGTGTGTGAAAAAGCCTTAAAAGAGCTGGATTAAAGTAATTGCATCATGAAGTGTAGTCCCTCTAGATGTCATTTCAGCCTAAACTCCTTTGTTTTAAAATTAATACTGCTCTACCCTTTTAAAGTGTTAGGTATAATTTATGGTATTAATGTGTATGTTTCTCTTACTGGTCTTCTCTTCTGATTGGAAAATGGATAGTGAATTCATTGAAACAGTAATTGTTTGTATGAAGATGTTACATCCTCTGGTCTCCAACGATGTCTCAAATAATCCTATTTACTTCTGCAGGGATATGGTTTCAAGCCAAAATATGATGGTGATGATCTTGCTTACACGGTGAAGAATTTGAGACGTAGTACAAAATACAAATTTAGGGTAAGATTTTTTAATGTGTTTGGGTGGGATTTTTTTTGCGCCAGAGTAGCTTGAGATTGACTCAGAACTAGGGAGGGCCTTTTTTAAGGAAAACTGAATTCGATGCCAGGTTTCTTACAATTTCAGTCTCTTAAAACTAGCAGCTGAACACCTGCTTCATTAATTGTCTCTGCAAAGGCATAACACAGTTGCAGGTATCTTGAAATCCCAGGTCATAAGTCCATGTTCTTAACAGTTGGGGCTTTTCGTTTGGCTCTTGTATTTTATATACGCGGGTAGTATTACTTAGTGTAGCTATGGGGTTCTTTGATAGATTCTAAACATATCTAAACACATGTTGGGGTCATAAAGTTTTATTAGTAAGTCATTGATATTACCATAGTGCTGAGCCCATTCTAATAAATCTTGAGGGCTGAACTTGTTAGCTCAGGTTGAAGTTTGGCCTTGGATGTGGTTAAAAGCTAAAATGATGCATATTGGCCATGGGAAGGTGACCAAATAGCCATCGAAGACTACAAGAACCTTTCTAGGACATGCAGAGTTGCATTCAGGAAGTCTGCGGATCAGCTAGAATTGAAATGGGCAGAAGATGTCAAGAACAACATAAAAGGGTTCTTCAGATACATAAGCAGTAAGCAGAAGCACAGGGAAGACACACAGAGGCCTATTGCCAAACAGGGCTGAGAAGCAAGTTACTAATAATGCAAATAAGGCAGAGGTTCTCAATGCCTTCTTTGCCTCTGCCTTTACCAGCATAACTGGACCCCAGATCACAGGACAATCTGTGACAAACCTGGGCTTTGCTCTCTTGGAAGGGTCCAGTCCACTCCCTGATATTAAGAGAAGTGGCTGACATTGCTGCAAGACCACTGTTTGAAAAGTGATGCAGCTCAGAGGATATCCCTGAGGACTGGAAGAGCACAAATGTCATACCCCCATCTACAAGAAGGGTGCAAAAGAGGACCCAGGAAACTACAGGCCCATTAATCTTACTTCAGTCCCTGGAAAAGTAATGGAAGAGTTCTCCTACAGACAAGCCAAACAAAGCAGGTGACTGGGAAAAACCTACACCAAAAGTAAATCATGCATGACTAGCCTGATCACATCCTACAACAAAGCAACACTTTCAGTTGTCCCAAAGTAATCGGTGGATGTTCTTTACCTGAACTTCAGCAAAGCGTTCAGCAGATTCCCCCAGCCTTCTCCCTGGACAAAATGGCAAGATAGAAGCTGAATGAGTAGTCCGCGAGATGAATAGAAAATTGGCCAACAGCACGCACTCAGAGGGTGGTGATCAATGGTTTTTACTCAGGCTGGCAGCCTGTGTGAAGTAGGAGTCCCTAGGGATTGATATGAGGCCCCACACTGTTCATTTTCACAACTGATCTTGATGATGGAATTGAAAGCATCCTTACCAAGGTGGCTGGTGACACCAAACTGAGTGGTCAGATGAACATGTCAGAAAGAAAAGCCATCTTACAAAGAAACCAGGGTAGGCTGGAAGAGTGAGCTAGCAAAAACATTATAAAGTTTAACAGAGACAAGTGCAAAGTTCTGCACTTGGGATGGAATAACCAATGAGCCCAGTACAGGCTTAGGAGCAGTCTTGCTGAAAGTGACGTTCAGGCAAACTGGCCCCTGGGCTGACTCTGCAGAAGTGTTACTAGCAGAGATGAGAGATAAGATCATCCCACTGTATTCAGCACTTGTCAGATCACACCTGGAGAACTGTGTCCAGTTCTGATCCCCACAACTCACAAAAGACAGATACACTGGAGGTGGTCCAAAGGAGAGTCACACAAAAATGATCAAAGGGCTGGAGAACTTGCCCTATAATGAAAGTCTAAAGAAATTAGATATTTTGTCCCTGGAGAAAAGGCTCAGAGGGACCTCATCACAGTTTGCCAGTTCTTAAAGGCTGGCTGCAAAGAGAAGGAAGGTTCTCCCTTTACAAGAAGTCACCTGGAGAGGACAAGGGGTAATAGTTTCAAGTTGCATTGGGACAAGTTTCATCTTGGTATAAGAAAGAAATTCTTCACAGTGAGATCAAGTAATCATGGGAACAACCTCCCCGGGAATGTGATGGCATCCTCATCAGTGGATGCTTTCAAGATATGACTGGACAGGGTACTAGATCATCTCATCTAGGGTCACTTTTTCCTGAAGGGTTGGACCAGATGATCTTTGAGCTCCCTTCTAACCTGGCCTGTTCTTTGTCACTCTTGAACAGTTGCTTGGTTTTTGGAACAAAGCTGAAGACGTCCCACAGTATGAATCACAGAATCATTTAGGTTGGAAAAGACCTTAAAGATCAGTGAGTCCAACTGTTAAACCAGCACTCAATGGTGTCCCTGAGCACCACATCTACACATCCTTGAAATACCTTCAGGGATGGTGACTCAACCACTTCCCTGGGCAAGCTGTGCCAATGCTTGACTGCCCTTTCCGTGCAGGAATTTTTCCTGACATTCAATTTAAACTTCCCCTGATGCAACTTGAGGCATGGTCAGAATAACCTCATTTCTGCCTACAAGGGAAAAATGTTGGTAGCTGTTGTCATGCATACACCTCAAATACTGTTTCTTAAGGAAGAATTAGGAACTGTTGAATAACAGTTTCTATTTGCAATATGAAAGGTAACAGTCTAAGGGTTGGTTTGTTTTGAGTTAATGCTAAAACATGCAAGTACTCCTTTTCAGATGATATTTTGCACTTCTGAATATGATAGTGTTGAAGTTTTTACATAACTTAGTATTTAAATAATTTAAAATAAACAATATATCCTAGCACTACTATGGCCACACATGAATAGCTAATTACCATTAAACTAGGTTTTGCAGGACTTAGTCACAGTCTTCCTTTGAAAGTAATCCTACATGTTAATCATACTCATTACTAGTAAATGTATAGTTACTTAAAGGTACTAAGTTTCTCATTAAAATAAAAAAAATCAATGTTTGTTCCCTATTTTTATTAGCAAAACAGTAAAACAGAAGTCTCTGTTCGCTCATTCACAGGGCATAAAAAAGAAACAGATGTTGTGTTAATCAGGTCTTTAATTTTTATTATACAGGGAAAGACTTAATTAGTAGTAGTATTCCTTGAAGCTTTTGAAAGAAGCTTTATAACCATGTGAAACCATATTATAATACGTAAATGCTAACTGCCTGTTCAGCTTCATTTGTAGGGGCATAAAGACAACCAGATGATTATTAATCTTGTAAACTGCATCAGGAGACTTACTGTCTGAGAGACATGCTAGCTTGTGTTTCCATTTCTCAGTCTGTACTAACATCACTGCTCTCATTTTGATTCTGCTAATTTTTAAAACAAGTATAAAAGCAAGAAAACCCTTTTTTTAGATTGTTTAGCTTTTTGCTAAACTAAACTAAAATGTAACAAATTGCAGGAATTTGGTTTCCTAGAATCACAGAAAAGTCTAGGTTAGTTCTGGCATAGAACTGGTTCAGACTTTTGTAGAAAACAGGGCCTTAAGTTAGGCAATTCAACCTTGTCCCAGCCCTGTTGAACTGAGATTTCAGTATTTCCAGCAAGGGAGATTCAACCATTTCTCTGGGCAGTCTGTTCTAATGGCGATTATTTTCTTTTCTCATATCCAGCTAGAATTTTCCCAAACACATTTTGTGTCTACTGACTCTTGTCCTGTCATCACAGATTTTTTGAAGGCAGTATCTTCATCTCTTCTGTAACTATCCTTTAGGTACTGGAAGGCTGTGATTATATCCTTCCCAATGAAAATTTTTTCTTAGGCAGAATAAAACCAAACTTTTTTTCCTGCATCAGATTCTCCAATCTTCTAATCATCTTGCTGGCTCTCTTCTGAACGCTCCAGTTTCCCGGGGTCTCTTGAACTGGAAGGACCAAAACCAGACACAGAATTGCAAGCATGGCTTAAAAAGTGCTGAGTAAAGTGGCATGATCACATCCCTTGTTCTTCTGGCTAAATTCTTGCTGATGCAGCGCATGAAACATTTTGATTTTGCTACTGCCAAGATGCTTTGCTGATTCGTTTGGCTTGCTACCACCAGAGTCCCAAGGTCCTCAGCAGAGCTTTTCAAAGGAAAAGCTGGGTAGCCAGTTAGACCCCAGACTGTACTGGAGCTGGGATTATTCCGTCCCAGGTGCAAGACTGTCCAAAGCTCGTACAATTCTTGTTGATGCAATCTTTCGGTCTGTCAAAGTCTGCATGGTGGCTCTTGTCTCCCATCTTTGTCTTCTCCTGATTTGGTGCCATATGCAAACCTGGGAGCATCATTCACTCTGAAGATATTGAATAGAATCTGACATTGGATTGGCTGCTGAGGAAACCCCCTCATGAGCAGCTGCTAATTTGCCTTCAAACCATTAACATCCCTTGAGCCAGGCATTCTGTCACGTTTTCTATATCTGTCTTGTGTTCCATCTGTTGTGTCTGTATCTTACCAACTTGTCTACATGGATATTGTGGGAGTCCATGTCAAACTAAAATTAGGGTGTATGATGTCCACAGCTCTCCACCATCTGTTGAGCAAATTGTTTCATTGTGCAAGGCTTGGTCAAAGGTGATTTACCCTTGATAAATCTAACTAGTTTCTTGTCCTTCACATGCCTGTAATAACTTTTACAACAACCTTTTCCATATTTTTCCTTGGGACTGAAGAGTTCATATCCCTTTTGCTGTTATTAGTACAACTTACCCATATAAACCCTTTTTTTATCTCTGCATTTCTGTAGAAGAAGGTACTATACTAGTATTGGGGAGCGGAGCAGGGGGCAGGGGGTTAGGGATTTTTTTTTTCCCCCACGGACAATTTGCATGCATTTTTATTTTCAGTGAAATGATTGTCTAACTGTGGGACTACTGAAAATGTAAAATACAGATATATAATAACTTTAGTTCTTGTGATCATTTAATATGTATCTATCTGTCTAAATACACAAGAACAATGTCCTTAAAATAAACAGTGAATAGCATACCACTATCCAGTGTGTTTATAGTATTTTATATATATTTGCAGGTCATTGCCTATAACTCAGAAGGGAAAAGCAGTCCAAGTGAGACAGTGGAATACATTACCTGTCCAGACAAACCTGGAGTACCTTCAAAACCCACAGTGAAAGGAAAAATTCATGCACAGAGTTTTAAAGTAATCTGGGGTAAGAATGTTGTCCAGTGCTGTTTACAGTATGTCTTCTGTATTTTATACGTATATAAAATACTTGTTATGTTTTTGTATATAGAAGGTCAGCCTTACTTCAGTGACACTTCAGTCAACTGAGCCATTAAAATCCTTTTCACGGAATGAAAAAACTATTGATTCAAAATACTTAGTCTGGCATTCTAAGTAATTATATAGGAAAAAAAATATACTAATTGTAATAGGAACTGTTATTACAGAGGACTACAACAATTAAAAAATCAGTCATGTTAATGGTGTACTAAGAAATTCTGTTTCTCTGGCACAAGAAAATAGATGCCATGTAATTCTGGGTTTCTATTGAAAGAGAAGATCAGAGTTCAACGTATCTTTCCAAAGTGATTTGTTTTGATAGATAAATGTTTTTATTCACTAAGGATCTTGAAAAACTTTTCTTTAGGCTCAGGATTTTTTAGTCTTATGCTGTAAAATAGGAAAAGGTCAAACAGTACTGTGTGATGCAGTACTTCAACAGAAAATCAAATAGTTAAAAAGTTTATTGTCACTTCTTACCTATTTCCGTTTAATACTCTGTTTAATTCTTCAGCATCAATAATAAGAAATCTACTTGCAGAGTATTAGTAGCATTCAGGAGGTCCAGTCTTGCATCTTTCCAGACTGCTTTGCTATGTAAGAATCTGATACTTGATCTTTTATGGATGATACATACATAATGTATGAAGTTACTAAAAATACCTGATTTGTGAATCAAAAGCTCCCTAAAATAGCAATTTGTATATAAAACCTTTAATAGTCATTATGTTGAAGAGCAATACTCTTTTTATGTGATAAATAATGTGATAATTGTATTTTTCTTTTGGAGTAATTTGATACCTTCCAACCAAACAAGGACTATGTGCCATATGACATATCATTTTATTTAGCGGGTGTGATATGAAATGTACCCCTTGCCTAAGAGCCAACATTGTTTCATTCAGCATGAACATAATGTGATGTTTTGTTGGAGTACCCTTCTGTTTTGAAGTTTCATGGTGTCTTTATATTTGTTCAAAACACTGTTTTTTCCACATTATTTTAATTTTGCTGTTCTCTAAGTCATTTTTGAGAAACAGGATTATACGTCATAGAAAGGTCTGTAAGTTCATATCTTGTACATGAGTGTTGTACCAGGGAAGATGGTGGACTAAATTTCTAGTCATGTATTTGAAGTTTAAGAGATAAATTTTCAGTGTAGAACTCCTTGACTTCTATCCCAAAATATTTAGGTTTTTGAAATTCTGTCCTTAAATAATTTTGAAATATTCTTGTATACAAATCAGTATGCTAACCTTTTCCTATCTGCAGTCCAAATTACAGGAGCATTAGGGTCTGAGTCCCTGAATCAATAATCAGGCTGCCTTCTGTGGCACTTGAGACTGAAATGTTTGTGGTGGCATCTCCCGGGTGGGATTCACTTGTTACCCTTCATTTGCAGAGTGAAGGGTAGGGCTGTGAGCTGGCAGCTTCTCATAGCTGAGACAGAGTGATTTGCCACTGTCCTGAGCTAGGGTGCTATGTGTCTAAATAGGCACCCATCTTCAGTCAGCTGTTGATTCTGCCTTTTGTAAATCTTTCCCAAAAGCTACAAAACCATTTAATTTACCTTGCTGAGTTCAAATATTCCTGGTTTTTATAGATCCACCAAAAGACAATGGAGGAGCAGCAATAAATACGTACATTGTGGAAATGTCTGAAGGCTTAAATGGTAAGTATTAGGAGCATATCTTGGCATTCAGCTCTGGGGTTTTTTACCTGTCTGTGTGTGCCTGTGGGAAGAATAAAAGGTGCACTATGACAGGAAAAGTTATTCGCTGGGACTGCCATCAAAAAATAAAGGCACATTGTTGCTGGTATACAAGAAGTTCTTTTTCTTTGGCTTAGAAAGAAGATGCCACAAAACTCTGTGTCAAAAGAGATGCTTCTTGTTGAACTTACTAATTAGGTGTATTCTGTTTTGGAAACAAAATGACAAATGTCAGACATTTTAGGGCAAGAAGGCAGGGAAATGTAGCTTTGTTGTCTGTATAGATGAAAGAAAAACTAGTGCTCCGTTTGTCACTATTAAAGGAGAACAATGATGCAGCTGGGATAACTGTTTTTGCTAATTGCTATTCTGTCCTTCCATACAGAAAGAAAATTAACAGTATTTCTAAGCTGGATATAAAGCTATCTTGCTAAATTATTTAAAAATCTAGACCACATAAGTAACCTTTTTAAGTTCAAGAAGAGAGTTGCATTGAGAATGAAAGTCTGTACTTCTCCAGTGCTGTGTCAGATTAAGACAGAATACTGATCCGAGATGTGATGGGAGCCCTCTCAGGGGTCTCAGCTGCAGTTCTTTTGATACTTAGTTTGTCTCTTTCCTTACTCCATCACGTGTCCACACTAAGTCACTTTTGGAATGATGAGCCCAAGCCTTTCATGCAGATTTAGTGAGCTAAATTTAGTGTATTACCTTTCATTCCCAGTCCTCTAAATTCTGTGATGTATTGAATTGTTGGAGACTTAAAATTAAAAGTCCTCAGGTTCCCTGTTTAATCTCTTAGAGAGAGAATACTAAAGAGTTTCTGATTGAAGACTAGCAAATTAAATCAGTATTCAGGTGCTGCTGGGCCATTCAGAAATACAGGAACAAACTTTATCAATTGTAGACTTAGTTCCAGCCTGCAAAACAATTTTGTGATCAAAAGTTTCTTTTCCGTGGAAAATACTGCTTTTGTATCTTCCCTGTTTATTTGGTTATGATATTGAATGTGTTTGCTGGCCTAGTAATAACTACTTCATTAAAAATAGATTCTCTTCTAGTTAAGGTGAATACCACATAAGGAAGTTATTTCACTTCAGCAGATTTACACAGATTTCCCTAGGAAACTATGTTTATGAAATTATTGGGTCTTCCACAAAACTCAAAGCAAGTCTTAATTTCTTCTCTTATAAACATCAGGCACACACTTATTTAGTGAAGTTAGGATACCTGCTGTGGCTGGTACTGAAGTGCAGCAAATTACACCTGGGTTCATTGCACACTTATTTGTAACTTTCAGGAAACAAATGGGACACCATATACAGCGGAGCTGCTAGGGAACATGTGTGTGACCGGCTAAATCCTGGCTCTTCCTATCGGTTACGTGTATATTGCGTTGGGGAAGGAGGAAAAAGCACGGTAATAAGAGCTAATATTTTTATTAAATAAAATTTCTCTCTTTTTAAGAAAATCTGGTCCAGTAGATAGATTTAAGCAAATATTGTGCAGAAGTGCCTAACAAAATAGTCATAATTAGAACCTCAAAGTTTCAGTATTGATGCACAGTACTTCAAGTTTCTGCTTACTTCTTCAAGAAATAAATGTGAATACTCTTTTCTGATACTATATTTTGTTTAACATGATTTTTCTTATTTACAGAAGCAGATACTACGTCTTTTCCTCTGTGATACGTTGATTAAATGTCATTTATTAAGGCCTAACCCAAAACAGCAGTATAAGCAGGGCACTGAAACAGGCTGCCCAGGGAGGTGGTCACAGCACCAATCATGACAGAGCTCAATCTCCACTCAGGCTGTACAGGGTTGTGCTCTGTAGTCTCTTCCCATGCTATTTCAAGCACACAGCTGAAATATTTACATTGCCCTAGTTTTCAATTTTCCCAAGCAATTTGCTGTGCCATACTATGCTCCCTCATATATACACATTACATAAACACACTTACGTTGTCATTTCTGTGGTGAAGTTCAGCTGCCAGTGCCAAAATGTCGTTCTGTATTCCTCTTCCTTCTCAGCAATGCGTGTAAGAAAGCCAGCCATGGCTCTCTACAAACTTCCAGCAGGGCTTCAGTGTCAAGCTGATCTCCTAAAAATCTTAAAGCCTTGCATTCTTAGTGTTGGTCATTTCTACCCAGCCCTCCCCCCTTACTATATGAAATGTTTGTGTTATTCCTCCACACAGAAGTCTCTGGCAAAGATAACCTTGACCACAGTCCCCTTATCTTAAGAATAAATCTGTATTCTTTCAGTGCTGGCTCAGCTGCAGTGATTTCCCTCTCACCATTGCTCAGCTTGCTGTTGTACAGGCAGAATGCTTCCCAGTCACCAAACCACAAGTGCATATCTTTGGAGATTTCTACTCTGCCAGCCAACTTCCCCACAGCCCAACCCCCTTACTTGAATAAACAATGAATACCAAAGGGAAAATAACTTTCAGAAAGTCCTGATACTTTCTGAAGGTGTCAGAAATCAACAGAAGAACAGTAAAAAAAGATGTAATTAACTTGTCTGTCGCTTGTCATGGACATTTGCCTCCTGAGAAACATTCTGCTTTTTAAGTAGCATCAGTTGTTCAGTGCAACAGTATATTTCAAAGGAATTGAAAACCAGCAGAGACTCTAATCCACTCCTTGAATATAGGTAGAAAGCAATTGTGAAAAGGGATTTTGAGATGCATTTCTTTTGTAAACTTAAAGGCTTACCAACTTCGTATTTGTTCTGTATCACACTGAAACTAGTAACCCCTCATTGTTTCTGCTCATTTCTGTCTGCATGCAGAATAGCCAATGCCATCTCCTGCATGTCGTTATGGTATGCATTTTTTCCCAAACTTCACATCAGAGGGAGAAGTTTGTTGCACATTAAGTATTACTAAGCAATGAAAAAGTGAAATCTCAATTTTTTTAAATCTCTTCTGATTGACATTTCTGCCCACTTTTGCTTTCTGAGAGGTTCTTGCACAGAAAGTATGCAACCCTTAGAGTAAGGGTTTAGAATTCATTAAACTGCAGTTCATGGAAGAGAGAATGTTTACATTGAACAAGTCAAGCATCTGTTCTAGGTTTGTACTGATAATTAACCACTGTTGTCAATGCCAGCCCATGCATGTCTGTCAAGATACAAAAGCAAAAGCTAATTTTGCATGTTGTGTGATTATTGTAGCATGTCTTATATAGCTATTATGAGAAATACATACCAGATCACTTAAGCATCTTCATGTATTTGAAGATGTGGTTCAAAAAGGGGAAGATCCTGTTTCTGTCTCAAGTATTTGCCTTTATTTGTGGCGTAATTGATAGTGCTTGTTTTGGCCTATATGACTTTGTTGATCTATCTTTCCTTTGTAGGCATCTGATTCTTTACTCGTGCAAACACCAGCAGTGGTTCCTGGTCCATGCCAGCCTCCAAGGCTACAGGGTAGACCAAGAGCAAGAGAAATTCAGCTGCGTTGGGGTAATTCTATTACAACAGCCTATTGTTGTGCTCCAAAGGAGGAGTCCTTTAATCCATAAGATGAGGACACTGTCACCAATGTGCTTTGGTATATTGTGCTCCCTGCACTATACACCCAAAGGGCAAACTCCCATACCCTCTCAGGAAGACCATCTCTTGCCACTGACTGTTGAGGCTCCAAAGCCAAATGCCGTTTGCTGAATGATCTCTGTTAGTGATTGTAAGGGATCCAAATATGTTACATGTTAAATAAGGTTTTCTTCCTTACTTACTTTTAGGACCACCTCAGGCAGATGGTGGTTCACCTATTACCTGTTATGGTCTGGAAATGTTTCAGACAGAAACCAGTGATCACAGAGAAGTTTACCAAGGCTCTGATGTTGAATGCACAGTTGGCAGCCTTCTTCCAGGGAGGATATACAGCTTCAGACTGCGAGCAGCTAACAAGGCTGGGGTAAGGAGGCAGTCTGAAATGAAACTGGTTCCAGGGACCTCAATCACTATTAAGGATCTTTTCTTTCAAAAGAAGCATTTAACAGTAATTTTAAAATGAGGATTTCCTAATGTAGAGTTATCTGAATCATGTAGCTTATTGTTGTGTGGCAACAGACAGTTACACATCAGTTTATAACAAAGGGAATTTTTATATGAAGGGAAGAGAAAATAGCTAATTATGTCTTTATTTGAATAATAGTACTGGGAAATCATTAGGAAATACTAAGTACTTTATTAAAGCACTGTTATAACTTCATAGTTTCTCATGGGAAGTCAGGTAACAAATGATTTTCTGTATCCAACTTTGTAAATTGATTGACCTTTATCTTTACAGCTATTGGTGTTCTGGGGCATGATAATTAGTGTTTTCTGACTTTCTCAATTTTTATATTTAGTTTAGCTTCTGAGTACATGTTCTATCAGACACAAGACTATTCTCCCTCTTTGGAGTATTAAATGTTTTAAAATCAGTTGTTGCTATAGATCAGGCTTTATTTAACCATGTACCCAAAGTCCTAATTTAAAGACAGAGAGGCAGGGTTGCTTACATTTAATGATCAGTAATGTTCCCTTCATAAAAAACTGTCAGGCTGAGTTGACGCTGTTTGTGAAGATGTCTGCAGCTTAAGGCTTTAAAGTATTGTCCTAACTTTTAACCTTCCCCCCAAAGAATGGTTTATAGCTCAGCAATTTTTGAATCTTTTATTTCTTTTAGATAGATATAAATAGGCAGTTACAAATTGTTTCATGTTCCAATGCAGCCATCGTGTAACTTCAAAATAAGGCTTTGGATACCACTTCCCTGTTTTGCCCAAGAGTTTGAAGTGTCAAATTTATTCACGTTGCATTTGCTGTAATGGAGAAGAATCTTGCAGCTATTCTGAAAATAGTCACATACTGAAATAAATGCTGAATCCACAATCTACAGAAATGTATTTTATAAACAAGTAATACAAAGTTTCAGGCTGTTGTTATATGTATGTTATACAGTAAACTGTTATTGAAAAAGTAGTACTTCTGTTTTTACAATTTAGTTACATGAACTTCCTTTTTAATAGTTTGGACCTTACTCAGAAAAATGTGAAATAACTACAGCACCTGGACCACCAGATCAGTGCAAGCCCCCTCAAGTGGCATGCAGATCTGCTGCATGTGCTCAGGTGTCATGGGAGGTAAGAATGCCATGTTGCACCTATCCTAATATGATAGTCTGACATTTTTGAGCTCAGCTTTAAAAACTTAATACTGTATTTTAATCCCATTTGTAGGCATAGGGTTACCTGATTATTCAGTACTTGGTAGGTAAAACCTTAGCCATTCATCATACCATTACATGGCAGATGTAAGTTGGTGGCCTGCAGGTATTTGAGATCTTACTGTGTTCTTTTGTTTAAGAGTTTTACCACAACTGCTGCTCTGCATTTCTGAGTGATGCAGTCTCTTCTTAAAATTTTTCTGTGATGTAGTTATATTTCCTCAGAGAGAATGTATCCACATAATACAATAAATTGTTGTGCATTTGTTGGTTTTATAACCCGATCTAATTTTGTATAATTACATTGGTAATAATGTAGCAAAAGCCTCACAGACTTCCCATAAACCCACAGTATTTAGATATCTGATTAGAAAAAATGCAATAGATAAAAATTAAGCTTGTAAAAAGAAAGATTCTATCTGGGAATACTGTTTAAACAGTTTTTCAGAGGCTTGAGATGGAGTGAAGTATCTGAGTTACAGAATGGTACAGGAAAAGAAAGATTAAACTATTTTACGTGGGAGGCAGCGTTCATGCTTCCTACTGGGTATGTCAGAGCAGCACTCCTTAAATATCTGCAAGGCAAAGCCTTTTGAAAAAAACCTCTTACAACATTCAGGTAGGATTAATTGGAGTGATGTTAAATGTCTGCTTTATAGAATCACATGGTAATTAAAGTACAAGCAGACCTCCAGATGTCATTTAGTTCGACCTTCTGTTCAAACTGGAGGTAACTTCATGTTTAGGTCAGGTTTCTCAGGGCGTTGCCCAGTGAAGTTTTATCTCCAAGGATGAAGATGTTGCAGCCTGGTAGAACTGTCTGGGTAAACTCTCATGCTGTAGGATTTTTTTTGTTCATCTAGTCAAAATATCCTTTAATGCAAGTCACGACTCTTATCTTGTCACTGTGCCATCTTCAAGAAAAACTTGTCATCATCTCTGTACCCTCCTGGTAAGTAATTTAAGGCAGCAGTAAGATCTCCCCGTGGGCTTATCATCTTGCTATCAAATAAGCCTTACCTTTTTGTCCTGTGTTGCACTCCCCTTTTGTGACCCTTCACTGGACTTACTCCCTTAAGTCAGTGTCCATCTCCTTTTGGGGGGAGATGTCCCTTTTAAGATGGGAGACAGTACTGGAGATGCAGCCTCACAAGTGCTGAGTAGAGGGGGATCATTACGCCTTTTAGCCTTCTTGCAGCTAGTTTGCTAATACAGCCAGTATGTAGTTTGCCTTCATCAGACACACACGTTTTTTGGTAAGGTTGCTCCTCAGTCTGTACCCTTTTATCCCAGGTACAGGACTTTGTGCTTGCCATTGTATTTGTTGAACCTCCTGAAGTTTGTATCAGATTCTGCTTGTGGAAATTCCTCTGGTAGCTATACCCATCACCCTATCAAATACCTTCCCCAATTTTTTGTCATCCCTGTGTTTGTTGGCTGGGATTCCCCTGGTTCTATGAAGGTGAATTCCATTACATCTACAGCAGCAATAGCAGCGACATTGAGAAATTACTCCATCTTCCCTGACAGTGGCAGAGCCATCCACAGCTGCATTAGTCCTCTCACCAAACACATCTCTTTATAAAGGAGAGAAGGGAAGGGGGGTCCTTATCAGTCACAAATCAAGAGCATCAAATGTTATCCTTTGAAATGCTGTTCGTTTTCAGTCACTTACCTTCACATAGCCTAATGCTGAAAGTAGACAATACTTCTCTTTCTAAAGAAAGGTAAAGGAAAAAACATGCTTTGGAGCAACTATCTGCACCTCTGTGTGATTGCTATCTTGGAATATTTACAACAAAAGAGTGTCAGCATTTTTCTTCTGTTTTCTTCACAGTCTAAGAAATCGGGTTGGCTTTTTGGTTGACTTTTTCTTTATTACTTCATTGACTGCTGATACCTTTCTGTAGTCTCGTATCTTAGTCTGGCACTTGTACATGTGATTTTAGCTGTACTTCAAATTGTTATTTCTAAGGGGTAGTAAAACCATACAACTCCCAAAACTGGGAGGCTAAATTTGGATTCCTAGGGCAGGTAGTGAGGAAGAACAGGCTACTTGAGCACGCATTTCAGTCCAGCTCTGTGTTGTTACTTACATGTCTCTCCCATTTGTTTCACAGCTCTATCTTAGGAAAAGACGGAGTGCAATTTTCTGTTTCCCATTGTGCTCACAACCTAGTTTCTGTGCACAGGAGCCATGATGTGCTCCAAAGGAGAAGTCCTTTAATCTGTAAGATGAAGACACTGTCACCAGGGTGGTTTTGCATATTGTGATCCCTGCGCTCTACACCCAGACAGGGCAAACTCTCATACCCCCTCAAGAAGACCAGCTCTTGTCATTTAGTCTTGAGGCTCCCAAGCCAAATTTCATTTGCTAAACGATCACTGTATTTAAGAAACTGAAATCACAATTACTTTGTAAAGACTACTCTCTGCAACAATAAACAGTGTTTTTGAAGTATAGGTGACCCAAGGCCAGTAATGTATTCTGGTTTATTTATATTTTACTAATTTAAAAATCAGCAAAGAAATGGGAGTGTAACATTCCTCTGGGGAAAAAAAGTGATGTGGTGAGTTTGGTTGATTTTAATTTTTTTAAGTCAATGAATTTAAGTTTCTAACTGTATCCATTTTAAAGGTTCCAGTAAGTAATGGAGCTGATGTCACGGAGTATCGACTGGAATGGGGCGGTGTGGAAGGATGCATGCAGATCTCCTATTGTGGTCCTGGGCTCAACTGTGAAGTGAAAGGGCTTTTGCCTGCCACTATATACTATTGCAGGGTTCAGGTAAAGATGTAAAAACTATTGTTAGTGAAATCTGGAAACAGGAATTGACCCTGCCATAAAAACATGGTCTGCTTTGGATTTGCAGGCAGTGAATGTTGCAGGTGCAGGCCCTTTCAGTGAAGTAGTGGCATGTATGACTCCAGCCTCTGTACCTGCAGTTGTGACCTGTCTTCGTGGACTAAGTGAAGATGAAGTTGAAAGTCCACACTATTCTCCTTCCACATGCCTTGCTATAAGCTGGGAAGAACCTTGTGATCATGGATCTGAAATCCTTGGCTACAGCATAGACTTCGGAGATAAGCAGCCAATAAATGTTGGGAAGGATCTGACCTATTTTATAGAGGGCTTACAGCCAGATACTACCTACAGGTATGCCATGCACAGCTACTTGACAGCCTACTGTTTCTTCCACAGGAGCAGATGCATTGTTTGTTTGTTTCCTGGTACTTTTTATTGTTTGCATTATTACTCTCAGAGAAGCATTAGCAGTGCATAGCCACAGAGCCAAATGAAGCTTTGTAATGATGATCATCGTAAGTAGATGAGCTGCACTGTTTTTATTTTCTTTCAGGAACGATTTATTTTAGTTTGCTTATTGTAGTATTGTTGTATCTGTCTGGTTAATGTGTGAGGTTAACTGAATTCACATTACATATTCAGATTGATAACTGTTTGCTTCATAGATGGCTTCTAATCTGTTTGACAACATAAAATCCATCCAAGGAAGGACCATGTCCAGTCTGATCAGTCCCACTGAAGTCAGAGCTTAAGCCCACTCTGATTTCAGTAGTTAGGATGTTATCTGGCTGTGCGGTTCTGAATCCTTAATTACTTTTTTAATGCTTTATTTATTAAACCACAATGTTCCTGTGTGTCTTACAGTTATTTAGTGCTGACAATCTGAAGAACTATTGCTCTCTCTGCCAACAGACTGAAAAGAGCAGCTTTTGTGGTAGTACTTCTGTACTTCTACCCACAGAAGTTTTTTTATAGAATGTCAACTCTGTGCAAATAAAAAATTACACAGATTAACCTTAGTTCTGGGCTGTAATAAATTAGCATAATATTTAATATAACTGTTATGAAGGAGAAATTCTTGAGCCTGCACATACATTTGTGTTTCCACATTTTGCAGTTGTGTCATTGATTGTTTCAGAATTTAATTATTGTCATTACTTTTTTTCCAGTTACCTAGATACTATTTTGGATAAGCAAATGTTAGTCTGCAAAATTAAATTAGACACACTTTGTTCTCTGGGGATACCTGTGAGATATGTAGAGACTCTGTTTTCTGCCTTTTTCTTTTCAGAAATAAATGTCTTGTATAAGTTTTTTATTTTCACTTGTAAACCTAATGCCAGCATTGTTTTCCATGGAGTACAAAAAAAAAAAAAAAAACCACCCCACCAAAACAAACAAACTTATTCTTGAATATCAAGTTTTCCAAACCCCTCAGCTATATGTCATTTGACTTCTGGCTTCCCTCTCTCACCTTCCAGGCAGACCCAAGATGGCTTGTGTTTGCATATGCGCAGAGATGTGTTACTGGTGGAAACAGCAAGAGTGGTGGCTGGGCATCATCACTTTATTTTCACATGAATAGGATCTGTTCCAAAAAGTCCATAAAAATGTCTATTAGTCTTCCTTGAACTCACCTGATACGACACTCAAAGATATGATCTCCCCTCTTTGGGGAGGGGGTTTTTTACCTTCCCTCATCTCTCCAGTTTGGCTATGATAAAATTTGGTATAAGGCCTGCAGGGTCAGGAAGATGGACCATTCTTGAAGTTATCTGATAGAGCTTTTGCATCTTTTCATTACTATGAATTTATTTTGAATATTTTTAATCATTTCAGCTCCTTAAAATGTGGTAATGAAGGTGATGCTCTTCCATATTCATGACGGTCTATGAAAGCATAATATTGATAAAAGATTTCATTGTAGAAAGTACCATTATTCTCTCTTTAATGTGAATGGTGGAAATGACTAGTTACTTTTTTAGAATCTAATTTTAATTAATTTATTCTCTCTTTTTCCAAATATTAGAGTACGAATTCAAGCCCTAAACAGTCTCGGAGCAGGTCCTTTCAGCCACACCATAAAACTGAAAACAAAGCCTCTCCCCCCGGATCCCCCTCGCCTGGAATGTGCTGCATACAGTTCTCAGACTCTCAAGCTGAAGTGGGGAGAGGGAACTGCAAAATCATTAGCTGACTCCATTCAGTACCACCTTCAAATGGAGGATAAGAACGGAAGGTTGGTTTTGGCATCGCTTTAATCTGCCCTGTATCGCTGTGGTCTGATGGGAGATGACAGCAAAGGGCAAAATTCCGTATGCTTTGCTGAATTTACAACAGACATAGAAGGTCGTCTCATCTGGCAAGGCAAGAAGGGCTCTGGTGTTCTGTACTGGGAAGTATGAGATTAAAAACTTGATTGTTTTTTATTTACAGTTCAAGATGAAGAGTTTAACGCAATGTTTAGTACCGGCACACTTTTCTCTCTCACTTTTGGTTAACTGTTTTGTCAAAGGAGCAAGTTTAAGTGGTGGTGTGGATTTTACATACTTAATATTGGAAGGGGGGAATTCTTTACTCTCTGTTGCCTTATATGCAGTTATTTTAGTGGAAAATAGTACAAGATTATTATTTCAAGTGATCCCTTGTCTCATGTTAAGTCAGAATGTAAGCTGAGATGGTACAGCAAGTACCTTTGCCTAAATGGTAAAATGAGCAGTACTGCTACACTATGTACCATGTCTGATTCTCTGAGTAGCTTTATCTTGACAGTGAGACAAAATAGATCTACTAGGTGAAATTACTGTGCTGTAAGAAGAAAAATTCATTGCCATTACCAAACACTAGGTCATGTGCAGGTACCATCTGTTATAAATTTAAAAGAAAAAGTCAAAAGATATGACAACCACCACAGGAAGAGATGAATCTGTGCTGTGTCCTGGGGAAACCAAAACTGAAAATCAAAGAAGAGCTTCCAAGATCAGTTTGTGCAAGAATTACAACATGAAGGAGAGTGGCCCATGTACAAAACACTCAGAAAGTGTTTTGTGCACACCAAGTGCACTGCAAGTGTGACTCTGGCCTCTTGTGCAGGTCTGAGTGAGCCCATCTCCAGCAATGCTGTACAAGAGCAGTTGGATCCAGGGCACTTTTTTTAGGTGTAGAAGGAAGAGTTGCAACGAAGCAAAAAGCTAAAATCTGTTATGTAATTTTGAAAAGCTAAAGATGTTGGAGGAGTCGATGGCTGAGAAAAAAAGGCAGTGTATGCAGCTCATTGAGAGACGTAACTGCTGTCCTTTGCCATTGTTTCAAGTGCAGAAGGGTTTCTTAAAGTGCTTAGGACACTTTTAGTGAGAATCTGTAGTATTCTTTGTGAAAGAGATTTTTATTTCAGAGACATGAGAAATAAAAACTTGGCCCTGGAAAAAAAATCTTACTGTTTTATGGTAGCCAGAATCCTGTTTGACTCTGAAATAAACATTTCTGGGCTTTTCATTGGATTCTGAGAAATTATGGGAACAGATTTCAAGACAATACTGTAGTTACTTCGTAAGTCCTTTTCTCTGTTCAAAATAAGCTACTCATTCCATTTTCAGGTTTGTATCCGTATACAGAGGACCATGTCATACATACAAAGTTCAAAGGCTCAGTGAGTCAACATCATACAAATTTTGTATTCAGGCATGTAATGAAGCTGGTGAAGGTCCCCTTTCTCAAGAATATATTTTCACTACTCCCAAGTCTGTTCCATCTGCCTTGAAAGGTAAAGGTGCTTCTTTTTTTCATTTGGAGGGTGGGAGGATAGCAAGGTGGCTTTGGTATTATGTTGTATTTGGGGTATGGAGAACACTAAGCCCTTTTCCAAGTGCAGGTAGAGATAGTAGGTGAATGCTCCTTTTGTGTAATTGCCTAAAATATTCACTCCAAAAAATGAAAGAGTCAGGATTTATGCATTCTTTCATATAAGAAGGTTTGTACTTAGAACCCCTGCTTACCAGGAGAGAGTGATCAGGCTATTAGAGTAGGTTGAGGTGAAAATGCTTCCTAGCATGTTTGGAACAACTTTAAGCATGACAGCTTTTTTTTTTTGCCTTTTTTTTTTTTTTTTTTTTAAATATGATACACACTTAGAGTAACCAAATTTTTCTTGCTTTCTCTTGGATGATAACTAAACTGGCAATAGAGAGCTGTGTGAGTTGTTAGTTGTTGTTCCAGAAAACACTGGAGGAAGAACAGATTGGAATCTGAATCTTTGGTTTCTCTGAGCCAGAATAGCAGGTAGAATATAGAATTTTACAGGTCGCTAGAATACAGCGTTATGCGATGGGGAAAGCTGAACTAGCTGTCACCTTTGTGCTTGCTTCCTTCAGCACCAAGGATAGAGAGAATAAACGATCACACTTGTGAAATCACATGGGAGGTTCTGCAGCCCATGAAGGGTGATCCAGTTATCTACTGTCTTCAGGTCATGGTGGGAAAAGACTCGGAATTCAAACAGGTATGATGTGTTTAAGTTATTGTATTTTTCTTCAATTACTATTTGTGATAACTAGTTCAGTAAAATTAGTTTAGTAAAGATTGTGTTACAGTACGTTTTTAGTTATCATGCTAACTTTCTGTTACTAAAGTAGTATCTTCTAAACCCATCATCACATAGAAAGGAGATTTAAGTGATACAAATTCTGCAGTAAGTTGCAGCCTCTCTGGGTCACACTGATGTTTACTAAATACAGTTTGACATCTCAGGTGATGAGGAAGTCATCCATTAATGGGAACAATTGACAAAAAGAAACCTTCCACCCAATGGTACATAATTGAGACTGAGGAGAAAAGGAGCAAACAGTTCTTTTTTCACTAAGAGCTGTTTGAAGACACTGAACAATATTTATAAAAGCTTGGAGTTTGTTCAAGTCATACTTCATTGCAGAGAACTGCATAGAGGAAAGCCCCCCTACTTAGGCAAAATAGACTTTCAGTTGTAGGAAACTTTTTTAATACAATTCAGTGATTAGGTTTTACCATAGGACCATTTCAGCATCAGGGCATGCTGTAACTACAAAGGTCAAGCAATTGAGCTGCTTCCTATCATTCCCTGCCAAAACTTCACTCTCCTCTCCTCCTCCCTCATTCATCATCCAGATTGCTCATGTCATTGCTCCTTCCATGCTACAGATAAAATAAGTTAGTAATCTGCTATTTGAGCTATATACATCAGTCTAAGCTCTTAAAGGGGTTAGGAAAGAACCATATAAATACCCCAGCAAACACATTTGAGGGGAAGGCAACTTCTGGCAAGGCACTGGGAAGAACAAGCAGCTGAGGATGGTAACCCTGGCCAGCTGGCATAGCGGTAGCTGGAGTAGGATGTGTGTCAGTGGCCTGTTTACTCACTACCAAACACATGGTCTAAATCAGCAGAATTTTGAGGAAGCTGCACTTCCAATTACCTGCCCTGCCTCAGAAAGAAGTCTCTAGGTTGTAGATTCCAGTAAAGCCCACCTGCCTGGCTGTCAGAGGCCTTTCTAAATCCACGAGTAACCACAAACAGCAGAATCAGAAGGGATCTCCTCCTTCTTTCATTGAACAGTCAGTAGTTTGCATTTGTGAAATACTGTCTAACAGTATGGGAAAAAATACTGTCTAACTGTAGGGAAAGCCCTGCTACCAGTTAAGTAAAACAAATCCAGGTACTGGGAGGTGGGAGAGTAAAGGGGTTTAAAGAGAGAGATCAAATTGTACTGTGCTATCCACCTAATAGCTCAGTACCTATTCATGTACCTGTAATTGCAGTCACATGAGGTTTTGTTGGCTTTCACAGGATCTTTATGTAGCTGCAGATTTATTTAATTTGAGAAATAAGCATGTAGATTTCACTGAATTAGGCACTCTGTGCTGAAGAGTTGTGAACTCATGTTAACGAGCCAACTGAGAATATCATAAATAATATCTGTGTTGAGAATATGATGAAATTAAGAATCACAGAGAGGACTCCTTGTGGCTTTCCTGATACAGTGTTTATTGGGATAAATTACAATATTTTAAATACACAATATCCTAACTACAACGAAGTATGTTGGATTGGATTAGACTTAATGAATTAGCTTGATACAGAATTAATTGCCTAAAATCCCTTGATATAATATTGTAAATTACATGTCATTGTAAGTGGACACTAAAACACCTTAACACTGGGGCTTCTGACAGAGCTTATTGGCATGTACTCATCATTCCATAAAAGAAACTGTAGTTCTTGTGTTTCACCAAAAGGACTGGAGAGTTTATCTGGCATTTAAATTGCATATTTGAGCTTTTTGTCCATTTTTCTATACATGGGTGAAAACTGGTGAGTTGTCATCCTTTGTACAGTTACCTTCGCCATAAACAAAACCGTAATGAGATACAGGATTTTTTTCACTTGATGTATGTTTTTCCCCCCCTCCCTCCCTTGCCAGATCTATAAGGGCCCAGACTGGTCCTTCCGGTACACAGGGCTCCAGCTGAACTGTGAATATCGTTTCCGCGCGTGTGCCATTCGACAGTGCCAAGAGACCACAGGTCACCAGGACCTGATAGGCCCTTACAGCACCCCAGTGCTATTCATCTCTCAGAGGACTGAACCACCGGCAAGCACCAACAAGGACACTGTGCAAACCACAAGGACACAATGGTCACAAAGCGACCAAGTGTGTGCTGCTGTCATCCTTGCACTTTTTGCTATCTTTTCCATTCTGATTGCTGTTATTATTCAGTACTTCGTCATAAAGTGAAGAAAATAGATCTATTTTATAATGCTGCCCATTACATTTTACTTTCTCATAATATAAAAGTAATTCTGTTATCTTGCTTTTACAAAAACAGGCATTTAGCACCGGCATTGGGACTGATGCAAACCTTTTCAGCCACTTTAAAACGCTTACTCATAGGTATAGGCTGACACATGCTATTAAAATGCAAGCCACAGAAATATAATCTTTTCTTTATATGCCTTCTTGCAGTACAAACTCGTTACGGGGCAGGCACACAGTGTTTAATTAAAAGGGTTTGACCAGTAAACACGAGTGTAAAGATGATTTCCTGGCCCACACTTTTAAGGGTTGCTGTCATAACAGGGAAGAATGTGTAGATCGCATTTAAAACTTACACTAACAAACTTGTGCTGTATACAATATTAATCTGATGCTGTGAAAGCAATTTAGCGCTGTATTTCTACCTCCTCATTTGTCTTAATTATTTGGGAAGCAGGATTTTTGCTGAAAAACAGAAGGCGCTTTTCTCAGGCAGCAAATAATAAACTGGATGGAAGAGCATGCATGAAGGAAGCTTCTTATCTGATAAATGTGGAGTTCTTCGCTGCAAGTAGATGTTTTTGAAAGACTACAAGGAGATGGCACAAGTGGTTTATCTTACCCCCAGGATTTGATGTTTACTTACAAAAATGCCTCTTTTACTTCTTATGAATATAGAAGGGAGGGTGTGAGAGAACTTCTTAGACTTATTACCTAAATTGCAAAACACATTTCTGAAGCTGACCTTTGATTGGATGCAGTTTATACCAATGTCTGTGCCCTCTGATTTTGGCTAGTTTATAGATCTTTTTGAGATAAAACTCATTGTTGAATTTTTGCTGTTTCCCCACCATTCATTTGCCATATCCACCAGAAACAAGCACTGCCTTTTTTTGTTTTCTTTCTTTCATTCTTTTTTTTCTTTGTTTTTTTCCTTCCTTCCTTCCTTCCTTTCTTTCTTCCTTCCTTTCTTTCTTTCTTTCTTTCTTTCTTTCTTTCTTTCTTTCTTTCTTTCTTTCTTTCTTTCTTTCTTTC
>JAWWEU010000001.1:54809219-54834065 GCA_035583155.1 Acropternis orthonyx | reverse complement strand
GCGCGGGGCGGAGCGGGGTCGCCATGGGGGCGGGCCCGGCGCGGGGGCGGAGCGGGGCCGGCTGGGCGCTGGGGACCGCACCCGCACCCGCGGCCACACCCGCACCCATGCACGGCACGCAGCAGGCGGCGGGGGGCCCGCGGGCGGGCGCGGCCAGCACGGCCAGCACGACCAGCACGCAGACCGACAGCATGGCCGGTGAGCTGGGCTGGGGGGCGCGCCGGGGCCTGCCCCGCCGTGAGGGAGGACAGGGCGGGTGTGAGGGGGGTGTGTGCTGACCGGCCTCCCGCGGGGCTCTCCTCGCTCGCCGGGGGCTCCCAGGTGTTTAACTGAATGCCCGCGGCCGCCCTGGCTGTCCCCTCCTCAGGAGGCTCTTCCCCTTCCGCTGCTGCCTCAGAGGGTGCTCCTGCCCCTCACAGACACTGCGGTGAGAAGGGGATGTGTATATACACATATACATCTGCATACATATATGTATAGCTGATGTATAGCACGCATATATATACACACACAATATATGCATATACAGTGTGTATATATATAAAGTATATATATATACTTAGATATATAAGTATAGTATATATATATATACACACTATATCTATAAAATGCATATATATATAGGATGCATACATATAGTGTAGTATATATAAGCATATATATACTTACATATAAGGAGAGAGAGATATATATCCAGTTTATATGTACTATATATAATGTATATCTATATATACACTGTGTATATATATACTTATATATAAACATATATATATAAATGCAATAAAGTAGATATCTCTCTATATCTCCTCCCTCCTCCCCCACCCCTGCTCAGCAGCAACCTTCTCTATATGGGCCTTTTGATAACTAACATAAGCTTGTATTTTTCTTCCCTACCCGTCACAATGATTTCCTTTTCCAGTCCTATATGACATATTTTTGATACGTATAATAAAATGCAATGTGCATAAAAATGTTTGCCTTCTGAGAGGTGTTCTTACTAATCCCTACAGCAGCGTCCAAGTACAGATTTAGTAGAGAGCAACTTCCTCACAAGGCTGGGAGTGCCCAAATGAAGCAGATTCCAGTCGATTTCTTAGGTCTTCCCAGCAAGTGGTGTGTGCGTACAGATGTGCTGTATGTATAGCTCTCACACTGAGTACCCTGGCAGGGCTGCCGGGTCTCTCTGATGGGTAAATTGGTTTTGTTTCATCCGAGTTTTATGGAAATCTTGCTTCCGAGCAAGCAAAAATTATGAATTCTGAAAATAGGTTTCAGTTTCCTTTTCCCAGGCAGTAGAGTGATGTCACCAATGTTTTCCTCCTTGATGGTATCAAAGCACTTCTTACAAGCCTTTCAGACTTTGGACTAAGAACTCTTGTGTTACAAACATGGCATAATCCTATATCAGAACCACATCTGGATGGGCAGTGCCCTGCTTCTCTTTGCTTTCAGGTACAGGAGCAGCAGAGTTTCCATCACCAGCCTTCACAGCATGCTTTGCCTCACTGAAGCAAGATTCCTAACCTGGAGGAATAAAATCCTGCCTTTGTGTGAAGTAGGGAAGCTGTGGACTTAATGGACCTGAAAAAAGCACTCCTTTTATACATGGTCTTACTCTCCGTAGGAGAGACTCTGATTCCTTGACTTCCCCAATCTTCTGTAGTTGCTTTAAATTCTGTAAGATGTCTTTTGCCCTTTCTCTGGTCCACTTTAATGAGCATTCATTCTTTTCACTCTTGAACTTAAGGGAGTGTTAAACTACCTAAGTGAGTAAAGATGCAAACACATAGATATAATAACTGTAACAACAGGTCTTTCATTTTTCAGCATAATATTCTCCTGCTTCTCCTTATCAGTTCAAGTCAATTCACAACAGTGTTGTGAACTTGTACACAGTTTGTTTCCCATGTGTTTGACAGGTTGCGTTCAGGTTAGGTCCAAGAAAACAAAGAGTAATTAAAACTTGCGTGTAATGTGTTCTGTTTAAAGTCTACTCTATATGTCAAATTGTCATCCAAGAGGGTATATGTGTGAGGTGGTATAAATTGCACTGTTTCTTTTAACCTACCATTTGAGAACTGTACATGTGTGTGCTATGACAGGATAGTGTGTGCTGCTTGCCATGTATATTTCTAGCACACCTATCTGTGCTAACCAGGTACTCCTTCCAGTGCTTGTGTGCAGTGGGGTAGCAGAGCTGGGCAGCCTAAGCAGTAGTGGACAATGTGGCATCTCATGGTGCTGCTGACAGGCCTGTATTTGCTTTCCAAAACCACACTTCTATGTCAAAAAAGCTGCTAAAATACTGTCTGGAAATGGTATTTCAATCATGGATTGCATATGTTTATCTGCTTTCCTAATTGTTTGGGTTCACAGATATGTCATTAGTCTTCCCCCACCCAAGCAATCTTAGTATGTGATTGTATCTCTTCCAAACTGCTGGAACTACTTTAAGAATGTTTTTCTCTATTGTGTTCTATTCTTGGCTCTGCCTTTTCCTCCTTTGCAAAAACTGTAGCATTTGTGGAAAAGGACAAAGCCAGAAATGATACTAATTGTCAGACAGCACACATGAGACCTGTGTGTTCATTACAGGAATATGTGTTCATTACAGCTCTCTGTAAGCACCCCTAAAATAGGGACTGGAGCTTGTTTGAAGACTTAATTTCCCTCTTGCCAAGTGTGAGGCAAGACAGCTTTACACTTGGAACAGTGCACGCTTTACCAAACAGTGCAGTACTTCCTCCTTTTTCCTTTGTGGGACACTCAGTGCTGCTGAGTGCTGGCCCTCACAGGACAATGTCCAGAGTTTGAGTAGAAGCACAGCTCAGTGCAAGTTGATGGTCCAACAAGGGATTTTGTCAGAAGTGACAGCCTGAGCAAAAGGTTTAAATTTTTGTAAAATCTAACCAAAATCTAAGCAAGCTGTAGAAGTCCAGAAACAGCATCTCCAGAACTGATATAACTGGAAGGTTTCACAATGGCTCATCCACTCTTACTGTGGGTGTTAGTGTAGGATCATGATGTGTGCCTAGGCATTTTTGCTCTCTTCTGTGGTGATCCTGAAGCTGATTCAGAAGTTATGCCTCAGATTTCTGTAACCATCTGTGAATCATTTGAGCACATTAAATTTTGTGGGATCTGGTGATCTGCTCTGTGCTTTCTGCTCTTCATCTCTGAGTAGAATTAATTAACTGAATTTGAATGAAAGTTTCATCACTTCCTCTTGTTACACAAATCTGGTCTCTGCATCCAGATGTGAGCATCATGAGTGGCTGCCCTGAAAAGGACAGTGTGGATTTAGCTGCTGTAACAGCAGAAGAGGTTGATGAACCAGCTTCTGTAACAGCTATGGTGTAGAAGACTTGAAAAATAGCATTCAATAATGTGGAGTTTCTTTATAAATATTCTCTAATAAATATTTATTTTTTTCTTCAAATGGCAGGTCAAATGCCAAGACTTTCTAAGGTCAATCTTTTCACTTTATTGAGTCTCTGGATGGAGCTCTTTCCCTCATCTGAGCAACGGAGAAAATCACAGGTAAAATGTCTATGCTTACTGTTAATTGGTCTTTTCTGAACAGCTCCTACATTGAATTTAACCCAACTGCACTTTACATGGCCGATTATGAAAATTATGAAAAAAAACCACAAAACCAAACCAAAGCTAGTAAACCTTTTTCAAGTATTTCTTAGAAGTAGAAAAAAAATCCAGTGGTGGGAGAAGAGTAGGAAAATGGCTGAATAGCATGCTATTTTTGAAAAACTTTGAAAGGCAAGGTATACTCCAAGAGGTGAAGCAAGCACTAAAAAGTGGTGGATATTTTAAAGAGCATAAGAAAGGAGGAATGGTGTATACTATGTATATACTAATTATGACTTAAAGGTCGATGGTGTAGAGATAGTCTTTTAGAAGTAAAATGTTCATGATTGTAGATCAGTTCTCTTACACAGTGGAGGTGCACACAACTACTTGAAACGTTTGCAGATCAAGGAGTTGCAGGTAACTACTTTAGTGTCAATGACAAGAAACGATCCTTGAGAATGGATCTTCTAAATAGCCACCAGTTACACTTCAAAGTAGAGGGGCATTTTCAGAGTGTCCGGGAACAGGGTGTTTCCTTTTCTGATCAGAGTTCTTACAGATTACTACAGTTTGCAGAGCATACCCATATGCTAAAATCCACAGCACAGGTATCAGCCAGGGCAAGAAAAGATAGGAAAATTACTTGAGTGACAATTAGGCCTAATTTTCAGAGCTTGTTATGTCCCGGGCTAGATCTCAAAGAGGGGTAGATGAGCAACACCATAGAGACTTCAAAAGCAGTTTCAAATTTAGTAATTCTGTAAGGAATGGATCTTGGTTTGTAGGTAGGGCTTTAGTACAGCCTCACTTCTGTAGCCGCAAAGCAACTGAATAATGTACAGATCTAAGGCAACAGTGTTTGGTAGCAGCTGGATTGCACAATGAGATCTGTTTCACCACCTTCATCAAACTAGTTTGTATCCAGTTTCCTCACAATACATGGGAATTCAGATGTAATAGCTCTTGTCCATGGTATGCAGACTTTTTCCATAGAAAATTCTTTAGACCCAGGATTCATTTCCGTAAATGAAGAGACAGAAATAAAGCTAGAGAAGCTATTTGCTCCCACAATGGTCAAGCTTAAGACAGAAATTAAATTCATGAGCATTTCCAGATGCTGGCTGATTCAGAGGGGGTTTCAGCTCTAATTGATGACATCTTCTGTGCTGCTTCTGGATTTTGTTATGGGCAAAGCAATGACCAGAAAAATCAGGAATTTGTGACAAGTTCCTATTTGGAGTTTGAGACAAGCAGTCTGATGTTAACAGGCACATGTGAAAGAAATCCAACAAGGAAAAAAATGCCTAGGAAAGTGTAACAGAGATTGTTTCATGATTCATATCACTACTTGTACTGAAAAAGTCCGCTGCTGGTTGATCACTGTTACCCAAGGAAGATCTGTAACATCTCTGTGGTCTTCATGTTGAAAAAAAGTAAAATAATAATAACAGTAATGCATTTTTCTGTAGGTGAAGAAGAGTGGTCTAGTCGTGGTGAAAAACATGAAGATTATTGGTCTTCATTGTTCCAGTACAGACTTGCATGCTGGCCAGATTGCACTCATTAAACACGGATCAAGACTTAAAAACTGTGATCTTTATTTTTCCAGAAAACCATGTTCAACTTGTTTAAAAATGATTGTAAATGGTAAGCAAAGACTGTAGTAGAATAGGAGTAACTATTATGCTTGTGATCGATGGTATCAGAAAGCCTGTTTTCTCTTTGGACTGTCCCAGTTGTGAATGCCAATCCCCAGCTTGTGTAGACTGCCCTGTAATATTCCAAAAGAGTCAATGTACATTTCCTGGAGCTGGTGATGATCAAGAAACTAGGGTTTGCTCCCAAAACCCTGTTTGTGCAGCTGTTACTATTGGTGGTGCTTGTCTCTTGGGTGGGATGCACTGCTGAGATTTGGATATACCTCCTGCACTTGGTCAGAGCAGCCCTAAGCCTGAGGAATAGGCCTAGGTTGCTACATTTTTCCTTGCCTTCCCATTGCTTGTCAGTGACAGTAGTGACATGGTGATTTTTAGGCAGAAATCACAGGGAGTACGTAAGGGTTTTCTATTCTCAAGGAAGAGAAAGACAAGCCAGATGATTCACTTCCTGAAATGTGATCTGCTGATACACCCCTTCTGCAAATACTGATTTTTAATCTCAGCAGCATCTATTAGTGCCAACTTTTTGTGTGTGTTGCTAGTGTAGCTGTTGTAGGTAAGATGCAAAATTAGGCTGTCACAAATATCTTAGAACTTTGTAAACTTCAATTTTTGTCTATAGTCTGATTATCAAGTCAGATAACCCCTTGATGCCTGTATCTACTAGCATTTTTTCTGTCCAGACTTGTTGTAAGCAGCACTCAGGCCTTAGAGGAGTAAAACCAGGCTTTGGCAACAGTGTGTTGAATATGAGTTTTATGTTCCACTGTACTTGCATGGTTCCTTTTGCTGCATTATCTTCTCTTCCAGCCGGGGTGAACAGGATTTCTTACTGGCCTGCTGATCCTGAAATCAGCCTGCAGAATGAGGCGTCCAATCCCATGAGTACGGATGATGCAAAGCTAGATGCCAAAGCAGTAGAAAGACTGAAGTCAAATAGTCGTGCTCGTGTCTGTGTGCTGCTTCAGCCTTTGGTGTGTTATATGGTGCAGTTCATTGAAGAAACTTCTACCAGGTTTGATTTTATTCAGAAAATAGCAAAATCACAGCCTGACTGTAATACTGACTTTTATACTGCATGTAGACAAGAGAGAATAAAAGAGTATGAAAGCTTATTCCTAATTTCAAATGAGGAAATGCACAAACAAATATTGATGACAATAGGGCTGGAGAACCTCTGTGAAAATCCATACTTCAGCAACCTTAGGCAAAATATGAAAGATCTCGTCTTGGTCTTGGCAACAGTGGCTGCCAGCGTGCCCGTCTTTGGAAGCTTTGGGTTTTACAACAGTGAATCCCAACGAACAAATGAAGCAGACGATCAGTGTTTGCCCCAAGACATTGCAAGGCACTGTATGATACAGGCCAGGCTACTCGCATACCGCACAGGTGAGTTGTTACCGTAGCGGAACAAGTATGGGTCTCAGGAGGAGAGGAAGGTCCTGATTTCAGACTTACTCTTCCAAACACTCCTTGAGCAAGCTGCACAATGCTATTCCTACCTGTGTGAAACAGGTGCAGCAGTAATAGTAAAGACTCCACAGGGAGTATACTCCATAGTATTGTGTGTGAAAGCTTTCCAAGAGAAAATCAGTGCAGGTATTTCACATGCAGTGCTGGCAAACGCTGCCCTGCCAGCTTGTCCAACAGCCTACTGAAAATACAGCAGAATGTCATTTAAGTTCTTCAAGCTGCTCTGAGGCTCTTTTTACTGAGGTTTCACAAGATGCTTCTGTTATCAAATAAATGCCAATATTTCAAGCAGATTATATACACTTCAGAAAAAAGCAATGAAATAATATCCTTTCAGTAGGGCATTAAGTACAGTTATATTAAGTCTTCAAGTTCTAATCTTGTTAGTAAAAGTGCTTATATATATCTGGTGGGAGGTTTTTTTGCGCAGATGCTGGAGATTTATGGACAGGCTTCTGGTGTGGAAGGATAGTTATTGACTCTCTTGCTAGAGATGAGTTCTGTTAGCTACTTTATTCTCTCTGGGTAGCATGCAGTAAACTGATAAGTTCTTCCAGAGAACAGAATATGAAGACTTTAAACTTGGTGGTACTCCTTAGTGATATTTTTGTCCTCCAGATAGGACAGTTGCTTTTTCTAAACCATTGTAAACAAATAAATAGTATATAAATAAAGCTTAAACCAAAACTAATCCCCCAACACACACAGACAAATCCAACCTATCAAATCAGGTACCCTCTGCAAATTTGGTCTCCAAAAATTGCGGAGGAGATTGCATTTTTTAGACGCAATTCAAAAATTTCATGGAGCCAGCTGTGAGTTCTTTGTACAGCTACTGTTGTACAGAACAAGATGGAACAGCCAAGCTTGAGTACTCACTCTTGGGGCAGCGAAATTCAGTTTTATCTATGGTATTCAGTCTGGACTCAGATCTGGTTTTTGAGCAAAACCTTATTCCAGTTTAATCCTGTAATGAAATTAAAATAAATAGTAGCACACAGCCACACATTTAGATGCTTTATGTTCTTACATAGGTGGATATAAGGGGAGCAAGATCACAGGATATTTTCTGTGCACTGGTGATAATCAGTGATTATCATCATCACTTCATCAGTGATTAATAAATATGCAGAATATAAAAAAGGTCAGCTTTCATAAAATATATCTTTGGCAGGTAAGATCCTCTTTGAGTGATTGTATATGGTAGTGATACTAAGGATGATGGAAATGATTAATGGACACAGTGTGTCCTGCACTATCAATCAATGGAAGCCTGAAACATTTTTTTTCTCCTTGATGTGCTCTGTTTTAACTGGTCAAGACTCATCAATAGCTACTGTGAAGGATTTCCAAGATCCATAAAAACCTTGGAAGTCACATAATGAAAGTTCTGTATCAGTTTTCCTATGGTGGTGATAGAAAACACCCCCCAAAATCCAATTGTTAATATTTTGTCTCTGAATTGGGTATAAAATACAAGTAATTTTTGTAGGACTTCAGACCACAGTACAATCAAGAATGGCAGAAATTAAATAATTAAATAATACAGAACTAGAAGGTTTTTCTCAGTTTGCTGTCTCACATCAGTGAACCTGACCATATACATTCTTGGCACACATTTTCTTACCTATGTGTTGGTTGCTTTGTTGCATCTTTGAACAAATGTACACAAGAAAGTCTTAGAATGACTTCCTTGCAGTTAAAGTACACCCAGCTTTTACAGGAGATTCGTATGATTTCAAAGCTCTTAATCTTTCTGCATTTCTTTCCTCCTGTCCACAAAGCAACAATAAATGTTGTTCCTTACTCTAGGATGTCATATGTTAATATATAGGTAACTTGGAAGTGCTTTATTTGTTATTTACTCCTAAAATGTTATGTGTTTTAGAGGATCATAAAACAGGAGTTGGAGCTATTATTTGGGCAGAAGAAAAATCAGTAAGTATTGAAAAAGTTACTTTTTCTTGCACTCAGAATTCATACTCGTGGTTTGAGCTTGTTATTTTAACTTTATACACTTCTGGTTTTCATCCAAACACACAGCACTATAGAAAGCTTGTGGTTCTCCTGCTTTAGTACCCAGGTTAATGACTGGTTCATTGTGATTCTTTAAGATGAAGGGGAAGTATAAATGATTTTAGTAACTACCACAGTGTCTCCACCTGGATTTTCAGTGTGCCTGCTTCCCTAATAATTGTCAGTTATTCCAGGTATCCTGGCTACAAGGTGTTGCCACAAATGCTGATCAGACAGCGTGTGCCTACTCTGCACGGTCCCTCTTTGCAGCTCTTTTTTTGGAAGGGTCTCAGTGCAATTATAGCCTGAAATCTCTTGAGGATATTAGTTGAAGTTGAAATGCGTACTGGCTTTAGCACATTCCTTTTTGGATCGAAGTAGTATTTTTCTACAGATACTGTTCCAGTGCTTTTTCCCATCTAAACATAAAGTTTTTATTTCTTTATGTTTCTGATTATGCATGTTACCAATCCCAGGAAGCCTCATTCTTCATGCAGCTGCAACATGCTCTTCTTTTGTGTTCAGCACCTCAGTCATCAGCTGCTTACTGCTGGTTTGTTTTTGTTCTGGTTTCAATCACGGATTGCTACTTATCAGCCCACTGGTCTCTGGGTCTGTTGAGAGAGACATGGAACAGTCTCTGGCACATCAGGGATGAACTCCAGATGTCGTTAATTTTATACATTGCAGAAGGACTTAAAGACTAAGTCCTTCAGACTTCTGTCCCTGCTGTCAGTATTATTTGCCAAAAAGAAAGCCTCTAAAGTCTGGTGCAGTGTAACTGAGATGTTACAGTTTGGCTGTGTGGCTCCCAGAGAGCTCAGTGGAAAAGCTCCGTACAGACACAGAGCAGTCTGCAAGAGCTGAGCTGAGCTCTCTTTCAACTGCTGTAACTTGGCTGAACTCATAATGTGAAAGTATACATTGCACAGCACTTTGATTTAGAACTCTGTTTAAAGTACCTCCAAATTTGATGCTTTGCTTACTGTTGCAGAGAAGCTGTGATGGAACGGGAGCAATGTATTTTGTAGGCTGTGGTTACAATGCCTTTCCTGTGGGATCTGAATATGCTGACTTTCCACACATGGATGATAAGCAAAAAGATCGGGAAATCAGAAAGTTCAGATACATCATACATGCAGAGCAGAATGCCTTGACATTCAGGTAAGGGGCTTATTTTTACCACTGAAAAGAATGAGAAGGTTCAGAAACAATTCCATGAAACATACATGTCGTGGTTTAAGCCCAGCTGGCATCTGAGCACCACACAGCTGCTCACTCACCCCCTTCCTCAGTGAAATGAGGAAGAGAACCAAAGGTAAAACTTGTAGGTAGAGATAAGAGCAGTTTAATAACTGAAACAAAATACTACAGTAATAGTAATAATAATAAATATTAAAACCCAAGTGATGCACAGTACAGTTGCTCACTACCCACTGATCAGTGCCAGACCCCATGCCCAAACTCCGATCAACCCCCCTTCCAGGTAATTCCCCCAGTTTACATGCTGGGTATGACACTCTATGGTGTGGAATATCCTTTTGATCAGTTTGGTTCACACACTACACTTCTTGTGCAGCTACTCACTGGCAGAATATGAGACACAAAAAAAGTACTTGACTTGGAGTAAGCACTACTTTGCAACAGTTGGAACATCAGTGTGTTACCAGTGTATTCTCATATTAAATCCAAAGCACAGCACTGTACCAGCTACTAAGAAGAAATTAACTTTATCCCAGCCAAGACTAGGACATTGCATGATGTCACTGTGATGAAGTGTAGATTGCAGTCATGGTCTTGTTTATGCCTGTGATGTAGAATTTGGATGTGTATGGACACCAGTCAGCTCCTGGGGTTTCTTTAGACTTATCAAGTGAACTTGGTTTTTAAAAACTCCTTCAGTTATTGTTCAGATACAAGTCACTGTCTCTGCTTCCTGCTAGACCGTGTTAGAACCTGAAATACGGAAGTGTGGCAGCTGATGAGGCTTTCAACAATGATATATGTGGAGACATGGGATGGGTGTGTTGTTCACAGATAGTAGAACCAAACCTGATACCATTGCATATTCTTGCACTTGATTAGGAACAAGTTGCTTCTGAGAATAGATAACACTTCTTTGCTTGCTCTTGCAAGGTATTAAGTTTGTCATGATTCAAACCTACCAAGATACAAACTGAAATTCTGTTTTCTGCTTGTAGGTGTCGAGAAATAAAGCCAGATGAGAAAAGCATGATATTTGTGACAAAGTGTCCTTGTGATGAATGTGTCCCTTTAATTAAAGGAGCTGGTATCAAGCAGATCTATGCAGGAGATGTTGATGCTGGAAAAAAGAAAGCAGACATATCCTATATGAAGTTTGGTGAACTTGAGGGTGTAAGCAAATTTACGGTAAGTGTCTAAATATACTATATCCTAAAAACTGTGGGCAGCATTTATGAGAGAGTAGAGTGAGCAGTCATCTGCAGCCACCACAGGGGAGTGCTGTGCTGTCTAGTGAGGTGAGTGGAATTGAGAGGTTTCTCTTGTCACAGTGCTGGGGAGAAGTGCTGTGCCATATGCCACTTGGTGGGTGTTTTCTCTATCTGCAGTGAGGATTTCCCTCTAACTTTTTGCTG
Source organism: Acropternis orthonyx (assembly GCA_035583155.1). NCBI lineage: Eukaryota > Metazoa > Chordata > Aves > Passeriformes > Rhinocryptidae > Acropternis > Acropternis orthonyx. The sequence continues at coordinate 54,822,715 of JAWWEU010000001.1, read as the reverse complement.
TTGTGTGAGGTGGTCTCTTCACACCCTGAAGTTCTCCAAGCCTCCCCTGTCACACCATGGAAGATCATATGGGAGATCACTGTGTGATTTTGTTGGCCCTTCTGGCAGGTCCTGAAAGAGCTGCACTGGATTTTGAGGGTAGCCAAGTGCACCTGCATTCAGTGCTCACCATGATGAACTACAGCTCTGTTGGTTTGAGCAGGCTCATTTCCCCTTCTCAAGGGAGTAAATGTCTACACTTTCCTTAATAGTTATTTATGCTCAGAGCAAGTGTGTGTTCAAAGGGAAGCCCTTCATTTCCCACCCTCACCCCTAGTCCTGTCTCACAGTGAAGGCCTGCAGGGTATTTTTCCTTCCTCCCTTTGCTCCTTATTCTGTCTTCTGAAATAAGTAAACGTTTTCTTCTTCTTTTACCAGTGGCAACTAAATCCATTGCACACTAATGCCCTTGAATTCCATGACCCTACAGCCAGGGAAAGTAAGTATTTTTTCATTAATTTATTCTATGACTGAAGTCAGTAAGTGAGAACACGTTTTAAACAAACCTGAATTCCTCTGTGATTGATTAGTCATAATTAATCTTGTTTTCAGTTAGTCAAATTTTGCTATGAAACTTTAACAGATGAGGTAACTGTAAGTCAAAACGAAGCTTGGCATTGACACATTACAAAATCTAGTAATGGAATTAAAAAGGTCATCAACACACTCTTTTGTATGTAGATTATTTCAGACTACTTGATCATGTTTAATTTTTTTTTTCTTTAAAGACTTTTTATATCGTGCTTTATAAAGAGTGGTGCCATTATTTTTCACGAGAAATTGGACTCCTCCAAGTCATTTAAATATGTTCTGCAGAACATTTCAGTGCTTCTTTTGTATTTGTGTGTACATATACACAAGTATAATATAAAGGTCGCAAAATCCTTGTTGTCACGCACCCCTGTAGCAAGGGCACTGTCATCTTCTGAAAACAGAGTTTAGATAAGTCTTATTTTGAAGCCTTTTTGTGCTACGAAAGGGACCCACCACAGGCATCTTCTGTCAGCTACCAATCCTTAAAATGTTTCCCATCCAGAGGGGAAAATAATGTGGCAGAAGCAGCTAAATAGATTTTGTGCCTCAAGCAGGAAGATACAGAATGTAACAGCAGGGAGTTGGCAGTTACTCAAAGCACGGAGTACAGCGATAGGAGCACAGAAAACACTGAAGGTGTTTCTTGTGGCACACGAATAGCTGTGTACTCCAAACTAGTCCCTAACACATAGTGAGATAGGTTAGTGAAGTCTCTTCGTTAGCTATTTCCTTATGGGATGGGAGGAGGGGTGGAGGGAAGGGCTCAGAGTAGTGTTTATAGCATTAGTGATCACTGCAAAATGTTAGGGCTTGTTTGTCCCTCCCTCTGTTAATGGTTTTTAGACCCAGCTGGAGAAAGATTCATCCTGGGATACTTTGTTTGACAACCTTTAGCAAGGCTCCTTCCTCTAACAATGTTTTCTTTAAAAGGGTGTGCTTGCATTTTCAACACTGAACAGTTTTAAGTTGCTCTCTTTCCCTAGTTGTTCCTCTTAGCTATGCTTTTTGCGTGTTTCTCTGTGAGGGGAAGAAAATAATCTCCACCCCACTCCCCATCCCCAGCATTATTCCTGTGTGCCTGTCTGTTTTGAGTATTTAGACTACACTTGCTATTCTATTAATGTGTGATGCATATTTTTTCTTTAGATGGCATCCAGAAAACAAAATCGCTGGATGACCAACTGCACCAAAACAAGAAACTGTGTCTTGGTCACTACTGAATAATTAAGCACTTCTTCAGTCTTGCTTCATACTTTTTATAATACAGCCTGTTTGCACTTTCAGATAAGGAGGAGTTTTATTTATTGTTTGGAAAGTGAATTTTACAATACTTTTATTTATGATGTCTTTAATGTTTTATGGAATTACCTGAAGGTCTTTTTAATTTAGAAGCTCCTGGCGAAAAAAATGCTGCTTGTATTTTCTGTGAAAGTAACTGGGTGGCTGATCATTGTTAACACATTAAAAAAATATACTGAAAGTTTATTGCTGGTAGATCAGAGTAATAGTAAAATGGTGTTTTATTTGCTTAGTGTATGGGTTGAAGGAATGGATTTCTAAGTTCTGGGCTAGCAAAATGCAGAAATAAACCCCAGTTCTTCAAATGCAAGCATCATAGATGTCTTCTAGGAAATGGTAGATAAATAATCACCAGCAACTCTATTCTGTTCCTTAAAGTGGCTTTTGTTTCTCAGTCTGCTTCACGGTATAACAGATACAAAACCATAGGGATAGCAATCATTACTAGGTAAATGGTTTGGAGATCAATCATGTCTCCCAGACACACTGTCTTCCAACTACCATAGCAGCAGAGCTGTTTTGTTTTGTCATACTTGCCTTGCTGCTCTGTGTCCTTCCTCAAGTGCAGTCCATCAGATTTAATGAAGACAAAAGATTAGGGTTTTTTTTTCCCTCAGCTTCTGGATGCAGGCCTAAAATCATTTGGCTGTATGCATCTCACTGGCCCCTACATACATGTGAAGATTGCTAGCGTTTAGGTTTTGTTAATCTTCACTAACAGGCTTCTAGGACTACAGAAGCTAATGCATTGCCAGTGTCCTGTTGTTTCTTAGATAGGATGAGCTGTACCAGTGGAATAGCTCAAATCTTTTCAGGTGCCAGACTCTTGGATGACTGCATGGGGAGCAAAGGTGACATTAAAACAGCAGTGAAACTGCAGTCTAGTGCTTTTGCTAGTTTTGAGGTGATAGGTAATGGGTAACCAGAAAAGAGTTGTCCCCAGCACCTTTTGAAAGATCTCTCTCCTAATACCTACCTGTTTCCTGCTTTGAATCTGACATCTAGCTGTTTGTTTTAGCAGATGCCCCAAGACTTTCTGCTCACTCTTCTGCTGAGCTCTCAAGTGCAAACACCTTACACCTTTTTCTGCTGCTGCTGCTAGGATATATGAACAGCCTTTTCCTGGTTCTTTCATGCATTTTGTCTTTGCTGCCCTCCTTAAAGTCCTGGAAGGGAAATCATGTCTTAAAATGCTGTTGTAGGTTCCCTTTTAGGTTTTGGGAAAGCTTGGAACTAGACAGCAAAACAGAGATTGGATAGTGTGCAAAGCACCTGTAAAATCACATTAATTATATGGACTTTATTCTCACTCAGTCTGGCTGCTGGTCCTGTAATTTAAGGTGCAGTTCTTGTTGCTTGGAGCTGCAGGAAGGAGCTGTGCTTCCCCATGGCTCATAGTATAACTTCATTCTAGAGTACCTGAGCTCTAGAACTGGGGAGTGCTTTTATCTTCTTACCACCATGAGAATTCACTCTTCCTGGAGCTGGAGAAGCTGCTGTTTCTTGAGCCGAGTTAGGCTGAAGGCTGCTCCAGGGCTGCTGGTTGAGTTTGGTACATGCAGGGCCAGCAGCAGAAATCCCACCAGGCTGACCTTCACCACTGCTGCCTTGCCAAGCAGGATGCACACCAGGATACACTTCCCAGGACCAGGTAGTGAAAAATCTGACCCTGTTTGTCAGCTTAAGGGAGGGATGGTGAAATCCATGTTTGCATCACACTTCAAAAGACTGCTTTCTCACAGTAAGTCATCGGGAAATTGCTGAGCTGCCACCTCACCAGGTCTTGTAATCTGGTGCTGAGGAATCCAGGTCCTGAATTTAGGACAAGCAGATCCAGCTGCGAGGGGATTAAGTTACTGATCTGGGTGCTGTACAAACCTCAGAAAGACAATTTTTTCCTTTGATCAAGGATTCTATGGTTTCATTGGTTGACATCTTTCATATGAGGCTAAAGTCAAATGTTGGGGTTTCATAATGGGTTTTTAGATCATAAATATTTTACTTTCACATATTTCCTCCTCACTTCTTGTAAGCGTCTTTTAGAATAATTACTCTTGGCTTTTTCAACAGATCAAAAGAACACTGCTCAAATTAGAGTAAAAAGTCTGCCCCACTCCACTACTGAACCCTTCTTGTTTCTGTAATCCATTGGCAATGCTCTTCTACTTGAGGTAGAAACAAGGGAAAAAAAACAGGGCCAGGTTTAAGGTCCCTTCAAGCTTTGCACTGATCAATCTGCTGGTATCAAAATCAGTAAAATCTGTGTCTTTATAAGAACAGCTGAAATTGAAAAGCCCCTGAAACAACATAGGTGGCCTGGGTACACAAAGAAGTGAATCAAGATACAAGTCAAATATCACACATGAAATAACTACAGTGGCAGTGAACGCTGCTGGTAACCTGTACTTCAGGAGGAGTTAAGATTTGACCTTTACTTTTAACCATTTTTCTAAAAAAAAAAAAGAGGATTTTTGTACAAAACTTTCTGTGAAACTTGGAATTGCTTGTAAGGCACAAGGCTTGGAAGCCTGGCTTTATTTCTGTCTTGCTGTATTCTACAGATTCCTCCAGAGGCTCACAAATTTCTGTAGGCTCTGATTATCAGTGTAATCCTACTTCTTCAATTTTTACTGGAATTACAAAGTAGGGACTGTATCTTGGCCAACAGGAACAATGTGAAGGGGGTTTCTCTCTCAGCCTATGGACTCTGTAGGTGCTGCAGTGCTTGGCTGCTTACCGGGAAGAGCCATGGAAGACCGGACATCTGCAGTGTTTGTTTTGCAAATTACCTCTAGAATGTTTGTTTCTTACAAAAAAACTACAAAGTATTTACTGAAGAAATGTTAAAGTTATATATTTTATATGTTGTATGAAATTTCCATGTCCATTTTGTGTCTCTTCCATTCATTTCAAAACAATCATTTTAATTGCAGGTATTAGCTATCAGTAATAATTTGGCGGCCTCTTGACTGAGAATTAGAGAAATTCTCTGTTAATTGTCTGCCTTACAGCAAAACATGTTTTCTGCTAATAAATTAATCTGACAGTAAGTACTGAAGTGTATTTTTAAGTGCTTTAGGTTATTAGGAGTATTACAGAGTGCTTTGGAATGCTCACACCCCTTACGCACCCAGTGCTCTCCTTGCTCCTGCAGCCCCAGCTGTTTGCCTCCCTCTGCTCTGCCTGAAGAATTTGTCTCAACAGGAGACTTCGCCTCCTGCCAGCCCCAGGAAAGGACTGGGCTCCCCTTTCTTGGCCCTGTGAGCATCAATTCCCTCTTCCTCAGGAGAGTAAGAACTGCTTCAGGGAGCACTGCATGAGCTGCCACCTCCACAGCCTGTTCCTTGATTGGAGCGGATCAAAGTCGATAAAGCTTTGACCATCCAGCAGTAAAATTGGTCCCTGCTGCACCTCCTGCTTCCTGCCCCGGATTGGCTGTGTGGGCACACACAGGTGTCCCAATTCCCAGGCACACAGAGCAGAGCAGGATCCCTGTGGTGATCAGGGCCAACAGCTGTGAGTGAGTCTGTAGCGTGAAGCAGCTAACGCTGAGGGTCTGACCCATCGCGGAGTTTACATCCACCTCGTTCCAGCCTGGGCGCATGGACTGAGGGCCTGCTAGCCCGTGGAGTGCGTTGGGGCTATTCCTACAGTTCATTTTCCTGTTAGTCTGAAAAGTATCCATCCACTCGATGCACTCCGAGGCTGGCTCGTGTCACAAGAGCCGTGCGCAGAAAGCAGGGAGATGCGTTTCCGAAGTGCTCTTGGACTGAAATGTCGTCCTTGACACACGGTGAACAGTCAGTGGGACACAGCCAGGCTGGCAGTGGGACAGGCTTCCCAGAGCCACGTTTAATGCTCTGAAGAGTAGTGTTTTTGTTTCAGTCATTGTGCCTGCAAACCAGGCTTCAAAAACCTGGCTTTGATTTTTAGATCCAGTAAGTGACAGTGCTTGCACTGTTACCCGTGGGAGGGAATCACGCTGGAGCGTGGGAAGCGTGAGGAGTCCCCCCGCTGAAGTGGAAGGGGCGGCAATGTGTGATGGACTCACCACACGCCCCATTCCCCGTCCCCTGCACCAGGAAGGACGGAGAGAAATCGGGAGTGAAGTTGCGCCCGGAAAGAAGGAAGGGGTGGGGGGAAGTTGTTCTAAGATGTGTTTTTATTTCTCATTCCCCGGCTGTAATTTGATTGGCAATAAATTAAATTACTTTCGGCCGCGTGTCCCACCCCCGTCCGCCGGCGCGGGCAGGTGCAGCGCTGCAGCGCGGCCGCGGGGGGGGCGCTGTTGGCAGGGAAATGTCTGCCCGCGAGTGGGGTCCATCCACCGGCATGCCGGGATCCGCCGGGATTCATCGGGATTCGGCCCCGGGAGCAGCTGTGGTCTGCCGCATAAAATTAATAGCACGTTATTGATAAATATTAGTGCATACGAATGTCTTAAGGGCGGGTGTCCCCAGAGGGGTGAGGCCAGACTCCTTCCAGTGGTTCCCAGCGACACGACATGGGACAACGGGTACGAGCGAAACAGGGAGTTCCGTCTGAATACGAGGGAGAAATTCTTTCCTGCGGGGATAACAGAGCACCAGAACAGGCTGCCCAGACAGGCTGTGGAGTCTCCTTCCCTGGAGGCACTCAGAACTTACCTGGATGCAATCCCGTTCAATCTGCTCCAGGTGAACCTGCCGCAGGGGGATTGGACAGGATGGTCTCCAGAGGTCCCTTCCAACCCCAGCCCCTCCATGACCGCCACACAGAGTGCTGCTGCTGCAGACAGCACGAGACAAAGGTGTGCTGATGCTCCCTGTAAATGTCGGAACACTCGAGACAGCTCAGAGCTCGTAATGGGAAGAGGGAAAACCGGGGCTGGCATGTCTGTCATGTAGGTGAAGGGCTGGCGGCAGCACAGGCTTCACCACGCTCGGGCTGGGAACAGACATGTAGAGGAAAACGCTGAGCATGGCTTTTTACCTGGGGTATTTTGCAGCATGACATTTATCTTCTGCACTCCAAGTATCAGCTGTTTGTACACGAAATTTTCCACTTTGCTTTTCTGGGGAGCCAAGCTCTGCCTCAGCACTGGGCAGCTTCCGGTAGCTACAGGACCACTGTGCATTCCCACCAATACTGAAGGGATGGGGTCTGTTCCAGCCTCAATGTTCTCCTGCAGTGTGTTCCCAGCGGCACTAGACAGCTATATTAACAACAAAGAAGTCCATGCAGTCTCCCTGTGTCTTCCCTCCTCCTTTGCCCACATTGCTCAACTATCTTTACTTTGGCTCCAGTGAGGTCACTTCACTGCTTTGCCAGTAAATTTTCCTCCAGGGCAGCTACATTTCTAGCTTGGAGGAAAAATAAGGGGTTGAAGAAGCCTGGGGAAACCATGAAACATTTGAACAAAAACTTCAGCAAGAGCCAGGCCTTAGGGACATGTCACACAAATGTCAGCAAAGACACATTCCCCCCTTTCCCTCCAATGTCATTTCAGAAATACCAGAAAGACATATGTAAGAGAGGTGAATACATTCACCTGCAGTTGGTCTTTCATTCCTATTGTGGGGCAAGACAGATTTAGCTAGAGAAAACAAAAGCCAGCAGAAGCAGAGGAGCTTAACTGTATGGCTAGATGTGGTATTTATTAGCAGGAGAGCTGGGTCTTTTGTTGGAATGAACATAGTCTCTCTTCCCTCTGCAATGCCTGCCATCCGAGACATCCCGCCTTCCTTCTTGCCTGCCAGTCCCCAGTGTCACTTTCCTTTGAGCCTTGGACAGGAGGCATGAGCCATTGCCGTCAGCCCACAGCAAGAACCTGCTCTGTGCCATGAGCTAATTGTGGCACTGCCCTTGACACTCCCTGGGGCACAAGGCGAGGCAATCTATGAATATAATTTTTCCCCCACACCCAGCTTTGAAATGGGGAGGAGATGCCTTTCTCCACTTCCCCCATGGGACTTGGAGAGCCCTGCTCCCTGCAGGCTCCTGCTTGTTCCAGGCACACAGAGCCTGTTGGGCATCTGACCGTGTACCTGAGCAATGCCGAGTTTGTTTGCTCCCTGCTGGCTGCCGGGGCAGGGCCGTGCCGGGGTGTGCCACCTGCTGAGAAGCCAACCCTGACTGCCTGTTTGCACAAACAGATGCAGCAGGCTCTGCTTGGACAGGGGTATTTTTAAACCCACTCCAGACCCTTGTCAAAGCCAGCTGTTCTACAAGAAAGCTGAAGGGCCTTGCCAAAGCTGAGCATTAGTAGAGGCAACATACCCTGCAGTTTGGGAATACAGGGCCTCTATTCATAAGAGTTGAGCAAGGCACTTCATGGCCCAAAAGACATGGTCCTGTCTTCTCTGTACCCTCAGAAGAAATAATTCCATTCACTAGTGGACTGGTAGCTCTCCCCACGAGAGCTGCACCAGGGATTTGGGTGGGTTTTGTTCCTTTAACTGTGAGGAACTGGGCTATGGTGCTGTGACTGGGCTGTGGTCTGTCTTGCAGTCAAAAGACTCTTTGTACCTGTCAGCTCAGTGGCCAGATGCCTGTTGTGTCCAGCCACTTGTCAAACCTCAACATGCTGGAGGTGCCTGTTGGCATATTGTGGCAGGTAAAACACATACGTTACACGTTTGGCCATAGGGCAATCAGGCATCATTGCCAAATCTGCACTTGGGGCAGAGGCTCTGAAGAAAAGCACACCCTATCCCATAGCTCTGCAGGCATCACTACCCAAGAGCAAACCAGGTGCTCCAAAGGAGGGGGAAGGTTGAGATGTTGTGGGAGACGTATGGGGCCACGCCTCATGTGCTGCACCACAGCAGGTATCTGCAGTGTCACGGACATCGAGGGCAGAGCGAGGCTTTCCTGGGGCCAAGGTTCAGCAGCAAAGCCCTCCCAGCTGATGCCAGAGCCATAGGGTGATGACAACAGCCACGGGGCTCTTGCAGCAATGGGGTATTACCCTGTTCGGCTGCACGATGCAAGGCCAGCCACTGTCCCACGGGATGTGCTGGCACAGCACCTGGCCCTCTCTCACCACACTAGTCACTGAGCCAGATAGGGGGAGCTGCTTCCCCTCTGTGGCACGGCTGGCCATGGCTGCACCCCTGGCACAGGCTGTCCCCATGCTGCCACTTGCTGCAACACAGCCTGAGGTGGAAAAGGTTATTTTTACCATAGCTTTGGAAAGCCACTCACAAATGATGCCATAGGAACAGGGTGGGTTGTTTGATTGTTTTTCCTTCTCTCACATTCCTGGAAAGAGGGGCCAACTCAAAGCAGGACCATGAGTCAGGAGGGCTGGGCTTGCCGCCTGCATCTCCCTGGGGTTCTTGGGGGAGCTGGGCCAAGTCACAGCCCTGTGAGATGCCTGGCTTAGAGCTGAACCACATGGCCAGAACTGCTAACCTTGTCCTGGGTTTCCCCTTAGCCTTGTCCCGTGTCCCCTGCCCAGCCCCAAATGTGCTCAGAGCTGGCTTGGTCTGATGATGCCTTGTGGCCGATGCACCAGAGCCCAAGGGATTGGAGCCTTTGCTGGAGGCAAGGTTGCCCTTCAGCATGGGCTGGGGTGACAGGGACTTTAGCTCCTTCTCTTCCTCCAGCCACAGCAGCTCTCACCCACAGGATTGCCTCTCACCAAGGGGTTGAACCTCCCCCTGGCAGTTTACCTGGAGATTCCCCCCCGGACACCTTATATTCAGTCCCCAGAAACCTCTATTTTTATGCAGGAATGCTTAAACAAGAAAGGGGAGAACTAAGGCACAATTACCTTTCATGTCACACTGCCTTGTAACAACTATCACCACCAGGCATAAGATGTTCTGCAGGAAGGGGCTTCCAGCCAAAATGTTGAAGTGCTGCTACTTCAGACAGAAAAATGAAGCACTTGTTGGCCCAGAGAAAGAGCCTCTCTACTGACCAAACACCGCTGCACCCTTTGGAAAGAGGCCAGAGTTCTCTTAGCCCTGCTCCAATTTCACAGACAAGAGCAAAGCATGGGCTACGGAACAAATGGGATCTGGATCTCCTCTCCCTCGTGCGAGCGCTGTGATCATTAGGTTACAAGGTCCAAGTCGTTCTTTCCTTCTCATCTGATCTTGTCTCTGGAGAATGCAGATTAAGAGGCTCAAGCGGTCTTAACGCCCACATTCGCTGAAGGCCAGAGTCCTTCCCCTGGGTTCACACCTGCTGGTGCACATGACAGCGCACATTGGGGAGCCTCTTGCTGCCTCTAATCAGACTTTTCTTATTTCAGCACAAGCTGCCGAAATCCCAGGACAGAAGTTTATGGTTCAAAGATTCCTGACACTCCGCTGTATCAAATAAGGTTTGACACTGCAGGGTCGTACATCACATGTTGGCAGAGATTCATTCATATGATCCAAACCACCTTGAGTGCTGGGCAGGGATTGAAAAGAAGAGGCTGCAGACCAAGCATGCTCCAGCTTCTTTCTCTCTCCAGATCACAATCTTCTTTCCTGTCCTCACTCTGATAGATGTCTTGTAATCATACAGCTCCACCAGATACTAATTTCAGATAAATTGTGGGTTCCTGGTGGGAGCACTCCCTTAGGCAGGAGAACAACCTTGATAGAATGCACCAAAGAAAATTGGGAGTTCTGTGGTTATTTCAAAGTCACACTAGAAAAGACCTCATTTTCATTTAATTAGGGATGTGTCCCCACCTGCTGTGAAATATTATTATGGTGCTTAATTTAATCTTCACCATTTCTTCTGTTTTTTATTCTTTCAAAGACCTGAGCAAGTTGAGCTTGGGGAAGACTCAGTTACTTGGATACATGTTGGCAATACCTGCTTCAGGACTGGATTCTTGTAAGATAAGCTGCAAGAGGCCTGGCAAGTGTCATTTTACTGTAAGACCACTACTTTTCCCCCTCCCCCGCTCTCTTCTGCAGACACACACACAGATCCCTTTTTCACAAGCTCTTCTTACTCATGTGGTCCAATGACTGCTGTCCCTGGGAAAGGCTGCCCTCGCAGGGATGGGGCCCATCGCCCTGTTCCCTGTTGGCCTGACACATCCCTGCCTACACGCAAACACCAGGCTGTAACTTCACTGCTCATATTACAGCCAGGTTTGGATGCCTTCGAGTGCTCCTCTGTGTCCAGGCCATGCAGACAAGAGCAGCTCACAGTGCTGACCCACTCACAGACTCTCTGGGTCACACTCACTTTGTCAAGGACAGGCATTCTCCAGTGATGCTCCATTAGACACTTTTTCCGAGCACCGGCTGGAAGCCCAATATTCTCATGTGACTCCAGGGGCTTCCAGCAGCTGAGGCAATGGACACGTGTCTCTGTGTTAATCCAACCCTGGAGACCAGCCCCACCCCAGGAGCTCAGAGCACAGCCAAGCGCCCTTTGGATTCAGGCTCCAAATCTCTTAGGATCAGACTTAAATGACTTGGCTTCAAGGACTGCGATTCCGGAGATGGTCCCTCACGGACCTGCAAGTGACCACTGACAGTGAGCACCACCCACTGGGCTGGAGGTCCAGCCTGTGACCAGGCTAAGCTGGGCTAGGGTCACCAGCCCCCTGCCAGCCAGGGCTGCAGAGGTGATGCTTCAAGGTGCATTAAGCTCCAAAGGCAGTGTTCATCCCTCTCCATCTGCTGAAACCAGTTGGCAAAGGAGGGAAGGAATTTAGCACTGTGTGGAGCCTGGCTACCTGGAAAAGCAAGAGAAAAAGAACCCACAGGGATAGAAATACACGGTGATCAGTAATCATGCCTTTAATAGCTTGTAAGTAGTTTTTTGGTTTTTTTTTTAATTTCAGGCAACTAAGATGTGTATTTGTTGTGTGTATCTGACATCTGAAAAAACCTTGAGTCCACAATCTCATTTCCATTTCTTCCCTTCTCTAAAGCACATAAATTAAAGTATCAGTCACCCCAATATACAAGAGTTTAATGAAAGAAAAGGGCTTGTTCTGTTTTAACAATTCAGTGTCACCTTTTATCTGAAGCTTTAGCTAGAGTTTTAGCTAGAAAATTGTCTTACAACAAATAGGAAAACTCAGAACTTAGGCTGTCCAGAAAAATTCAAGAAATTTCCACTCTCTGCTCTCAAACTCCACTTCCTAACAAAGCCTCAGAGTAACATTTTCCTGCTAGAAAACAAAAGACCCAAAAAAACCTCTTCAAACACACCAGGGAAACACAGTCTGTCCCACAGAGCTTACTAAACTTAAAACATTAACAGTGCAACAATTTCCCATTCTACAACTTTACCGCAGAACCTGAATTCACGTCAGGATGAGCAAGGACAGAAAACGCCAGACTCAAGTAGCCTTTGGTGCCTGGGGCTGTGAAATGGCCTCCCACTCTTGATTTTGATATCAAATAAATGCTCTCAGCTTGGGGACCTCGGCCTTTTCAGCATTCGCTTGCTGAACCCAGCTCAACCCTGCCTTGCACAGCTGGGAGTGGAATTCCGATGGAAAGACACTGAGGACCCTCTTCTCTCACTGGTGCTGGGGCTCAGGATTCTCGACTCTTCCTGGTTTCTGAAGGTGCAGTATCTTTACTGGCAATAGAGCACCGGCCTTGATGGAGGGGGGCTGCTCTTGTCTTCTTCCCATTGTGGGGTACGTGGGCACCGCGTGCCTGGGGCTGCTCCTCATGAGACTGTTTGGGAGCTGGTGGGATGAGCCTGTGCTTTAACACAAGATACATCACATACAGCGAAATGGGAGCCAGGCAGAAACAGCTCATCAGGCTGATGTATCCATCCATTTCCTAGCACTGAACAGAAAACCTCTGATCTAGGGAAAAAGAAAACTTAAAGATGAAAGAACACAAACCAAAGCAAAAATGTGACCTTTTACTGCTTTCTCATCTCTCACTGCTTTAACTAAAGGACCTGACCTGTAAGTGCAGCTAACTCCAGAGACAAAGGTACTCTTTCACAGTCTTGTGTGTGTGTGTGTGTGTGCAGCGCTAGAACCAAGTCACTATGACAGATGTGAAGGAACAACGTTACAGTCCTCAGAAGACCTGCTCTGTGCACTCACCAGCAGCTTGGGTTTGCTGATAACAGTTAAGCAAAGAGGTTCGTTCTTCTTGAGCACAAATCAAGATCTGTCAAACCACCTTCTATTACAGAGAGATTCAAAATGGACATAAATAATTATAGTCTTGATTAAAAACAATATATTATTCTAGATTTTTGGTTTTTTAGTTCTCATGTAAAACCCCTATACTCTTTGACATCTAGGAACAAAGACAAAATAAAAACCAAGCACTTGCTGTGCCTTCTCAAGCACTATTGTGGTATTTAAGGGACACAGAGGAAGTTAACAACTGAGTTTAACATCTACAGTGGAAAACAGGAGGAGTTCTTCATGCCGTTGGCTTTTTCAAGTCTCGGATTTGCTTAATCAGGTAGTTCTTCTCATCAGTGAATTGTTCATCATCGGTCCTCTCTTTCTGGAAATTGCTCAGGAACTCAATTAGCTTGGGTTGGTTTTTCAAGAGGATCTCCACAATAGGCTGTGTTTTGTTTGGACTGGCCACAAAAACCTAACATGCAAACAAAATCGGGGACAGAGAGACAGTGGAGGTGGAGAGAGGGAGAGAGGGAGAGAGGGAGAGAGGGAGGGAGGTATGGAGGGAGGG
>JAWWEU010000001.1:54792324-54809119 GCA_035583155.1 Acropternis orthonyx | reverse complement strand
AGGGAGGGAGGGAAGGAGGGAGGGAGGGAGGGAAGAACATCAGTCACAATGTCCCCATAAGTCATTTTCTAACAAGTCAGCTGAAGGCTGGCAGGCAGATACTCTGCTGCTACACACCTTGTCCCAAGGCAGACACAGAGGAGTTCAAACATGTTGGTTCAACAGTAAAGTTAAGCAAAGCTATGCCTGTGTGTGGTATCACTTCCCTTTCATTTTGCTCTTTGTTGATAAAAACTTTAGATTATAAACCCAGCTGTCCAGAGCGAGCGATCAGTTCTCAGCTTCTTTCACCCACAAGACAGGTACACAGAAATTAATTATCAGGAGAACAGAAAAGCTTTGTGTCAGTATCATTTCCATATTAAACCAGGCCTAAAATTAGACTTGCCAGCTTTGTTTTGGTTTGGAAAAATATGTCAGAGGCCCCACTTCCCTCTACCTAATCCATTCATGGGAGCGTGGAAACTTACGGCAGCAGAAGCAGGATGGTGTGACCAACACCTTCACAGCCCTCCCTGAGCAGAGGAGAGTGGTGAAGGAGCAAGCTGACACGAGGCACAGATACTCACCTGGTGCAGCCAGCCCAGCACTGGGGGCTTACTTGTCTTCTCCAATAGCAGCTTTTAAGAATAAACCTGCCCATGGTCTGATTTTTTCTCCTGTAATCCCTAAAGCTGCAGTTTTCCAGCTCTGAACATGACCCTTTATGCCACAACACCGTTTCTCTAACATTTTCCCTGCATTAAATGCTGGCTGAGGGCAATAAACCTAAAGCTGGTTGCAAAGGCCAGCAGTGACCAGCTGTGTTTTCAGGGACCTCAGGAAGCCATGGACATCGGTCAGGAGGGGCAGATGGGGCAGGAGGCTTGCGGTGGGAACACACAGGTGCAGCACACCCTGGGAGGAGCTGCCACATCTGGCTCGCACTGAGGTTACCATGGCTGGTCAACAAAACACCGCCTGAGCACTTGTGCAACAACAGAAATAACTTCAGTTGTTCTCTACCCGATGAGAAGAAACTAAGGATAGACAGAACTGGAAAGCATCCAGTTTCCCTCCAAGCCTGTCCAAACCAGAATGAAAACAAACATCTGCTGACAGTACAGAATGGCATGTTGTCTGTCCGAGCACAGGCGGAACCACCACTGGCCCAGCCTCGGAGCCGACAGCTCCAGACCTGGGGCTCTTCTGCAGGTTCATGTATCGCCACTGGGGCTGTGCCCACACGGGAATGTGGGCCGTGTCCAGCTGCACAGGGAGGAGCTGTGCTACATGAACAAGGAACACGCACACTCTGTCCTGGGGGGCTGCATCACAGCCCCTTGCCCCCAGAAACATCACCCGGTAAAGCCTGGGGCGGCGTTCAGACTGGACTCACTGTTAGGCTTCATACATCACAATAAGAGGATGTTCCACACCTGTTGGGATCCTGGCCGTATTGGCAGAATACGAACGGCTATAGAGGTCAAAAACTGCTGATGCAAGGTCAAAGGAAGAAGATAAGGCGATAAACAAGGTGTGGAGCCGGAGCTAGCATTTAACCAGCACCAATGAAATGCTTGCCTAAGGCGCGTGAACAAAGACTGCTGACCAACCACGAAGCAAGGAAAGGCGCGTGGACAAAGACTGCCAACCAATCGCAAAGCAAGGAAAGGCGCGTGTTTGAGTGAACAACCTCTTAGAGAGTATATAAGGGTAGCGGTTACACGAATAAAGTGGATTGAATTTGCATCATATTGGTGCGTTCGTTCTTTCCCATTCTCACCCACGTATGGGCTTCGGCACACACCACTTGTATAAAATACCACATGAGGGTAACGTGTGGAAGGAGTGAGGCTCAACACACATCAACAGTGCCACACTGGGTATTTCTGACCAAACAGAAAGGTAAGAGTACTTTTTTATTCCACTAAGGTGGGGCAAAGCATCTAGTCTGAAACCCTGGCATGCTGATGCTGTAACAGCCCTAACCTCTGCCTATGCTTTTGTGTCCTCTGGATCTTTTCTCCTCCTAGGAGCCTTTGCTTCAAGGTACTTTTCCTTCTGCTCTGCAGAAAGAACTGCAACCTCTGCCAAGTTGAGTGAACGCTTCCCAGACCCAAAGTGCGTTACAAAGTTCTCCTTGATCCAGTGGCCAGGCTGTGATCCCGGTCACAGCACAATATCTACAGTTACTCACATGGGCCTCCACATCACCCTTCTCTGATTACCCTGAGCTATAATCCTAAATAATTCTTTTTCACTCCTACTTGCCACCTAAAACTTCTCAAGAGCAGCACCAACAGCCTCCACTCTCAAGGACCCCTTCAGAGCAGCCACTTCAGAGTAACAGCTTCCTGTATGATGCCCAAAGTTCTCAAAGGGCAGTTTTGTACCAGAGACAACATCTATCCCCAGGTGGGACAGCCAGTTCACAGCTCTCACTACACTCCATGGACTGTCAACAGGCAGGGATGAGGAAAGTAATTGTTTACAGATCTTCATTAACAGTTTTTAACTCTGGAGTTCAGTTCCCCCTTGGTGACCAGGAGCAAAAAAAACAAGTACACTGGCAGGACCCACATGTTCAGAAATAATCTGAAGGTGATGCAGATGGAAGCCATTAAAGAAGGCCTGACCTTGAAGTCCTGAACATCTTCCTTCAATGAATATTAGGCCTGCTTAATATTTGTCCCTAAAGACCGGTGAAGGGTGACTCAAAACGAAGAAATCTAAATAATTCTTCCTGTAAAAGCTATGCGCTCTGCAAACAGAGCTGGAAGGTTAGTGGTAAACCTAGCAAATAGCATTTCATATTGGTCCTACCACTGGTATTACCATAGCAAATAATCAAAGAACTTAGTTTAATAGAAGCCATCACATCCTGTTTATCTTCCTGCTGGATTATTTATAGATTATAATCTTCCCCTTGCAAAACTGGCAAACTGAACATTCAAACAAAGATCATCTTGACTGCCAGTCTTGCTCGGTGTCAACAGGGACTCGTAAAGATAGAATGTTCAAGGACTAGAAAATTCCTGAAATGTTATTCAATATTTTAGGTAAGCAAACAAAATCAGTTCTACCAGTATCAACTGATCAGCTTCACATAGCCCAGGAGCAGGAGCATCATGAGACCTTACTTTAAAAAGAGCCCCTGCTCATTCAGAACTCTGTATTGTCACAGAGGGGGAGAACAATCCCTGAAAACAGAAACCATTTTAAATGCTATCTGGAACATTTCTACCAAAATGAAGCTGAACCAAACCACAGAGAACTTAGTTTCACCTGTGGCTTTATTATGAAAGGGTGCGTGTTCTAGAGCATGAAATTCAGATAGCCAACAGAGACCCAAAATAAAAAAAATACAAAAATTCCAACTCTAAACACAGCTGTTTAGGCACAGTTCTGTTTTGTGACTATCTGCAAAAGGCCTGGAATTAAAATCAACTCTGAAGCTTCAAAAGTTGTCCAAAGTGGAACTACTGCTATCTTCTCCGCTAAAAATTATACTGTATTTCTTCAAGCAAACATCAAAATTACATGATTAGAGAATATGACCTTATTTCCTTAAAATTAATAACCAGGCATTACCACCCTCTCAGACTACAGCAGAGCAAAAGTGATTACAAAGGTTGGATGTCCTGGACTGAGTATTTTAAGACTTACTCTGGGGTCATGCACAACCTTACTGTCAGGAGACTCCACACAGAAGGGCCTCACAGTTCGCAATGCTTATGGCACAATGCTTTGCATAATAATTCATGCCCTTTAAGTTCTCCAGCCAAGAAACAGAGAGGACACATCCCCACAAACATGGTTTCAGCTTCATACCAAGAGGAAACTGCCAGTACAGTCAAATTAAGTGAGGCCATTTGCAGAGCAAGCTGCAGGAGGTAGCTTGTAATGTGCATGAAAGAGAATGGAAAAATGAAACTAAGGTCACAAAACACAGTGTACCCATTCTATTTTTAGATTTAAACAGTAAAATATATCTTGCTAAATGTCTGCTTAAGAATGAGAAAGTTGCATAATCCCAGTTCACTGCTACAGGGTGTTTTCCTCAAAATAATCTAACTGTTTACGTGAAAGCCAAGAGAGCTTGTAATTAACCTTTATTTGTAAATATGTAAGGTCAAAGGAATACCTGCACTGCGTCCACCTACGACTGAAAGATTTGGTCTCCCCTACAAACAGGCAAACTCAAATAGGCTCCACTAATAAAACACATTACAAACCCATCACGGGAGCTGGAGAGCCCTTCCCAATACCTGGTCCTCAAAGTGTGTGTGCCCAAGACTGACATCTCTCCACTGAAATCTCTTCAGAGAAGAACCGGTGAGTCTCAAAGCCTACAATTCTAGGCGACCCCTTGGACTATTTACAGAGGAGGAGGGAGGGGTGAGGTGTGTTAGCTTTTCCTGAGGATTAAATTCTGGGTAATCCTCATGCATACATTGTCTGAGACATCCAGCTCTACAAAGCAGCTGCAGTCTTTAGGGTGGTGCTGTAAGGCAGAAGCTCCATTTTGCTCAGGGAAAAGAAAGAGAAGGAGCTGGAGTTAGTAAGAAGATCAAGCATCTCCTGGGTGGAGAATGGAAAGAGGCACTGCAAGCAGACACTGTCTTCACTTTCCCACCCAAGGCAACCTGGATGAAGAAAATATTCTCAGATCTTGGGGGTACTGGCATGTTCAGCCACAAAATATTCCTGTAGAATAAGTTCACACTAGAAGTACTCATCATTTTAATTTCTCCCTTGCAGTTTTGAATCTTCAATAATTAGAAATCGCCTCAGGGAGTAAGAGTCATAAGCCTTTTTTTGGGTCAGCTGGGGCATGGGAGCATTGGAATCTGGATGCTTACAAAACAAACACTTTTTCATTTCTACTGTGTCTAACTGGTGAAACATCTAAATCAGGTAATTTAAACCCAAATCTTTTGGCAGCTCAGACAGAGCAGCAAGTATCCACTTCTCAGCAGACCTTTGATTCCAAATCACTGTGGTTTGTCTACTGTAATTTCAGCCAGGACTGCACAGGTATATTGCAATCATAATATAAAAATGCAGGCACAGTTTAAAATTTATGAGATTAAAAGCTGAGGGCAAGATTCCTCTCCCAGTTACATCAACATGGAACTATTACAGCTGACATGAGAACTGGGCTGAGGGACACAAACCCAGAAACAGGAGGCAGGGACACTGCAGAACAGGGCACAGTCAGCCTCTTAAATATTTGGGGATTTCCTTCAGCAGTTCTCTCAAGAAGTTGGAACTCAATTTAAGAAGTGAAATTAGAGGGAAAAGATCTTCTCTGATCCTCTCTACAAAGCTAATTCACAATGTAATTTTCTATAACATACCCTGTCACCACCCTGCCCTCTGGAAAGAAGCTGAATGCTTCTACATGCAGGGATCCCAGACCCTCAGCAAGGAGGATCCTAAAAGGGGAGCTCTGCTGCACCTCCACAGTTACTCTCATGTGCTGCTAGTGGTTACCAACAAGCAGTTTCCACCTGCTCAGGTTCTGCCCTGACTCTACAGTTTCCCCACAACGAGCACTGTGTGTGAGGCAGCGTGAGGAGCACCATGGCACGGCTGAAATGGTGCTGACTGGTACCACTGGGAAAAACAAACAACATCCCATGGAGGTGAGGCTCTGAGAGCAGGGCTTGGCCCTTTGAACTGAAGGGACACAACGTCACCATTGGTCCCTGTTTGTTTTGATGGGCACTCCAAGATTCAAGCATTATGTCCACCCGGCAAGTGGTTGAGCAAGGCTGAGCCTGCACTATCCCCACTCTGACTGGAAAGGAGATGCAACATACTGAAAAAGGAAAGGAAGGGAAGAATGGGAAGGCAGAATGGGAGCAACAGCAATGCATGACATGGTTGCACACAGGAATCCTTTCAAGTTATTCCAAGTCCTTCTGAATGCCTCTTAAAATAAGTGAAATCAGCCATTCCCAAGGCATGGGCCATGCCTATCATTAATTCAGGAACAGCAACTAATGTGTTTGATAAATAAAAATCTGGCATTTATTCACAGCATGGCTAAGAGGGCCCAATCCTCTGACACCTTCCCCCCACAGGCACCTCACAGACTGCAAGTGTTTGGAGCCTGACTTCCCGCTTATCTTGGAGCCACATACCTCTTGATAAGGAGGAACAGTAGAAGTTATTCACAGCAGTTCAGTTCACTATGGAAGAAGTCAGCAAGGGAACAGTTTACCAAGCTGCTTATTTCAGGAAAGGAATTTTTTCCTTAATCCTCCTTGAAGTTTTCTTTTTTTCTTTTATAAAACTAAAAGCTTTTTGGAGAAGCTGCACATTCTCTCAGCCTCCACACTGAAGATCTGAAAGCTTTCTTTCCAAATCAGAAATGGCAGAAGTATAAAACTCAACAAGTCACCCTGAATTTGTGGAGGGTGATGTAACCTTTTTTTTGCAGTCTTTTGTTGTGATCTGGCATCTTTCTTAACCATCTGGGGGAAAGGATATCCTTAAAGGCTCAATATTCCTCTTCTGAAAATCATTAACAACTCTGTTTATAGTTTGAAATTAATGTGTTCATTCCAAATTAAAGCTAATTTTGCATAGTAACAGTCCAACTTGCCCTCTGTCCCAAAGAAGAGAACTCCTTTGATAGGAACTGGTAAACTTCTCACTTACTAACATTAATCATCATAACAGAAAGCGACACTGGTTTGGCCTCACAATTGTTTAAGACTGCATTAATGATCAGTGCAAAAGGATGGAAGGATTAAACTCATTTTAAACTTAGGTTTACTAAATTTTTTTAATACCAAAATTTTAAAAGCAAATCGTGTTTGCACTGATGCTCAGCACCAGCATCGTCTACTTATAATCTTATAATGGCCAGACTTCGTGAACGAAGATCTGGGGAAGGGCTCTCCCCACGTGGGTGTGCCCTTCCAGCCTGCACAGTGGATTTTTTAGGTGAGGCACAGCGTGCGCAGAACTGGCCCCACCGTTTAAGTCCTAAGGTCCATTTGCCATAGCCGAGCGAGCTTGGACAGTGACAGTGAAATCCTCGGGACTGTCTACAGCACCCAGGGTACTAACCGGGGCTGATCCTGCTGAGCATCCGAGATCTGACGGGATCGGATGGCAGGGAGGCATTTAACTGCCCCAGGGGACGGTCCCTACTGAGGACTCGAACTCGGGCCCTTGGGATTCAGAGTCCAGAGTGCTAACCTTTACACCACGGGACTGTCCTACTTATAATCTTAATGTAGAGTTTTTGGACTTTTATTTTTTTATCTTTACCCAGAATCATAGGGTAAAATTATCTAAGAGTTGGGGGAAGGTCCCCTGGATACTGCCTAGAAGCTGTGTATTTTGTTACTTGTAGCTCATCATTACTTGA
The DNA here is from genome assembly GCA_035583155.1 of Acropternis orthonyx. Lineage (NCBI taxonomy): Eukaryota > Metazoa > Chordata > Aves > Passeriformes > Rhinocryptidae > Acropternis > Acropternis orthonyx. The sequence continues at coordinate 54,801,750 of JAWWEU010000001.1, read as the reverse complement.
CTACCTTCAGCACAAACCAAAATGCTGCTGCTCAAGATCTCACCTGAAGGAAGGCAAGCAGAAATCAGAGGCTGAGTGATAGAATGGTTTTCAATTATGACATTCTCAAAGGCTGAAAGTAACTGTAAACCCCAACCTTTGCCTTCATTTTCTGGGCTTTTTCTTGTCCACCTTGAAAGACACTTTTACGAGGATAAGAGAAAGTCTGCCACCTCTGCAGCTCATACTAGCTCACCTTGAACACATGGAATGCTTCAAACTGAATGTTGGGGCTTTTATCTCGCAGCAAGTTCATCATCAACTTCAGATTTTCTGGTTTGCTAATATATTTTGTCATGATGGCAAAGTTGTGTCGGTCCAGAATCAGTTCACCCAGCAGCTATAGGCACAATGAGAGAAAAAAAAAACCACTTTTTTTTTCAGTTCATATTACTTTTGAATGCAAAGAAAGCAGCAGCATATTTCAATGTTTGCTTAAGAGGTTTCAGTGTCACTACCTTTAAAAAAAAAGGTAACTAGATTTGTTACCATGCAGTTGGTTACTTAATGGCTAGTACTGCTCATCTTCTGAATACTACAGAGGGGGATCCTGCATGTGGGCTGGGTGTCACAGGAGCTGGTGCTAGCAGGTAGGACAGAAGCAAGTGCAGTGCAGCTGACAAAGAAAGACACCTTCATTCCATTTGTGTGTTACATTAACACACCTATCTGGTTCCATCTGCAGGTCATATCAGACTTGGTACACCAGAGACTATCATGTTACTACTCTCAAGTTCATTTTAACCTATGTTCTGAACCGAAGTACAAATTTGAGGTCAGAGGAAAAATGATAGTGCTTGTTCCATAGAAACGGCCCAATGCTTCACCAGACATCCAGAAAACAGAAGACAGTGAGCTCCTGTGCATTTTCAGAGGAGCATCACAAACCTTAGATCTTTTTTGTTAGAAAAACAGCTGTTCCACTGCCATATACGCATCTTGATACTCTGCATAACATGGTGTACAAATGTAGAAGCAAAGTGCTGAGAAACATTACCTTCAAAGACTGTCTCTTTGTTACGTAATTTTCAGAATGAAGGAGTTTTTCATAATCCTCAAAGATCTAGAGTAATAAGAAAACACAAATGCATTAGATTCATGCCCATCCTTCCTCCTCTTGGTCCTTGTCACTCCAGAGAAGCAGCAGAGGCCACAGCAGTGACACTCTCTAATATTTCACTGCAATGGCAGGCCCACCTCTCATGGCCTTTTTCCTTGGCTGGTTATCACGCAGTGAATTAATGCCCAGGAACGCTCCTCTTCCAAGTACTGCAGATGAGGATACCACATATGGACTGGATGCAACAGGGGCTGGCATGAGCCAACTAGGACAGAAGTAACCCAGAGCCTGTACAGCCTTCTCTTACAGAATGGTGAATGTGCTGCCAGGACATGTGGGTCCAGCACGTAACATCCCCTCACTTGTACAGTGGTCATGACTGACTGTGTAATTTAATACAGTACATGAAAATGGTGATGGTGCATCCCAAAAGCTCCTCTTGTGAGGTGCCACCTCAGCTGCCTTCAGCACCCTCACTCACTAAAGCCATTTGCCCAGCAAGGATCACCAGGAGCCAAGTGTGTGCTGGCTTTTCCCTTGGACTGGGCCAAGGGAATCTTGTGGTCAAGAAGACAGAGAGAAGGCTACAATATGGCCAAACTATCTATCCAACAAGTGAAAAATCCAATACTGCTGTCTGAGAATCATCTGAAAAAAATGCTCACTTAGGCAATTAGTACTTAAAAATTTAAAATGTTAAATAAATGTAGAATGGGGACTGTTCCAGTGCAGTGCTTCAGTATTAAAAGAGAAGAATAGCAAAAGACACTAATTTTGCTCCAGTTAAGCTGCATTTGTGACTCAGCAATTATTATCCTGCTCTTTATTTAACCTTCTTGGTAACTAGAATGAAAGAAATTTGTCTTTTCACCATGGCAATGAAACAAAGAATAGCTCAGGTAACATGAGAATATAACCCATAGTCTAATTCCATGATCTGTATGGGTCCAGTTCTAGTTGATTCCAATGGAATTTTTCTGACCCACAACTCTGTCCGAAACAGAGCCAAAAAATCAAAACGAAAAACGGCAGTTAACCAAAGGACTGATTTCCTTAGGATGATAATAGGAATACTCTGACCTCAGGCCTTCATTTAGGTACATGTAATTTCCAGTAATGCTAAAACTTCTTTCAGTAACTCTTCTCCTATGTACCCAAATAAATAACACCAGTATGGCCCTATTGGTGCCGGGGTACCACAAAACTGTTCCAAACTGTTTACATTTTTCCCCATGATCTATTTACACACAAAGTTTCAGTTCCATTCACATATGAGGAGACACGATGCACACAGAGAGGAATAAAATCTGCTTTTAAATGATGAGTTCTCCTGAAACCTTGGTGTCTGTCCCCAGGTGTGTGCAGAGGGGGTACCTGTATTTCACACACTGTGCAAGGATTCTGCTCTAGTAAAAAGCAGTGTTTAGCTTTGCAGTCATATGTGACTATTTTATGTCAAACATGAAACCCCCTGCTACTGAAATGGCACTTTTTCCAGCTAAGCACGAAGAAAATAAAAAAATTCTTTTAGCATTGATACTTACTGGATCATAATTTTGTTCCAGAAATTCCGCCACCAATGACTTGTGTCGTGTTAAGAGGTCCTGTGGAAGAACAGAGAAAGGTTACCTGAGAGAGCATGCTCATTTGATTGTCCCTTGATTCTCAAATGTATTGCAACACTTTCTACCAGAAGCCATTTATACCATGCTTTCTACAGAGAACACTGCATTATGTGTTCAGTAGGACTTTAAGGAGAACTCAGTTAATGCTGACAGAATCAACACAAAACTATTTTAATACTCCTTATTCCTGTCTCCCTCCCACCTTTTCTTATGCTCATTTGTCATAATGCACAGTGTTTATGCTAAACCAGGATAGGGGAAAGGAAGAACGTAAACTAACCCTCTATGGAGGGATGAGCTATGGTCTCTAAGCCAGAAGTGATCTATGTGCTACCCCATAGCTGGAAAATATGCTAAGCTGGATTAACCACTATTGCTCATCTCCAAGAATACCACAAGGAAGACTCAATTCAATGGCTGTATATATATATATTTAGTTATTTAATAAAGAAAGCTAGTCACCAACCTAAGTTAGACATCCCGGCTTCCCCCACACCTTCACTCCCTCCTTGGGAAGCAGACTCAGGTGCATGGGATGAATCCCTTCTGCAGATCTTTTTCTGCCCAGGGTTGGCTTACTGACACAAATAAGTAGCAGACCTTTCAGACAGTTGGATGGGCTGCCTCCCATGCTAAATTCAGATTTAAATTAAAGAATGGGGATGCTGGTGCTCAGCAACAGTCTCTTTACTGGACAAATAGCTACAAAATGGAGTGGCCAGTGGGAGGCATTTAAGTATGATTTTGATCTTATTGCTTGTTTTAAAACATAACACTGATCATAATAAATGCCTGATGAAGTCCATTCAAGTTGGTATTTTTTTGCTGAATCAGTTTCTGCACTCTTTTCATCATCTTTTCCTGGGTTCCCCTACCCAGTCAGAGACTGAAGCTGCTGAGGGGCTCAAGCAGATGCACAGACACATCCTCATAAGTAAAAGAAATCCTTTAATTTATTTTTACCATCAATTATAAGAGGAAAGAAGACCCCTACAAAATTCAGTGCATATTTTTAATACATTCCTTTATCTAGCAGGACTGCAATGACAGCAGTTTTAAAGGCTAAGTGAAATACATGTGATTCATGAGCTTTTATGCAGGGCACTTAAGAGGCAAGTACCACATCCTTCAATAGGGGGCACAAATGGAATATAATCTAAAATGAGTTTTTCATAGAAAATGACAAGAAAGTGGGGAGCAGCAGTATTCAATCAGCACTCTTTCCAACTGCTGCTTGCACCCTCCACAGCCAACTTATATCTCTAAATACAAGCATTTTCCTCTGCATTTTTAACAGCTCAGTTTTCTCTCTGCAGTGCACCTGGTTGAATTTAATTAAGAAGTACATCTCCAGATCATAAAAAATTCCAATACTTCCCTACTATAAATATCCTCAGACTTCAATACACATTGAATTAAGCCCTCCTCTGGTGCATAGACTATCCAAGGCTTTCAACTCTGAACCAGACACCTCAATGGCAACACTACAAACTCAACATGGGGGCAACAGAACCGAAAACAGGAGTTCAGTAATCCAGCCAGCAAGCAATCATATTTTTCTGGTATTAGTAATGAGGTAGCTCCATATTTCGTAATTCAATTGCTTCCACATCACCTCTTGCTGTTCCAGCTATTCAGAGTAACAGACAAATAGGAGATGAGATGAGATGAGATGAGCAGCCAGTTTATTTCCAGAACTGACCATGTATCAGGTGCTAAGAGGAAATTTAAAAAAAACAAACCAAAACTCAGTTTTATACATTTTCCCCAAGCATTTTAAAAGGCAATTTCTGACCTATGTCTAAGGATGAACTGCCCTTATACTCCTCTCTTCCTAGTACATGTGAGGATGTGAATTCTATTTTTAAATCCTGCTAAAAATACACTCAGTTCACAGGGGACAGAAGTACTTTCCACAGCTGTAGATCTGTGAACAATGTCAATCCCTCTTTTTTGGGGGGAGGGCTGTAGCAGTTTGCAGTCCTTGCCACAGCTTAACTGAACCTTGTCCCCTTGCTGCCTCCTGTTTGGGGTGAAGACTGTGCATCACCACCAACACACTCTGCTGTCATGCTCAAAGCAGGACCTGGGGGAAAGATATAAATCTCTTCTCTCAAGCTGTGAACTGAGTCCAAGAGCACTTTTTCTGACCAGAGACAAATATTCATCTGAGCATAGGGTAAAACACCACAAACAGAAGATTTAAGTATCTCAGTTATGTTGCATTTTTATACAGTCCTACACCGCACTATTCCTTGTCTGTGCTTCTGTGCTAGTTTGGCTTTCGTAACATTTACCTAATCTTCACCACAACATCGAAACTTAGAGTAAGGGAAAGATGCTGCTATTGATTAACTGGTGGTTTGAATTGCTAATCCTGCTCAAGTCATTACTGAAGAATGCAATGTTATCTCCATTATGCAAATATTCATCCCATTCCGTAGGTTAGTAAAACCCAGTAAAAAGCCAGGTTTCAGTATACCTTGAATCACTGAGCTGAACTCTAACATTCCTTGCAGTTATTCCAAAGGTCTATCTAATCGTGTTTCTAATTAGCTTTATAAGGAAAGAACAAATAATGTGTTTCTATAACAGCAAGGAGCTCAGTGTTAGAAGAAAAAAGGAGTTACACCTCTATTTAGAAGAGTCTTTAATGCAAAAGAATTTTCCCCAGCTTTCTTAGACTGTTTTTCAGAAATAAATTCATCTTCCCTGTATGTAAGCCCACAGCACCAAGTTTTGCGGAGAGGCTCTACTAGCCCCTTGCAGGAACAATGACAGTCACAATACAAACTCCAGAAAATTTGGCAGGCTCCACCCAACTTCATTTTTAATATGAAACAGACTCTACAGAGTCTATGCAGTGTTTCCACCTACAAAGCTTTTAGCAGTACAGCCCTTACACTTACCCACGGGTCATGAAAGTAAGACCATGAACACATTGTAAAATAATTGGCAGACACAGCATTAATCTAGACCTGACTGCCAAACTCAGATGGGACAGCGAAAATTACAAGGATTTCAAAAACCACTTTCAAATTATGCCCCTTCTATTGTAGTTGGGACAGGCAGTGGTTTTGTCTCTGGGGAAAGGTAGAGAGAGAAAAAGGTTATGTGTTTTGCAAGAACTGTGCGTAATATATGATTAATAGGAGTTTTAAATGGTTGCATAAAAGACCTTGGGTTATCAAGATGAAGAACATTAATTAAATACATGTTTACATTTCTCTAAAGATTCTTTGCAGACTTGATCACTGTTGTGAATCCTGTTACAATCAGATCAAGGATTAATTACATCCTTTACTGAATGATAAAAAAGTCACTCAGTTCAAAGCAACACAACACTTCAGTGATGACTCCTGATGGAGCACCATTTTTGACACAACACTATGATGCAGGTATTGAATAATTTACCTTGAATGTAGCAAAGGCATCAGAAGCAATATCAAATGTTGACATTTCCACATATTTAAAAAAGTCTCTGAACTGTTCTGAAAAGAGTATGATTTTGGCCAAGGGTTCATGTCGGATACACTCTCTCAGCATAATTCCACAACGTAAGGCAATATTTGGGGATTCATATCTGAAGAATGAAAAGAAACAGGAAACATAAAAAAGAACAAAGATAAACAGGCACTTTTCTAGCAACAGAGGACTTCGCAGCATAAAGAACATATGTGCCAGAGGGGACACAACACACAGAGGGCAGCTTCCAGTCACAGCACTGTACCCAGCCTCAGGCCCTCAGCCCAAAGCCCAGGAGCAGATGGCTGCCATAATTTTTCATCACAATCCTCTCTCTTCCCAAGCCAAAACACATTTTGGTGTAAATTTGTTTTACACCTCCTCTCTGCAGAAAGACGGTGGAGAGTGTGTAATGTTTCAGCAGAGCTCCTTCACCCTTTCAGATTTATGAGAAAACAAAGCCCATACAATATAAAAATCTTCATTTTCGGATTTAATTCTGAACCCCTCAGCTGAGCCAAGAAAAATGTAACACCTCATGACCATTAATCACCTCCCACTCCTCTTCTAGAGGACATTCCTCTAGTGTATTAATGAGGAAGGTAAGAAGAGTCTGTTCAGGCAGTCTACGTAGGATTCAGCTTTCTGCAGGTCTGAAGGTTTTTTTGCAGTTTATGAGGAATTCTTCTCAATCCCTCCTCTACAGAGGCTATGACTGATTAGGAGACAAGTACACAAGTTCCTCAAGTTACAATCCTGTTACAGTGCATGCACTGCAAAAGCCAGGAGCCAGCACATGTCTTGAACTTGGCAGAGGAAGGGACGGGGGAGGCAATTCATACAATCTTCTATTTCTATAAAGTCTTGATTTCTTTAAAGCTGAAATTAATCTGAAACTATTAGAAACACATTTAAAAAAATTTTAAAGAAAAAATGAAATCCAACAGTCAAGAAGAAGGACTTAAAATGAACTTCTTCCAGCAATCTTCAGTCACGTGAAAGTGGTGAAGTCCAAGGGGACAGAAAGCATGCTTCATTTCAATAAACTGGTTATACTATATCAGAACTGTGTATTATCACCCCGAGCTTATCAGCATCATTTTTCCTTTGCACAACTAATTCCTATGACTAGGCCAAAAGAAATTAAAAAAAAAAAAAAAAGGGAAGAAAACCACAAAATGCCATCTGTGTTGTAAGTGAGTGGGCCCTCAAATCTACCACCAGCTTGCAATTTAAAAGAACAGTAGTGTTTTCTCAGCATACCAGAGCTGCATACTTCAACCTGGTATCAACAATAGTTGGCTTAATGAAAAACGAATTGCTATGCCAAACAGGCAAAAGAAACTTCCCACCCTCAAGGAAATGCAGGCACTCAAGCCCCTACTTGTTTTCGTTTGGGAAACATTTGCAAACTTGAATTTATAACTCTTTAGACAACGGAAATTCACTGAAGTTTCCCATTGAGGCATCAACTCCATTAGCAGGAATACTAATCTGCAAGGAGAAACAGGCAGAGCTGCTCCTAGGAGTGCAGCCAGGAAAATATTTAATAGTTGGCTAATAAATATTTTGGTTGGAATAAAAGCAAATTACACTGTTTCCAACACAATAACTTTTAAAAACATTAAGTATCAACAGAATCATTCTTAGTCAAATGCTCCATTATCTGGAAGTGGGTTATGGACCTTTCACTGTTCACATAAGTGAGGGAAGTTGGGTTTGGCTCCTGGAATATGCCTGGAAGAAGTTTAGAGGCTGCCCAGTCATAACCAGCATGTTCTCTGCACCCACACTTACATACAAAGCCACCAGGCAGGAATTATAGAAATGTTTTTCAAAATCACTTCTAACAAGCAATTAGTGCTCTATGCTGATGTTTTTCCACAGCAGAAAAAAACCATTAAGTTCTGCTCTGTTTGGATGAATTTACAACCTAAAGAAATCCCCACACAGTGACTACTGGGGCAACTAGAAAATAAAACAACAGGCTTGAAATATTTTGAAACACTTGTTGTGGAGGTTGAAAGAGTCAAGACTAAGAGCAGAGATGGATTTCAGTGTAAAAGGGAATCAGTCTTGCATGGTTAGTGCCCAAGGTACTACAAGGTGAGGAGCACAAACAGAAGATCAGGAAGGCATCAAGTCTGGGAAACACAAGGTCTTAATGAACAGATATATTCTGATCTGTTTTTACATTAACTTGTATAGCCTGGATAAAATAGTATATCCAAGGATAAACTCAAGGGGAATTCTGCAACCTCAGCCAATATACCATTAAGGCTTTAACTGCACTGTGATATGAAGAGGTCATCCCAACACATATCAGAATACTGTCTAGATTTGAGACAGCATGAGGCACAATATACATATATATTCACAAAGAAGCTTATAAATTTGTCACTTGAGAGAAACAATGCAAGTGTCATAAACAAAGTCCTTAACAGTCACTGTACTAGAGGGACAGTCTCCTAAATTACAAGGGACCAGAGTTATTTCTGGGCTAGTGCAATATGCTGATGCCAGAGAAAAATACTGACCCAAATATGTCTCGTTCTCTATATACACCAAACATTCTACTCCTCTGAAACCCTACTCATACACAAAGCCTGCACACACAGAAAATAAGATCCTATTAAAGCAAGTCCTCATGCAGCAGGAAAGTCAAATAACCTAGCAAAATGAAAAAAGTCACAAAAAAAAAAAAAGTAGGGAACTATGTGCTGTATGTTTTCTGAAGCTGAGAAGCTGGAAGGAAGCAGGCGACAACTAGAACGAAGCCTAAAAAAAAGGTAAGAACAGTTAGCTCAAGCTGGCAGTGCTGCTGGAGTATTAGGCAGGAAACACTGGGTGGGAGCTCCAGTTCAGGATCCCTCCCACATTAAGCCACAAGAAAGCAGCCTTTTGCTGTTGGGAACTGTCACGGGGCAGAGAAAACTTTGCATCCAACATTCAAGCAGTAAAACTATGAGAAGCCTTCACAGTAGTCCTGGGCCATTTCTTCTACAGTCATTGACAGAGACAATTTTTTTTTCTCACCAGGTAATGTCACGATGTCATGTAACAACACAGAATGGTACAAGTCAGCCAAATCCACTACCCTCGAAGCAGATTTTGAATTCCTGTCTTTCATTTAGCATTAGATAAATATATATTTATCTAATCTTCTCCACAGGCACCCCCTTGTCGCGGGGGAGAAGCTTGCATGCCCTTATGAGGTTGTGAGCTATGCTGGCGGTG
>JAWWEU010000001.1:54761801-54792224 GCA_035583155.1 Acropternis orthonyx | reverse complement strand
CTTGCCTATCTCGCATTGGCCTTTTTAGCCATCAGCGTGCTTGCAGCAAGCGTGGGTAAAGCCCTTCCCAGATCTTCATTCGCGAAGCCTAGCCATGATTTATCTAATATAATGCCTTTAGCATTAACTAAATATGAAAACACACCCTCAAGTTACATTTTCAAGTGGTGTTGTCTAAGACTGTGTTTCCCAGTTCCCACTGCACATGAGCACCACACACTGTGGGCATGCATCAAACTGTGTGTTCAGGGCCCTGCCCTTGCTGTAGGCACATAGTTTAAGTATCATTTTTAGACCGTGCCAGCAGCAGGACACACACAGGTAAGGCATCATTGTGTTTGACATCACTACATTGCTCTGCAGTAGCTACTCAGACCACCACTGCCAAGGCTGGACAGGACTGACTTCTGGACTTCTGATGAGGAATTCAACAAGACACTCCGGAACTGGCATTTCTGATACACTGCAGTGCTGCAGAGAGCTAGTCAAGAAATCATGAGCAAGGAACCCGAGGACCAAACTAACACAGACATGCTGCTGCATGCAGCAGGGATCTCCAAAAAAGCACCTAAGTGCTGCTATTTAAACACATTCACTGTCTCAGGTCACTTACAGTAAAACGTCTGTCAGCAGCACATATGCATAACATAAAAATTTTATGATCATCTTAATGTTCTTAGTTGTTACAGATGCCAAAGAAAATTTGGGACATGATCCAAAAATATTTTTTATCTTTAAATGAAGCCCAGACATATGGTAGCAATACATGCACAGTATGCAAAACCAAAACTAGTGAAAAATTGAAAAAGCAAAGGGAAGAAAATTATTGAATCTACATATGAAATTGAAATTCAAGTTGTGATAATGACAGAGAGAATTACCATCACTGTCCTCAAACAACTACTTTGAGGTTTATATGAATGGTGAATTTTAATGAACAAATTAAACCAAAATCCATTTAACTGTCTTACTGGTTGCCTTTCTGAGGAAGTTGGTGTTTAGTAACACAAAACAGTCAAGAATTTCAAAACTAAAGATAAATCACAACAAATCACTATACTTGTAAGAGCAAGACCCAGCTCAGCCCAGACAGCTGCCCGGGCTCGCACCACTCTGCCCTGTGAGGAACGCAGCAGGTCTCCAGTCCCAGCAACCAAGAGCTCTGCCACCATGCTCAGCCATGAGCTTGCCATTCCTGAGATCCCTGGGACTGACTAGTTCTCTTGGTTGCTTTTCCCTTACTCAGCTGTGCTGGAATGTGGCCACTTCTGAAGGAAATAACTATTTTAGAGGACTCCTGTGCTTATGATTCTCCTGGCTGGGGTCTGCCCCTGGGAAAGGAGTGAGGCTGGCTGAAGGGAATTTTACCCTTGGGGTTGCAGCCTTGTCATGCTCAAATCTTTGAGGGTGCTTAAGTATTTTCTTGGCTATGGAGCAAATGGTAAAAATGCAAATCTTCAACGTCAAGAGCAAGAAAGACACTTAAAAAAATCATTCTCTTAAGAACCATTAGTTTAAAAGGCTTATATCATGGTTTTGAATGACTGTTATTCATGTGACCATACAACTACAAGAGTTCATATTGTTTCAAACTGATCAGATAAATGCATTTATTTCCACATCAGTTACTTAATCCCAATGACATATAGTCTCCTCTCCTTAGGGAAAAATAAACACAATCCTAAAGTCAAAAGAAAATCAAGCAGAAAACAGTAGACTTCAAGAGCTGGAAAAGCAAAGCTGCTCACTGAACAAAAGGGACTTTTTGTCAGAAACCTCATGTGTCTTAGGTCAACACTTGTGCACTCCTGAATGCAACTACAGCTTATGTCCTCTCCACACAGTCCCTCTCCTTGGCCAACTTATCTCGGGAACCACCAGGTTACAGCTGTGCACTGACTCCCTGAGGTTAAAAAGACCAAAAAAATATTTAATGCTGAAAGCTGTAGAGTTAATTATGGAATTAATTTAAAGTTGAAGTTCACTTGTGGCCACAAGCACTGTGTGAGAAGTCTATCCCATAGGCACAACTACTCTTTTAATGCCTTTTTGCTCTTTGTTCTACCACACAGTGGTCCAGTTTGACTCCAGCTATTTACAGACACCACTGTTGGTCACTCCTGCAATGTAAAAATGTCTAAATGAAACTCAGCAGCCATCAACAATGCTACACGGGAGTTTAGGGCAAGAACTGAAGTACACATCACACAGGGAACAGTCAAAAACAATCAGCACATAATTATTTCAACATGAAATTTGGTGAAGAAATAATGGTCAAATAAAAATAATAATCCAGTCATCAAAAAGTATACAGTTACATAGAAAGAAAGTCAATATCAAAGAAACAAAATAAGAAATCTACAATAAAACCTGAAAATTCTTTTTTAAAAAAACCCTAAAAGTAACAAGTAGGTAACTGCAATGCCAGCGTGTTCCAAGCCATGCTCTTTATTGGAAATCAAATTAAAGCACCTACCCTTTTAGAAGCATGAATAGGATATGTGGATGGGCACTAATGTATTCCACAGTAGGGCTGCGCGTGCCAATTTGTCTTCTCAAGATGTTGTTAAATATCTGGGAAACGTCCTTTTTGCCCTGTTAAAGAAGCAAAATATATCTTTGCTTAGAAAAACATGAACAAATGACCATTTACTATAATACCTATTTAAAATAGAAATGCAACTGAAAACAGAAAAAGTCAGGTTGCTTTTTTTGCAGGGGTTCTGCACAGTCTCACCACCTCATATTTATTGTTTCTTCAAAGACACCTTAGGCTTCCTCTGTCAGGGGGCTCTGAAGACAAGGGTCATCCCACTCCCATTTACACCTTTCTTTTTCTAAATGAGGATGTGCGTTCCTCTTACTCTGTCAAGCAAGTCCCTGACTATTTTAAATAGCAACATGGAAACACCATAAAAGCAAGCCACTACCCTGAGTCAAATGTGCTTTTGCAGTGCTATTGCTCCTGTACCCTCCAAATTTGTCAAGGTAGTACTAACACACTGCTCCACTGCCTAGACTTACAAAGCTAAAGCTTTCCATTAGTTAAATGCAAACAACACTGAGTGTGTTGCATATCTGAACATCAGGGTTAAATTTAAACTGCGCCTATTACTACATCATGAAAAATTAAATAATTACTACCAATAAAATGGCTGCATCACATACATGCCTCTGCTTTAGTCACACCTAAGATCCTTCACTTTGTCCTAATTTTATCCTGTATACACATATCTACACAATCACATTTTGTCTTCAAATGCTTCCCTATGCAAACAGCTTTTCAGAAGGTCTTTCCAAATTACATTCTATTCAACCACAAGGTTCACCAATGTATCCTGCATTAGAAATCTTCCTTCTCCACCACTTTTGCCCCTAGCCACAGCAGATAAATTGATGTGTGAAATTAAGGGAGGGGAGAGACCGCTGCACTAATGACCAGTAACCAAGGCACTGAGTCAACAGCAGGTCACTATGCGCAGGGCAAGATAAAGCAAAAGGTTACTTGTTCATTGATCTGTCTTGGGAGGACAAACATTCCTTGGCAGAGAATTTACTGAATGTTTGAAGCCAAGGAGCAGATAGTTTCACACAAAGAAAAATTCTCTGGTTTACCTCTACAAATAAATCACTGCTGAGAAACATAATATATTCTGCTTTCCTACTCGTTCCAGCACAGCTGGCTTGGAGACTCAGGGATCTGGGGACTCAGGGAATTAAACAAGAGAATCAAATCAGAGCAAGCCAGTCCATCTGCCTTTGTCTGCAACACTTTTTTTTGACCCTTAGACATCCTTTCAATTAGGTTAATTCTGTATATAGTCATCCCATTCTTCCCTATCTCTACAACATCCGTAGCGCATGCCTGGAATCCCGTGATCCCCAGTGGCTTTAGCAGGTACTCCAAGATGAAACCAATCCAGACAGAGCAGAGCTGTTGAAAGCGTGAAGACAGCCAAAAATTAAGTGATCCTCTCTGCTATGCCAAATTTTATATTAGTTACTTAATACTGGGTGCATTGCAGCATTATACCCAATAGCAGAGAGGAGATTAGATAGACAGATAGATAACATAGATAGATAAAAATATGTATCCAATTATACCTCATTTTTTAGAGATCAGTGAAGGTGAAAGCCAGAGCTGATCTCCTTGGGTTCTCCTGGAGGGAGTGGAGACAGATGGGAGGGAACCAAGACAGACTTCCCTCACCACCATACATTAAAATTGTAGAAATACCTTTGAAACACTTCTTACTTGGATCTGCAATTCAATTTTGCCTTATAATGAAATACATATGGTCACTGAAGCACAAGATAAGGCAGCATGAAGTGGAAAGAACCAAAAAAACTGCCAAGAATGAGTTATATAAATAACAAGTTGTAGGATACCTATGCCATAACTTGTGAACCTTTAGACTTACAAAGTAACATCTACATTTCCAGTTGACTTTTTCTGTGTGCACACTTTCCTCAGTTCTTCAAAGTTTAACAATAAATTTAGTATTTTAAGTTCCTAAAAATCCAGTCTGATTTTGATTCTGAGCTCTTGCCCAAACCCAGCTTTAGTGCTTCATAACAAGATTGTGGCCAAAACGATACCTTGTTTCTTGACTGGCAGAAGCATTAAACCTGTATTTTCTATAGATGAGTCTGATGGATGTGTGCAAGTCTTCCCTACACAGTAGTCTTTGAAAACACATCTTCAAACGGAAGCACAGCTGTGAAAAACTGGGATCCAACTGGGCAACAGGGTCAGTGATGAGCAGGGAGTCAGAACAAAACAAAGTAACCTACATAAACATTATTCCCTTCAGAAATCAGATTTTCAAGTAATTTATGATTTTGCCTTCTACCATTACATATGGATCAAAAAATTAATTTGCACATTATAAAGTGATAAAATTGCTTGTTAAACAAAGAAACTGAATTACCAACCATGGCCACAAATATAACAAAATGGAAGCAGAAAAGTTCATAAACTGGAAAAGTCAGTGGGGCCACAAAGACAAAGCAGAACATGCTCTTACTATCCTCTTGTTCAATGACATTTCATTTCTAGGGTTTTGTCAAAAGAGTACATATAACAGCTTTGCTAAATGGTTGGAAAAATCTATTTTGCAATAAGAATTATTAGAATTGTTTGTAACAGTAAATTAGCAACTGATTAGGTATTTATTCAGTGCTTGCATTTAAGGACTGTGCGTTCAATATGTCCATACAGAATTTTTTTTCTGACAGAAGCAATACAGACAGTCATGTAACTAAAAAAAAATGCAGTAGTGTTCTTTCTGTGCTAACAATATATTCTCCTCTCCCCTCTCTTATTTTCTTGAAGGTTTTTTAGGGGTTTGGATTGCTGGGTTTTGAGTATTTTTGGTGGCAAGGGTGGCAAGAAGGTGGCAAAGGAAAGGTTCTCAATAAATTCTAGTATTAAAAAAAACCCTCCTGAACTTAACTCACTAACGATGCTTTCAAAAATTAATACAAAATAAATAAGTCCTTGAATCCTGGCTTTACTGGAGGTGGGGGGAATAGGGGGAAAAAGAAAACATAAATCTCCCATTGTTCCACCCTTTCATTCATTTACAAAAAGGAAAGAAAATAACTTCAATAAGGAGACGAAACTTCCCCATGAAAGTGATTCCCACAAAAGGTGGCTCTGAGAGCATCTGATCTCTCTGGGAAACCAATTTTTCAATTCAGCAGCTGCGTATACGTTGGGTACTGCTCCTGCTTCAGACCTCAGTGGTGGAGGTTTGGCTCCTGGGAGCTGGGGATTTCTCACTGGTGCATGGACACTAGTGACACTTCACAGCAGCCAGAAGCCACATAAATCCCAGAACTTGTAACAGCAGTCCCTGGGGGTCACTGTCCCAGCTGACTGTAGACCATAGCAATACTATAATGACCTGACAAAGTTTCTTCCCAGTCCCTACCAGTCAATGCTCAGTTAAAAGGGTTTATATTTATCCCCAGTTACTTCAATCTTTACTGTAACTCTTCTTCTCCTTACTTATAAGCAAGTTTGGTTGTCTTAGCAGTTGTATATTCAGTTTTTGCCTTTAGCAACAAAGCTGACAAGAAATTCCACAGAATATGTAATTTTATATAGAAATAATATATATGTATAGATTTAGATTAATCCTTCTGCTATGAAAAGAAATTTATATTCTTTTCTTCTTTTAATCCAAACAATTAAGTGGGGGTCAGTCAATTTACCTTGCTGCCTGCTGTCAGATTTTAACAGATTTTTCAGCTCCTTTCCTCTCAACTAAATAATTTTAATTTTTTTCAATCTTTGTCACATGAGATTTTCCCATGCTTCCAATACTCCTCATTCCATGTCTCTGAATCCATTCTAAATCAGACACACTCTTCAGAGACAGTGGGTCTGATGGTTGCAGTATCTCAAAGAGTTTCATCACTGCAGCTTTATAAGGTAGTATTCTCAGCATAATTACCTATCTTGTTTGGATACACATGGTAATATATTGTTATTGTTTTTGTTTTAGCTAAAAAAAAATCAGATGCATTGTATTTACTGCCAGTATACAAGCACATCTTTCAGGACACTCACCAAGCCAGAGTAACCACTTTCTTCAGTGCGTGAAAAACAGTTTTGAATGCAATAAAATTATTTAGATTTCAGAAAAATACGACTCTACTCACTGACAGCACTGAGACCACGGAGATGCAAAGGTTTATGGATGCTGACCTACCTCAAAATCTATCAGCTGTAGGTTGGCAATAAGCGTCACTAGAAGGCCACTGTTGTATAGCTCTTGTGCCAGCTGGGCCACAATTTCTGTAGGTGGCTCTTTGTCTGTGGTCCCACACAGAATTTCCTTCATTGCTTGCAGAGATTTTGACACTTCCTCTGATGCCTGTTCGCCAGCAGAAATGGGTTTAAAAAAAAAAAAAAAGAAAGAAACAAGAGAAAGAAAAGCATTTTCTTTTAAAAGATACGCATTTCAAAACAAATGCTTCTAACCATACTTAAAATGATCGTTCTCTACTGAAAAATGGTTCAGTAACCTTATGCAATCACTGAGGCTGAAGCATCCACACTGCATCCTGCAGGTCTTACACAGGATATATTCAATTTAAACACAGCATGCCATCACTTACAGATCACAGGCATAAAACAGGGGCAAGACAGCAATTACCAACAAGCATCAGCAAGATCCTTTATGGGTTTGGAGACAGGCACTGCCCTGCAGAAGCAGCAGCAATTTCACCACTGCTCCCTCCATCCTTTCCAGTGGGTTCCATTGACCCACGTAGGGCAAGAGGTGCAAGAGGTGCCAGACAGAGGTACCAAACCAGCCAGCCACTCCCACCAGCAGTGTCACCTCCCCATTGACTGCTTGCTGATGGATTGTCCCAGCTCCTCTACTAGTAACCCAAATAAATTCTCCTACCCCTGTGTCATTGTTTAACCTCGCAGGCAGCTAAACACCACTCAGCCATTTTCCCACTCCTCCTCAGTGGGAGGGGGAGAGAACAGGAGGAAGGGGGAAATAAATTTGTGTGAGATAAAGACAGTTTAACATGACATAAAAAAAAAAAAAGTAGTAACAATAATAATAAACAAGTGATGCACAATGCAATTGCTCAAATGATGTCCAGCCAGTTCCTGAGCAGCAGCCCCCCAGCCAGCTTTTCCCACAGCTCTATACGCTGAGCATGATGCCATATGGTATGGAATATCCCTTTGGCCAGCTGGGGTCAGCTGTCCCAGCTGTGCCTCCTTCCTGCTTATTGTGACCTCCTGCCCACTCACTGGTGGGGTGGGGTGAGCAGCAGACTCTGTGTAAGCACTGCTCAGCAAACAACTAAAACATCAGTGTGTTATCGACATTATTCTTACCTTAAATCTAAAATACACCACTGTACCAGCTGCTAGAAAAAAAATTAACTCTATCCCATCCAAAACCCGACACCTGACTCCTCATCGTGTGTGGTTTGAGTCAGCATCTTCTGAGAGGGATTTGCATACCAAGCACACAGGCACTTAAGTCTCAGGTGGAGAAATTTTAAATTTAACAATTTGCTTTAGTAAAGTTCCACAGCTGTCACTAAGTGAAGTAAAATAAATCTTTCATCTTTTGCTCCCACTAATATATACTAATTCTGTGCAATGATTCAGATACCTAATGTAGAGGGAAAATCAGGAATTACCTTATAAAACATCTTGACTAGAAAGCTTACAACAGGAAAATGAAAGACACTCATCTATAAAAAGGCAATAGCTTAGCATTCATGGCAGTAGGCAGGTTTGAATCAGATGTGAACACAACATCCTGCTTCCCAAGGAAAATGACCTCTGGCTGCAGCGTGGCGGCTCTGGCTCACGCTCTCCTCACAAGTTTGCTCCACTTCATACAAATAAATACTCAAATAAAGCAAAGGTGCTACTTTTCTGTGTGTGTGCTTTAAATGCCACTGGCTCCAGCCATTGGGCTATGGAGGGAATGGCTCTTCCTGGGTCTGGTTATATTTATTACATGCATAACCTACAGCAAGGCTGATTGGATTCTTTGGCAGGGAGTGGGAAGGAAGTAAGAAACAGGTTTGAAAGCAAAACTAAGAATGACAGCAAAGTCCCAAGCAGGATGGTTAACAATTCTGAAGATAAGACAGCCTTTCACATTTATATTGCTAAACCTTTACTTGAAATTAGTATTTTGATAGCATAGCAGGTAAAAAAATAAATAATCAAGACACACAGAGAACACCCATAAGTCATTTGTAAAAGCTAACCGGACATGAATGGATATTCAAAGCTAGATCAATAATTTCAATACATCTCTTCCATAAATTGAAAGGAAAAATGTCACGCTTTCAAAGACCACCCCATCAATCTGCATAAAATAACCCCACAATGCTCTGAAGAGGCATCTCTCACATGCTGCTGATCTCCCTACACTTTAATATTTACTGAAATCACAGGTTTTATTTATATAGTGAATAAAAATTGTAGAAGAAACCTAGAAATCCTTAGAAAGAAACCAAAATAAAAAGCTACTTTCACATTGCATCTACCTGAAAGATTCAAGCATTGATTTTGCACAGCATAAAGAACTGTTCTCCTCTGATCTCTTTGTACCTACTCTCAGTTTTCTGCTGTTTGAGATAGATTAGCATGAGTGGCGTGTAAATGAGCATGACTATATGATAACTTTAACCAGTAGAAGTCTTGCTGTTCCTTACCATCACTCAGCAAAAGAGCCTATTTTTACCTCAAATGTTAATGGTATGTCACTTAAGAGATCCCACAGTATATAGATGGGATTAACAACAGGGGTGCTATCTTGGAAACTAAAGCTCTAAATCTTTGTAAGAGCTGGGGAAATACTTTCATACCAAAAGAAAAACCCCTACTTTTTTTGGCTTTTCACCCATTCTGCTGGGCAGGGTGTGAATGTCTCTGGCATCCTGTAGCTAAAAAAAAAAAAATCATTAATAACTTTCCCTTCAAGTATAAGCAGTCATGTCTGATAAGCAGAAAAACATCTGCCAGGCTCAGCTCTATATTCTCAAACAGTAGGCGAAAAAGTAAAGCACTGTGTGAGAAAATGAACCTACAGGACACTGTGGTGTTGATGGGCAGACTGGGCACCACAGCTGTATTTCTCTAATCACCTGCCATTCCATCCTATCATCTTCTCAGCTTTTCTGCATGCAGTTTACATTTCATGTTTAATTTCCTTCCCCTTCATATTCTCCGGGTAGTCTGTGGTTTGACAATCAACCCACCACCAAAAGCCAGTCAAATCCAAGGACTGCTTTTCAGTGCCTATCTCTCACAATCTATCTGGAGGAAAACCATAATCCTGAACACAGCTTCTTAAATTAACAGTCACTTCTAGTCTCTATTTTGACATTTCCACTTAATCTTACAGCAATTTTAGAATAATACCTTAAGTATATAAGCACTGTTTCTGGGATGGAAACTTGCTTAAGACTCAGGGGGTAATAAAAAGAAAAAAGACATTGCAAGACCCAAAGACCCAAGATCTGTCCAAAACAAACACCAAAGCAAATATATTCACATAAATATATGGAAATATGAGATGACAGAAATATATAAAAAGTCAGACTGGTCCTGACCCTCTTCAGGAAAAATGGAAAAAACCCAACAAAAAGCCTCAGCAAGACATTCTTCCCCCCACCCCAACACCACCACAAACAGAATTTCAGTGACAAAAATAAAAAAATAGATTTGCCAGAAACTCCAAAGCCTATTATGACTTCCATACTACTTTTTATTTTCCATAAGTGGCAACAGCAACATGCTGCAACCATCACTTCAACAGAAGTTATAGAGCAAAAGAAACAGCCTCATGAAATATCTAAGCACTTTCAGCCATTTACCTCACTCTTCCAATTAGGCACAATCTTATTTCCAGCAGATTTTCCTTTTACCCTGTAGGTACGAGTCCTTTGCATCATGACTGAATTTGTATTACATTTACAAAAGCTGTTGTGAACAGAGGGGGAAAAAGGGGGAAAGGAGAAAACTAAACCCAAAGTCCTAAACAGAACAGCTTATATCTATTATATACAAATGTCAAAAGTGGGATACACTGGACTTTGGTTGGTCAAAAGCTGTGGGTAGGGACAAGAAAGCAAAGATGAAATGCAAGCTGATTCCATCGCAACAAGTTTAGTGTTTGCACTGCTGTCCCTGCACAGAAGTCAGGACCTCAACCTCCCAAGGCGATTTACAGATTTCTAGTCCACAGGCATCTTAGCTCACAATGCCCAGGCTTGGGAGGACCCAACCCCACCACAGAACACTAAAATTCAAGGTGGGTACACAGGTGAGTGCCCAATGAGTTACAAGGTTGATTTGCAATAGCTGTGTAAGGGGAATGAAGGAGAGCACAAGCCAGATCCACCTGTGCAACAAAAGCAGGTTTCTTTCAATGATGGCCAATTCTTCTCTACTTCCACACAACACAGGGCCAACAAGTTATTTCCAATGAGAAGTAACTCTGCATCCAGAGTGTAGTTTATAATGATCAGCAATCCACAAAAAGGTTTTGGGCTCATTTTGAAATAGAGTATTTTGTGAAAATGTGGAAACCTAACAATCCTCTGCTAACCCTACTGGACTAAAGGATGTGCAATAGCCTCAGAGCTGGAAAACAGCATAGACAAGCCTACATAACTTCTCTAAGTTAAATTATAATCATGTTAAACCTCCCCTGCTCATAAAGCTGATTTTTGGTCAGCACTTACATGTTCTTTCTAAACTTACCAATGGCTTCAACAACAAGACCTGGAAATTTTATTAGTTGAAGATACTTGTTGCTTATTTTCTTCACAGATCAAAGGCTCGTCACTGTTGACTTAATGGGAACGTAACAAAAAGAAAGGAGCTTACAGAGAAATGATTCCCTGAAATTCTGTACGAAAGAATCTTCCCTGAAAGACCTCAAGACTCTCCTGTCTGCAGCCTATCCCACATGTGAAGATCAGCCAATCTTGTTGCAAAGGTCCACTCTTTATTACAGAACGGATAACCCTACTATGCCTGTACTGAAGTATTTCTATACTCCTGTGTTGATCTTTTCCAGTTTCAATATTGGGTTCTGCAGTTTAACTTCCTTGGCCAGGTCTAGGAGACAATTCTGAGTTTTATTTGTTTTTTTCAAACTGTTCTCTACAGAGGGCCAAAGTGCATGACAATGTTCTTAGGGCAGTAATTCAGCATTATTAAGGAATGCTGCAAACCAGGTAATTTTCTTTCCTCTATATTCCACAATTATACAAGAGATTTCAATAAGGAATGTCTTGGGGGCTTTTTTCCTTTAAGGAATTACAAAGAAATCCTCCAAGACTCATATATTTTTGTTTTTGTTATAAAATCTTCCAGTGAGATTTTGATGAACAGCATGGAAAGCTAAAACAAAACCTCCTTATTTGTTGTTCACACCAAAAGCTGAATTTTTATTTCCATAATTACATGAGTTAGGACTTTCCATACTCAAAGGCTAAGCTGTTTTATCTGCAACACTGTTTGTGTGATACAGCAAAATAAACAAAGCAGATCTGCTTCAGAAATCAAAAACGTAATACAGATAGTTTTTTAAAACTCCCATATATATCACATCACAGATATACTTTACCAAGAGTCCCCAACTTCAGTAACATGAATTTCTAACTATTCCAAATGGGTTAATAAAAATTGTCTCTACTTACTAAGCTTGCCCTTCTCCCTCCCTCAGCTAATTATGGCAATTTCATGTTTATCCTAAAAATGCCATATTAAGTGCTCGTGATCCAAATCTGTTATGCTTGTCAAAGAGAGAGAGATGGATCTCCTGTTATTCAAGGTAGAACCATTGCATCTTTTTACTCCTTTCCAAGGAAGATGACAAACAACATAAAGGGAAAAGCATCAGGCCCTGAATAATCAACAGTCTGAGCTCCTATAACTGAGCTGCAACTTTTTAAAAGTTCAGTGGGTTGTCTCTATTTTACCTCTATTTCACCAACAATGTACGTCCATATGTTACTGGTCACAAGGGCTTATTCGTACCTTTATTCAACCAGGAATGCAATATAACATTTATGACAAACTGTAATAGTGAAGAAAAAACAGATTGCATGAACTTTTTCCAGCTTCCCAAACTCAGATACTTGAAAATATGTAAGAAAAATACAGGATGCCCAGTGAGGAAATCCTCAACTGTTCGTAAGAATATGCCAAATAGGACCATACAGCTTCTGTGTACCTAGCATATTTCCAGAACAAAAATCTCTCTGTAAACTGTTGCTCTCTTGCACAGCAGAAGACAGTAACACACACACAGATGCCTGCCAGTGTGATGTTAAATACTCCAATGTGTGATTCAGTGATCTGCCACTACTCCACACTATATATTGCAACTAAAAGCATAAAGCTCCTTGATTTGCTTTTAACTGGTTTAAAAATACTCTATGTGATTCAAACAAATTTTTCTCCTAAAGGAATAGTGCCAGTGCAGCTCCCTCTCTCTACAGGTGACTGTAAGGACTCCCAAGAAAAGCCATTAGCAGAATCAGAATCCATCCCTCCAGCTGACTTTTTCTTGTTACAGTTTCATGATAAACTGATCTATAGGAACAAATGGTGGATATTTTGGATCAGGAGGCCTGAAGTCTGTCATTTAGTAAAACATTATGCACTAGTACTCAAGAAAGCTGGCAAAGGCAATTTGGGCAACAGGCACAACAGGGAAACGCCTTTTAAAAGGATGAATGATTAAATGGAGAAGACAGGTTTGCCCCACCTGGACATAAATTCCTTTCCCACTCTTAATCCTGCACTTAAAACAGAACTAAAGGTTGCAAGGCCCTTAAAAAATAAAAAGCAACCAGAAGAGACAGGTTTAAACTCTTGGCACCAGTACCTGATAGTATCTGAAGTTTCTCCCAGCAGTAACAGGCCTTAGCAGAACAAGGAAGCTGAAACATGAAACGCTTCACAAAACCCCAGGACACACAGAGCTAGGAGGAAGGGATGCCAAGCCCTTCTTATCTCATTCCCTTGGTTTCAGTGTGCAGCAAGGAAGTTGAAGGCAATTTTGCAACTGACTTTGGCAGCTGCAGAATCACATCCATGGGTATTCACGTTCACAGCAGTCATGCAACCGTTCTTCCGTGCAAATGCACACCACGTCCCCTGCATGCACCTCACCTCACGCACTGGTCCCCAGCCACTTCATCAACACAGCAGCGAGCAAGGTGAACAAGAGCCTGCAATGGCTTCACTGTTGCTACGTAAAAAAGCAGGATTTATTGACAGAAATATTTGTTCCAGAAATCTTAAAGTCTTTTAACTGTAGCTTTAATACAATGCTGCTTTGCTGACCCTTTTGAACAGTACTGAATTTGTTACAGCACATGGAGATGAAACAGAGGACAGATTACAGTGACCTGCCTGAACAAGCAGTCTTGTTAGATATATTTCAGTGAAAAGGGCAGAAGCTAGACACTTCAGGTTATTTTACATCTATCTTCACTATGTTTCTGAACACCTACTAAAGGTGCTGCAGCCTGCAGTTCTGCCTGCCAGGAAAACACTCAGCCCAGAGCCCTAAACTTGCTATAATGCATTTGGGTTCATATTCTGCAATAAACCCGAGTCTTGGATCAGCTACACCAGAAACTGCAAATCTTTCACTCCATCTAGACCACCAGCAAAGACAAGACCAAGTTTCAACCAACCTCAGATCCGTCTGCTGCACTAAATGAAAAGCCTGTGACACTTGGATGGCTTTTGCTGGAGGGCAGGTTCAGAAAATGCTACCAAACCTGTAGGCACTGCAGATGGCACTGAGTCAGGCTGCTGCACCCAAAGGTGTGTGGTTAGCAGCAAGAGGGTGATGTGTTCAAGGACGTCCTTCAGTGACACACTGGATGCCACCTGCACTGCCTTGTGCCAACTGGACTCAGCAGCTGAACACAAGACTTTGAGAAGTTGGGACGTCACACTCCTTTTTTTTGTGAGGTGGGTCAGGCGTCTTTTCCATTAATGTCCTTTTACAACATCCATCAACAAAAGACGGTAATAAATGAAGCAGTGTGACCAGCATGTTACAGGCTGCCCCTTCTTCCTCAGGTTCAACAGATCTGACCACTTGATACAAGGGCTTCTCCTCATTTCATCCCTATTTACGTGCATCCTCCAAATGCTACAGGAGTTTGTGCCAGAAAGAAGGAAGAGAGCCTAAGCGCTGAAGGCTTCCTTGTCTAACTATTTAAATGCTTCCCTGCTATTCTAGTTAATTCCAGAATGGGCATTTTTCATTAAATTCAAGGACAATTTGGTTCTATGTGACTGAGATGAAATTTTTATGACATTTACAGAATTCTGTAATAAGACTTCATTAATTGTTCTTTACCACACCAAAGTCTGAACAGGGTGTCAGCAATTGTAACTGCTCCAAGAACATTTTATTTTACTTCAGGTGTTGGAAGAGAGGAGAATGGTTGATAAAGATGGCTTTAGTCCACTTTTCCAGTTCTGACTTACTCTACTTAATCTCCCAATTGTTACAGTACATTTGTCAGTGCTACAATTCCTTCTTTAAAACAGATGTTATTTTTAAAAAATTGTAAAAAAAAGGTATTAGAAAGAGCACTTCAGAGGAAAAGGAGCCATGTGTGCTGGCACTTCCCAACCCACAGTCTATCAACCATGAGAATGTAGCTGAGAAAATGGCAAAGCTTTAAGTACACATACATCCATGCAAGCAAACAAACAAAAAAACCCACACATAAAAGTAAGAACCACACAATCAAACTGTGCCTATATAAATCAGTTGAGAGTGTTTAAAAAGCATTAAAAAGCATTATGGCAACACTACACATGTGAATAGTTTAAAAAAAAAAGACACATGGAGAAACTGGGTCAAATTCAATCCTTATTTAAGAAGACAGATGCTAGTGCAGTCAACAGTAGTTAGTCTGGGTACCACTAGGACTAACAAAAAGCATCATGAAGAAAGAGTACATACTTTTGTATATTACATGTGTACATGGTAATGTCTCAGAAGAGATGTATAATTTCCTTTATACTTAGAAGTGGCTTCTCTATGCTATCTTCTCTTGATCCTATCTATCAAGCTGTGTTCTCCACCCTCTTCCCATTACCCAGAAGTCTTAACCGCTCTGCTGTAAAGTTCCCTCTACCTGCATACTGCATACCTTGGTAGGAATGATAATTTCTGTACTATTTAAAAACATCCCCTCCAAGACACAGATGGTTCCTGCTGACAGTTGCACAAAGTTGTACTAGAAGTGTCCAGCCTCTCTCTGTCTGACCTTGAGTGTTCACAGCTGCCCAGGACACCTTCACCTCATACTTACGACTTCTCAGCTGGGAAAGAAAATGAGGAGGTTCTCTGCTGCTCCTGCAGTTAATTCAGGCTTTGCCACACTTCCCTGCCAATTCCAGCTGTATTAGCAGCTTTTAGCTGTCTCAACCCACATACCATATTGGCTGTACTACAATAACAACTCAATTGTCCCAGGATAAATCTTCTTGTTTAAGCATCTGAAGCAGTCCTAGTTGGAAACTATTCTGCATGCAAAATCATGGATTCTCTGGAGTTGTACCCTAGAAGTTCTAGGAAGCTTGGTTTTATGGTGAGGCACAACAGTACCCCTCCAGTTCTCATAGCAGACAAGGAGCCAGAAGCCTGAAAAATTGGACAGCCCTGATTTCCAAACTTCAGTTCACAGGGCCACAGTGTCCAAAACCAGGTCTGAAATATCCAGGGTCTCTGACTCTTGCAGGAGCTGGACCTCTGGACCCTTTCATGAAAGACTGACACATTTCTTCTCCCTTTGGAAATAAAACTGGGGGCAAATTAAAAAAATCTGCCAGGTTTTGAAAAGCACAGAGTACAGCACTGTGCTTTGTTTATCTTTGCTTTTGTTTTCAGTTAAATTTCTTTAATCATACTCATGAAAATATGTTACTTATTAGTATTACTGAGTAACTTTTGAGAACCTGTGTGCCACTGAAAGTCTCTCTATCATCTGTTCTTCTCCAATTCAAATTTCAACAACACTTAAAAATGGTATTACTAAGTCCACAAACCTGAATGGATAGTAGGGTGTGACTGGGGTGATTGCTTTTGCAAGAGGTGTTTTTCCTGACATTTTTTAAAGTTTATCATTATAACAGTACTAAAGATATTCCCTATGATTTACTTCCCTAAACTCAGGAGAATAAAGTTGGCTACTTTCTTTAACAGGTATTTATTTCAGGACATCTCAGTGCAACACTCTAAATAAAAGGCAGCATTACCAAGGAGTCTCACCTCTTTCCTTCTGAAAGGAGAGAGGCCCTGTGTGCTTCCTCTACATCACAGCACCAAGTCCTAAGTCAACAAGCCATGTAAAGCATATATACACAAAAAAAAAAAAAAAAAAAAAGGCTGCTTTCTTCACCTTTTGCCTTGCTGCTGAAGGGAATTGCCTTGTCCCCCTCTCTTCCGTCCCCTGATCACTCCATTTACCCCATGAACAACCTCTACCCCATAGCAATGAAGTGCATCAAAAATAACTGAAAACCAACCTCCTCCTGTAAAACAACTGTCATTAAATCCACAAGCTGTTTCCATTCTAATACGCCAAGGAAACACTTCCGTATCTTTTGTTCTGTGAGGAGAACACACACCAGCTGTTCTGACTTCTATGGAAAATTTCCATCAAGTTTTTGATTTTCTAAGAAGGCTGAATTTCTCCTCCTTTGTCACTGACACCCAAATAAACAAACCAGCTCAAAGCCAAAAACTCTCAAAACCGCAACCTAGAGGAGTCATGCTGCAAAGCAAATGAAAAAGAAACCAGAGTCTAGACCTTCTGCTTTGAATTTCTTCTTTAATCAGGTTCCAATGGATGAATTCTGATTCTGTTGGTTTATTTAGTTACTATTTTATGTTTTAGTTCAGAGTCAAATTCTCTCAGTGCTTTTCAGTTAACTGAAGGTGTTTCAGCAGGAGACATCAAATACCAGAAGCCCCCCAGAAATCTGTGTGACCAATCTTACATAATTAACACATTCTGAGCTACTTGATTTGAACCAAAAAGTTTCACGAGGATTTCGCTAAGGGTGCAAAGGGCTCCATGCCTACATTTTGGGTTGGGTGTGTTTTAACACAGGCTCCTGCACAAGGTGGGTGAAGCACAACTTGCACACATGCAAACATCAGCTTCAACCTAAAATTAGTCCATTGTTAATTAAAATCGTATACTTCTACTACAATAATAGTATAGAGGGCCAGAGCCTCAGAAGCAAAAAAGAAAACAAAATTACTTGATTTTATGCAAGCACAAATTCCTAATTGGGAGCATTTTTTATGTTTGGGAGCATCTTCTCAAATGGTCACTGGAAAAGTGGCAAAAGTAACTCGGGTCTGTGTCACAGAATCAGAAGAGAGAAGTAATATTAGCAAAAGCCTACCAGTATAATTAGAATATGAATAGCACAGCTTATTTAGGAAGCACTAGCACCCAGAACATTGTAAAGGATCAACAGTCTGAAATCTCCTCTATATACAGCTGGATATAAACAGATGTGCTGTTTTACATGAACAATGTTCATCAGAAGTAAGTTTTGCTCTACTGGTACCTACACATTAATTGGCTGTCTTATTTGTTATCCTGCTAAAACAATAGTATAATAGCTTTCAAATAGCCTTCCAAGCTGTTTTGTTCCATGCATTGTTTGAAGTAGTGGGAGACCACCCTTCGTTTTGGCTGAGGCTCATGGATGTCAGGGTTTTCTGTCTGGCCCCCAGAACTGCTGTATTTTCCTTATGCAAAAGCCCCCTGATTTTCAGCAGAACCATTCAAAAACACAGTGACTTACACGGGCAAGCATTTGCAGAATCAGCGCAGTGAGCAAACACAGTTTTGTTCCTTTTATTCTACTGTTCCCCAGAACAAAAACCTTACTGGTCTTCTACAACATTATCTCATACCTTGTCTGTCTTTTTTTCTTGTTTTTCCAATATGGCCATGTTTTCTTTCAGAACTTTCACAATCTCAGCAGGATTTTTGTGCGATTTACTAAACAAAGGCATGGTCTTTGTTCACCTGGATTTCTTCCTTCAGGATAGAAGAGGACTGCCTTAAATCAAACAAGAAATAAAAACAGTTTTTAAAGTTAATGCAAAAATGCAATAAAAACACACAAAGACATTATGAACAAGAAAAGCTATGCTTCAGGCACTACATTTTGCTTCAGCTGCTCAGTGGAGCAGTAAAAGTTCTCATGTACAGCTATTGCAAGTTCATCCAGGATTTGCAAGCCACCATTAGCACATGGAGAGCAACTACTCAGCACCTGCACAGGAGTTGGATGCTTCCTGAAGACCTTGACCTACAGGTCAGCACTCCAGCAAGTCTATGCCCACGTCCAGGATATTCTGGACACTGCATATCTGACAGGCTCCATTACATTTCTCATAAGGTTTCTGTCAGACCACACTGGCTCCATCATGATGCAGACAAGCAACTGTAAAGGCCAGCACACCAAAAGCACCCTTTGTTTAGAGCGCTGCAAGTTAAGGTCCCAGCTTCCCTGCCATCTCTCCTTCAGCTGCTTTTCTTTTTCAGCTCAAAGCTTCTTGGGAGGAAGCAGTTTAAGCTACCCCCCAAGTCTTCAGTCTAACAGACTTCAAGGATCTGTGGGTCACATGTCACTTGTGTAAAACACTGCCTGAATTAAATAAGGAAGAGAGGGTCAGGTCCAAGAATGAACACAAATGTTTTCATGACATTTAAATGAAAGACAA
Source organism: Acropternis orthonyx (assembly GCA_035583155.1). NCBI lineage: Eukaryota > Metazoa > Chordata > Aves > Passeriformes > Rhinocryptidae > Acropternis > Acropternis orthonyx. The sequence goes on along the minus strand of JAWWEU010000001.1, from coordinate 54,772,920 downwards.
GCATTTTAACGAAAATGGATTGTTCATTTAATTTAAAACACTCTTTCTCTCTATGGTTAGAAAGGCAAATACCACATCAATGTATTTATATATGAAAGAAACCAAGTAGCTTAGTTTTTCATTCTACAAAGCATAAAGTTTGAATTCTTATGGGTTTTGCTGAGGGTCCAATACAAAGACCTATTGAAGTCAATGACTGACTACAGATAAGCTCTGGTTAAAGCCGTACCACTTTCCAGGGAGAGTACCATTTTGGACTGCATTCCAGTTTGTACAATAATGAAAAAGAGGTAAAAATAAAAACAAACAAAAAAGGCAAAGGAAAAAACAATCTCAAACTTCCACCCCTTTTCACAATAAAAGACAAACATCACAATCTCTTTACACACACATATGCAAAATTAGTTGTGAAAACATAAATATATACACAAATCCCTTCAATATCATTATTCTTCAATTTTTACAATTACTAAAAAAGAAAAGCTTTAAGTAAGAGGTTTTAAAGAGAGAATCAAATGAATGTTACACACAGCATAAAGAAGAAAAAACAGTGGTCCTAAAGAACCCACTCCTCTCAAGCGTCATTGTTATTACTGACATGTTACAGAATCCATCAGGAAGTATGATGCCATTTGCACCACACATCCATGTGTTACTAATCCCCGAATATCCTATGGAATTAATACCCAGATTAGACATACATTCTATTGCAACTATAAATAGCAGTCATATAAAACAGGCAAGTACAAAATTCAAACTTTAAAAAAACAAATCTATACAGACTCTGTCCTAACATCCTACTAAAACATTTCAGAACATTTTTTCAGACTATCTTTAGTTTCTATGACACAGAGGAAGTATTTTTAAGTGTCTTATTTAAACCATTCTTTCTTTTATAGTGTCCAGAGTAGATTAATTTGTATATAGCTTCTCATTTGTCCCTAGGTCAGTTTTACAGGAATATTTTCACATTCAATGTCTGAAAGCTCACCATTTTCAGCTTTCCATTTTCAAGCTCCTGGCAGCCCAGTTCAAAGTAATTTTTACTTCTGCAGTTTTGGCTCCATAACCTTCGCTCCTTAGCTAAGCTCTCAACTGCAGAGGCCTGTTCCCATGCAGCTCACAACTGCAAGCTGTGGCAGCACCAGCCAACTTGCAACAGAGCAAAGTCTCACCTCAGCCTGACAAAGTGCTAGATTAAAGACTGGGCACACTAACGACTCACTCTTTTGGGCATATTCAGCTATAGACAAACACTGGAAAAGACTGGGATGCCAGTATTATACAATAAAGTTGTTTAAACGCTGCTAGCAAATGCCAAGCACCCTGTAATCCCACATGTGCTGCAAACAGAAGACTAATAACTCACAACACACTTTGAGAAGGACCTGATTCTGCATGTTTTTATTATCATCTGTGAAGACGCAGCATGAGGATGTAATGATGAAAGAGAGTCTGAAAGTCTGAAAGCAGGAGCTTAAATGGTGAGATGCATTTCAGAAAAGAAGTATTTTCAACTAGGGTGCTGTATATATATTCAGAATGCTGAAGTCTTCCCTTCATCTTTCCCTTTCAGAAGATTCCACACAAAGAAAAGCAAAGGGGAAGATAATTTGATTTTTCAATTGAAGTACTCCTGAGCTAGAGGTTCTGAGATTTTTAAACACTGAAGTTCACATTTCTAACTGAAATGTTGACTATTAACACAGTTTCCTCCCAAAGAGTAACTTACATAACAGTCTAGAGTAGGATGCCTGTATTTAAAAGAATTATTAATTTTGCCTAAAACTCCAACAGCCAGGCTAGCACTTTTCCACTATACAGCTCGTCTTGCCACCAAGTCACCACAGCGCTGCCCAGTGATAAAATACAGTTCTCTTCATACCCTACCATTATCCTAGTCACAATGGCAAAATCACCCATAACAGGGCTGGAGGGGCCTCAAGAAATGGTTCAGTTCATTTCCCACTGAACAGAGCTAGGACTCTGCATAATGTCATTTATCAGTCTTACATACAAAGCAAAGCCTCTGCTATATGCAAGTGGAGTGAGACAGAGAAAAGGAGGAAGAGGCCCACATGTGCATCAAATAAAGTTTTTGTATTTACTCCTTCTCAGATTACAGTTTTTAACCCATCAGCACCTGGCAAAAGGTAATCCATCACTTCAGAAAATACATACTGGCAGCTGCAGGTTATGGTCCCTTTTGATTTTTCATGCAAGAATCATCTAGGGGGACACATGCTAAACAAAATTACAAGTGGAAGCAAATGGAGGTAAAGTCACTTTGATGAGATTTGGAAGTTGTACTCCTTAGTCTAATGGCTGGCTATTCCACAAGGCATGTGGCAAAACAAGAACTTCTCTCCTGCAGATTTGCTCCTCATGACTGGGCTCTCCAGCATCAAAGAAAGCATGAGCTCTTGCTAAAAGCTCTTAACAAAGCTGGGCATTTCTGTTCTGTCCTGTCCTCCTCCTTGTATCAGCTCTGCTCTCTAAGCTTTTACTTGGAACGTCTCTTCGGTAGAGGCACTAATTTGGTTTAAAGACCCTATTCTCTTCATCACTTATTTTCAGTCCACGTTTTGGAACTTAGTATTTTCCAGGCATCTAGCCCTCTGTCAAGGTTGCTTGAAAGTTGACAGTAAGCTCAAAAGTTACTATGGTAAGAGAATTAGGATGAGAGATGGACAGTGTGACCACATAAGCTTCATTTTTCTCAAGAAACCAGTCTAAAAATAACTGAAAACCAAAGCTGAATGATGACTGAGAAGAATGTAACACAGGCTTACCAAAGGTAGCTCATACCAGAATGCCTTATGAATATATTTTTAAACTGAGAAGACACAGTAGAATCCATGTATCTAACATGGAAATACAGAAATCTGAATATAGTACAAAATAAACTACTTGAAAGAAAACTATATCATCTGACTCAGAAGGTAAGAGCAATTTGGGGACAGGATTGTACTTAGAGAGGCATAGAAATTAAGAGCCTACACAAAAATTACAGAGGCTCAAAATAGAAAGATATTATCAACACATAAGAGGACCGGAATATCACTACCTGGAAAACTGGATTGCATCAAGAGCGGAGATAAAAAAATGCCAGGAGTAGAAAGTATCAGATAATGTTGAATGGTAGAAGAAATGGAGTTTGTAGATGTTCCAGATCCCTGGAAACATTCCAGATCAGGCTGGACGGGGCTCTGAGCAACCTGATCTAGTTGAAGATATCCTTGCCTATGGCAGGTGAATTGGACTAGATGACTTTTAAAGGTCCCTTCCAAACCAAACCATACTATGATAATCTGCTTCAAGCTGAGGACTTACTATGAGAAATGACAAAAACAGGCAGCTGGTGACATATACAAATACACATGTATTTTGCAGGCAGGAGAAAGACAGACACAAATCTGTGATGAATGACAAAAGTAACTGTCAGTAGAAATACAAAGGTATTTATGTCTCCATACAAAGTCTTAACAGGACTATCTATAGAACGTTGTACAAGATCCTGAACACCCACAGTCAAGTAAAATCAACAGAGATTAGAGTGGGTGGAGAGGACGACTCTAGGCTAGCCAGAAAAACGGGAAGACCAGCATGTCTAGGAGGCTAAAAGTAAGCTTAGAACAAAAATACATGGAAGTTGAAGAAGTTATTTTAGCTCAAATAACAGTAACACTTTACTTGCAGAAGCAAATGGCTATAAACTCCTGAGGAATAAACTTCAGCTGAAAATGTAAAGGTTTCCACCCATCAGAGCTCTGAGGTTTTGAAATTACCTACTCTACCAGGAACACTACAGAGCATCTCTTCATGGATTTTTGACACTGCTGTCTGGCAGCAAGGGACAGGGCTGAATGAGCTCCTTTCTTTCCTACTTTCTAAGAAAACTTTTTCCATTTAATGGTTATTCAACATATGTTTCTATAACATCAGAAATAGATTGTGGACACACCAGAATTCATAATGGGGGGACCAGCCAACTTCTGAAACATTTAGTTCTGAAGATGTTAGCTCACTGGTGCTCTTGTGAGGAGCTTATGAGACCAAAGGAATCAGCTGTACCTCACTGGACTGACTCTCCTGGCCTCAGAGGTTGTGCCTCCCAGTTGTGAGGAAAATGCCTCACCAGCGCTGTGGAAGGAATAGTGGTTTCCAAAGCCTGCTGTTGCCATCAGCATGAACACATTTCAGCTGTCAGAGCTGGAATGTCCATCACATTTCAGGAACTCTACTTTTACAAAAATACTTCAAGGGACTGTCATTCCATGTTTGTTTGGGAGGCAAAAAAATGGCACTGATTTTTTCTTAGGTAAGTGAAGAACCACCAAAAGGAAATATTAAAACACCCCTTTCTAAATGCCTGGCTATTTCTGTTTGAGTCGGGGAAAAAAAATCACACAGAGTAAAGCAGTGAACTGAACACAGAGATGGACGTGCTTTACAAGGCATGAGTGTTAGGGTATTCAGTAGCCTGTCAAAGGTAACATAACATGCTTTCACACTCGGAGCATGCCTTCCCTCAGAGGCCTCCAACTCTACAAACATTTAACCAAGATTTCAAAAAACCTATACACCTGCTTCTACTCTGCCCCCTCTGCAAAGGGAGAAGCTGAAGCACAGAAAGATTAGAAAACGTACCTAAGACCACATTAAAAAAAAAATCAGTGGCTGTGTCAGGAATGCAACCTAGATCATCTGACAAAAAAGCCTATGCTTTATCAGTCTTCAAAGTGTCTCTTCTGCTGGTTTATCTGCTCATAATGTACTAAAAAAATACATTTAATACAGCTATAAAGTACAGAAAAAGATCTAGTTTTGTTTATAGGCACTCTCCCCAATTTCTTTGCTTTTAGTCATATACTTCCTCAAAAGATTATAGTGCAGCTGAACTTTTAAGCACGACAAAGGAAAAACACACACAGCAACATCACTCTGCTAAGCAGCCCATCCCACTGTGAAGTGATTGAGTAAAGCAGCACCATAACAAATGTTTCTTCCTCCCCACAAATGCAAGAATAGCAGACTGCACATGAGACCATCCATGCACTCTTTGCAGACACTCCTCCGGACAAGCGATTTGGTCCTCAAAAATAAATGAGCTCAAAAAATTTCCTTCCCATCAAGTATCAGACACTCAGCTGCTAACCTTCATTGACTTACTCAGAATCAAAACATTTCAATAACCTTAATTTTTCATTCACTGCAGTATGCCTAAGACTTATATATTTGGGGCCTGAGTTAGCACACTTTCTTCATCATTTTGTCTAACTCAGTTTTTACATAATGGAAGAGACACTTTAATCCCTCCTCATTCCTCCCTCCGGCCATATTTGGGAAAGTTGTTGTAATTACAGAGCAATGTACTCAAACCAGCTGATGGAAGCCCCCACTGTGATGATCACCTGGAGACACCTAATTTGCCCTCCCCAGTGCAGTCACCTCACATGGTCCACATTTTATTTGATACACAGAAGGAATCAGGGCTCCACAACAAGTAACTTCTCTGCAAATCCTCCATGAGCTGCCAATTTTGGAAGGTACATTGCAAATGAGACAAAAGATTAACAGAAGAGAGGACAGTTTTATGAACAACAACCCTGCCTGGCAACAAATTATTCGAAAAACTCAAGAATTTACTCATCATAAGCTTTGCTGCTGGCTACTTGTTGCACTACCTAGAATGAAGGTGGATATTGGCTGAAACTTCACCTGAACCCACAAAACATTGCAGTAATGCCTATCATCGCTACAAATGTCTTTTTTAGCGGATGGCAAGTATCCTGAAGACCAGACATGGAAAAGAAGTAGGCAACTATGCTCCTAATCTGATCACCTCCACAGAATGAGAATAATAACATCACACAGCTGTTTAATACTATTATGAAACTGAAGGCACTTATGATGATGCCCCACTCAAGTGCTGTGGTGCAGCTCTATGGAAGCACTCAAAGAAATTATTTATTTTGTTTGTAATTGAGCGCTTGAATGCCTATTTAATAAAGAACAAAAAAACCTATGTAGTCTGTCAGGGAACACAGGGGTTAAAACAAAACACCAAATAGCAATCTGGTCACTGAGGCAACAGTTTGATAAATACTTTGTTCCATGATGGGGACACCCTGGTCCACATGTAATCACATCCATACAGACTCTGTTGGAGCTATACAGATGTTTGCAGGACCTGTGTGGTGAGCCAGGTCAGGGAAGCAACCTAGGTCAACAAAAAATAGCTTGGTGGGGAAAAAAATATCACACAGGTTTCCAGTCTAGTTCTGCCCACAATCCAGAGCTGTACCAGTACAAGAGGTTAAGAAGGGGTTGGAACGAAGGCAGAGACAGAGCTGCTGGAGCAGATGCTACAGCGCAGGTGTTTAGCAACCAAACCCAGAATGAAGAAGTGATGATCAGAAAGGGGGTGTAAATGTGTGATAATCAAACAAAATACCAATCACAGAATGGTTTGGCTTAAACGGGACCTTAAAAATCATTTAGTTCCAGCCCCTCTGCCACAGGCATGGACACCTTCCAGTACAGCACGTTGCCTGGCCTGGAACACTGCCAGTGATGGGGCAACCACAATTTTTCTGGGCAACCTGTGCCAGTGTCTCACCACATTCATTGTAAAAAAAATTCTTCCTAATATCTAATATAAATTTACCCTAAGTAGAAAGTAGAGAATCCACTGGCACAGATAAACACCAGAATTGAAGTCAGGAACATTTTGGGTATTTGACTTTGCTACCTAGTGTCTTTTTATTGAAAATCCTGAGCTACCACATCTATTTTTATTATAGTATAATATTTATTACAAAACAGCATTTGCACACTGCAATGCCAGGTAACATTCAGGTTCTAAACCCATGCAGAAGTGGCATCCTGTGGCACCATACTCACACCAGCACCAATTATCTCTGTATCACAGGATTACAGAGGGTCTCCCACTCATGCTAATACAACTGGCAAGAAATAGTAGGTTATTACTTCATGTTCAATAAAATTAGAAAGATGGAAAACCAGGGATTTTACAGCTACCAAATTGGCAGGATTGGTGAAGCAAGAATATCTGGGATCCCAATTTGCATTTGCCACCACAGAGGTCTTTCAAACCTAAAAGATTAAGGATTCAATTCCACGCCTAACTGTAGTCCACAGCAAAACACCCACAAGCTCAAATACGCAAAAAGAGGTCTTTAACTAATGTCTCTGAAGTACACAAAATTCTAACAGAAGAGCCCTTAACAGCTTTTCATGTATTTAAGTAAAAGGGAAATCAAGTTAAATACACATTTCTAGTACGAACAATAACTGCAGAAATATTGGAAACTGGTAACATAATTTAAATAACGCAAGCAGCAGCCAAGAGGGAACAGGACTTCCTCTAAACTCATTAGTGAGGAATGTGAATACTATTTTTGCTTTTTGTCCAATATTAGCAAAGCTATCTCTCTACACAGCATTCACTTGACCATGTTCCTAGCAAGTCTGCTGTATTACTTTCAGTATCTTCATAACACATTAAAATAATTTTCTATAGTAGCAATTTGACTTCACTACTAATATTAGCCCAAGAAAGAGCCTTTGGTCTGAGAGAAAAAAAATAACTTCCCTTAAGCTCAATGAAGTTCTGCCTGATAAAGACTTCATGAATCGCCCACAGCACATAATTAGCATTTCCGGTCGACAAGACCTGTCGACTATAAATACCGAGATGGTTAATTTGTATACGCCGTCTCTCCTGGCAGTTCACACGCACGCTCATCTTTCCTTCATCTCTCTTCCCCCTCTCTTATGCAAGTGGCCACGGTCCCGTTCCTCCGCATCCCGAGAGCCAGTCCGCAGCTGCAGGCAGTCGGCGGAGAGGAGCAAGAGAAATGATATATTGCAGATATTTTATTTTTGGAAACCACACTGTAAATAAAGCCATTTCCAGAGATATTCCACGGACACGGAGTGCTGGGTCGCAGAGTCAGCGCCTTATGTAACAGGAGGAGTATTGTTTAGGGTTGCCTGCATTAAAGAGCCACTCCTGGTAACAGTTTACAAAGCTATAAAAAGCTACCAGCGTAGCTACCGAGAGCAAGCGGGCAAGCAGTTTATTACGAAAAGGTTGGTGCTGACTGGAAAAAAAAATAAATAAAAGTTTCATTAAACCACATAAGTTTCCGTGGCTCGACGGACATCAGCTCGGCTGGCACTTACTGTGGGTGGAAAGGTTGGGGCTCCTAGGCAGCCCTGCGCAGCCCCATGGCCAGGTGCTGAAGACAGCTCTACCGCCTCCAAGCAGCCCACGCCGCCAGCAGCCGCCTTCAGTGATCTTCCATTCAATTCCGCTTTATTCCCATTCCCCCCACGCCGATTACCGACACGTGGCAGAGACCAGGGATCCCGCGACTCGGCCTCCCGCTCTTCTGCCGAGAGACCGTCAGCCTCTGTAAAAGCGTGAGCAGAAAGGATCACTTGGACATGCACAGGCGCTCGCAAGCAGCTGTAAATTTCCACTGCCCGCTGCCTGCGGCTGGGCTCCCGGCCTCGCTCCGGCTCCGCGCTGTTCCTGCTCCGACGAGCTCTGTTCCTGGGTGTGCGCTTTTCCCCCACTGCCCTCCCCGCTTCCCACTCCCTCCCTCGTCTTGGTAACAGGCTCACACACACACCCCCCCCCCAAATTCCACGTCAGAGGAGCGCGTGGAAAAGCAAAGGATGAAGTGATCACTCCGCCGAGAGATTTCTCCAGGGTTAAGGGAGGACATGCGACGATTTCGCATCACTTCTGTAAGTTTCCATTCCCCTCCAAAGTCTGTCGGTGCAGGAGGGGAGGCATCTCTGACGGGTCCTCACACCATCACGTGGCGGAGGCTGCTGGAATTAAATTATTCACCTTGCCGTCCTGCTAGGAATGCAAATAAGGGAGCCCAACAGCGGGTTGTTGTTACAAGATAACAATAAAATCAACATGCTCCCGCACCACATCTTTCAGCAGAGTCCTGTCCAGACACGCTGAAGTTAAGCTGCTTCCTGCCATGTAACACAAAGATCCGAATACTTTTCCACATTAATACTGGAGGGGATAAAAAAAAGCATTCTGCCGTATACTCTTAAAAAAATTTAAATCCTGCTGAAGAAAAACATTAGCCCAAAGTATTTTTTCAAAGGCTGATATAATGAGAGGAAAAAATTCATACATTAAACTACTCTGAAACAAGTATTACTAGCTATGATCAAGCACACAAATACAGCAAAATGCAATTAAAGGAATTTTTAATCTTCACTTTTCTCTCTTGGCAGTTATTGTTCAGCAAGCGCCACACATTCCCAAAGGGAATGATGTGTGCTTTTCCCCCCTGCCCCCAGCTGTCTAATAGGCCTTGAGAGCAGAGAAAGGAGGATACTTTACCAGGCACTATGGGCACTGCAAGGTGGGATTTAAAACCTATCCTCATCTGGATCTTGGTCGAATCCCAGCAGGGATGAGAGCCCAGCATATATTTCTGCCAAGCTCACCAGCTCAAGGGGGGAGATTTCACCTCCCATCCCTTCCTCCTCCAGGCAAAGCCTAGCCAAAGTCCTACATTATTAAAATAATTCTGTATGCTACATTTGCCTGGGGAGCTGATCTCAGCCCCTGCTGCACACTGGCACTTCAGTTGCATCAGATCTTGATTTAGGGCTCACCTGCAGTAGCTATTCACAGCCTTACATTAAAGGTAACTAAAAACGCATGAGAAACCTCATTTCTGAGGAATATAGATGAAACAGACACATTTTAAAGGGCTAAGACCCTTTCCTTGCAATCCCAGCTCCTAACTGAAGCAAGCAGGAGTATTCCAAATCCTCACTTTGAAGAGTAACTTGCTGTCCCTCCCTAGCTCTCAGAGGGGCAGAAGCCATCCCCGCTCCCTTAACGTCCCTGCACTCCTGCATTTGCACAGGAGGTGCCAAGCCAACCTCAGATGAGCAGATTTGTGCTCCCAACTTACCTGTAAAGCCCGTCACCGTTTGTGCTTATACTTTACCTAACAGATCATCAAGACACTGTGGCCCCGTCTTTTTAGACGACCCTGAGCAGCACGGGAACGGACATTAGTTACTGCTGCTTCCACCACACCCAAAAGCAACAAGTGACACCAAGTGGCAATATCTACTCCAAACCTCTGGTGAAATATTCTTCCAGTACTGAATTGAAGGCTTCACATCAGCCACCCCTGACCAGGTTTCCTCCTAGGCCAGCTCCAGAGAGAGCTGAGAGAGGGATGCTGTGAATGCCAAGCTCAGAACAGGATGAGCAGTATCTTTCTCCACGAAGCTTAGTGGGCATGTGAACAACCTGCAGAGGTCGATGTTTCATGACATGAAGGACTTGGGGAGAAAAACTGGTGCTCAGCATCCTTTCATGGGTGCCCTGCTCTGCTCCAGCTGGGCGGGGAGAGGGAGGGGTGATGTGCCTTGTGGTACCTTACACCCACTCTGGGGTTGGCCCTCTCTTTTTTATAGGATACCACAGCCTTTGTGTAAACGTTACAGTGAAAGTCAAATGATAAACACTCTGCCCTGCGGCTACTAATGAAGGTACCAGCTTTTCCTAAGGCAACACAATAATCTAAGTGCACCAGTACTTCCACTGTGTGTTTTTAAGAGATTACCTGTTTTTCCTCTAACTCTCCCATGGGAAATTACATCTTTTCCATTGTGAATCCACCGCCACTTCAAAAAGACACCCTTTTGTTGCCCTGTGGAGCAACAAAAACAGTCGTGGTGGGTACTACCCTGCAGTTGAATAATCACCAAAAAAAAAAGATGGAAATACCACAAAAAGTTGTTTTAGTTGCACATTAAGGGGCCCCCTTGGGCATAATCTGTGTATCACTGAGTTCCATGAAGTATTCATGGACTGTTCTGAGTATCCCAGACCTTTGGAAGCACAAAAAAATTATCCACAAAATTACTGTCCTCTGTTTCATATTAAATATGCCTGTTTTCCTGATTCTGAGAAATAAATTGAATATGCACTCAATTACAGTTCAACTCTGTCCATCTTCTACCCAAGGAAATACTGTAGGGCCCTCTACACACCAGGAGAGCAAGAAACTCACCTGCGTCCATCCCTGCATTG
>JAWWEU010000001.1:54728145-54761765 GCA_035583155.1 Acropternis orthonyx | reverse complement strand
TATAGGGGTGGGGCAGGGGGGGGGGAAGATTCTCTGCTATTCCAATACTCTGCTTCATCTTAAGTGGAGTTAATTCCCATATGACAGGGAAAGGCCCTGAACCATTCAACAGGAATTAAGCCATAATTACTTGGTGCTCTTATCTGTTTGTTGGGGTTTTTTTTGTTTCTGAGACGTTATTAAATATTTCCAAAAATATGTTTTCTTCAATTCTTAATTTGCAGCCATCTCAAATCTTGAATGATGTAATTATAAATAGACAACAAATCTTTATAGTCTCAAAGTACACTGAAAAAAATAACTCTGCACTGCTAAAGGATTCCAGCTTCCACATATTTAAATTTCATTATATTTGTTTCCTTTAAAGTGAGCAGAGTCCTCAAGCTAAGGCATGGTTAGAGTATTTTTGAGAAATGTTTGCCCTTGCTTTTTAACTTAAAATCATGCTATCTAATAAAGACCAAAAGAAGAAAACCCTGATCCATTATTCCTGCCCTTTCCATTTATTTTCTAAAGTGGAAAAGAGAAATTAGGGAACTTCAACAATTAGTGTGGTAGCAATAAATTACAGCAGCAGATGATAAACATGTACTGTATATATATTAATTCTGCTCATTCAATCATCCACTTCCAGTCTGTCTACCTCCTGTGAGATTACTTCCAGCATTCCAAAGCCCTAAGCAGCCTCTAATAACAATAACAACAACATCCTTCCTTCCCCCCAAATTACTCAACGCCAAGGCCCTGGGCTATCAAAATTCAGTTCTCCACAGCAACAGGTTTAGTTGTGTAATGCTGAATATCAAGAGAACCTTTAGAATACTAAAATGATTCCCCCACCCTCCAAAACCTGAAAACTAAAGAGCATCCCCCACAGCATTTCATCCTGTTCTTACAGATCCCAGATATCAACATTATGGTAGTTTATTGGGGTGGAGGGGAACTGAAAACAAATAACTTATATAATCTACATCGTAAAGCTGTTACACTTTAACTTGAGGCATCTAGCTTTGCCACACAGCAATACAAAAAGTGTGCCCAACAACACTCCTAAAATCTCTTAAAGATGAGAGACCTTACAGTAACTTTGTGCTTCTTTGTTATTCTACAAGTTTGCATACTTCTTTTCCTCAGATCCATGCAAGAGCAATGTGGCCACTCCAAAATAATGCAAAGAAATTCCTCTCCATCTAATAGATCCCCAATACAGACATACACCAACACACACCCATTTTCTCTCATACTCCCCCATATAATCTCAGAGGAAGACAAACTGAGAACTGGGTCTGTATATCAGTCCCCCAAAAACAGCCCTCAGCCCTGAAAGGCAAATTAACATTTGGCTGGTTATCCAAATACTGAATAAGGAAAAAAAATGGGTACAGTCTATGGAGGGGCAAGTGGTTTTTCTTATGGCCATTTAAAAAGCAGCAAAAGCTTCTACCTTCTCTCAGGACTAGAAAACTGAAATTTCTTCAGTGAAGTGTGAGAGAGAACAGAGAGCAGCAAGATGCACTGGCTGACCTGTGGCTGCATTTTAGCTAAAGTAAGCAAAAGAACTTAAATGGATGTTTTATATAAGCTATTCCTAAAAATGCAGACGTCTTCAATGGTTTTCCCCTCTTCTTCCTCCTGGCTCCCTCTAGCGCTTTTATGCACATACTGCCTTTTCCTTCCTGTTATTTAATGCAGATACAATCGCCAAGATTATGTTTGCTTTTGATGGTTTGGGGTTGTGTTTTTTTTAAGATCTTCAATAACTCTTATAAACTGCTCATGAGTTTTTACTGAACACGTTACTCACATGTACATCACTCCAGAAATCAAGCACTGACATTGGCCTTTCTACCAGAAGCCTTTATGTATTAATACTTTATGTACAGGCCAGCAGATTTACAATTTTACTCATATTAAAGGCATCCATCAGTCCCATTGTTAGATAAAGTCAACTGAAATTAATCCCTTTCCTTGCACATTCCCTCCCCCAAACAAATTACATCTAAACAGAAGGTTACTAGAGCCAACAGCTGAAAAATATAACATATTAAAATTTTATGTCTGCTCTAAAGAGTCCCTTATAAAATGTTAATCGTGCCTCTTATCTACTATGTCCCAACATAAAACAGAAATACGAACCATACCTGCACTCCCACTTTTATAAGCAGAGGAACAGTAAACTCATGACATCATGCTTTTTTCCTGCAGATACAGGCAAACAGAAACTAGACCTCCAAAATCAGTAACTTCCTGAACACCTGAGCAGGTATTTTTAATATAATTAAAGCCTTCACCTCTCCAAACTGCTTCTATCTCAGCTCTGTACAGTCAACAACTTCAGTGGCCATGTTTGTTTTTTTAAGGTTTATTCACAGAATTAGAAATGAGGAAGGGAAAACTCATTTCAAGAGAAGCAACAAAAAGAGCTTTGCTGAAGACTTGAATTTTAACCTCTCATCACACATGTGCCATGAGAGACCCAATCTAACATTTTGTATCACAGCATACTGAAAAAGAAATGTTATTTACCGTAGTAACAAATAAAAGTTATACACAGCCAAATAAGCCCTCGCTGTCTAGTATGCTGGAAGAGAGTCCTTGCATAACTGCTAGTATTTTTCTTCATTAAATTGAAAAATTCTTTCATGTGTATAACAGTATCTATCTATCTATCTATCTATCTCCCATTTCTGAAATAATCAAACAATAGTAAGAATGCTTAGTCTTCTTGAAAATATTGAATTTAGTCGCTGGTTTCCACATAAATTCAGCAAGCAATTTTCTTAATGTTAGGCAGCATGAGGTAGTGCATGTTAAGACATCCCCTTCCAACATGCTCGCTTATGCAAAACACCCTGTATATGTTCCCTACAACCTCCCTACTGGTGAAAGATGATGGAGCATTGCTAACCAGAACTTTAAGCTTCCTAAGAGTGCTTGAAGCTGAAAGCTGTGTTACTGCATATCCATCTCACAAATGGTGATGTGCAATGAAAATACTTGGCAGATGAAGTGCCTTTTGATTACAATAATTTCTTTATACACAATGTGTGGCTCTGTTTCTGACAAGGTGGAAGGCAGTTCGGGATTAAGACTTTTCCTCTACTGACCACTACTACAGAAGGCTACAGCATTTTTCATCAGATGCTCTTGAGACAACTTGCAAACAAACAAAATTAAGCTTACTTTGAAACACAAGATAAAGGCTCCTGTGAGACACTTGCTATAACACCCAATTTAGTATGAGGAAACTGAGGTGGCACCAAGCAAACACACAAAGACATGCACTCTAAAATGTACTGTTAAAGAAAGTCAGCAGAGAGGAACCATCATTCTGGATCAGACAAAGCTCCATTAAATCCCACCTCCATGAGCAGCTGACACCAAGGGCAAAGTAGAAAAAGAAATATATACCAGAAAGATCACTCTTCTGCTTCTGGCAATTAGCACCTTTGAGGTTTCCTGAAGCATCATCCAGAATCACCATGCTGAATAGCTACAAGTGGCTCCACACCTGTTTGCTTTAAATACCCCAAAAGAGCATTATTCCCCTTCTTGGAGGACTCTGAAATCTGCAATACTTAGATACAACAGATTGCTCAAGATTGCTTCTGACTGCCCAGACTGAGCAGCCAAGACAGCTCAGAGACTGTTATTTCCTGTCAATGCGGGATCAAGCAAGACATCAGCACCATCAGTGATATATTGCATTCCAGGTAGTTACTTCTTCAGGGCAGCAAAGCCAGGATTTACCCACAGAACCACTGTATTTTTCAAGGGATTGCCTCAGACAAGGGAACACCTACTACAGGAAAGTCCCACACAGAGGTATGGTGTTGTACCAATGAAGAAATTAGTTCACACCAAAAACAGACAAGAGTCAGTTCCTATTTGTGTCATATATTTCTACGTGATCTTGAAAAAGCCCCTTCAGTCCCTCCATGGGAAAATGAGTGCATTCAAGACCATAAGGTGCTCTGACACCACAGTTATGGAACCCAAACAAACACAGTAGGCAACACCAAGCTTTCTGTGTCCTTTTCTTGGCATAACAGTCTTGCAGTTTGTGTGATGCATGTCTCCAGAAACCATGTCCACAGACAGAACAGACTTCTGAGTCTCTTCTCATGCAGGTTAAGAATCCTACTAAAGCAGAACAGTTGAACCAAACCCAGAATAATGTTACGCTAAAAGTCTAAACTGCTGCTTTCAGATGAAGAATTACAATTTTTTTTCCCAGTGTCAAATAATGAAACCTAAACATTACTATAATTCATGAAAAATAGCTGTTATATTTAATAAGGTATTGCTGTAAACTGACTTGCCTAAAGTTGCACAAGAAAATCTCCGGCAGTGAACACTCCTCCCTTGGAGAAAGAGAACCCAAGTCCTCTCACATTTTGCTCTTTATGAGTTTTGTTCTGCAACAATGTTAGTTTAACATACTGGATCAGGATAGGGAACTTAAGCTGCACATGGAGACATGCTCTCCACAAATACCCCAAAGCGATCTCTCCTGACAAACAATTAAGTATATTCACCACATATCAGACTGCAAATATATTTGCCTTCACGTGACAGATACATGGTCAGTCAATGCAGCACTGGGTATTTGCACTTTTTTGTCCCACAATAAGGATCTTAACACATTAAAGTTTAATGTGATCACCCTGTTAGGTGATGAATGGTCCATGTTGTCATCAAGTCCCCATGACAGATTTTAGTCACATATTCTTCGGATCCCAAGATGGAGTCTCCAGTGGCTCCCTAATGAGTATGTAGTCCATCCTGGACAAAAGTTGACTATACTGAGCCAAGTAACCTGTGGGATATTCTTTGAAGTCCAATAGTTTTGCTCCCCAGTGGGGAAAACCTATCCACATACATTCCCACACCACTAAAAAGCCATTCCCTGTTTTCCCCATCTGTGTTGGCCAACAACTGACATTAGAAATGAATTGTTATGTCAGACATACAATTCCAAAGTATCCAATTAGAGGCTGAGTTCCTTTTGTTTTAATTAAACCAGGGTCATGCCTTGAAGTCCTCAAATGGCAGCGGGCATGCTGCATTTTTTAGTGCAAGGAGCCTGTCCTGAACAAGGACCAACATGCAGCAGTGTGCTTGTCTACAAGATGATCTCTGTTTTGGAGGGGGAGCAGCTGATGCACCTGGGTGTGCTTTGATTCAACTCCAGTCCTGGGTAGCCTCAATAGTGAAGCCCTGACAGGCTCTGGATACCTGGAAGAAAATCACTCACCACATGACACAAATGGCAAGCTCTACATATATAGGTTGTATCAGGTCAAATATACTGATGGAAATCTTCTTGGCAAACATCACTTCTCTAGACATCTCCTGATGAAATCTGACAGCTCCTTTATTACACAGCACCCAGATCTGTACTCACAAACTTTGTCACAGCCTCTGGAAGGAATTCAAGAAATGACAGTTTCCTCATGCTAATGGTCGTTCATGTGTCTGCTCCCTTCCCATAGAAACAACTGATAATTTTTCTCCTGTATCTGTGTTTTTGCAGTGTGCATTCACAAAATAGCTTTATCAAAAGTTTATCAAAATCTACACTTCTGTAGGGTAAAAGAGTGCCACTGTCCAATTAAAAAAGTCATCATTGGCACTGAAAATGAGTAAGGCATACCCCTCCCAAATAAAAAGGAGTCTCAAACTGTATCAGCCCAGACATGAGAAGTTATCCAGTATCTTTGCAAAAACTAATATTTCTAGTTAGATGGTATCTGAGTCTGACCAGCTGCAGAACACGTTTTCTAATATGTATGCATCCAGGACCTTGAATTTATGAGTCAGAGATGCAAGCCTGATTTAAGCAGAATTGAGAGAGAAAAGTCTCAAAATGCTTTCTTTCAAAACTGCAGTGCTCATCAGGACATAAAATATGTCTGGCCTTATTCCCTATTTTGGAGTTTCTATCCAAGTACCAGTGAAAAGAAATGGCTCATTTTCTCAGAGCAGGCAGACTCCCGTGAGAAGCTCACCCAGCAAGAGTTATATCAGTTCAACTTTCCATGAGCAAGACAGTCTCTACTAGCTGTCATCATGGGATGAAATTACTTTCACAAGCACAAGAACTCCCATTGAAAGATTTCAGCAACAAAGGCCTGTATCTAAAGAGCTGCATAGCAGCCAGGTAACCAAAGACATAAACACAAGCTACTTAATACCTCAACATCTACCCCAACAACCACGTTATCTCTCTTTATATTTTCCATTAAAAACAAAACAAACAAACAGAAAAAAAACACAGATTACATGGTTAGGAAGGTTAAAAGTAACAAGTAATAAAAATCTGCAACAATTTATACAGAACTGGCTTTTCCCTCAAAACTTGAGACAGCTGCTATATGCTTCCTATAGACTTAGGAAATAAGACTTGATTTGGATTTTAAAAAGTTTGAAATAGATCTTTTGATCTTCTCAAAACAATAAATGAATGTTGTTACTACCAGCAAAGGAGTTTTAAAAAATGAAAGATTACTCTAGTTCTCAGAAGACATGAGAGACCTTACAGAGCTCAACAGCTTCTTGAACAAGAGCAGCTTTTTAAACGATCTTAGATCTTGACACTAATTTCAAGTGCTGGAGAATCTGTGAAGTCCAGTAATAAGACAGTGCAATAGTTAACTAGTTACCACTTTAAATGTTTGGGGTTTTTTCCTTTTATGCAAGTTCATATTCTGTTTTACTTTCTGCTTCTTTGCTGCTGTGACTCCTATATTTCCAAATGTATGCTCTTTGGAGGCTCCCCATTTTGTTCATGCACAGATACATAACCAAATCACTTCAACAAACTTGGAATTTACTTCTTCATCACCACCAACATTAAGTGTACAGGTATGGTTTTCCAACACCTACAGCCAGTACTGACTTCAATTTAACAATATATCTTGAAGTGTATCCATCAATCCTGATTATATGACAGAAATGAGGTCAGGAATACTGCAAAAGAAATCTCCCATTCTGCATTCAGTGTATTCAACTACTATCAGCTCTCAGCCTGTTGCCCATGAGGCTCAACACCTCTGCAGTATTGTTTGCTCAGATACTGGTCCTCATCTTTAAGGCACATCCAGCCTTTCCCATGTTGATTAACTTCACAAAGCTCTGAGTCCATCTTTCAAAAGAGTCAGCTAATGTTCTCTTCAATCAAACTCATGAGGCTATGCCATCATTGTCATTTTTCTACTCTACATGGCCTAGATAAAGCTGGCAGAAAGGATCGTGCATTGTCTTCCAACTGTGTGTTCATTTGGGGATTTTTTGTGTTTTTTTTTTTTTTTTTTTTGCAAACAAACATCCAATGACTGAACATCAAAAAGTTACATATTAATTAAATCATTCTTCATTGAGCATAACATCCTCAAGAGTCAGTTTCTTAGTCAGCCTACATCAAACCCTTAATCTAACAAATATACTAGACATTTTATAATATTTGTTTTCTAGTAATCATCCTGAATAGCATTTGCTTCATGACAATGCTTAAAATGTTGGAGATTTACACTAGACATTAAAAAAAAAATAAAAATTCCTCAGTTGCCATAAATTTGCAACACAAATTTTCAAAAGCATTCCTTCACTCTTTATTTACTGCTGAATTGTGATGGATTTGTTCATAGTTATATGATTACTCGTACTATTCAGCTTCATTCTCACTACAGATGTACCTAACAGTTCTGTATTTTCAGCAACACTGTTGATAACTTTAGCACAGTCATCACATATATGTTACTGTTCTTTTTGCTCATGGTGTTTTTAGACCTTCTCCTTAGCAGCCCGAGATCCTACAGAAAATCCAGAGTCTTCTTTAATAATTTTTATAAAAATTACTTATTTCTATATATTGACTACTGCCCTTGAGCCATTTCTAAATCAAGATGGGACTCTTCCTATGCTTAAATTATTTTTTTTGTATTTGACTCTGCACATTCTAGACAGCCATGTGTTCTCATACCCCTGCCTCTTCCCCAGATCTGAGAGACACTCTTGCAGGCAGTGCTAGAAGTTAGTGATGTAATAGCACGTCACAACATCATGTAGATGAGAGTTGCTTAGTCACTCAGGTTTTTCACCCTCGAAGGAGCATGACATAATTTTGCAGCAGAGTCCTCTCCCATGACCTTATGAACCATGATGAGACCTTAGAAACTGTGATGAGGAGACACTCAGTTTACAGCGCACAGAGAGTCCAGCAAGAGAGGAAAAACAATGGGTAACATCTCTGTGCGTGTTTTCGTAGCGCTTCACTGCTGCCCAAGAAACCAGAATACCATGAGGGTATCTTGGCAAATCCTCTGCCAACATCTTCCTTTCCCTGACAAAAGCATGGGACATGGAAGAATTGCAAGGGAATGTGTCTCCTTACATTAATACTGGGTTTTTTTTAAGGGGCAGCTACAAACCTAAGCATTGTAATGTAAAAGACAAGACCTATTAATGGCCTGCAGATAAGCAGAAGTAGGACTAAAGGTCAGCAGAATTTCTAAGTAATAAGCTTGCATTCAGAAGGTTCAGCCTTACTTAACTCATTTGCTTAAACCAATTTGTCAGGAAAAAAAAAAAAACAAACCAAAACAAACACACAGACTTTTCTGAGGGATTATGTGATATACACAATATTTTCCTTTATAGAGGACTACAACCACCCTGCAGTCCTGCACTCACCCTATAAGGTTCAATTTGGTGCCTTACTTCTATCAACAAATAAATCATATACTGCAGACAGCTTCTCTTTAAGCCAAAAGCAACATATAGTGAATGACCACCATGTTAGTCCAAAATAAGTTTTACTTATTTGAGGTAGAGGGAAAGAGCTGTCTGACTTCCAGAACTGCAGAAAGTGAGAGTACACAATTAAAAGGTACACTTGAAGAGGAAAAGCTGATACAGCTCTGCCTCCCTGCTGTCATATGAAAATAGGCAAAACAAAGAGCTGAATGCTCAGGACACTACAGCAGCTGGAAGTGAACTCTTCCCACATAATTTTAATCTCTCCCTATTCAGCAATCTCCAGTGCCTTTATTTAAAAAGTCCCATACAACTTCCTTTCCACACTTAAAAGAAAGCAAACTGTATTTTTGCTGCAATAAATTTGCATGTATAAATCTGTACAAGTGCCTTTGTGCTAGATTGACATGGGGTCTTTAACAAAGATCATCCAATCCAATAGCTGTCACACAACTGTTCTCACATTTCAAAATCCAGTTATGCAGCAGTACTTTCTTCCATCTTATTTATCATCTCTTGCAACAGGAAACACAAGGCACAAACATTACTGAGATATCAGAAGGGTTTTTTTAAACTCATGCTGTAAAATAATTTAAAGGTGTCGTTTCACAATTGATAAAGTTGCTCGAGGAACACTTTGCTGTCAAAATGGGAATTCCAGCCCTTACTGACATCACCTTCCTTGCAGCAGTTCTAGGAAGACATGACTGCAGAGGGAGGTGGATCAGCCTGCTGGGCCCCATGAAAACTTAACAGATGGAAAAAGCCAAACCCTTCTTACTTACCCTAAAAATGTAGCTTTTGAAAAAATGAGAGGAACTGTGGAGGGACTTACTAAATGTAAATTGTGTGAAGTTTTTTGAACTACCTCTATCAGTCATTTCTAAAATGGGCAATATGGACTAAAATACTAATAGAACAAAAGAAAGGAAAAAGAATCCATCCATCCATTAACATTTTCTACAATATGTGGCAATAAAAACAGTTAGAAAAAGAAAATCCTGTACCTTCTTCCCAATCCCTATAGCCAGGTTGCAACCGCCCATCTTGATCTGCTAACACAAGGATTGTAGCACCTTGCTATGAATTTGTTAACAATATCAATTAATTCTTAAAAATGATCTTTTACTTCAAGTGAAAGAAACCTATGCTACAAAACAACATCTCATGTAACTTGTTCATCACAAACTTGACAGAAACCAATTCTGCACACTTAAGTAAGATAAAGAGCAGTATTTGGTGGAGTTTGTGGGTTTTTTTAAATGCACATTAAATTTATGTGTCTACTAGCATTTAATCTTAATAAAGCTTTTTTTTTTAATGTCAGTCTGCATGTAATCTAAATTGTTCTGGTATTACTTTGTAACAAATAGCATATGTATCCACTTCTGTGAGAGGAATGCCAAATTCATACACTGGAGTCACTTGAGTAACATTTCTTAAGAAAAATGTTTGGGTTTTTTTTTAGTAAGAAAAAAGGCTTGCAAAGGTTTTGGGTCTACAGCTCCTTTTGTGAAAGGATGTCAAACACATTTTCAACACAGCTTCTTTGGTTCCACACATTCAAGAATTTTACAGGGAAAAAAGGTAGTAACAAAGTCAAAGGCAGGTGCTCACAAAAGAAACCAATCAATCTCCACTCTCTGTAAAAAAGCAGAAGGGGATTTTGGTCCAGCACAACCGAGAATGCAGAGTGTCAGGCTCTGCTGTGTGGCACAACCATCCATCCATAATAACCCAGACACAGTAAGTGTTCTGACCATACCACCACTTTGCTCAAAGGAGTAGTTGCACAAACACTTTAAACTTGAATAAATGACACATTAGAAAACAATCCATTTATTTCTGGATGCTCATTTTGCACCTAGGCCACCCCCAATTCCCTGAGAGAAGCAGATATACCAAGTGGCTGCACAACAAATTAGATGGAAAAAGTTATTCAGATAAAATTAGCTGAGCCAAAGAAGTAACTTTTTATTTTAAACCTCAACTAGTCCCCTGAGCAATGGCACAAATGAACAGGGAGGGGCTGAGAAGCACAAGGACATACAAACTGTTCCTTTCCTCGACAGTGCCAATTTTAAATGTTCAGGGGCCTGTGCCTTCCCTGACCCATCATAATGCTCATTAACAAACGCAAATGCAATAAATATTAATAGAGACAATACTGCTTCCCATTCTTGCTCCTCCTGTTCTTCACACCTTACTGCCAGTTCCACACCTTTATAAAATTAGGTCAAACCAAGTGCTGATGCAGCACACTGAACTGGATCAGGGAAAACAGTCAGCTAAAAAATTAGGATTTTCTTCAACTAGATTATTTTTCCCACAGGAAGCTGCAACTAAGGACTATTTAGTCCAGAATATTCTTATTAAAAGTCCTATTGTTGAGCCTCTTCACTGCAACAAATATTAACCATGTTTTCTAATGTTTTAGTCAAATTCCTCTTCGTATATTTGAAACCTTACAGGTTCCAGTTTTATTTGAATGTGGTTATTTAATCTACACACAATAATGACTTCAGGTTGTTGCCACATGCCTCCTTTTGATGACTTTTATTAGTTCAAGTCCAATTCTACACCAGGTACTGTGTTCCTGGCCTTTGCACAGCTGCTACCAAGAACAGCACTAACCGATCAACCTTCTATCAGCTGGCACCACAAGGACAGTTTCCTCCACACTTGGGTTTAAAACTAAAAGGTAAAACAAAAGGAAGTTGTGGAGGTCTCCACAGAACATCTCTTAAGAGTAGAAACACCACAAATTCATTCAATCTTTTGGATTGCTTAGAGATTTTTGTCTATTACATCTTCATTTAATGAAAACACTTTGTGCACATATACATGGAAACCCACAAACAGAGCCCATCAAAAGGGTCGGAATACTTTACAACCACTAGCTCTACTTCAGAAAATACCAGTGAAAATTTATTTCAGATACATATACTGCCATGTTCACATGGAAAAATGATGATAAAAAGATTTTTAGACATCCATTTATTTTTGATTCCTTTCATCATATACATCTACTGGCTGGTTTCCAGAGATCTCAGACCCTTTCAAGTGCAATAGTAATCACAGGCTTTCAGATCCTGTTAATTCATCCAACTCACCCAAAATTAGAGGGTAGACTTTTAGGTCTTGATCAGTGTGGTGGAGCTGTGGCACAGCAAAGACAACACATGCTGCTCAGCTTGATCCAACATTATCTAACATCCAAACCAGTCCTTGCTTTCTGTGCTCACACAACTGTCTGGAATCTATGCTGGCAATGAATACTGAGACTGTAAGACAGAAATATAACTGAAAATGAAAACATTTCTACTACTAAAACAGTCCATAAAGAGGAAATCTGTTACATTACCAGTTTCCAAATGCAGTCCTGGAAGAATATGCCAGCTAGTGGATGGTTAAGCGTTTCAGCATATTGGGCCAGATTCCAAAACCCTCAAGCCAGTTAGTAATTAACAGACATCTAGGTCCTCCACATGAAAGAAGTCTATTGTTAAAACAGTGACACAAATTTTTCCTTTCCTTTTCATAGCCAGTCTCTGCCTGTGTTTTAAGATTCCGTTAGGACTATAAAAGCCTATGATTTTAGAAGCTCCACTTTTCAAATAGACAATTCATTAGACTTAGTTGCCAAGAGTGCAAACATGCTTACATCACAGGTAGAACAAAATCATTTTACAAGCTTCTCAGAGACCCACAATCTCTCCTTTCTTCCATTTAATACTTGGAAAAAAATAATATCCAAATAACCTTCTAACATGTCCACAACAGGCAAAGAATTACAAAACATACTGAGGGCCTGTGAATAGTCTAAGATGAGTCCAATTAGTGAAAAACGTACCTATGGGGAATATTAGCCTGTATCTTTATAAATAATGATGTGTTACAGCAAAATTTCTAACATAAACCAAAGGTTGCCTCACTAAAGACATTTTGTTGGCAGTGAATTTGTAAAGTAGCAATTATCTGTGATCTGTAAAGAAACGCCTGTTCTCTGTTCTGTTATCTTACTCAAGATAATATGTGAAAAACAAGAGACTACATTTAAACCACACTTAAACAAATCAATGTAATACAAGAGAACATTATGTTAAAGTTGCATTGTGAAAGAATGAAGTGCAAAGACTCATCTATAAAGGAGCAAATTAAATCATCAAGAAGGATAATGGAGAAAGTGACAGAGAAGGAGCTGGAGGAAGGACTCAACTGATGAGGACACTTTAAGAAGAAAAGTCTATAAAACAAAGAGCCAAGCCTGTCAGAAAAGGGAAAAAAACCTGTATGAGAGTTAAAAAACATTTTGCAAATGCTCATGGCTTTCCAAAGTCTATGGGTTTGACTGCTTTGCTATTTTCTGCAGCCTGACTGGTGTATATACCTCACCCAAGTCTATCTGCTCATACGAGGAAACACCCAGATCCCCACTGCATTCAAGATGACAAAAACATCCCGGGAGAACTAGACAAGACAGTTCTTTTAGGACCAGCTTCACCTCCTCCCATTCAAAGGAGCTGTTTGTGGTCTGCCTCTCTATGAAATCGTCCATCTGAAGTCTCTACACAGGACCAGAACTATGTAACAAAAGCGTAATTCAGCAACTCAGTCAACAGCACCATTCCCCAGGGCAGTCACTCCTTTCGCTGTCACGCTGACAGAGCTGCTAGCAGATGTGTAAGCACGTGGGACGGCTGCTCTCACCTCTGGGTGCAGGTATCAGTTCCAGGTCCAGACTGCAGAGCCCCGGGAAGCTCGCAGTGCTGCTGGTGGAGTGCTGCAGGCAGGTTGCTGAGACGTCAGATCAACACCGCTTGTGAGCTTCTGCCACCTAACAACTTTGGGAAGAACTGAGCTTACTGGCTCACTGGCAGAATTTGCTGCTATGTTGCAGAAAGCCTATGTTACAGTTCTAGAGTAAAAGCAAAACAGAGGAAACTTGGGTATGTTTCAAAACTGCCTCATTAATTTTATCTTAAGTCACTGATTTTGGTTTAAGAAAGACATATTTCCGGGTTTTTTTTGCTTCAAATAGCATGAAAAATCCATTACTACTTTCTAATAGGTTCATAATCTCCCTCTTGTCCGAGGCAGACAGTCATATTCTTTCAGCTTCTTCCATCACTGGTCTCCATCTTCTCTGTATTTGGTATGTTCCTCATGTACAATTTGTAAAGCCGCCAGTGTTTCCAAACACTCAGTATTCACAAGCACATGTATTAATAATTTAGCAAAATGACACTGATCTGCAAGCATCATCTCATAACGCAGAATATTCCAAGAGCAAGAAAAGCTCGCGCTTGATTAAAAAAAAAAAAAAAAAAAACCCAAAACACACAATTCCAAGGGAGAAACCTCTTTTTGAAAAAACCGCAAGCTACTATTTTTATTGAGGTGTTTGCCAGCGGGTCAGTGACACGGAGCCGCCCTGTTCCCAGCAAGGCTGCTGCGAGCTGTCCCGTTCCTGCCCGCGGAGCCGGGCAGCATTCAGGGGCCGAACCCCACAGGCAGGCACAGATGTAGGAGGCAGGCCTGTGTAAACATCTGAAAGGTCTGACACAAGCCCAGAGCAGATGCTGGGCCTCGGACTGCTCCGGAGGGCCCTGGGTCAGGCCAGAGCTTCACGTCAAGCAAATTTACAGCCTTCCCCTCACGGAAAAATTACATTTCTATCCCGCTCTCCCCCGCCTAGTAAGTATTTTAGTAACATCCACGAGGTTAGAAATCCTTTGACGATTATTTGAGGATGCTATGTTCATCTCTACAGTTTGAAGTGGTGGCAAAAAGAGAAACGGCAAAAAAGTGATGACAGACAACCCTCCCTGCCTTTTAAAAGCGGGTTATTTCGTTGCCCCTCTGAGAAAACCCTTTACGCGGCCACAACGCCAACACTTGCGAAGGCAGCGCCGCTTTAAATTTTCGAGGGCAACATTAAACCTTTCTTTTCACACTTTGAATCGAATAGGGCAGCGCCACACCCAGCTAGGGCAGAAGGCAGCGGCCAGCAATTGAGTTACGCAACTGGCCAGCTCGTTACGAAACGCTTTAATTTATGACACACTCGCGAAGCCGCTGCCGCCCGCCCGGCCGCACCCGAGGGCTCCCCACGCCCGCCCCAGACCCAAGATGGCGGCGGCGCCCCCTCAGCGCCCCGGCACGGCCCGCCCCCCTCGGCCCGCCCCTCTAAGATGGCGGACACACCTCCGCGCCCTCGGCGCTGCCTCCCCTCGAGTCCCCGCCCCCTCCCTCCCCATTGGCCGGCGCTCCGCCCCTCCCGCCGCCACAGCCAATAGCAGCGCGGTCCCGCCCCCACGGCGCGGCTGGCGCGGTGCGGCACGGCAGCGCCCCCTGGCGGGCGGCGGGGCGGCTGCCGCGGGGCTGAGGGACAGGAGAAGGATGAGGAGGATGGTGGTGATAGCGGGGCCCGGGGCCAGGCGCTGAGGGGCGCGGCGGTGACCCGGGCCCGACTCCCGCCCGCAGGCTCGTCGCATGCCGGCCTCCCGGCCGGCAGGCAGCCCGGCCCCTACCCGCCGCCGAGACCCGAGACCCGCCCTGATCCGGGTGACGGCGCTCCGAGCGTCCTCCCCGCGGCATGGAGCAGGAAAGAAGTAAGCCTTTAAAACCAAAAAAAAAAAAAAAAAAAAAAAAAAAAAGAAAAAAAAAAGAAAAAGAAAATAGATGTGTGTTTTGAACAGTCATTGGTCTCTTTAGAAACATTCTTGGGAGTCTTCCCTTAAACGCGTTCTCCCATTCAGCCAAAGGAAGTGTCTGCTCCGGAATTACTGGAAATGGTTGGGGTTTTTGCGGTTGCATCATAGAAAGGATGAAGTAGGTTAACGTAAGTGGAACGGGCTGGCCAGGGAGGTGATGGAGTCGCCACCCCTGCACGTGTCTGAGGCAGGACTGGACGTGTCACAGTGCCATGGTCTGCTCGGTCACAGGCTGGACTCGTGAGCTCAGAGGTATTTTTCCAGCCTAATTGATTCAGCGATTAATAATGATCGAAATTTGGAATCTTTAATATGGTCGAACAGTGCTGCCTTACTTCTTGCTGTTCTGACAGTGGACATACCTTGCCTCATCTTGCATCTGTCAAGAAACAGGTTCAGTAATTTATTTACCTTAAAAAAAAAAGCTTTCCTTTTTTTTTTCTCCCCTAAATTAATTAGTTTAGTTGTAGTGCTGACAGCATAAATTTAAAAAGAAAAAAGAGAACTGTGAGCTAATAGGCAGTGGGGATTGTGTAGGCTCTGCTGAATGTGCTGGAAGATACGGGCCACCTTGTGACAGCTTCGTGTCTGAGGGATAGTAAGAAATGACTGTGTAAAAAAACTTCCTCACACAGCTTCTTTCATTTGAGTGTTCCTCAACTGTGTCTTGACAAGGTGTGGGATGACGTTTGAAAGGGAGATGATGGTTTCACCACAGTGCTTTCTCGTACAGTGCTCCTGGTGACACCCACTGTAGTATTTATATAAATTTTGAAAAGCTGAGTAGCTACAACGATTTTGGTTGCTCACCTGATCACTTACTTGTCTGTTCTGCCCCTCTTGCAGTGCTGTGCAACTTCTCTGAAGAGGAGAACCTTACCAGTTCCAGGGAGGAGAGCACTGAAGGTAGTATAGTTTGGATTTATGGAGGGGAAGGTAGTGTATATTTGGCACCACTTCTGATGTGAAAATGGTAACTGAAAGACCATAGCTTTGCCTCTTGTGGTGTAAGATGTTAGTGAGCAGTGCTAGAGTAGACACGCACCTGAGTTGTTTTTCTGGTAACTGGAAACCCTGACCTTGGCTGCTTGTTTCTTGCTCTAGCATCGTTCCCCTGCACAATGCTGGGGAAAAAAACAGGTATGTGTCCACAAGGATTCTACACAGGGAAAAGAAAATCCCTCCAGCCAGTTTTAGAACTGTTGCCACCAGGTGCCAGTCCACAGCCTGAGTCATTGGCTGTTAAGATGATTCTGAATGCTGACAAGGTAAGTGCCTCCTGTGTCTGTTCATTCCCTGTCCTCCTGGCTGGGGTTGACAGTAGCAGCATTAACATTGGAGAGATCAGTGATGTGGACATCTGTCTTTTTTGAAATTAAAATTATACTATGAACTTCATATGCATTCTTTGCTTCTTTGTGCAAAACAAAGTTTTTGCTGCTAGAGTTTCCAAACACTCCAGCATGAGAACATTTCCAAGGTGAGTGAGCACTACACATAGTAGTGTATGTTTTATTCCCTTTGGCCTATGCATGATTATAGCTGAGGACTCAGAAACAAAAAACTGGGTTCTGTCACCCATCCTCTGAAGTAATGCATCCACCAGTGCTATCTAAATTTAGGAAGTGTACTGAAATACCTAAAAAACGCTAACGAATAAGGACAGCAGTTTTAATATATTTCTGAATGTATATTCTGGAACATGAATATGAAATATACTTACTTCTCAGTATTTTAAATTTGTGATAGTGTCATGAACAGCAAAAGCATGGGAATGGCGCAGGGCAGGCATTATCTCTTTGACCAGAAGTGTAGGCTTCCAAAAATTGTTGTGGCTTTTTTTTTGTAATGGGACTTTAATATTTTCACATATTTTTAAAAATTTCTGTAAATATAAGAGATCATTATATTATTTTGAGAGTTAGTGCCAAATCATTTGTTTCACAAGATGAAGTACACTCAACATTGCCTGTTTATATTAAATATTACACTTTTAGCTACTGGTGGCATAAGCCACTGGAGTTGTGGTGACAAAAGATTGTTCCTTCCTTCACTGCTGTCATGATGCTTTTGAGAATAACCATACAGTTTGTACTGCAGTAAAATCCCTTGGCTTCTGGTGCCTTGGGCAACAGAAGTCATTCTCTACTAAGTCAAAAATGAAGGAAATGCTTTTTTACAAGCCTTACAAGAATGCAGCATTTCTTGACTGCTGGGGAAGTCTCACCCCAGCACATTTGCAAATTGAGATTTGCTGTCTGGAAGTGAAATGTAAACCTAGTGTGGTGACAGTGGACTTCACCTCTAAAAATGGAGTAGGAAAACAGATTTGTTTATTCTTTTGCACTTGGTTATTGAAGAAGGGCAACATTAACCATGAGAAAGAGGTTGTTCTTTTTTCTAGCATCATCTGTTGATACACTGAACCCTATTTCCTTTTCACAGTCCTTGAGAAAGATGCACTGCTAATGTTTTAAAAAAAGCTTTCACGAGTGGGCTTAGTACCTCAAAAGTACATACCTTTGGAAGAGAAAAGATTCTGAACCAGTAGCTTAAAAAATACTTCTTTATACAAAGTGTTCTTTATAAATATTTCTAGTGGAGGAAGGAGGCATAATATATGGGGTGGTATTAATTATTTCAACTGATACACTTGGTGAACAAAATTTACCAAACTACTTTTATCTGAAAATATGGTGAATATTTTTTTCCATAGAAATCATACCAAAAGTAATGATGGGACAGGATAGTTAGCCTGTGTAGCTAAGGGAGGTTACAGCTATTAAAAAAAAATTCCAAATGGCTTTTGCTGAATAATATATTCATTCAGTTGAAAATACTCACCTTTGTCACTTCTGTGAATTGCAGTAGTGATTAATTTATAGTGGGACTCATTTACTAGTGTTTGAAGAAAGACTTTCACAGCACCCTTTGTGACATGCTTGAAAAGTTGCTTGAAGGAGCATCATGAACCATCAGAAACCATTCCAGTTCATCACTTGACTTCTGTTCCACTTTCTTGATTAGGTTTAGGAATAGACTTTAAAAGTTTAAGCTTTTCTGCTGTCCTGATTGGTTTTTAAGGAGTGCCTCCAAATAAAATGAGCAGGAGCCATGGAATAGTCCACTAGAAGTTATGGATGTCTTTAGACTTCTCAGGAGCTGTACAGACTTGTAAACAGGAATTTTCATTTCAGATGATTTGAAAATGTTTTGGACTCAGTTGGGAGGTAGAAGAGTGGATGTCATATTTGATCAGGTGCAAAACGTGCTGCTGGTGCTAAAGGAAAAGATCAAGAATGGAACTGCCACAAACCAAGGTTTGAAATTCTTGTAGCAGTTAAGCTGGACTGCAGAGAAGCTGTGGCCTGCTTGGTGTAGGTCTGTGTGATATCGACATAATCAAGATATCTCTGAATTTAAATTGCCTAATAGTTGGTGGGTTTAAGTACTTTTTTAAAGTCTCTTTTAAAAAAGCAAATAATTTCATGTGCATTTTGCCATTTTCTTGTTTTGTCTCTATACTTTTTCAAACAATTTGTGGCTCTTCTTAGCCTGAAGGTGACTAGACTGATGACAAAGTAAAGAGAGAAACCCACACTGAATTGTCTTTATGTATATCACTGCCACTGTAGGCCACCAGTTTGTGTGTGTTTGGAAGCATTTGAGCAGCTTTCCAAAAGCCAAAGGATATTCACTGCTACTCTGAGCTATAATTTTACTGCAATTCCTAGACCTGTCTGTGAAGTCTGTGGTGCAAAAGGTTTCTAATAGTATCAGTCTTGCAATACTTTAGATTAGCATAATGAGGAAACAAGTATCTCTGGAGGACTTACACCTTGTTTTCCTTATTATCGTTACTTCAATTACACTTAGTATCTGTTTTGGTTTGGGTTTTTTTGCATAGAATGCTGGCAGGCTTGGGCACTGGTGAATGAAGCTAATCTGGGCGATCTCTTAACTTTGACAAATGGTATGTGCATCCCGATTGTATTTGCTTGGTATGTGGGTTCAATTTGTCTTGTTTTAGTCACTACAAGCTTAATTCCCTTCTTTGAAATCAGTAAAATAGATCTGAGAAGGCCATTAGCATTACAGTGGGGAAAACATAATTATTAATTTCCTCAGGTACTGGACTGTGAACTCTGACCTGGGTTTGTACTTTTGTGGTTTGTGTGTGTGTGTAATATTTGTGCCAAGGGAAGAGAGTTTGAACTAGTAAGCCCTGATGAACCTCAACTGTCTGTGAGCAGAGTCATCCTGTGCATGGCTCCACTAGCTCTAATACCTTGGCATCTTTTTCTCTCAAACAATGAAGGGAATTCTGTAAATATGTTTCATGTGCCTGTTGTTTCTGGTAACTTTGAAAACTCCATGAAAGATTTTTTTAGTAGTGCACTTGCTAATGTGCTCTTTGTTAGCTGTACTTTATAGCAGTGCATTGTTTTTAATGTATTTTGTCAACTATCTCTTTAGTAAATAAAGTAAATTCAATTATAAATTGAAATGTGACTTGATGAATTTTTTGCTTACTTTCAATTTTTTCAGTAGGTGATGAGTTGGACAGAGATGGAGTACAGGAAACCAAACCCGAATTGCAGCACGTGCTTGCAGATGATAACATTGTGAACGCTGTAGAAAGTGCTGACAGGTCAGTGTTTTTATTTCAGTACTGCATTTGAGAGAATTCTCAATTTGTATTTCTAAAGCCAGTGTTTTAAACAAAGTTTTGAATTCTGCCATCTTTCAAAGTGAAAATGTTTTTAACTTGACCCACATGGAAAACCTGAGGTTTTGAGTCGATTTGACCTATTTACCACATGAAAATATTGAAGAATAGGGTATTACCATGATTATAAAGGCTAGGACTTATGTAGCAGTTCTCAGGCTTTTTGTACTTTGCAGATAGTCAGGCTTGTGACTTAGTCTCTCTGTAATTAGCTTCAGGTACTGATTTGGAAGATGGGGGTAAATATGTTATTCCTTTCTTTTCTTTTTTATTTAAATGTCCTTTCTTTGTTTGAGCATGTAAGTTCTTTCTGGGAAGAAGTTAAGGAGCTGTTGCCTTTTTTTTTTTTTTAATGCAACTGAATATATCTTCATATGATGTTAGGACAGTAACACCATGTGAAACAGTGAGTGAGACCCAGGGCTGCAATGGGCTGTTTCTTTCCTGCATTAAAAATATTGAACCATTAAAAAGCTGAATGCTTCACTGGTTGTCTAAGATGCTGCTCTTTTTTTTCTCTTTTACTCCAAGTAGCGAAAAAGAGGAGATGGAAAGTACAGGTTCAGGGAGTAAAGAAGCATCTAGCAAAATTCAAGACTTACCTTTAAACCTGCAGTATCAGAACCACAAGTGCTCTAGTGCATGTCTTGCCAAGAGAGCAGCGGGCTCCTACAAGGGTGAAAATCCTCTGAAGATCCCAATCCTGTTTCACTTTCAGAGACGCCATGCTAAAGCAGACTGCCTTTCCAAATCCCTGGATGTAAATTACAAAGCTCCTTGCGGTCGGAGTCTGAGAAGCTTTCAAGATGTGCAAAATTATTTGTTTGAAACGAAGTGCAATTTCTTATTCATTGATCACTTTTCCTTCAACACATATGTACTGTTGGGCAGGAACACCACAAATCCTGAACCCCTCGTGTTTGACTTTGATATTAGCAATGGAGCTGAGTCTGTGCCTGTCTCCTTCTGTAACAACCTTGACCGCGCAAGGTTACCTTATTTCAAATATCGGAAGTCATCGTGGCCACGTGGATATTATCTCAACAACTTCTCCAGCCTGTTTGTGGATTCATGTGACTGCACAGATGGTTGCATTGATAGGTAGGTAGAAAAATTTAATCTGAGACCTGTGACACATGATGCCCCAACAGCAGGATGGTGGTGCATGAAGGCATGCAGTACCAAATAGTGCCAAACAGGACCAACATAAGAATTGTTTTGTGCTGTACTCTGTGTTGATGGACACCACTGTGCCTTTCTCTTCTCCAGAACTTAGGGGCACCTACTGGTCCACCCTCGGTTGTAGGGAAGGAAATAATGAACAGATGGATTATTGTTGTTCCTTTCTCCTTCTTCACAAATTGGCAGTGTTTGTCCCCCAGGTGGAGCTGACAATTGTGCCAGCAGAGGAAGGCTTTTTTCCTGGCAGACAGGAAATGATCCAGCATGACAATTTCTGTTGTAGCTCCTACTGTGGGATGGTACCTTAGAGCTGGGATGGAACAGCCTGGAGGGATCAGATCATTTGGAACTTACAAGCTTACTGAGGGCAGAGGAAGAAATATCCTCGTTCCCAACCCTCTACATGCCATTCTTTCTCTTGTCTAAACAAACACTACAAAACCTTGTGGTCACAGCATATGTTTGTGGTCTGAGCAGTTCCAATAGTGTTGGTCATTGCTCTTTCCAAATCCCGGTAACTCTGGGGTACAGACCCTCTGTGGGAACCTGCTGCAGTCATTGTATGAGAGTTTGGTGGTAGTTTTATCTGCTTTGTTGAAGGGTGTTTGTCTGATCTCTGTCTGTAGGTGTTATTTGGTGCTGGATTCATGATTATTGTAAAGCACACGTAATCAGCCAAGAAACAAAGCGAAAAGATAGGGTGCCTGAAAGAGCCTTGTGAAGTAAAAGGAGTGCGGAGGGGCAATATAGGTGTATATATAGAAGTGTGCGTACAGTCAAGTACGTTTCAAATTACCTAGTTACAATTGATTTGGGCTGTTCCAAATACATTCTGAAATGTTTTACTCTTATTTTTAGGTCAAAATGTGCGTGCCTACAGCTAACTGCAAGAGGCTGTAGTAAAATTTCTCTATCTCCAGATAGTAAAAGATCCCGTGGATATCATTACAAAAGACTGGATGGACCTGTTCCTAGTGGGTAAGAAAGACCAAACTATTAACTGCTGTTTTATTTGTGTGCTCTTATTTTATTCCTGAAGTGTTAAGTGCTACAGGTGGAGTTTTTTGATTACTGAAACCTTCTATTTTTGTCTCAATTTTACTGACAGATCGGGATGATAAAAAATAATTAACGTGACTTGAGTAATAGGAGGAAAAAGAAAGAAAATTTTCTCCTGCAGATCCTACAATTTTCATAGCTTAGATCAAGGCACAAGAAAAGTGTAAAGAGTGACCAGAGTCCTAACGTAATATCAACTATCCTTTGTTGCCACTCTTGGTTATGTGTGACTCTTCCAAGAGTTTCCAAAGCCATCCATTGCTTCCAGTCTTTGTACTTTCTCTTATTCAACTCCCATGGACTAACATGAGGCCTGGAGAAGGTGCAAGTTGCTTCAAGTGTTTAGGAGAGGAATTGTGCAAGGTAGCTTTCTGCAATAGCCAAGGGCTTGAACCCACCGGCTTAAGGAGCCCTTTTGGTCCTCTGTTGCTGTGTGATACTAGTTTATGGTTGACCTGCAGAATTAAAGCTGTCAGGGAATCTGGAAACAAATGAAAAAAAAAGCACAATTGTGAGTTCTTTTAGAAATCCCTTGTTAAATCCTTACATTCATGACAGCTACATTGAGGTCCAGGCGTAAAGGTTGTCTTTGCAAAAATCTGTTCCAGCATAGGTGCTGCATAGGGATTTCTGCTTCTGTGAGATTTACTCCTATAAAACAAAAATTTAGCATGTCTTTTTCTTGTCTACTTGTACCAAAATCTGGCTGATAGACTATTAAAATTAATGAATCAGCAATCAAGAAAGTCACGAGCTCCAGAGCACTTCTGCACAGTTGGTTTTAGTGAGAGTCTTTATCTTTTCAGCCCATTGCTTTATTGATGCTTAGAAGGGAAATTAATAATAGCAACTGTATTTTGGTAATGCATCCTTTTACACTGTGTTTTGTTTTTCTTCCTCTTGACAGAATTTATGAGTGCAGTGTGTTGTGCAGGTGTGACAAGTTGATGTGTCAGAACAGAGTTGTACAGCATGGCATTCAAGTCAGGCTGCAAGTATTCAACACGGAGAAGAAAGGCTGGGGTGTCCGCTGCCTAGATGATATCGACAAGGGGACATTCATTTGTACCTACTCAGGTAACAGAACATGACCCGTGGCAGATGTGTAGCATAATTCTCACTCTCTTGTGGCCTCTGCCCTGGATTTCTTTTGAGATCAGGGAAAGAGGGGTTTGGAACAGAAGTGTGTCAATGTAATCTTAACTTGCAATATGATCAAATGGGCAGAAGAACCTTGAAGAACTCTGCAATGCAACAATGACAGGCAAACAGTCAAAACATTCTGGAGCAAAGTCTATTACAGACTGTTGGTTTCTTGCCTCATAACTCTGTGCATGCTGTACCAAGGGCTGTACGTCTAATTCAGTTTGTATGTAAACCTGTATTGACATCATAGAACCATAGACTGCATTCATATTTTGCTTTCCCAAGCAATGTTCTTGTATTTTTTAATGTAAATTTGACCTATGATAGTGAGTTTGACCCACCTTTGTAAACAAACACTGAAAAAAACCCAAAAAAGCAACCCAAACTTTTCTTTTGGTTTCAGGCAGATTAATGAGCAGAGCTGAAGTATTGGGAGATGCTGGTCGAGAGCTGAAAGAGAAGAGTGCTGTGAATGACAGAAACCATGGCTTTTTTTCTAAAAAAAGAAAACTTGACACTGATTGTTCGGATTCGGTGATTGAACTGGAGCAGAGTGGTAAACATGACATTCTTGAGAATCAGGAATCTTTGTCTCAAACTGTGGATAGTGAAAATAAATCAACCCTGTAAGTTGATCAAAGCAAACTTAAGCATAACAAAATCAATATTCTGCTATTCTAGGAATTCTGTTGTATAAACTTAGAGTAGAGCTGAATGTCAGATGAGGGTGGATTTTTTTATTTGCTGTACTTCTTTGTTAATTCCCAAGTATTTCTTCTAGTGGGACAGGGTTTTTCCTCTATGTGAATTTTACTTGCTATGGGTACCACTTGGCATGTTCTAGAAATCCAGTTCACCTCTAGTATGTACTTGACCTGTTCAGGCCATTAATCATAATGCAAATTTGAAACAATTAATAGACAATACTTAAGATAAATAATTTAAAGATACTTGATGATACTGGAGGGTTTAATAACGTATTAGCCACTGTCCTGCTCTTTGCTCCCAATCTCTAACCCTATTGTTATTTGTAATGTAATCTTTCCTGCTAGGAGTCTGACAACAACTCATTTGTACAGTGAATTATATTGTCATTATACACTCAGGGTTCCATAGCCTATCAGCATTCATAAAAAAAATACTGCAAAATAACCATGTGGCTGTGTCAGTATCATGGTGTAGTCTTTTCAGATGGAAGTTGGGAGCTGCTTTCCTTAAACTTTATTCATTGCTTTGCCACACTACTTTATAAACACTTTCTTTGTACTATTCATGAGTGATTGCAAATCGTTGTTCTTTTCATGGTAGAAGATTATTGTGGATCTTTTGAGAAGTACCATGAAATTGCAAATGGAAACTTTTAAAAATACCTGCTACTGTATTCTTGCTTGCATTTTGGTATCTTGGAAACCTAGTGAATTCCTAATTTTGTAATTACATAGTTATAGGCAATCAGCTAGGTTTTACTTCTGCTAAGTGCTGTTACTAAAAATTGCAGGGAAGCAGAGTTTCAAAGTTGCCTGTACTGCACTACTACTTTAAATCTCATTTATTTCCTTTTCTGAGAATAAAAAATGTTTTTTGCATAGGCTGTGTAAAAAAATATGATAGACAAAAAGACTTTGTTATTCTGCTTCTTAAGAAGTGACAGTCCAGCTGTACTTATAAACATTTGAGAGGACAGCAGTGTGCTAGACTTGGCATGTCTTTCACACAGATTGCCTTTAAAAGAATAAACAATGTAACCATATAATAGTGTCACATCTTCTTGTGGCCTCTGCACATTTTGAATTTACAAAGGGGTTTAAATCTTAAGAAAGCCTTAAAGAGCAGTGTTTCTCACCATTATCAGTAGCCCAAAGAAGAACCAGATTTTATTTTTTGTTTGTGGCAGGAAAACACATATACATGTTCTACATTTAAAATTTTCTTGAATAAGAGCTGTTATTTATTGCTAGACATTGTACAGGTATTAATATTAGTTTTGA
Source organism: Acropternis orthonyx (assembly GCA_035583155.1). NCBI lineage: Eukaryota > Metazoa > Chordata > Aves > Passeriformes > Rhinocryptidae > Acropternis > Acropternis orthonyx. The sequence goes on along the minus strand of JAWWEU010000001.1, from coordinate 54,736,188 downwards.
AAGTGGTGTTATCTACTGCACTCTGAATGTAATCCGAATTAATGTGATTTTAGATGTTTTAAGTGTATATACCAGATACTGCTTCCCATTTTCTTCAACCCTCTCTTGACTTGAAGGACTGAAGTCCTTTTGTGGGAAAGTATTTTCTAAATCTGCTATATATTGCCTTTTGTCCCTTTTGTCTCCCTCTTTATCCCTTGTTCCCACAATATTTTTGCTTTCCTGTTTGAAAGCTGTACTGTCAAAACTGTTGAAAGTAGTAGCAGGAAAAAGGCAAACATCTCTCTGTAGATAGGTGCTCTATTTTGAGGTAATCTGATATAACAATTGTGAAACAACAGACAGCTTGATTCTCAGCAGGACAACTGGGGAAGGATGTAAAAGCAGCTGCTGATCTCTCTAAAGAGTATGAACAACTGGTTTTTTACAAATACTATAGTGAACTTAACCTAGGTCCTCCATTCTTAAAGGCAAAGTAGTCAAAGTAGGCTCTGCTGTAGTCTCTTCTAGAGAAGACTAGAACTAGAGACTGAGAAATATGTGTTGTGAGAGTTACTTATGAGTCTGTATGTCTTTTATAATTTCCTTTTGACCTTTCTCTGCAGGGTTCATCCAAAGAGCTCAAGTATTGCCACCACAAGAAGGCCTGGAAGTAGAGCAGTTGTTTTTCGCAATCACCAGCTAGAAGCGGTAATAATAATAAGTGGCTTTAATAGATTCATTTTTCTGTCCTGAATATGTATGTTAATTTTGACCTTTTCAACTTGTACATTTAGATAGTTCCAATGACCTTTCTTTATGAGATTGTGTCACACTGTGAGCTAAGCTGCCATGCTGGAAGCTGCACCCCATCCCTTCTCCATTACCAGTCCTTCAATATGTTCCTCCAAGACCAACACTAACTACTCTCACAGCCTTCTCTTCTCCACCCTTCACTTACACTCCAGCTTTGAGAGTCTTAAGAAATTATTCTCCCCCTCCACCTCTGGTTGTAAGTAACCACAGAGTAGGGTATCAGAGTGATAATATTTTTGTGATGTCTCCCCAAAGAATGGCATAGCAGGGAGAGAGGAAAATCTTGGGATTTGTACACGGTTTTCTCAGGCAGTGGCAGAGTTGGGAGAATTTGACCTGACCTGAATGTGAAGTGTTGCCTGTAAATATGTGCAAAGGAGGAAAAGGAGGGTAAACTTACTCTGCAGGTTTTGTTGGATTCATTGCACTTAAGAAATGCATGTGGGATTTTCATGCTAACATTTGGCAGTGCTGTCCATTCTGGAGCTACCGTAACTAATTGCCTTTTTGTGGCAGGAGAGGACAAATCCACATTTGTTCATTTCACTGAGACTCTCTAAAAAGCATGTTCAGGCTTTGCTTCAGCAACTTAGAATTCTGGTGAAATTGTTGGGACTTATGCACTTGTCTATATGTTTTATTGTGTGGGGAACTCCTTCCAGGTTATTTTGAAGGATAATATGAAATTAAGATAAATGTTGCCTTGCAGTAAGTGTATTAGTTTTTCAAACTTGGCCACAGCCATGCATTTACAGAAGGTTTGAAACTTTAACCCCAGAGTTCCAGAAGCCACTTGCTGTCCCGTGTTGACCCAGAGCTGCATACAGCAACAGTACATCATAGCCTTTTCATTTGATATACAGGTGCACAGTGCCAGCTCAGATGAAGATAATAGTTCTCAGATTCATCAATCAAGCAAAACAAAAGTAACCAGTGGAACAAAGAAAGGAAAAGAAAGTAGGTTTTGAGAAGTATACATACCACATTCTTAGTATGGTTGTGGCCCATCAGGCAGTAGACTTTAATACAGACAGTGTGGTCAGACCTGTTCTCAGAGTAGAACAATATTGTCTACATGATGTGGAGGCTGTTTTAAGAGAGCTCAGTGGTACAGAAATTATTGGTGCCTTGCATAACACAGTGCATTACCTGGTACAGGGCAATCTTTTGCCTGCAAAGTTGATCTGGGGACATGAATTCTCCTGACGGCAGCTTTCAAATACAATGCAATTATGGGAAAGTCAGTCTTGCAGATCTTGTTGTGTCACACCCAGTTACATGTTCCAGTCAACAAAAACTGAACAGGATATAATGCAGGGGTGGGGGGACCTCAAGCTGGAGAGGCAGTGTGAAACTGATGCTATTTGCACGTGCATCTTGTTTCTGTCTTAATTACAGGTTGTAATTCTCTTGGGAATTAAGGGGGAGAAAGATGAAAAAAAAAACCATGTGGAAGAAATCAATCTGAAGTGGGATTTGGGAAGAGTGACAGACTTGCTCACACACAGATGCCTTGAGCAAGTGCTTTAGATACCACAGCAGGAAACAGTCATTTGTGGGAGGATTGATGAGAGGCATGGAAAATGGCAGTTGTGTTACAGACTTGTAAATAACAAGCTGGTTAGATTTTGGAGGACATGGGTAAGAGTGGGTGGGTAAGAGTTCAGGGCCAAACAAGGGAAAGGCTTTGGTCTTAAACTGGTGTTGAAAAGTAACGTGTCCATTGATAGAATCCACCCAGGAGCAGAAGGAAGAATATCTGATGGAAATTAGACAGACTAAGTCTGTTGGTGAGGACAGAGAAGGATGCAGAAGAAAGAGTCTGTCACTGCAGGGCACTGATTGTGGCAAGTCAGGTGTGCTGGATGACACATGTGTTGGGAGGCCATCCAACAACGTACCCATAAAAGCTGATTGTGAAGAGGAAAATAGCAGACAGTCAAATCAAGGTGCATTTTGTGAGGAGGCTAACGGTGATGGGATGCTTCCGAAGAATGCTAATGAAGAAAATATTTATGTACTGGATGCCACAAAAGAAGGAAATGTGGGTCGTTTTCTAAATGTAAGTAAAAGTTGCATGTGTTCTCTTCATTGTCTTTGAAAATACATCATTTATTTATTTAAGCTTAAGCTAGAAAGCTTTTGCACATAAACCATGTATGTGGTAGGTGGGTGACAAGGGAGGTACATGTGGTGCTCCCTGCAATTACAAGTGAACAGGACAGTAGGTTGGGTCACTGATGGTGCCTCCACAAGCTGATGCATCCTACATACCACCTATAGTTTTTGGCACCACTGGGTACCTGAGTGACATATTCCCCAGTAATGGGTGATGTCTTTATCCTGATGGCCTTTTTTGGGGATCCACAAAGCAAATGGCATGTTTTGTTGATCCCCTTGCCTTCTCCCAGCCTTCCCATTCTAATTTGTGCTGGTTTAGGACAAGTGTTGTGATATTTTACAAAACATCCCTACTGTTCAGTCACAGGTTCACAAAGTTATCTGTCATACTGTGTCTGGTAAGTAAGTCTCTCAGTTTTGACTTACTAAGAAATAAATAGTAATGAATTACCAAGTACCTCCAGCTAAGATGAATGGTTCACAGACACATCTGCATGTACTCTGCAGATAACTTATTTCTCTTTCTTGGCATGAATATGTGTCTTACAGAAAAATCCTTGCAATATGTTTAAGCTGTTTTTCCTTGCAGAGGTAATATGATGTAAAGATTAGTAATGCATTTTGCAGAAACCTTTCTTCTGCACGCATGAGCATACACATGTGCACCTGAATCACCTTTCACATCCGGTACTTTGCCAACACACAATCATTTAATCCACTGCTTGCTCCCTAGCACTGCTCCTCTGACTGACAGCAGGATACATCTGTCATATACTGATTATTTGCAGTGCATTCTGAATCATACACTTCTTGAGGACAGCTTGATAAAAGAACTTGGTTTTCATAGGCAAAAAATAATACTTTAAGGAGACATAGTCACTGCAAAAACAAGTGGCAGTGATGTTGAGTAATAAACATTCTGTGTGGACTAGAGAAGGAAGAAACTACCTTACTAGTGACAGGTATCTGGCAGAAAATAGGTTTTTCAGCCAACGATGTGGTGTTTTACTGTTTCTAATTCAGATTTTCTATTTTACAGCACAGCTGCTGCCCAAATCTCTTTGCACAAAGCGTGTTTGTAGAGACTCACAACAGAAGTTTTCCATGGGTGGCATTCTTCACAAACAGGTGAATTTCTGGAAGTTTAATGTTGTTCATTTGAAGCACCGGGGGAAAAAAGCAGTGCTTAGTTATTAGGACATAATTATGCTAAGGAGTGGGGCAGATGCTTAGATCATAAAGCACATTTCCTTCTTATTGGTGAGTTCTTATTGTGCACTGAAGACAGAAGAAATACAGCTTCTTCATTGTCACTGATGAGTTTTTCTTCAGTTTTGCATTGAAATGTAAAGTGGGGCGAAGCTTAAATTTGATGTTCATTTCAGTGATCATCTTCTTCAGTGGAGAAATAGGTTTAATTCAGCATGACCATTTTGAAAGCCAGTATTCACTCATCCCACTGTTGTGTCTCAAGGAATGGCCAGCAGATCTGGGTCCTATAGGGCAGGATTGAACCCCACGGGATATTAAGGTTGAGACACTTTGTGGGCCAAACAAGCTGGCTCCAGGCCTTCTCACAGCTATCAAGAGAAGCAGGACTTTGTGTAGCCCAGCACGTGCCAAGGAGGTGGCACTACAATACTCAGAGGTGAAAATTTGCTCTGAAAGCAAAAGATGCAGGTATTTCCTTAGTGGCTGTCAGAAAGGAAGGTACCAAGAGCTGGTGCCAGTGAGACACAAGAAGGTGGCAGCTAAAGCCAGGGGTGAAAAGATTAATTGTCTGAATGAACCTAGCTGATGCACATGCCAGCAGTGGTACTATGGGAGGACTTACAGTAGAGAGCAGAGAATTTGTCCTAGACAAACCAGTTCCAGGGAACACTTGTCTTCTGTGGAACCTTGCAACCCTGGTCCATACTAACACAGATGCTATGGATTGCACTGTGAAGCTTCCAAGAACTGTGAAGACAATACATTGAAATATGTCAGAAAACAGATTTTATTTTAGCTAGAGACCTTCTGGCTCAGGTACTCTGTAAAGACTTGTGTAGTGGGGACTGAGGCAAGTAGAGAGAGATAATCATGATCAGCAAAGACACTTAGGGAAGGAGGAGAGTTGTTGAAGAAGGGTTCCCCTGACTGGCTCTCCCATGTTCTGGGTATCACCCTTTTACAACTTTTATACGTTAGGGACTTCATCTGGATCACTGAGCTTAATTGTGTACATTCCATGAACTTACCCAGTCACCTTTTCATTTGTTTTACATGTCTGGCCTCTAGAACATCTTAAGGCAGGGATTGCAATTGCTGTTTGAAAAGTCCTCATTGTTTTTTCTCAGCCTGCTGCCTGGTAATTCGCTGGATGTCCCTTTTGTTGTATCCAGTGAGAAAGAACAGAGAATTACGCTCTTCTTTATAATACTCAGATTTTACTGTATTTCCCATCAGTTGTCCTTCAGCATATTAATCACAGTTATTTAGTTTGGCATTCATTTTGGGCAATGAATTTCCTACCTTAGAAATTTCTTCTCTTTCATATACTGTCAGAGCTGCTGGTTCATGAGGAGCATGTGTTTAATTTTGAGTCTTTGTGCATATAGATAATGCAACTGCATTAAAACATGGCTTGTCAGACCAAAGATGATAGTCTTCACTAAGATAATCAGAGCTCTGTTCAAACTTCAATGATACTTAAACTATGTTCTCATTTAAGATGTATTCACTTATGTGGTTTTGTGGTTTTCCTTTCTTTTTTTTTTTCTCTTTTTTTCCCTGGTTTTATTTTGTTTGATTTTTGTTTCCCAGAATTTTGTCTGAGTTAGAGCATGTTGTTTAGTCTCTGACAGTGTCACACTGCTTGATAAATTCTTTCACCTATGTGTGGGTATTTGCACTCCACATAGCTCTGGTAGGCAAAGCAGCATGTGTGTGCCAGAGACTCCTTATATATCTTGGTTCTCTCCCAACAAGCTGCTTGTGTGATGGTCCCTGCCTCCTACAACTTTTGGGTTTGCATGCGAGTCTTTGGTGACAAATTGTAAGCCCAATGCTGTTTCACTTAGTTCAAACAAATTGACCAAGTGTTCTGTTTCTTAGACATGTGAAAGCTGGAAGTGAACTCACCTGGGATTATGGCTATGAGGCTGGAAGCATGCCAGAGACAGAGATTTCCTGTCAGTGTGGAGTTCAGAAGTGCAGGAAAAAAACCTTATAGGTAAAGCTTTCCTACTGCCAACACATCTTGTACCTTGGGATTTATATGCTGGAACGGACTACTACACAGCGAACAGTGTGCTCAAGTCTGTGGTGCTAATTGCATTCAATTTAAATGCCTTTCACCTGATGTTTTTTTAAATTTACATTTGAACATCACTTTTGTAATGTACAGAATTAGAACTGTTTGGCCTAAGAAAAGGCATCAAACTTTTCCTAGATAACTTCTGTGCTCCTGGTCTTCCCCCTCCTGTCTTCTCATCTGCAAGCAAAGTTCTGACTGCACTGGAAGAACTTGTGCTCCATGCCATCTGCAGCAGAGACACAACCGATGAGAGCAAGAGTTTGTTGGTGTTTTTTGTGCCCTTCCACAGTCCTGAGTTAGCAAAACTCGCTTTTCTGAAACTCATTGTGAATGCAATTCTGCCTGTATGGAGGCAAAGAATTGTAATACACCTGAGCCTGATGGATCCAGTGGGACAGATATCTTGAGCAAAGATTGCATTGATCAGAATAGTTTTGCAGAGCTGTGTTTGTGCTACAGAGTGAGCTGGGCAAGTCCTGTGCTGACGGAGAGAAATGACAGCCTTTTGTTGGGTTCACAGAATCACAGAATATACTGAGTTGGAAGGTATCCACAAGGATCACCAAAGTCCAAACTCCTGGCCCTGCACCCATTCCCAAGAGCTACACCATGTGCCTGAGAGTATCATTCAAATGCTTCTTGAACTCTGTCAGCCTTGGTGCTGTAACCATTTCCCTGGGGAGCCTGTTCAGTGCCCAGCCACCCCCTGGGTGAAGAACCTGTTTCTAATATCCAACTTAAACCTCCCCTGGTACAACTTAAGGCCATTCCCTCAGGTCCCATTATTGATCACTCCAGAGAAGAGATCAGTGCCTGCCTCTCCTCTTCCCCTCACAAGGAAGTTGTTGGCTGCGATGATGTCCCCTTCTCCACCCTGAGCAGACCAAGTGCCCCCAGATACTCCTCACACGACTTCCCCTCAAGGCCCTTCACCAGCATTATTGCCGTCCTTTGAACATTCTCTGAGAGCTTAATACCTTTTTTATATTGTGGCACCCAAAACTGCCCACAATATCCAAGGTGAGGCCGCCCCAGTGCAGAGAAGAGCGGGACAATCCCCTCCCTCACCCACCTGGCCATGGTGTGCCTGATGCCCTCCAGGACAGGGTTGGCCCTCCTGGCTGCCAGGGCAGTGCTGACTCAGATTCAGCTTGCCATCAGCCAGGACCCCCAGGTCCCTTTCCATGGCACTGCTTTCCAGCATCTCATTCCCCAGTCTGTCTGTACATCCAGGGTTGCCCTGACCCACGTGCAGAATCCAGCACTTTCCCTTGTTGAACTCTATATGGTTAGTGATTGTCCAGTCCTCTGATTTATCAAGGTCTCTCTGCAGGGTCTCCCTGCCTTTCAGGGAGTCAACACCTCCTCTGAGTTTTGTGTCATCTGCAAACTTGCTCAGTATACCTTCCAGTCCTGCATCCAAGTCATTTACGAAGGTGTTGAAGAGCACAGGGCCCAAGATGGAGCCCTGTGGAACCCCACTAATGACAGGTCTCTAGTCTGATGTTAGCCTCTTCACCCACGTTATCCCTGTGCTCGATCCATGAGCCAATTGCTCACCCACCATATGATGTGTTTATCCAGCTGTGGGCTAGATATTTTGTCTAGAAGGATCCTGTGAGAGACAGTATCAAAATGTTTACTAAAATCCCAAAAAATTACATCCACTGGCTTCCCTTGTGTAACAATCCAGACCCAGAGCTGTAGGCTCATGGGCTCTCCTAAGAATCATCATCACGGCTAGGCTTCGCGAACAAAGATTTGGGAAGGGCTCTACCCACGCTTGCTGCAAGCACGCTGATGGCTAAAAAGGCCAATGCGAGATAGGC